>CM052711.1:60824383-60855586 GCA_028551405.1 Uromys caudimaculatus | reverse complement strand
TAACATGTACCCACACATTTTTGTCCACCTACACATGAACACACACCCAAAGACAAGAGAACCCCAAGATCTTCCTTCAAGCCTCACAAAGGCTGTCAGATCAAGAGGAGGCTGAAGTGACAGTGTCCCATTTACACCACAGCTGAGCAACCCTCAGAGTCAACTCATCCTGTTTGGCACAGTGCATCTTCATTGTCAGCTTCACTAGATTGAGAATCACCATGGAAACAGACCTCTTTGAGGGGTTTTTAGAGTAGGTTAACTGAGGCAGAAGACCCGCCCTGACTGTGTGAGGTACCACCTATGGGGTGGAGTCCTGGATAGAATAAAAAAGAGAAAGGGAGCCTAGCACAACTTCACATCTTTGCCACCTGGCTGTAGATGGGATGGGAGCATCTGCTTCCCACCCTTCATGGTGGGATATGATGGGATCTGCCCTCCTTGCACTTTAAGCTAATCTAAACCCTTCCTCCCTTAAGTTGTTTCTGTCAAGCGTTTGCTCTTAACAACCAGAAATGTAACAAATACACTGGTTATACAATTCAGGGATAATCACTGGGATAAATTTTGAAACACAATCTGCCTCCAAAGGAGAAGAAAATAATGTCTTGCTCTCTTGGACATTTGCTCTCTTCTTAAGATGCTGCATTCCCTACCAATAGCAAGAACAAAGTGTGAGCTGCTCAAGTCGTCCCATCTTATCTCAAGAGATTACATCTCCAGCACGCTCTCACTGTCTTGGAGGACTATAGGCAGTGAAGGAGAGAGACCTGAGTCACATGAAGGCCACTTAGAGACAGTCCTACATGAACACACCCAGCATATCGTCAATGATATTATATTATACTTAATAAATATAAATTAAAATATATTTTATTGAAAAAAGATATATTTAATATATAACATGTTATAGTATATATGCTATAGTCTTTTAAATGTATACATATATGACATAACATAATATATATCGTATATATATACACACACACATATATTCAGTAATAAAAACAAAACTATGTCATTTTCAGGAAAATGGACACAAGCTAGATAAGGTATTAAGCAAATTATCTCATAAAGTTAAATGTGGTATGTTTTGTCCCATTAGTTGTTCCTAGGTGTTATATAGACACATAAAATCACACATAATATAAGAGTAGATGTGATGGAGGTTGGAGAGAAGCCACAACAGCTAGCAGAATATACTGCTCTGACAGAGATCTGAGTTCCTGGAACACCCTTTGGGCAGCTCACAACCACCTGCAACTTCAGCCTTCAGTGCCGGGGAATCTGGTGCCCTCTTCAGGCCACCAGAGGTAACTGCACTCACATGCACACACCTACCACACAGATACACATCATTCTTTTAAAAAATTAAATCTATTTTGAAAAGCAAATATGAAATCATTTAGGGGACAAAGAGGACTAATGGGAGAGAGAGAAAAGAGAATGTAGGGAAGTATGGGGGAAATGAAAGTGTTCAAGATACAATATATACTTAAATATAAATATAATATTTAAAAATATATGCATTTTTAAATTAAAAAATCTTTTAAAAATAGCTTAGAATTTAAAAACAATAAAACAAAACAAAAACAACAAAAAAGATCCAATAACTTTTAAAACTAGAGCCACTGAAATAGTGGGTGTAGGGAGATTCCTGAGTATGAATTGTTTTGCAGGTTTAGCTGGGACATGATCCTTCCAGAAGGCACAGCTAAAAAGGAAAAACAAATTGACAAACTAGTGGCAATCATAGATTTTTCAAATCCCTGCAAATTGCTATCCAGCCTTAAGCTGGAGGATATTCTGCAGAGAACGCGGTTATCCTTGTAATCCTCTTTGCATAGTTTGTCCCATCCACAAACAATCACGAGGAGACATTATCAGGCTCGTTTCCTCATTCATCAGGATAGTTCCAGACCTTCCTTTGAGCACAGAGTTCTCCCAGATATCTATCTGATATTTATCTGATGTGCGTGCTAGCAATAGACTAATTAATATGGGCGCCTCAAGGAGATCTCCAGGGACAAAGATATCAGAGACATCTGAGGCTTTCTGCTGGCTGCCCTGCTGATAAGGATGCTGAGAGCGTGCCTGTGAGGGCAAGAAGCCTCATTAGACATTCTGCACTCTGACTAATTTCTATCCCCATGGAAAGGACCTTGCAGAAGGACAGACCACTGGTTTGCTGCAATTTAGCGACACCATGCCTCCCTGGCATTTAAATAGGGAAGACTCACATATAGTAATTTTTTCTCCCTGAATAAGGACTGAGATCCATATTAGCCACAAACGACAACCTATTTTCATGGAAGAATCCCCTTTCCATGCCTTCCAGCTGCTGGGAGAGATATGAGCCAGCATCTGGAGTCTAAAGCACACCGGGACCCCAAGCTTCAAAGACAAGGCTAGGAGGCTCACCCACTGAGGAAGGCTCATCACTTAGAAGACACTAGAATCAGTTATGCAGCATTCCTGGTGTCTCCAAAGTTAGAGGCATTTGTACCAGGCTCCTGCTAAGACCCAGAGCAGCTGGCATGTGACAGTGTGTGCGCCTGTGTGCGTGTGCAACTCTGCATGGGAACATGGCTGCAGAGACTAGAGGTCAGTGCTGTGCATTTTTTTCCTTTTTATTTCTTCTTCTCTCATATATTACATCTGACTACGGTTTCCCTCCCCTTCCCCAGTGTCTCCCTAGTACCCCTTCTTTCCCCCCCAGATCCACCTCCTCTTCACCTCCCCACAGAGAAGAACAGGCCATCCAGGGACATCAACCAAATATGACATAACAAATTACAATAAGACCAGGCACAAATTCTCACATCAAGGCTGGATGAGGCAACCCAGTAGAAGGAAAAGGATCCCAAAGACAGCCAAAGAGTCAGAGACTGCTCCTGCCCCCACTGTTAGGAGTCCCACAAGAACACTGAGCTACACAACCATAACACATATGCCGAGGACCTAGGACAGACTCCTACAGGCTCCCTGATCTCTGTGAGCCCACTTAAGTCCCCGTCAGATGATTCTGTGGCCATGCTCTTGTAGTGTTCTTAACCCCTCTGGCTCCTCCAATCCTTCTCCCCCTATTCCTCAGGAGTCCCCAAGCTCCACCCACTACTCAACTGTGGAACTCTTCGTCATCGGCTCCCATCAGCTGCTCTCTACTGTCTTTGATGACAGTTATGCTGGGCTCCAATCCAGAACATCCCGGTTACAGAAGACAGCCAGCTCAGGCTCTGCGTCCCCCATTGCTAGGAGCCTTCATTACTATCTCCTTCATAGATCCCATGGAGTTTCCCTTCCACATTGAGCATTTTTTTTCCTTAGTTGTTCTCCACCCTACTTTTTAAAAATTTGCCTATTTTATTTTTGGAATGTTTTGTTTGCACATGTGTATACGAAGCACATGGATGTCTGGTGCTGGCTAAGGTGGGTAGTGGGTGTCAGATCCTCTTAAGAGTTATGAATGCCGAGAACTGGACTCAAGTCCAGTCCCCTCTATCATATTATTCGACACAGGGTATCCTGCTGAACCTGGAGCTGTGGATTCAGCTATCTCTGTGGATCTGCCTGTCTCTACTCCCCCAGCATGTGATGTCTTAGGCTCCTATTGCTGTGATAAAGCAACTTGACCGTGAACAACTTAGGCAGAAAAGAGTTTATGTTAGCTTGCAGTTCTATGTCATAGTCCATTATCTAGGGAAGTCAGGGCAGGAACCTGGAGGCAGGAGATAAAGCAGAGGCCATGGAGCAGTGCTGCTTACTGGCTTGCTCCTCATGGCTTGCTCAGCCTACTTTCTTATAGCAGCCAGGACCACCAGCTATGGAGTAAAATTGTCCATTGAGGTAAGCCCTCCCACATCAATCATAAGTCAAAAGAATGCCTCATTTCAATCCAGGGAGGGCATTTTCTCAAAGGAAGTTCCCTCTTCCTAAATGACTCTATCAAATTGACGTAAAAGTAGCTAGGACACTGAGTTTAAAGGCATAATCTGCTATGCCTAGCTTTGTTACATAGGTTCTTAGAGACCAAACTTAGGTCTTCATGTTTGTGCAGTAAATACTTTATTGACTGAGCCATTACTCCATCCCAGAATATTACTGTGCACTCTAAATGGAACAGTCACAAATGTGACTCACACATGAGTATGTGCATGTGTGTATGCATATTATTTCAAGAAAATAAATGTGTGAGAGAGTCTCACACATCAGATGTATAGTACTAACCACCAGGGTCGCTCACTTGGTTCAACTTCCAGCCATCTGGACCAAGTCTCTCTCATACTAGTTAAGATGTAGATAGATATAAACTCCATAGCTTCAGACTACACTTCTAGACTAGTAGACTTTACTTCTTAGAACAGTGTTAGATTTACAAATAAATTAAGCAGACAGTACTTTGAGTTCCCGGCACCGTCACATACGTAGCTCGTCTGGTATTAACTTATTACCTCTCTGGGTATATTTGCTGAAGTTAATGAGTCGACAGTGATTTATTATTGATTAGTGTTCACACTCCATTCTGAGTCCTCAGTGTGTGTCTAATATCCATCTATTTCCAGATCGCACCCAGGATACCACATATGTTCTTAATGACTTTGTCAGTTAGGACGAGTGCTGGCTAAGTTCACTATAGGATACTGGGGATGGGGCTTTCCTGATGGGGTTCCTGTGGCCAGTCAGGGTTCTAGGTGTTCATGTTGACCAAGGTGAAGACCCGTTTTCATCAATGATAGTGAAGGTGTGGGCATTGATTTGTGGAGGCTAACATTGACAATGACATTGCACTCTGGCCTGGGTGCTACTTGTCAGCTTTCTTCAGTTACTGTTTCAGCTGCTTTTCATCCTTTACTGTGTACTGTGTGATGCACATACATGTTCGTGTATATGCATGCATGCGTACCTACATGCCTGTGGAGATAAGAGGTTGATATCAGGTGCCTTCTTTATTCTCTCTCCACCTTCATTTTTTAACGGATTTTTAATCATGTGTGTGTGTGTGTGTGTGTGTGTGTGTGTGTGTGTGTGTGTGTGTGTGTATGCATGTGCACCCTTATGTGCATATAAGTTCATGTATACACAACAGCCATAAGGTGTTAGATCCCCTGGATCTGGAGCTAGAGATGGTGGTGAGCTTCCTAACATGGATGTTTGACACTGAACTCAGATCATCTGAAATAGCAGTGTGCACCATGCTTGACTGCTGAGCCATCTTCCTGACCTTTCACTTTACCTTTTTAAGACAGAGTCCCTCACAGAACCCAGAACTCATCAGCTCAGCTAGCCTGGGTTGACAGTGATCTCTGAGACCCACTGGCTCTGCCTCCCCAGTTCTGGGATCACAGAAGCACATGCCATGTTGGTTCTTAGCTGGAAGCTGGGATCTGAACTCTGGTCCTCAGGCTTATGAGACTTGACCAGCTGAGCATTCTCTCTTAAGGGAGTCACTTCGTGCAGCCCACTACTCTTCAGACCTGATGGTCCTCTACTTTCAAGGTGGAACATCAGCAGAACTGATTTGGAATTCTGCCTGCACTGGAGAATGGTCTCTCCTCACATGCTAACATATTCAATCATTTATTTATGTCCAGAAGAACTATGGATATTTCTATTAAATTTGGTCTAATATTATCTTTTTGCAAGTTCTGTTCTCCATATTTAGGTTTTGGTTACTGGGAGTGATTTATTTGAAATACATATTCGTGGGTATGCGTTTGGTTGGTTAGGTCCTTCTCACCTTTGGGTGTTAAGATACTCCAGATTCACCTTATATATTTCCTGTTTGTTCCATATCAATTTCTTTGTGTTTAAACATTCCCTCCTTGAGAGAAACTCCTTAATAAGATGCAAGGAATTCTAAAGGGAGGCTTGTTAACATTCAGAAAGCAAACAACTCATAATTCTTAGGAAGTCCCTGAAACTGACCAGATACACAAGGCCCCTTTCTTCCCAAGGTTGCACAAGCAGTGAGGACTACTGAGCAATCTCGGAGCAGATGACTATATCAGAGACTTCAACCTGTTGAACTGCCAGGAAATTGTTCAGAGATATCCAAAATTGCAGCTCTCATTACCCATGCTGAGTGGGCTGTCAGTGATACAGCTACCTTTCAGGTGTCCATGCACCTATAAGTAACCACCTCCCATTTTCTGTAATTCCAATAAGCTCATTAGTTTATGGTGATACCATTACTTTGGTCTGTCATTGGTTTCCTATCTGGAGGGAGTAAACATTTGTTGATATCTCCTAGAAATAGTGTCTCATACAACACTGCCCCAGTTTGAGAATCAGCCATTTCTCCAAGGATACCTGTATTCTTTCATTGCAAAGTAGTTTTTTAAAAATAAGATCTAAGGTTGGGGAGATAGCTTAGTCAGTAAAGCACTTGTTTTACAAACAGGATGTTAGTCCCAAGAGGCAGTGGTAGCATACACTTGTAATCTCAGTGCTGGGAAGACAGAGACAGGTGGGTTCCTGGGGTTCACTGGCCAGTCACTGCTGCCTACTTAAGAGTTCCAGGCCAGTGAGAAACTCTGTCTTGAAAACAAGGTGGATATCACACGTTGTGGTTTAAATGTCCTCCTTAGGCTCACTTATTTAGATATTTGCTTCCCAGTTGGTGGCGCTGTTTGGTCAGGTTATGGAATCTTTTGGAGACAGAGTCTTGCTGGAGGAAGTAAGTCACCTTTAAGGCTTTGTAGTTTGGCTCCACTTCCTGATCCTTCTCTTTGCTTCCTACGTGAGTGTGAAGCTGTGATCAGCCAGCTTCATACTTCTCCTGCCATGCTGTCCCTACCTGTTATGGTTACATCCCATCATGATGGACTCTGAGCTATAAGCAAAATAAACCCAATCTTCTCTACGCTGCTTTTTGGTCATCATATTTTATCACAGTGTCAAAATAACCGAGGAAGTAACAAAGCACCTGATGAAGAATTACAGCTGAGCTTGTCCTCTTGTGTTCTCACACACACTCATGCATATGTGCCTGCCCATACAGGAACACACACACACACACACACACACACACACACACACACACACACACACTCATCTGTCAAAGGCAACTAAGCCTTGGCTATACAGTGGAGAATCCACACAAACCCTCTCACCTAGCTTGGACTAAAGGCATTTCACTGGAAAAAGGGACCCACTCAGCTCAGTGTCCTCCAGGTGGGTGGTGGCCACTGAGGGTGCCAGCAGAGTCCATCAGTAGCAAACCAGCCTGGCTACCCAATAAAGACAGAAGAGAAGAGCAGAGACCAGACACCTTTGTCTCCTCCCCATTAGGCACACCTGGGAAGTAGGAAGTGTAGTAAGCTTGCAGTCCCCCACACACCCACCCCCGCCACCCCATGCTAATGGTTTCTGTCTTCTGCCTATCTTTTTACTCTGGGAATCAGCAGTAAAGCTTTTAAAGCAAGAAATAAATTCTGACTTTGTCTTTGATGCTGCAATAAACAGTGGAAGAAAAATTAAGAGGAGAGTAGAAAACTGTCCATCAGTCTTTGGGGGAGGTATCTCAAGGGCAGGGGAAGTGGCAACTTCTCCACAGAAAGTAGAAACAGCAGGAAGGAGCACTGGGCATGAGAAGATCTATGCCTCAGCTGAGATGCATGAAGAACTCTCTCATTCCCTTGTCAGAAACCTGGAGTTCCCATCAAACATTGCGCTTATTAACCATGGCTTGGCAACTCATCTCAGAGTCTCAGCTTCCTTACCTTTGAGATGCAGCTACTGCCAGGCTATTATCAAAGATAATTGGAAGGAAACATTGCAAGGCCTTTGAAACAGAATGGGCACTCAGCAAAGGGCTGTATCAAGGAATATACTATTCAGTAGCTAAAGAGTGTACTACCAAGTGTATTCTAGAGATAACGCTGATTTCTACTTCATCCGTGCTCTTAGTATGCATGGGGACAAGAGTGGGGTGCACATGTGTGTGAGTGTGTAGAGGCAGAAGACAACCTTGGGTACTGGGCCTCAGACACCATCTACTTTGATGGGTTTTTGTTTTGTTTTGTTTTGTTTGGGACGTGGTCTTTTGTGGTTCTGGAAATTATCGTTTATGCTAGACTTGGCTAGCCTCTGAGCCTTAGGGATTCTCCTATCTCTCCCTCCCCAGCACCAGGATTACAAGCAAGTGCTACCAGGCCCAGCTATTTTACAAAGCTTCTGGGGATCAAACTCACGTTTTCATGATTACACAGCAAGCGCTTAAACAACTGAGTTATCTCCCCAGGCCCCACTTGATCAATTCTCTCTTTTTTTATATTTATTTATTTTTATCTATCTATCATCTATCTATCTATCTATCTATCTATCTATCTATCTATCTATCTATCTATCTACCTACCTACCTACCACTTTAATTTATCGAATATGCGTGCACATACATGCCTCAGTGTACGTGTGACGGTCAAAGGACAATTTGTGGGAGTCAATTCTCTTTTTCTACTCTGTAGTTTCTAGAGTGGAATTCAGGTTATCTGATTTGGCAGCAAGCACTTTTCTATGCCAAGCCGGCCCTTCATCAGCGTTCTCCACAGCATCCTGAGATACTAAGAAAGAGAAGGCTGCCAGTTTTCCCCGAACACTATGTGGCCAGTGATGGAAAGGAGGCTTCCTGCGGACCAGGTGCTTCTCAGACATAACACAGTTTCCCCTACGATGCTTAACATCTGTAATTACTGGGCTTCCAAACCCTTCCCTCCTTTCCTCGCCCCTGTGTGGCCTTTTCTTCACCTTTTCTTCTGACCCCTGCTCAGTGGGTATTGATGGACAGTTATTCCTTGTCTCTTATGTTTCTCCATGTGGGATGACAGCCTTTCATCCTGGACAGCAGGACAGCACACCTGTTTCCAAAAACAGATGAGGCTGTCCCCTGCCAGGGTCCCACAGCCTGGATTCTCAGCCTCCCCTGGCCACCCGCCTTCAGCTCATGTCTGTGAGCAAAATGGATCATTTTTGGCAGGACTCATGAGCCACCAATTTGTCGACAGCCTTGCCTTTGAAGGAAGGACGGTGAGAGTGGGGAGAAGAAATATGAGTACCGTTTTTCAATCCTCTGGGGTTTGATGTCTGTTTCAGTGCTGTTAAGATTTTTCAGAGATACCAAGAGCCTGAGAAAAATACTACAGGCACGACAGGACAGTACAAGCCTGTTTCCATAGCAACATCTCAGATAAGGGTGATGGTTCTACCCAGCCTAGAGGGAAAGGCAATAAAAGTGAAATATGCTCAAAATAAATCCTTTCATGGTCTTACTTTTTCCTTAAGTGTTTAATTTTTATGTAACATGTGCTTGCTTATTACACAGTCCAACTCTTTACATTTGTTTAATCTGTAAACTCATTCATGTGTGTGCACACAAATACCTCTCTCTATCTCTGTCTCTGTTTCTGTCTCTGTCTGTCTCTGTCTGTCTCTCTGTCTCTCTGTCTGTCTCTCTGTCTCTCTCTGTCTCTCTGTCTCTCTCTCTCTCTCTCTCTCTCTCTCTCTCTCTCTGTCTCTCTCTCTCTCTCTGTGTGTGTGTGTGTGTGTGTGTGTGTGTGTAGAGGTCAGAGAACAGCCTTAGGTGTTATTGCTTACAGTCCATCTTCTTGAAGCAGGGTCTCTTGTTTGCCAGTGCATATACTGTGCTACCCAGCTCACAACCTTCTAAGGATTAATCCTGTGCTGGGGCTAAATGTGCAGAGCATACTACCACATTCAACTTTCATGTGAGTTCTGGGAGTCTGGGCTAAGGTCTCCACTCTTTTGTAGCAGTGTTTTACTCACTTAGCCACTAGCCAGCCCCCAGAGAGCATAGTTTAACCGATACCGTGGGGGTAATGACCTCCCACGATCTCTTATTTCTAAAGATCTCATGAAATGCAAAACTACACTCTAATGCATAATCATTATACTATGTATTATGGATGGGGATGTATGAAGACCACCAATCAATTCCTGTAATGATGGACAACGTTGAATTGCATATGTTCTGTGTTTTATATACACATAGAGGTTGTGACAATAACAAATAATAAAATACAATAATTTATGGTGATAAAAATAGAGTATATTCTCTCCAAATCTCTCTCTCTCTCTCTCTCTCTCTCTCTCTCTCTCTCTCTCTCTCTATCTCTCTCTCTCTGTGTGTGTGTGTGTGTGTGTGTGTGTGTAGTGCTGATTCCACAAACCCAGCCTAAATGGCCAGTTGAAGACCTTGCCTTAAACAGATGGACATGATCTAAAGAATGACACCCACAGCAGTTCTCTGGCCTCAGCATGCATGTACACACATAGAAACATGCACACACATGTGTTCCCACACCACATAAAAGGACATATAACCTTTAACATGATAGTGACAATAGTAATGTCCTAAATGTACACATAGGCATGATCTCAAAGCAGTCCTCCCAAGCAGACATGGATAAACACTGGTCCCACAGGCTTAAACATCCAAATTAGTTTCTATGCACCAGAATCATTCTTTCATTTAAACTTAAGAGTTCTAGTTGGTCTTATGATGCTCCTCCATATTAAAAAACAAAATTCTAAAACATGACATTTCTCCAGACTAGCCTACCAGGATCCAACCCCAGCCTGCCTTCCTTCGCTCTTCCCTGGCATACCCCTGTGACTTCATCACTCTTATTTGTTTTCAAAAAGCATGGTACCAAGGCTGGTAGGTCAGAGCTAGACCTGCACAGGACATCATTGCATTCCTGACTAGAAACTCTGGCACCTTCATGTGGGCACAGCGGTCGTGATAAATACCACTGAATTTCCATCAGGACATGTAGAGTTCAGAGACCAAAGCAGGCAACTCAGATAAACATTTGCTCAGTACTTCCTTGAAGAAAGAGCTATGAGGCATCAGAGAGAGGGGCACAGAACTCCAACTGCTTGAAACCTAACCCATATTCCTTATGTTTCTGACATGTGTGCGCATGTATCAATGTGGGCATGGGCTCATTTGTAAGTACATGTATAAGACCAGAGATCAACTTCAGGTGTCTTCCTCTGTCACTCCCATACCTGGTCCTTTGAGAACCTGTAACTCCCTGACTATCTAAGTGGGCTAGCCATGAGTCCCAGAGATCAATCATTCTTTATCCTCCTTCCCTGTGCTGGGAATCAGACTTGAACAAGCCTCTACTCACTAAGCCATCTCCAGCACATCACCTCTTTGCTGATTGCAACTCTCAGCCTATGGTCTTCGAACAATGCAACTTAGGAAAATGAGCAAAGAAGTCAATTGCTTCCCTGAGCTCAGGAACTTTGCAGGATTACTGCAGTGCTGGGGAAAGAAAGGCACTCGCTACGACCTTATTTTCCTCTTTCCTGGAGCCTGCAATGCTCGCATTCCCACTTCCTACCTCTTCTCTGTGAAATAATTTAATCCTGTATGAGCAAAAACTGCCTTGTTAAAACCCCAGTACTTGTAGAGCTGATGGCTCCAGTGGGGGATTAGATACAGGCAAAGGAGCTGCTGTTTATGCCCAGCAAGCAGATTAAATTCCTGTAGCCACAAGCAACCCTGGAATCAGCAAATTTGGGATCAGCAGCTGTCAGGTGGTAAAACGCTGGTTAATTGGATGACCACAAACATCTGCAAAATGAATTTGCTACAGATAGACACCCACGTTGGTGCCGTTTTAGAAGAAAACACTTGATTTTATTTAGGTTGCTAAGCCTCCTCCCTGGCTCGCATCTAAATTTTTACAACACGATAAATTCAGACCCAATACGTGTGTACAAATATACACTTTCTCTCTCTCTCACACAGCCTCTTCATAAACACCAAAAAGTTACTCAGAAAGTGAGAGAATTCCTGCCTCTAACCATTTAGCTAAAAGAAAACAAGTTCAGGAGCTGACAAGATGGCTCAGTGGGTAAAGGTTCTTGCTGCCAAGTCTGATCACCTCAGTTCAATCCCCAGATCCTGAGATCTCATCTGGAGGAGAGAACTGACTCTAGCAAATGGTCCTCTGATGTCCACAGGCATGCTAAGCTATATGCATTCACATACACACAATGTCAAGTCAAGTCCACACTGTCAGACACAGTGCTGGTGTGCAGAGAGGACTCAGCTCTCTCTAGCCCTTAATCACCCAACAAACATTTATTGGCACTTTACCAAGTTATGGGTGCTGTGTGGGTATAGCAGTAAACAAAGGTTTAGAAGAAGGTATGTATCTTAGAGTTTATATTGTTGTGAAGAGACACCATGACCATGGCAATACTTATAAAGGAAAGCATTTAATTGGGGCTGGCTGACAGTTTCCGAGGCTGGAAGCATGGTGGTGTGCAGGCAGACACGGTGCTGGAGGAGGAGCTGAGAGGTCTACATCCAGATTGGCAGACAGCAGGAAGAGAATGACATACTGGGCCTGCCTTGAGCATCTGAGACCTCAGAGACCAACCCTTAGTGACACACTTCCCCCAACAAAGACACACCTCCTGATAATGTCACTCCCTATGGGCTTATGGGAACCATTTTCTTTCAAACCTCCACAGTGTGTGTATACATGTGTGTGAATTCATACACACATGTAAATGAACAAGTATTACATATAAAAAGTGCCCTAACAGGGCAGGGTATGTGGCTCAGTTGATGAGTACTACAGTGTGCACCAAGCCCTGGGCTCTAACCCTAGCATCATCCCAACCAGGAAGGTGATACATACCTGACGTCACAGTACTTGAGAAGTGGAGGCAGCAAGATCAGAAGATCATCTTTTACTGCATAGAAAATGTAGCAAGACCACGTCCTGATGTGAGAACACACCAATAGCTGAGGTATCCAAGAAAGGAAAAATTAGTTCTGCTTTGAAGACAGGTAAAGATATGAGGCTGTTTATTGAGATAAAAAAGATAATTTAAGTGCAGTGAAAACGGGACTGAGAGACAAAGTCACATCTCTTTTTATTATTAAACATTGATTTTTTTTCTCACAAAAAATATTCTGATTGTAGTGTGCCCCTCCCCCCATCCTTCCAAGCTCCTTCTTCCTACCAGATCTACTCCATTTCTGCCTCTCATTAGGAAAGACCAGGCTTCCAAGAGATAGCAACCAGATGGAACAAAATAAAATACAATGAGACGAAGCAAAACTTTCATAGCAAAGTTGGGCACAGCAAGCCAACAAGAGCAGAAGAGTCCCATGTGTCAGAGGCCTGCTTGTTCTATAACCAGGAGTCCCATAAAAATTCTAAGCTGATAGCTAACATGTATAGGCAGAGGACCTGGCGCATGGAGGTCTGTGCTTGGGGCTTCAGTCTCTGAGATTATCTGCATCTTGCTTAGCTGTTACAGAGATTTTGTTCTCTTGGTGTTGTCCACCCATCCCTCCCCCCCCCCCCAGCCCTTACCTTCTTTCCCCCTCCTCTGCTTCAGGATTGCTCTAAGGAGAGGGATTTGATGGAGCCCTCCAATTTAGATGTCCTCTCCTCACAGTTGTCTGGCTGTGGGTCTCTGCAACTGCTCTGCTGCAGGAGGAAGCCTCATGATGGCTGCATAAGGCTCTGACCTATGAGTATAGCAGGGTATCATTAGGAATCATTTTGTTTTGTTTTGTTTTTAATGAGTCATGTTTGGTTCTACTCTAGGTCTTTGGGCTATCTAGTCTCTGGTTTTGGTTACCCAAGCAGTGTCCGGTATGCATTCCTTCTTGTGGAGCGAACTTTAAGTCAAACTAGGCATTGGTTGATCACTCCCACAACTTCTGGGCCACCATTGCCCAAGCATATCTTGCAAGCTGGATAGATTGCAAGTCATAGTTGTTGTGGCTGGCTTGATGTCCACATTTCTTTTGTGGTAGCCTGCAGACTACTTACCAACCAAAGAAACATAAAACATAGGGGTAGGGGCTCCTTTTAGGCACCAGGTTGTTAACCTCCATGTTAACTGAGCTGTGTGGATGTTGACCTCAGCAGTGGGGCCCTCATTTTCAGAAAAGAATCTTTTGTCTTAGCATCAGTCTGGATTGTTTGGGGATTTCCATGGGACTTCCATGGTGAAACAATTCAATTGAATGCAACCCAGACCCACCACTGCAAAACTTGCTGGTCTATAAGAGATGATTTTGAATCCCCGTTATTAGGAGTCCTCGTTAGAATCACCTTCATAGGTTCCAGGAAGGTTCGGTCAACCCAATGGCTGGGTTGGTGTCCCAGTCCTACCAGTGGAGGCCTTGCCTGGTTACAGAGGGAGTTCTCTCTAGGGTCAACCTCATAGGTTCCAGGAAGTTTCCACTGCACTAGGTTTCCAAGTAGCTCCCTAAATGCCCCTCCCCCAATTCTAGTCATCTGCACTCTCTCCCTCCCTATCTCCCCCCACACCTGATTCCTCATGCTGCCATCCCCACCTGTCCCCATTACACCCACAAAATCTGTTTCCTCTTCTGAAGCAGATCCATGCATCCTCTCTAGAGTCCCCCCTCTCTACAGCCCTTCTTGGAAGGCCTCTCTGGGTCTGTGGATTGTAGTGCGATTATCCTTTACTTAACAACTAATACCCACTTATGAGTGAATACATATCATGTTTGTCTTTTCTAGGTCTGGGCTGCCTAGTTCAGAATAATTTTTTTTCTAGGTCCATCAATTTCCCTGCAAATTTCATGATGTTAATTTTTTTTAACAGCAGAGTAATATTCCTTTGTGTAGATGTACCACATTTTCTTTGTCTGTTCTTCAGTTGAGGGAGAGCTAGGTTGTTTTCAGTTTATGGCTATTATAAATAAGCATACATAGTCCAGCAAGTGTCCTTGTGCTAGCATAGAGTGTCTTTTCAGTATATGCCCAAGAATAGTATAGCTGGGTCCTGAGATAGATTGATTCCCAATCTTCTGAGGAACTGTGATTGGTTTCTATATTGGCTAGATAAGGTTGCACTCCAACCAGCAATAGAAGAGTATTCCCCTTGCTCCAAATCCTCACCGATATAAGTTATCACTTTTGTTCTTCAGCTTAGCCATTCTGACAAGTGTAGATGGAATCTCAAGGTAGTTTTGATTTGCATTTTCCTGATGGCTGAGGCTGTTGATCATTTCTTCATGTATTTCTCAGCCACTTAAGATTCCTCTGTTGAGAATTCTCTGTGTAGATCTGTACCTCACCTTTAATTGAATCATTTGGTTTTTTGATATCTAATTTCTTGAATTCTTTATATATGTTACATATTAGTCCTCTTTTAGATGTAGAATTGGTCAAATTATTTTCCCATTTTGTAGGCTGCCAATTTGACAGTGTCATTTGCCTTACAGAAGCTTTTCTGCTTCATGAGGTCCTATTTATTAATTATTAACCTAGTGCCTACACTATCGGTGTTCTGTTCAGAAAGTCATCTCCTCTGCCAATGTTTTCAAGGCTATTCCCCCAATATCTTTCTTTTGTTCTTTCTTTTTTCTTCTTTTCTTTCCTTCTATTCTTTTTGTTTTTAATTTTGAGACATTGTTTCTCTGGGTGATCCCAACTTTCCCCAACTTGATGTGTAGACCAGGTTGGCCTTGAACTCAGAAATCTGCTTACTTCTGCTTCAAGTGCTGGGATTAAAGACATGTACCACCACGCCTGGCTGTCCACTTCCTTTTCCATCATCTTCAATGTATCTGGTTTTATGTTGAGGTCTTTGATCCACTTGAACTTGAGTTTTGTACAGTGTGATACATACTAATACATCTGCATTCTTCTACATGTAGGCATCAGTTTGGCCAGCAGTATTTGTTGAAGATGCTATCTTTTTTCCAGTGTATATTTCTGGCTTCTTTATAAAAATATCAGGTATCTATAGGTATGTGGACTTATGTTTATGTCTTTAATTCAGCTATGTTGATCAATGTGTCCATTTTTTATGCCAATACCATGTAGTTTTTATTACTATAGCTCTGAAGTACAAGTTGAAATCAGGGATGAACATCCAGAAGTTCTTTAATTGCTCAGGATTGTTTTAGCTATCCTGGGTTTTGTGGTTTTCCATATGAAGTTGAGTATTATTTTTACAAAGATCATAAAGAATTGTGTTGGAATCTTGATGGGAATTGAACTGAATCTTTTGGTAGGGTGGCCATTTTTACTATGTCAATCCTACTGATCCATGAAGATGAGAGATCTTTCTCTCTTTTGGTATCTTCTTCAGTTTCTTTTTTTCAAAGACTTGAAGTTTTTATCATGTATTCCACTTGCTTGATTTGAGTTATGCCAAAGTATTTTATATTATTTGAGGCTATTGTAAAAGGTGTTGTTTCCCTGATTACTTTTTAGTCTCTCATTTGTATATTGAAGGGCTACTATTTTTTTTAATTAATCTTGTATCCAGCCACTTCACTGAAAGTGTTTATCAGTGATACGAGTTGGCTGGTGAAAATTTTAGAGTCATTTATGTATACTATCTTATCATCTGCAAAAAACAATACATTGATGTCTTTTCAATTTGTATCCCTTGGTTAGCTTTATTTGTCTTATTGCTTTAGCTAAAAGTTCAAATACTATATTAAATAGATATGGAAGAGGGGTCAATCTTGTCTTGGTCCTGATTTTAGTGGAATTTCTTTTGAGTTTCTCTCCATTTAATTTTATATTGGCTATGGGCCTGCTATAACCTGCCTTTATTATGCCCCTTATATCCGTAATCTCTGCAAAAATTTTATTATAAAGGATTGTTGGATTCTGTCAAAGGTTTTGCCTGCATCTAATGACATGGTCATTTTTTTTTCTTTCAGTATGGTTATATGATGAATTACATTTACTAGTTTTTGTTCACTGAACCATTCCTGCATCTCTGGGATGAAGCCTGATTGATTGTGGTGGATGAACTTTTCTATGTATTCTTGGATATGGTTTCCAAGTATTTTGAGTATTTTTGCATCTATGATTTGAGAGAAATTGGTATGTAATTCTTTTTCTTTGTTGAGTCTTTAAATGGTTTGTGTGTCAGGGTGACTGTGGCCTCATAAAATGAGTTGGCAATGTTTCTTTTGTTTCTGTTTTGGGGAATACTTTGAGTATTATTGGCATCAACTCTTCTTGGAAGTCTAGTGAATTCTGTGCTAGAACCATCTGGCCCTGGGCTTTTTTAGTTGGAAGACTTCTAATGTCTGCTTCTATTTCACTAGGAGTTATAGATCTATTTAAATTGTTTATCTGGTCTTTGTTTAACTTTGGGGAGTGGACACTATCAACAAAATTATCCATTTCTTTTAGAAATTTTAATTTGGTGGATTACAGGTTTTTAAAGCATGTCTTTATGACTCTCTGGATTTCTTCTGTGTCTGTTAGCCACCTCCCCCCCTTTCATTTCTGATTTTGTCAATTTGGATATTCTTTCTCCATCTTTTAGCTAGTTTGGCTAAGATTTATTTCTCTGGTTCTCTGGTTGATTTTCTCAACCAACCAACTCTTTGTTTCATTGATTTTTTTTGTATTGTTCTCTTTGTTTCTATTTTATTGATTTTAGCCCTCAGTTTGATTATCTCTTGCCACACTCCTCTCGGGTGTGCTTGCTTCTTTTTGTTCTTGGCTTTCAGGTGTGCTGTTAAGATGCTAGCATTAGACCATTACAATTTCTTTACGTAGTCACTTAGTACTATGAACTTTCCTTTTAGCATTGCTTTCATTGTGTCCTTTAAATTTAGCTATGCTGTGTATTTATTTTCATTGAATTCTACAAAGTCTTTAATTTCTTCCTTTATTTCTGTTTTGATGCATTTTTCATTCAGTGAGAGTTGTTCAGTTTCCATGAGTGTGTAGGCTCTCTGCTGTTTCTGTTGTTGAAGTCCAGCTTTAATCCATGATGGTCTGTTAGGATGCAGAGAGCTATTTCAATTTTCTTTTAACTGGGGAGACTGCTTTATGTCTGAGTACATGGCCAATTTAGGAGAAAGTTCCATGAGATGCTGAGAAGAAGGTATATTTTTTGTGTTTGGATAAAATGCACTGAAAATATCAGTTAGGTCCATTTGTTTTATAATGTCTGCTAGCTTCCTCTTGATTTATACAGATATTGTTACATTTGAATTTGTCATGAATATCTTATTTTCTCCATCTATAGTGATTAAAAGCATTGCTGGGTATAATAGCCTAGGCTGACATCTGTAGTCTCTTAAGACTTTGTAGCACAACTATCCGAGCCCTTCTGGTTTTTGGAGTCTCCATTTTGAGAAATCACAGGTAATTCTAATAAGTCTGCCTTTATATATTATTTGGCTTTTTTCTGTTGTAGCTTTAAATAGTCGTTCTTCATTCTGTATGCTTATTATTTAGCAATGGGGATTTTCTTTCCTGGCCCAATCTATTTGGTGTTAAGTAAGGTTCTTGTATCTTTATGGGTGTGTCCTTCTTTAGGTTAGGATATTTTTCTTCTATAATTTTGTTGAGATTTTGTCTGGGCCTTTGAGCTGGGATTTTTCTTCTTTCTCTGTTCTATTATTCTTAATTTTGGTAATTTCATAGTGTTCGAGATTTTCTGTATGTTTTGTGTCAGGGAATTTTTTTTATATTTGACATTTTATTTGACCAATGTATCCATTTCTTCTATGGTATCTTCAATGCCTAAAATTCTCTCTCCATATGTTATGTTCTGTTGGTGAGGCTCTGTAGTTCCTGCTCACACTCCTAGGTTTTCCGTCTCCAGAATTCCCTCAGTTTGTGTTTTCATCATTGCTTCTATTTTCATTTTCAGGTCTTGGACAGTTTTATATGTTTCCTTCAAATCTTTGGTTGTCCATTCTTGGTTTTCTTTAAGGGATTTATTAATTTCTTCCAACTGTTTGTTCATTTTTCCCCTGGATTTCTTTAGGGAATTATTCATTTCCTCTTCAAGGATGCTATCATCTTCACAGAGTTGGTTTTAAGGTCCTTTTCTTGTGCTTCAACTATGTTGGAAAGCTCACAGCCTGCTCTGGTAGAATATCTGCACTAAAGTGGAGACATTGCTTTGGCTGTTACTGTGTTCTTACACTGGCATCTGAGTTAGGGATGATTATAGATCTAGGTGCTGATTTTTATGTTTGTCTTTGTTGAGTGGGCATTTTGTTCCTTGGTTTCTGTTTCCTCTCTAGATTTTCAGAGAGTGTGATGACTGTGTTACTTGTTTCATTGGTATGCTTGCTGGTATTGGAACAGAGATATAGAGATGAAGGTCTGTGGGTAGCTACTTGGTTTTCTGGCAGATGTTTGTGGTTGAGCAAGAGGTGTCTGCTAGAGTTGGAAGCTGGGATATAGTGACAAGTTTGGGGGAGGGAGATTATGGGGGTGGTCTGTGGATCCACAAATGTAGACAGGGAGAGGGGAGGCTGAGGGGTGTTCTATTTCAGGGCTAGGGATGAGACTGAGGGATTGGGTCTGGGGAAACAGAGAGAACAGGGGTCTCCCAAACTCACATTTCAATTCCAGAAAGACCCATAAGAAAAATCCTTAACCCTTTCCAAAGATGGAAAATTCCTTTCTATGGATGAATTTTACAATTCATAAACATGTCCGCCCACCCTAATCTTCCTGCCCATGGCTTCACCTTCCAGCTGAGGCTCAGCAGAAAATCTCAGGCTCTTCAAAGATAGAAAATAGACAAAACACCACACGATGGCCAGAGATGCTTTCCTTTAGTTCTCAGGGAGCACATGGCCCACAGAGTACCATGTCCTCTGACTCCGACTCACTCGGCCCCTGTCTGCTGTCATGGAGGGGCAGGAGGCCTCTTCCAACATTTCTCATGGTTTCAGTTGCTACTCATGACTGCACCACGAGAAAAGATGGTTCTTCTAGGAACCTGTCCAGAGAGCTTTCATGCTATTTTTAAGTACAAAATATAACAAACTAAAATAAAGCAAAATCTATCAGGGTTAGACAAGACAAACAAGAAAAAGTCCAAGAGCAGGCACGAAAATCAGAGACCCACTCATTCCCATGCTCAAGAATCCCATCAAAACTGGAAGCCATGCTACATAGCGAAGGACCAGGTGTGGACCCATGCAGGTCCAGTGCTTGCTGCTCCAGTCTCTGTGAGTTCAAAGGAGCGATGACCATGCTGCTGGAGGGCCTTGTTCTCTTGGCAGCCACCATTGTTTGTGAAAGTTCCACCTCCATGTCCATAGACTCTGTCTTCCATTTCTGTGGGTTCAGTCAACACAGAGGTGAAGCAGCTCACAACCACTGTAACTCTGGATCTGATTCTCCCCGGGCTTCCATGGGTACTAGAAATTACTTTGTAGACCAGGCTAGTCCTAAACTCATAGAGATCCACACCCCTTTACCTTCCTAGCGCCAGGGTTATGGATATGTGCCAAATAGCCTGCTTGTTAACCCTGGGAAGATATGAGGATAGTAGGACGTTTTTAAAGCGTGGAAAAGTTAAGCAATCATTATTTGGAGCTAAGGCCCCGTCTTTCTTCCTTCTCTTTGTTACTTCTCTATTCCCAAGTACTTTCTGTCCTTCATTTTTCTCTCTGTATCTGCTTCTTGTGTTCACCCCTCCTTTGGGGATGCCTCCTTTTCATCTCCTCAGTCCATGGACTTTCACAGTCATGGAATTTAAAGCAGTGTTATAAAAACATTCACTTCCCAATAACATACCCCAACATTCAAATCCCACAGGACTTTGAGAAAGGAGGTGCCTTATTTCATAGGGGACTCTCATCCTATACAAACATGAGGGAAAGATCAGCTAATGAAACCATTTTCCCTTTCCCTACTATGTGCAGGAGTCCAGTAAGGGGGAGGGAAAGAGTGTGTGACACTGGACAGCCATGTTCTTCAAACAGAGAAAATAGTGCTTAGAAGTTTTCAAATATGCAGAAACTATGACTCCTGGGAGTGTGTGTGTGTGTGTGTGTGTGTGTGTGTGTGTGTGTGTGTGTTTAAGATTTATTTTTAATTATGCGTGTATGTGTGTATTTTAAAAATCTTCATCTAAATTTCCTCACTTCCAAATGCTATTAGCTAATTCAATGATTTTCATAGAACACAGATTTGTTAAACACAGTATGCAGGTGGATTCTTTTTGTTTTCTGATCACATTTAGCTTGCTGACCACAAGCTGGCCAACCCCAGCTTTAGAGGGAAGCGAGACCCACTCTGCGTCTTGGAGATGCTGCACCCCTCACCTGTGTCAATCTTGTGGTATATCCTGTCATAAACAAAAGCACTGTGAAGACGTTTTCACAAAGAAAACAAGAAGGTGGATGGAATTTCACACTGCAGAGATTGCAGAGAATATGCAGGAGATACTGATGTGGAGAATAGAGAAAAGAGATGGGAAAATAGTCCATTCTTGACCTGTGTGTTAGATACAATAGTTCGTTCATCTCTGCCCACACACCTTGACATCCAGTTCAACTCAGTTCCAGTTCCAGGCTTGTGGTATTGAGTAGCTCCGACTGCCAGCATACATTTCACCTCTTCATCTCTAGACATAAGATCTGTTTTATCAGCCGGGCAGTGGTGGCGCACGCCTTTAATCCCAGCACTTGGGAGGTAGAGGCAGGTGGATTTCTGAATTCGAGGCCAGCCTGGTCTACAGAGTGAGTTCCAGGACAGCCAGGGCTACACAGAGAAACTCTGTCTCGAAAAAAAAAAAATCTGTTTTCTCTTCCCACACATTGTGGTTTAGATATTCCCAGAACACTTACACCTTGACATGGTTAAAACTTAAGTATTTTTCTCTCCCGTGGTCATTATTCTTGAGGGTCAATTTAGTAGGGTCCAAAATCAGCTAAGAGATATTCTTCTGGGTGATTCTGTGAAGGGCATTTCCAGGACAAACAGATGAGGATAAACCTTCCCTTAGGTCTGGAGGATTACCAGTTATGAAGAAACTCAATGAGAAAGCAACGCTTTGCCTGCCTGCCTTTACTTCTTGTTGGTGACAGCATCTGTCGCTGCTCCTGCTGCTGTTGCTGCTGCTACTGCTGCTGCTACTGTTGCTGCTGGAATCCTCTAGGCCTTCAGCACTGGATCATGGTTTCTGAGGCTTCCAGGTACCCTGTTCTCAGCCCCTACAGTGTGCAGCTGGCCATTGTTTGATTGCCCAGATCGTATCATGTAAGCCAATCTAATAAATCCTCTGTGATAGATAGCCACTCCTCAGCCATGTTTCTCTAAGAACTCTGACAAATACAACTCCTCTCCCACCCAAACTTGCTTGCTCTCACCTACTAGTCCTCTTCCAACCTGTGACCGTGGGTGCTCTCTTTACTGGGATAGGTACTGCCAATTCTTCCTTGGCCTGGTACAGCTTGGCCTGGTACAAATACTAGCTCAGAGGAGCTCTTTGTACGACATTTTAATTTATTCTTTGAGAATTACTTCATGAATTTTGTACATTCAATGAATTTCATATTCCCCTGCACTTGCCACCCCTGATTTTCTCCATACTCCCTCCAAAATGCATGTCTTCTTTTGTTTTTAATAACCCACTTAGTTCAACAAGTGTACCCTATATGCACGGATACAGCGCCCTCAAGTAGCACATCAGAAACCCACCATAAGAGCACACCCCTAAAGATAATTGTCTCTCCCCCAACTAGCAGTCATCAACTGTCACTAGTTGGAGGCTGGTGTGCGTCTTCCCAATTCAGGACAGGATGTTGAATGACTTGGTCTTCCATGGGCTTTGTGCAGGCAACTACAGCTTCTGGGATTCCTTGAATGCAGCTGTCCTGCCATGTTGAGAAGACACTGTCTCAAAAGTCCCCAGTTCTCCTCAACCTCTAGCTCTGAACAGTTTTTTCACACCCTCTTCCAGGATGCTCTCCGAGTAAGCCTTAGATGGAGGAGGTGTGACATGGATGTCCCTTTTGTGGCTGAGTATTCCACAGATACTTACTCTCTGCAATTTGACCAGTTGTGAGTCTCTGAACTGACTGCCATCCACTGTACAAATATGCTTCCCTCGTGGGCTATGAGAGCTATCTGAGTCTATGGGTGTAGAGATATGCCTTTAGAAGAAAATTGGATATTATGTCCAATTAGCAAGATAATCATAGTAGGTTTGCCCCTAGCAATAAAGTTCTTGACATCAAGACTCTCCTTGACCATTGTCTTAGTTAGGGTTTTACTGCTGTGAAGAGACACCATGACCAAGGCAACTCTTATAAGGACAACATTTAACTGGAGCTGGCCTACAATTTCAGCCGTTCAGTCTGTTATCATCATGACAGGAAGCAGGCAGACATTCTAGAGCAGGAGCTGTGAATTCTACATCTTGATCCTAAGGCAGCCAGGAAGAGACTCTGTTCTGCCCTGAGTGGAGCTTAAGTGTAGGACCTCAAACCCCTCCCCCCACAGTGATGCACTTCCTCCAGCAAGGTTCCACCTACTCCAACAAGGCCACACCTCCTAATAGTGCCACCTCCCATGGGCCAAGCATATTAAAACCACCACACCCATCCAGACAGAGGTCTCTGCCCTTGTAGCACCCTGGATTTTGCTTCACTCACAGCCTACACTGTGAAGCCATGTTGTATGCACTCATCTGTCCAGAGCCCCTTAAAGATGAGCAGTGCTGTGTGCACTGTAGCCTCTTTAGTATCTGGCACTGTACCTCGTTGAGTAAATAACAGCTGAATAAGAAAACCTAATTAGTGACAGCCATTCATTCATCTTTGCTAAACACGTATAATCAACCTCCGAAGATCCTTTGTCTTCATTCCTTCTCCTAAGCTGGTCTCATAAATCAATGACCTGCCACCGTACATTCTCTCCCAGTTATTATCCAGGGATGTAATTTGTGCATTGGAGCAAAACTTGTCTGTGAGGATTTTCTTGCACTTAGTCATTGCCTCCTGACAGCAGGCTGACCGCTGAAGAAGAAATGTTTACCTGGCGAGGGACGAAAAGGTTACGATTTAATTCAGTGCTGAGTAGATTTGCTAGGATTGAATTCTGCTAGACATTAGGCTTCCCTTAATAAGAAGATGTCCCGATGTCCACTGAGCATGCCTGACACCCTTCCAGTGTGACTGAGCATTGATCCATCTTGCACTTTCTGGAGGATGAACCTGTATCTCGCTCATTTCCAGCCCCTGACCCCTCATCTCTGATGACCACACGACAGAACACTAGCCTGGGTATCTTGTTCTGTCTGCATGATGAGAATTATTCTTGGGGGAGTCAACGTGGTGCCAATGCAATGCACTGGTACCCTGAACTTGACCTTGGCAACAGGACTGGGTGGTGAAAGTGAAAATAAATGAGGCAATTGTTTTTACAAGGAATATAAAGAACCGGAGTTGGCTCTGCTAATCATGGTTGCTGTGGACCTTGTTCCTTTTTAGCATCAAGACACTGCTCCTTGAATTCTATGCTGTAGCCAGTAAGTGAAAAGTGTCCTATGAGATAATTGCTTATACAATTTACTTATAAAAATAAAACAGGATTCAGCTCAATAGGATCCCAAAACACACTCAATATTGAAATCTCCTGAAGAAAACATAAAGAAGGGACAATCCTCAAAAGGAGGCCACAGTTTGGATGCTCATAAAACTATTGGAAGCCTTGGAGCCTTGGTTTGTTTGTCTGTAAAATGGGAATACTTATAAGAAGGAATGTAAACTGATACATGAAATAAGATTTGGCTGTACCTACGTTGAGTAAGAATTCAACCCTAGTGAGAGATCTCTTTCAGAAAGCGTGTAAAAGCCATAAGACCACAGTAAAGCCTTCCAAAAAGAAAGTTTAGGAGAGAGGAACAATGGATCACTTTAAAAATCAAAATAAGGAAAAAAAATTAAGCCTCACAAGTAAAAGAAAGGAATCCAGAGTTGCTATCGGTGCCTGCAATGGCGACAGAGACTCCTATAGAGGGCTTTCAGCAGATGAATCAGACATTCCCACAGAGAAAAGTGCTTAGCGGAACTCTAGGCACAAGAACAGCTGAGAATTGGAGTGTTTGGGGGCCTGGGGTGTAATCACCTTCCATTTTTTATGAAATGTCAATAAACTCTGTGCATTCAGTAATCTGGCATGAGTGGCACATTGCCAAGGAGAGGGAAGGCAGCTGACCAGCTCAAGCGGGCAAACAGACAACCTGGAACTTTGAGGACCAGGCAGCATCCTAGCATCCCTGACGATCAGGCAGCATCCCGGTGACTCGGGTGCATCCTGAACCTAGAAGCCGTAGCTGAATCTATCAATAAGCTGCAGAGTTTCTTTATAAGGACTCTAAAATAGGACCCATTATCTTACTGTCCTAACTCTAGGCTTGTCTCTGGAACTGCTGACTGGGCCCATCTACAGCACATGGGAGATATAAGTTCTCTTATTTGGAGGTTCAAATGGAATAGTGGATATCCAAGGGGCTAGATCTGTGCAAATCTGGATTTCAGTGATGCCTTCACTTCCTTGTTGAGGAAGTCAGTCTCATTGTATATTCAGGCTTTTGTCTCTTCCTGAGCTCATAGACATAGCCATTTGGCCTAGAGATAGAGAGTTCCCATAGCCTGTGCTTGGTGGTTTTGCCTGAGTGGGAATGTCTTGCCTGTTCACCCTTAATGACTGTGTGTTCATTTGTGTTGTTTAAGCCTGTATATCTCGTACCATCTGGCCTAGCCCACTGTTCTATCTGCCCTTTGTGGAGTGGGGCTAAACTCTGTACAGTACACAAGACCAGGTGTGTTCCAGCTAGTTATCCCATGTCAGCTGCTGGGTGGACACAGTGACCAACACCCACCCACTGCTGGAGACAATCATGCCCTGTCTCCTCTCTATATAAACAAAGCATGGTTGCACCCATGAAACTGTTCTATGCTTCTCTTGGCAATTCTACTACTAAGGTGCTGGGGGGACAGAAATGCTCCAACCTCTGCCCCTAATACTGCTACTTGATCAGCGCACCTCAAAGAGATTACCTGAAGATCCCAGGAGATCATAGGTTTCTAAGTAATTGGAAAACTTTACGAGACACAAAGTAGGATAATCACACACTAATAAGTGTATTTTACATTCTCTGTTGGTGACCCATGTCTTCCAAGCAACGGTAAAGAATCAGTTTCTAGTGCACCAGGACTCCTTTTACATAACTATGATAAATTATACCTTCTAATTGTTATGATATTTAGATAACTTGTATGTGGCTTTCCAGCGTGTCTTATTAATCAAATAGTCAGCATTTATTGTATGAGTATCTATTCGTTACTTTACTCATTGCTGAAGCAAAATGCCCAACAAAGACAGCTTAGGGGAGGAAGGATTTATTTGGGCTCACAGTTTGAGGGTAGGGTCACCAGTGGTGGGGAAGGCAGAGATAGCATCAGGAGTTTGAGCTGGCTGATCACATTGAGTCAAGAAGTGGTTGAAGAAAGCAATTGGGCTTTCTTCTTTTTATTCGCTGATAGACCCCAGCCCATGGGATGGTGCTGTGCACACTCAAGGTGAGTCTTCCCACTCCAATTAACCCTCTCTGGAATCCTTCATACACAGCTGTAGGAGCATGTTTCCATGGTGATTCTAAGGTCTGCATACAAGTTGGCAGTGAAGAGTCTTCATCACCAAGCGGTGCTAAGAAGGAATTAGTATTAAAGAAAAACACATACCCAGTCCCTGAGCACAAAGACTATGAACCAAAGCAATGAGGAGTCTGGAGCGATGGCTCAGTAGTTAGGCGTGCTTGCTTGCTGCTCAAGTTAAGCAGTACTCACACTGGATGGCTCATAAATGCCTGTAACTCTAGCTCCAGCGATCTGACGCCCTCTTCTGGCCTTCTCGGGCAGCCACATGGGCGTGTGCACATTCACACACATGCAAATACCAGAAATAATAAAAATAAATCTGTTTTAAAAGTAAAATAGAAGCATCAGAGATGTAGAGTATGAGCTAGGAGATCCAAGTTCTAAGCCCAGTCCTACCACAAACTGAGCAAAACCTTGACCAAGTCCCTTACCTCATCTGGGCTGCTCTTCGGTTGTTAAATGATAAATATGGCTTCTGCTCTGTCCCATTTTCCTGGCTGCACTGTTACCAGAGGAGAGTAAAGCCACACATGTGCTAACCTTTCAACACTGTAAAACAAGGCATTGCAGTAAAGAGGAAATTCCTGAGCCAGCAAGATGGCTCAGAGGGTAAGGGGGCTTGCCGCCAAGCCCGATGGTCTGAGTTTAGTCCCCAGGCTCTGTCTGGTGGAAGAGAGAACTGACGCCAGCAGATTGTCCTCCATATGTGAACCATGGCGTGTGCAGACTTAAACAAACACTCACACATGTACATGTGTGCAAGCAGCCCTTTCCGTGGAACTAGTTGCAACCAGCAGCCAGCAGTATCCAGTCCAAGTAGATGGTAAGTTTAAAAACTCAGGGGTGGGAGACTGGGCCATCCCTGAGGAGCAAAACTGACCAAGGCAGAGACCAATCCCTACTTTCTCTGTATCTGCCTGCGATTCATCAGTCTGTGTTTCATCGGCTTTATTCAGATGTCCCCTACAGGTGGGACCCTTGCCCTATTGCCCAAGGATGTAGATGTGATGATTCGTTTTAAATTGTGGGGGGGCTAGAGAGATGGCTCGGTAGTTAAGAGCACTGGCTGCTCTTCCAAAGGACCCAGGTTCAAGTACCAGTACCCACATAGCAGCTCACAATTGTCTGGAATGCCAGTTCCAATGGACCTGACACCCTCACACCAATGCACGTTTTTAAAAATTAAATAAATTATGTTTTTAAAAGGGGGGAGGCTGGAGTGATGGCTCAGAGGTTAAGAGCACTGGCTCTTCTTCCAGAGGTCCAGGGTTCAATTCCCAGCATCCATGTGGTGGCTTCAACCATCTGTAATTGGATCTTATGCCCTCTTCTGGTGTGTCTGAAGACAGTGACAGTGTACATAAGAATAAAATAACAATAACATAAATGCCAGCTCGCTACAATGTAGAATCACCTGGGGAGAGAGTCTCAGTGAGGATTGCCTTTATCAGGTAGGTTTATAGGTATGGCTGTGTGGGATTGTCTTGATTGTTAATTGTTGTAGGAGGGCCTAGTCCATTGTGGGTGACAACATCCCCTAGGCAGGGGGTCCTGAACTATATGAGATGGGAAGAAGCCAGGTAGAAGCATTGCTCCATTCATTTCTCTTTGCTTTTGACTGTGGATATGATGAGATTAGCTGCTTGAGTTTCTGTCTTAACTTCTCCAAAGTGCTGGACTGTAACCTGAAACTGTAAGCCAGATAAACCCTCCCTTCCCTATGTTACTTTTGTTAGTGTATTTTATATTACATAAATGAAACTAGGACATAAATGAGGAGCAGAGATTTGGAGGATGAGCCCAGACAGCCATAAGAGAGCTCTAAGGACCCATGGTCACCAGAGCTAGGGAGCCTACCTTGTCATGTATCGCTAAGACCCACATTCTGTCTGCTCTTCTGCCCTAAACTTCAAGTCTGTGTTTGAGACTCTAGACAAAGAAGCTGACCCTGTGCTACCAGGGGAGAAGTAAGCAGACCTTGGAGATGCTAACCAGGAAACTCCAAGCAGAATCAGTGGACACATAGGGTCATAAAGCCACTGGGGCTGGAGAGGAAGAAGACACTGTGAGACAGCAATCAGCAAAGTGTTTGAACTGTAAGCATAACATCAAACTGAGTCTGATCCCCAGTACCAACATTTTCAAACTTGATGTAATGCTGTGGTTATAACCCTAGAACTGGGGAAGCAGAGGCAGCTGAATTCTTGGGGCTCAGTGGTCAGCTAGTCTAGCCTACTCGGTGAGATCCACAGCAGTGAAAGGTCCTGTCTCCAAAAAGTAAGGTGGGGATGAGAGAGCTGACTCAGCTGAAGGTGTTAGTCAT
Organism: Uromys caudimaculatus; assembly: GCA_028551405.1. Taxonomy (NCBI): domain Eukaryota; kingdom Metazoa; phylum Chordata; class Mammalia; order Rodentia; family Muridae; genus Uromys; species Uromys caudimaculatus. The sequence goes on along the minus strand of CM052711.1, from coordinate 60,826,832 downwards.
CACGATCAAGAACTGAGTTTGAGCCTCAGGACCCCCATGGTGGAAGAAGAAAACCTAGTCTGCAAGTTGTCCTCTGACCAGTACATGGGTGCCATGGTACGTATGTACACATGCACGCTAAATAATAAAGTAAAGATGTAATTAAAAATAAGTAAAAATGAAGGTGGCTGGCCCCTGAGAAATCACAACTGAGGGTCGACCTCTCGCCTGTGTGTGCATGCTCATGGATGTGCACACACTTAAGCATACACACACACACATGTACACATACACACGCACACACATTTTTTAGAGAGAAGACAAATTCCATAGTTTGTGGCCTAAGAATGGACTGCTTTGCGATTGTGGTTTTAAAAAAGGCAGAGGCTAGGATGTGGCTTAGTTGGTAGAATGCTTCCCCAGCATGCATAAAGCCCGAGGTTCCACACCCAGCACCGCACAAACTGGGCATGCTGGTATGTGTCTCCCACCTTAGTACTTGGCAGGTACAAAACAAGAGGATCAAAAGTTCAAGGCCATCCTTGGCGACATAGCAAGTTCAAGACCAGCCTAGGCAACATGAGACCCTGTCTCAGGAAAAAAAAAGAAAAAAAGTTGTTGTTGATGATGATGATGATGATGATGATGATGATGGTGATGATGATGATGATGGTGATGACAAAAATGTGCTGCTCTCTGGATACAAATAGGGGGAAATTTCTAGAAAATTATGTTAAAAAAGAAGATACAGTATAATGTAAATATCCTATTTGGGTTATATAAAAACAGGAAAGATAAAAGTCTACACTCATCTGCTTCATTTGCCATTTTTTTTTTATTATTGAAGGGTTTCATACATACATTTACAACACACACACACACACACACACACACACACACACACACACACACACACCACTAAAGGTGGACACCTATGTGGAATACTGTGCAGGTCCAAGATGGACAGGTATGGTTGGGAGACAGGTATGACTGTCACCTTCAGTGTCTGAGCTGTGACACTTTCTGAAGCACAGATGCAGTTTTTGGTCTAGATTTATGTATTTATTTATCTGTTTATTTATTTTCAAAATATATATTCATTTGTCTGTGCATTTCTGCCTGAGACATGTACACATGTGGAGGCCAGGGGCCCATACTAAGTGTCCTCCTCAATTGCTCTCTGCCTTATGTTTGAAGCAGGGCATCTCACCAAACCTAGAGCTTACTGATGGGGCCAGCTTGTCTCCTCCCCACCCCCGAAATTACAGCCATGTCCCCAGCACCCCTGAGACTACAGTCATGTCCCCAGCACCCCTGAGATTACAGGCATGTACCCCGCACCCCTGAGATTACAGGCATGTCCCCAGCACCCCTGAGAATACAGGCAAGTACCCCGCACCCCTGAGAATACAGGCATGTACCCAGCACCCCTGAGACTACAGGCATGTACCCCACACCCATGAGATTACAGGCATGTACCCAGCACCACTGAGATTAGAGGCATGCACCCAGCACCCCTGAGATTACAGGCATGTACCCAGCACCCCTGAGATTACAGGCATGCACCCAGCACCCATGAGATTACAGGCATGTCCCCAGCACCCCTAAGACTACAGGCATGCACCCAGTACCCCTGAGATTACAGGCGTGTACCCAGCTGTAAGGAGCAGTTAGGATATTCGCCATCACCAGATGGCGCTATTACTCTGAGGAAACTTACGGATAGCGCGGGAAAACCCCGAAGCGCATTATGGGTGTACATGACTAATCACCGCCCACTCCCGGGGCGCGCCAACCAATGGAGGACACGCTGCCTCGGAGCTATATAACACCGCCATTCTGGGGCCCCGGGTTGTTCCTCCTCTATCAACGGCAAAATAAAGCTGAACTGCAGACGGAGCCTACTACGTGTCACGTGTCTTCTTGCCGGCGAGAGGCGCGCGCGACAGCTGGTGCCGAAACCCGGGACGCCGGGAGCCTTTTTGTCACCGAGGAGAACCCCCCCCCGCCCACCGGACGGGGAGGCTTCGCAAATCTGCAGTGGCAGGTGAGCTCTCTCAAATATGCTGGACTCTGAATTTCTGATGGGGTCGTTTGCGGGTGATGCACTGCTGGGACTTCTCTTAGCAATCGTGATTGCTGCCCGCTTCCTTCTGGTTTCATGTAAAAGAGAGATAGCTAATGGCCAGGAGACATTAAAAGACGTTCAGGACAGTTTATCTGAGCCAGAGCGGGACCATAGGTTAGGAGCTCGACCAAAACGGAGAGATGCATCTAAGGAAACAGACCTCCCCAAAAAAAGAGATACAAAGGGGAAGATAAGAGGGGGAAAGGATGCCCCGGGAGAGAGAAAGAGAGGCCAAGAGGGCCTGGGAGAGAGAAAGAGAGGCCAAGAGGGCCTGGGAGAGAAAAGGAGAAAGGAGGAAAAAAGACAAACAAAAGAGAAGGGGAAGGGCCATATGGTCTCTGG
>CM052711.1:60783216-60823883 GCA_028551405.1 Uromys caudimaculatus | reverse complement strand
TACCACTGTAGGGAGGTGTGGCCTATTTAACCCAGCTGACCCCCCCTCTCCTTCTTATTTGAAAGAATAGGGGGAGATGTAAGGAGCGGTTAGGATATTCGCCATCACCAGATGGCGCTATTACTCTGAGGAAACTTACGGATAGCGCGGGAAAACCCCGAAGCGCATTATGGGTGTACATGACTAATCACCGCCCACTTCCGGGGTGCGCCAACCAATGGAGGACACGCTGCCTCGGAGCTATATAACACCGCCATTCTGGGGCCCCAGGTTGTTCCTCCTCTATCAACGGCAAAATAAAGCTGAACTGCAGACGGAGCCTACTACGTGTCGCGTGTCTTCTTGCCGGAGAGAGGCGCGTGCGACACCCAGCACCCATGAGATTACAGGCATGTCCCCAGCACCTCTGAGATTACAGGCATGTCCCCAGCACCCCTAAGACTACAGGCATGTACCCAGTACCCCTGAGATTACAGGCGTGTACCCAGCACCACTGAGATTACAGGCATGTCCCCAGCACCCTTGAGATTACAGGCATGTCCCCAGCACCCCTGAGATTACAGGCGTGTCCCCAGCACCACAGGTATGTACCCAGCACCCCTGAGATTACAGGCGTGTACCCAGCACCCCTGAGATTACAGGCATGCACCCAGCACCCCTGAGATTACAGGCATGTACCCAGCACCCCTGAGATTACAGGCATGCACCCAGCACCCCTGAGATTACAGGCGTGTACCCAGCACCCCTGAGATTACAGGCATGCGCCCAGCACCCCTGAGATTACAGGCATGCACCCAGCACCCCTGAGATTACAGGCGTGTACCCAGCACCCCTGAGATTACAGGCATGTCCCCAGCACCCCTAAGACTACAGGCATGCACCCAGTACCCCTGAGATTACAGGCGTGTACCCAGCACCCCTGAGAACACAGGCATGTCCCCAGCACCCCTGAGATTACAGGCATGTCCCCAGCACCCCTAAGACTACAGGCATGTACCCAGTACCCCTGAGATTACAGGCGTGTACCGAGCACCCCTGAGATTACAGGCATGTCCCCAGCACCCCTGAGATTACAGGCGTGTCCCCAGCACCCCTGAGGTTACAGGCATGCACCCAGCACCCCTGAGATTACAGGCGTGTACCCAGCACCACTGAGATTACAGGCGTGTACCCAGCACCCCTGAGATTACAGGCATGTACCCAGCACCCCTGAGATTACAGGCATGTACCCAGCACCACTGAGATTACAGGCATGTACCCAATACCTGGCTTTTTATGGGCCCGGTCAGCATACTTTACTGACCAAGCCATCTACCCAACCCTCCATTTTTTAATGGCTACAGAAAGCAGAGGCATCAGCGAACCTGGATCCTAAGAACAACGTGGTCGGGACAGAAAGGACACTGTGGTACCTGAGTATACAGAAATGTCCCATCCCCTTGAGACCTCCTGGGTGTAGGATCATGCAAGATGCTTACTTAGATCTCAGACCAATTCACCATCAGGTCCCAGATGGAAAGGTGAGGACCAGAAAAGACTTCAACAAGAGCCCAAGAGACTAGATAAGCCGTGGACAAGCCATACCTCAAGACAGAATGCTGACCACATCTATAGCAACTCCTAGAAACCTATCGCCTAGGTGTAGGCAGCTAGCCTTCTCTCTAGTAATCAGAATACTGTCTCTAATTATGGCTCCAAGAAGCCAAAGAGTCCCATAGCAACAGGCCTCAGATTGCCAGTGTTCGAGTAATAAATGACAACTGTCCTAATTATAGTCCCTGCTGCTAGCTTAGGACCAAGCAAAGAAAGTAAAACATGTTCCCCTAACCAGTTCCATAGGCTGTAGTTAGCCTGTCCCATCTTCTTCAGGCTAGCATACTCCAACCTGGGGATGCTTGAAACGGTCCTCCTCTACTCTGTAGACATTGCCCACTCCTGGCCTGCTTTTGGATCTATTTCTTCAATGCAAGTGACAGTGGCTGACTCCCTTGTTGCAGCACACCATGAATAAATAGCCTTTCTCTGTCCCTGCTTGGTGACATTAATTTCTACTCTCCTTTGGGATAGCTCTGCCACCAGAGTCCTGCCACACTACAGCTACAGAACATGACATTCCAATAATTAGTAAAATATAACAAATTCCATTCACTCACAATGGCTAGCATCCATAGAAATCATTCCATCAAATTCAAGGGAAGCAAAAGAGATGGCTTTAAAAATGCTGTATGCTTTCGCATGAATTTTGATGGACAGCTGAGAGGGTTTTTTTTAAAGATAATTTTTACAGTTCTTTCTATTTGGCATTCTCTGCCTCTGGGCTTCCAGATGCTGGCTCGCAGGGCTTCAAGCAGGGGCCGGCTTCCAATAGAGCAATGTCAAAATTGATCCTAGTTTAATAAGGGGCTTGAAAACCGAACATTATCTAGAGAGAAAGGAGCCATCTAAATGTGGCTGAGCATACACAGAATAAAGGCGGGAAGACCGGATGGTGGGCTATCCACAGCACTGTGGTGCAAAGACACAGAGAGCTGCTATCAGGGGCAAGGTGGCCCACTCCTCTCTGGAAGATGCAGGCAGCTTAGAAACATCTAGGTAGAAATGGAGGCAACAAGGTGCAAGACACTGTATCCAGAGGTGGTCTCCAAAGGTTTAATAGGAGAAACCTGAAAGTCTACAGAAGGGATGAACTGTTCCCTCAAAGTTCATGTGCTTATGACTAGTGCCCAATGTTTATGTACTCAGATAGAGACCATTAAAGAGTAAGGACAGTTAATGAGGTGGCAGATAGGACCCCACTGTGATGCGTAGGGTTTGGGTTTTGATTTTTCTCGTTATTTGTCAGCATAAGCTGGGGTCATCTGGGAATCAGCCTCAACTTAGAAATTGTTTCCATCGGACTAGCTGGTGCTCCAGTCTCTGGGGTCTTTTCTTGGTTGGTGACTGATGTGGGAAGGCACGGTTAACTGTGGGGGCGGTGTCATCCTTGGGCAGGTGGGCATATAACAAAGCCAATGGAGAGGGTCGTGGGGAGCAAGCCAATGAGCAGCATGTTCTCTGCTTCAGTTTCAGCTTCGAGTTCCTCTCTGCCTCCCTTCATGGTGGACTATATGATGTAAGAGGAAATAACCCTGTAAATAAACTCCCCAAGCTGCTTTTGGTCACTCTGTTCATCGTAGCGTACTTGGAACCATTGCTTGGTGGCAGGGGATGTCCCTTACTAACTGCAGGTCTCATCTTTATTCATGCCTACTGACATCTCTTACAGGGTAAGCTCAGCAGCCCTGGTGTCCCAACAGAAGTCCCAATATTAAAGACAGCTTTAAGATTGCATTTAAAAGGTGAGGACCCGGGATGCTAATGTGGCTCAGTTGACAGCACGTACAAAACCTTCAGCTTGATTCCCAGCACTGCATAAACAGGGCATGGTAGTATGTGCAGTAATCCTAATGCTTTAAATTTAAAATAAAAAGAAATTAATAGAGAAACCTGTATCTTCAGCAGTGAATACCAACACTCCCCACTATCTGGATTCTTGAATGGTTCCTGCATCAGCCTCACACATGATAACCCTGCCTCGTTGTACTAGGGCGGACTACTGGGGGATGCCCTGGGGATGAGAGAGGCCAAGTCCCTCTGCTTTCCAGAACTCCAAAGCTGTACTTTCCTAAACTCCCAACTACCCTCTGACACACACACACACACACACACACACACACACACACACACACACACTCGAGGAAAGAAGGAAGGGAGGGTCAGAGGAAGGAAGGAAGGAAGGAAGGAAGGAAGGAAGGAAGGAAGGAAGGAAGGAAGGAAAGAGCAACAGAAATAGGAAAGGCAGCATCAACCCCCCCCCCCCCAAAGTTCAAATGCTGACTCAGGTCAACATTACCAAATTGAACTGCATCAGGTCTCCTCTGGTGCTTATAGTTCCCAAGACCCAGGTCTCATATCTGCAACAAGCCAACTCAGGAAAATCCATTTTTGTGCACATCTGAGTGTGGTGGAGACAATGCAACACTCTGGTAGATATCTGTAAGATCACACGTGTACACACGTGTGCTTATCCCTCCCCTACTACGAAGATATTGGCAGCTGAGCTGCTGGGGAAAGGAGAATCATTTTACTTCTTAATGTCTGGCCAATGGTAGGTTTCCCACACTCCAGGGGACGACCCCACATCCACATATACATGGGTAGGACTAACTTTGGGTTATCAAAAGAATAAAATAATTTTAAAGGAGGCTTTATTGGGGGGAATGTGAGAGGAACTGGTGAGATGAGGACTAGATTTAATCATGTTTCATTGCTATTTGTATAAAATTCTCAAGAATAAAGACAAATTATTATTTAAAAAATAAATTCCTCTTCCATTTAGAGTTGCCTGAGGAAGAATCCAAAACTACCCCACCAACTTACCCCAAGTGTTTACCCTCTGATCGCAGGTCCTGCTGGAACCAGACCTCACCTCTGCATGTCACTCACCCCTCACCCTGCCAAGGCCTGTCTCATCTTTGCCTCCCTCCTGCTCTTTTATAGAAGAAACCCTCACTCCCTGAGGGCTACTCTATCCACTCACTGACAGTAGAACAGTCATTGTCGTGCACTATACCTGTCCTCTATCCTATTGCTAGATCCAGATAATATGGAGCCTGGTGAATGCAAACCTTGCTGCATCTCAGAATTGGTCGAGTGGAGAAAAAAGATTTAATCAGCAGCTCAGGTGACCATGTTGTCCCTTTGTTGTGATTCTAGGCAGCTCAGGTGACCATGCTGTCCTTTGGTCATGATTTTGTTTTTTCAAAGCTGCTGTACACACTTTTCTGCTGTGCAGCAATCCACAGAAACAGAGCTGCCTCTTGGAAGTAGGCTGTGTCAACATTAGACAATGAGCAGACAGCTATATGCCTAGTGGGACAAGGAGGTAGCCCTAGGGGTCCTGACCTCACTTTGGCAAGATATGTCCCTGGATCCAACCTTAGGAGCATGCCCATGTTCATCCCTATTTGAATTCATGTTCCATTGCTGTAACAGAATGCCTGAGGCTGGGTAGATATGTAAAAACTGCAGGGGGATAGGAGCTAGAATGATGGCTCAATTTGTAAAGTACTAGCCTTGCAATTATGAGAACCTGAGTTCAAATCCTGGAATCTATGTGAGGGGAAAAAAGGTGACTGGTACCTGGGGACAGCACCTAAGACTGACCCCAGTCTGGCCTTCACACATATGCATATATACCTATTCATACATGTACCTGCACACATATGAAAACATGAATATACATAGTTGCACATACACATAAATACACACATAGAATTTTAGCTTGTGACTCTGGAGGCTAAATGAGCCTCCCACACTGCCTCATTGCATGGCAGAAAGCAGACAGGCAAACAGAACCATCCAGAAGAGCAAGAAGGAAGTAGACATGTTTTAGAACAACCCATTATCTAGAAAACAAATCAAATCTTGAATTACTGAGAACTCATAGTTCCTATGACCCAAACTCTCTCTTAAAAGCCCCACCTTCCAATATTACCATGATATCAACCAAATGTCAGTGAGTCTCTGGGGTGCTAAATCATATTCAGCCCTTTCCTAGTTATCTTTAATTGTCAACCTAACAGAGCCTGGAGTCATCTGAGAATGGAGTCTGAATTGAGAGACTTCCCGGATCAGATTGGTCTGTAGGCAATTCAAGATGAAGGAAGGCCCAGCCCACTGTGGGTGGCACCATTCCCTAGGAATGTGAGCCTGAGATGCCTAAGGAAGCTAACTAAGCATTAACCTGTGAACAAGTCAGATTCCATGGTGTCTACTTCAAGTTCTTGCCCTAACTTGGAATGCAACCTGGAAGTATAGCCAAATAACCCCTTTCTTCCCCTTTGTTGCCTTCAGTCAGAGGGTTTTATCACAACAACAAAAGAAACTAGAACAACGCAATAGCACCATGCCCCCAAGAGGTTGGAAGCACAATGGGATCCTCACAGTGTATCAGAGACCAGAGAGAGACCCCCATCACTTGGGCCAGAAGATGACAACAGGAGATAAAAGACATTGTAGGATCTGGGCAATGGAGTTTCTAAAATGAAATGGGAGGTGTAGGCTTGGATATTTTTCAAACTTACTTTTAATAAGGGTTCACAAACACTTCAACCCTCCTTCTCACCCACCATCGAAAGGTAGGGGAGAAAAGATGGTAAACAGGACAAGGGGATGTGAACCTATTTAGAAGGAGTTCCTTGGGGCGATTCCAGTCTCTGTCAGGATACCAGCAGTCCAGTTCAGTAGTGTCAGGATACCAAACACAACACGAATCAGCAGCAGTGGCGCGATCCAGCAGAAACAGCCAGGATTCCACCAAATTGGCATGAGTGAGCTGGAGTGACCAGAACCAGCCAGCATGCCAGGAGAAGTTCTCTGTCATGCCTCTCTCAATGAAGTGAAGTTCGGTGAAGATGAAGACACAAGATCAACAGAGCATTGCAAAGCTAGCTGTGCAAGCAAGCACTCCGTCACTGTCCAAACATCATGTGTTCTCCCACAGGTCCTGCCTCAGCAAAATACCACGTGAGTCTGTATCACTTGACATATTCAGAAACTTCCACTTCAGGGAGGCAGATAGAGGTAGCGTGGAGGGTGCCTCAGGGGACGTTCACTGGCCCTGACTCTGGTCTTTCTGCCTTGTTTCCTGACTTCTTGTGAGCTGGCATGGGAGCTTGCAAAAGCCCCATGGTACAACTTCTGTACAGTCTAGGGTGGGGGGACACAGTATGCTGACCTTCAGGGGGCTAAATAGCTCCATGCAGGGTAATAAGGGAGGGCCATGAGTGATGACTGCTTGGTACCTAGCAAAATTGGGCTTTACAACTATGACACTTGGCCAGGCTGGAGAAACAGGTGGTGGCTTACCACATTCCCATGACCAAAGAGAGACACATGTCTCTTCTAGATGACACAGCCAAGTGCAGACATGTGGAGCCTATAACATCTCCCCAGACAATGTTCCATGGCTGCTCTGTCCAACAAATTAGGCACCAGCCACGAGTGCAATTGGAATTCATTAACATTCAATTGAAAATGCCCAGTGTTAGATTTGCCCGGCTGCTCTGTACAGAACAGCACAGACAGTGGGTAGCTCTGTCACCAGAGGTAACTGTATCACACAGAACCAATCCAAACAAAATATTTAGCCATCCATGACAGCCCAGGAACTATCGATTGGGGCTCAGAGTATATGAAATCTGTAATCTGGGAAAACATAAATTGATTTCAACTTTAAAAGCATAAAGAAATTAAGAGCTAAGGAGATGGCTTGGTTGGTAAAGTGATTTCCACATCAACATGAAGACCTGAGTTCAAGCCCCCAGAACTGACATAAAAAAGGCAAGCACTGTCACACATAATTATAATCCTAGTTATGGGGAAACAGAGACTGTGGATTGTGGGGCACACTGGACTAATTGGCAAGATCCAGATTCAGTGAGAAAACCTGTCTCTAAAAATAAGATAAAGAGTGATTGAAGAAGACACCTGCTGTTGACCGCTGGCCTCATGTGTACACACATGAACATATACAGACACACAAAAACTTCATCAAGCAAATATTTTCAATGGCTATCCTATAATAATCTAACAACACAGCTGGAGAAACTTCAAGTTCAAGGTTAGTACACTAGCCAAGTCAGCTGCTATCCCTGTCCCTAAAGAATTCCACTCAGCTTCCTCGATTCTTTTCCACTAAAGCACATGAGGAGTATAGGATGGGGTCACGTGTACGATGGTGGAATCACAAAAATAGCATCCTTTTCCCCAGGAAAGCTTTGAGTCTTCATTGCCTTGTTGTCTCCAGCCACAATTTATATAGAGCACACAGCTAGCCATCTGTAGATAATTTCTGGGCCTGGGTGACCTCTGAGGTCATCTCCAGTTGTCATTCCTTCCTATACACAACCCTAAACGCTGTGACAACTACCTGACTGTGTTCACTTAACCAAGGAACCAAATGAAGATGTGAAATGTACCTGTCAAGTTTTGTTTTCATAAATCAGCCTCGAAAAAATTTTAAAACTCCACTGCTGGCAAACTATGCATCAGAGAAAGGACAAAGGAGCGCATAACTCTTCTGGAAGCCACCTGCAACTCATCAACAGGATCAGAAGCCAAGCATCAAAGGGGCCCACACAGAGCCTGCATCAAAGAAAAAGGCAAAGGGGAAAATCCGGTTGGATTTCATCTCTCTCTTCCTTGCCTGCTAACTTATGGAAACATGTATGTCCATGCACACACATGCATGCATGCAAAGACACTTATACACACACTAATAACTCACCCTGAAGCATACGCCCACATGTGAACACACACACACACACACACACACACACACACACACACACACACACACACACGGACATGATGGAAATAGCTTGCATTCTCGGTAACTTTAAAGGACTCTTAGCTGTCCATCAATCACCAGCTCTGACTTGTACATTTCTTCCGTGAATGAAATGATTCATCCTTCTAAACCTGATTCATCCCCCTTGTCACTCTGAACCTCATAATGATTGATTCTGAACTCCTGGCTCTGGGCTGGATAGGCCTTGTTTTGGGGGGCAGCCTCCCAACCCCATCCCCAAAATGAGAATTTCTGTAGAGGACAGTACTGTGTGAGCTTCTTCCAAGGATAGGACAGCAACAGTAGAAACAAAGATATGATACTACTCAAGTGGAGGTTGCTGAAGCAATGGGTCTCAGTGGGGTGAGCAACAGGAATGTAAGTGGGCAGCTATACCAGTGAAGGGCATCCCCTGCCTACCCCTCTGTCATTCTCTCTGTCTCCCAGCAAATGCTTTCATCTTATAAACCCTTGGGGAAGCATGGGTTGTATCATGTGATTTCATGAAAGCTCTCTTCTTCTTAATCTTCTCAATATGTTTTACTTGGAAAGGGTAGAAGATTATCAAATAATGTGCCTGAACTCACAGAACCAATCAAGTGATGAAATCGAAATAAGGCCCCTGAGTGAGTCTGTCTTCAACATTAGGAAGGGGCAGCTGGAGTGTGGCTCAGTGTGAACAGTGCTTCCCTAGCACGCATGAAGCCCTGGGCTCCATCCAATCCCAGCACTACATAAATCAGTCTCGGATGCTGTCCACCTGCAACCCCAGCCCTGGGGAGGTGGAGTTAAGAGGATCGGAAGTTCAAGGTCATCCTTGGCTATGTAGTGAGTTTGAGGCCAGCCTGGGCTAGAGACCACATTTAAAGGAAGTAATGAAGAAGAGATAGAGGGAGGGCAGGAAGAAGGAGGGAGAGGAAGAATCCTGTTTGCGCTTTCCCAATATCTGCCCTGTGAAGATCATCTTCACATGGCTCCACTGTAGGCACTGGAATAAGGTCTCCTGTGTCATGCTGCAGGCTGGACAACCTCTTGAATTCCTCTGCACATTGTAGAACCTCTGCGACCATGCCAGGTAGGCAGTATTGATCACGTTATTACGGGGTAACAAACAGATCCATGAAGCAAGCACCAGAACTAATTGGGTCTGGTTTGCTATATAGATCTGAGTTTTCTGGCTGAGTAAATTGCAAATTGAATTAAGCCAGAGATAGAAGATGTTTCTTGAGTCCTGGGTACAGTTATGTTTCTTGAGATCCTTGTCTGTGAGTTCTGGATCAGGAACAGAAGAGGTAAATTCTCAGTGCTTATAATAGCCCAAAGGGGAAGAGGGGAGTTACAAAATCAGAAGCAAACAATGCAGCTGGCCTCATTGGATGCGAGTACCTGCTAGCATTATACCCTGCACCGCACTGTCTGTCTATTATCTCAGCGGTCTATTGACAGCCATTTTTATTTTGCCCTTTTTACACTGAATAAATTGATGCCAGTATTTGTAACTTGACTTTTGCTTTTATCAAGCAAGTCTATTCTTGTCAAATGCAGAAGCCAGTACAGGGTGATTTAGAAACATCTAACAACCTGGCAAGGAGAGAGGCTTCCACAAGCGATTCTGCACAGAAATTTGAGGAACGTCTTAGAAAAAGAAGTCATGTTGATGAGGCTGTGGGGGATTGAGTGCCCATTGAGTGGCCAAGAACCTGCCCACTCCTTACAGAATGTACCCAAATACTGGGTAGGAGTGTCAATACACCTGCCTAAACATTTAGTTTCTCAGCTTGACAGAAGCAATCACATTACTGAGTTACAGCCAAGAAGACATGAGCAGAAAATTTCACAGGAATTCTGAGCGAACTGATACTTTCTAAAGGAGGACACAAAAACTACAAAATCCTTCTTTTCTGTGTTATTCTGTCTTAAATATAGACATGATGTCTTCAGGGACAGTGCCACTCTTTAAGCATGAGGCAACAGAAAGAAGACCAGGAAAGATCAAGGACATAGAGAAGGGCAAAAGGAAATTGGCCAGAAAATGATCATTCCTCTCATTTGGGTCAACAATCATTCCCTTGGATTGAGGGGTTCTCACGAAACCATTAATTACTTTGATTTGTCTCCTTTTTCTCATGTGTCCCTTGTCACAGTATGGAGGAATAGGAAGCTAAAGATGCATGGGCAAGATTGATGAGACCAGGCTAACCCCTGCAAGTCCTGCACACTCCTATAGGGAGCAGAAATTGGAATTTATAGCTTCAAAACAATAGAGAATGAGTCCAGGATGACTTCATCAAATGGAGAACCAACTGGCTCCCTTGCCTGTCCACCAAGGGGCTAGCCAGAGTTCTGGGACGGCTGCCATGTTGTCAGGGCAAGACCACTGCTCTTCTCTCCATTCCCTTCTGTGTTGTCTTGCTCAGAAAAGCTTGCCCTGTCTTCAGTGCAGTCTACTGGTTCCAATCTTATATCCTCCAAGCACCAGTGTCACAGATGGGGAAAACCTCCTACCACACAGCAGCATATGCCACCCCAAAGCCCCTCAACTGTCACTATCACGCATCCGTAAGGCTCTAGGCATCCACTTAGCTGGGCTGTTGTGTTTAATGACTGCTATTGTTTTGGCTCTTTAAAATTCCCTAAAGATGAATGTCTTAAAGGACTGGTGGCGAATCTCAATATAGACAAGCTCTACAGTCACATGGCAGACCAGCCTCTGAGCATGTCTGTGAGAGAGTTTCTAGAGCACATTAAATGAGGTGGGAAAATCCACCCTAAATGTGGGTGGCATTGTTCCAAGGGTTGGGGTCCTGGCCTGAATACAAAAGACAGAGTGAGTGTCAGCTGCTCTTAGCCTCAAGCTGGAAGAGGACCACTCATGCTTGCATTTCAAGGGCATGGCTTGTTTGTGGCTCAAGGCCTGGCCTGGGGCCCACAGACAGGGCAGATGACAAGAAACCTGGAAGTATCCCAAGGATCGATCCACACCCAAAGCCAGGAAGCTGGCCCAGCGCTTTCGGAGCCGCATTTTCAGGTTCAAGTTGCATTGAGAGAATTGTCTCCCCTGATGTGAGGCTGGAACTAAAGGGATTAGAAGAGAGAGATGATGAGGCAGACACATGATCCAGTGCTGGCTCAGGGAAACTGACACAAGCCCCTCTCTTCTCCACCATTCCTGCTCCTCCACTGAGGGGCTCAACCTTCTGCTCAATGTGCTCAAACTTCTCCAGAAGCTAAATCTTACAGGCTGTAAGTACCCATTAACCATCAGCCAACTTGAACATACATTGACTATGTGTACACACCTGTATGTGTTTGTGCATATATAGGGCAGGCAGTGGGAACTTCCATGCAGGGTGCATGTCTCACTGCTCCTACGCTGTAACAAGAACTTGGGTTGTGCATAGGGCTTCTCTCTGTTCAGCAATATTCAATAGCACGTGTAGGTCTGCTGAAAGCAAGTGAGGTCAATTGACTTTTTTTCTTGCAGTGTTAGGGATCAAACCTGGGGTCTGGACATGCTAAGCAGACACTTCTCTTCTGAGCTACATCCCCCTTACCCCAAGTCTCATGACAGGTCAAGCTGGCCTTCATCTTTCTATCATCCTGCTTCAACCTCTCCCAAGAGCTGGGATTATAAGCACTGACCACACCCACCTCCATGTGACATCTTAAAGACTGTCTAAAAAGGTATTTACTGAGAAACATAGTGTCTCGAACATGGTGGAGCTGTTCCCTACTTTATCACCTCATCAACCATACAGCTACACAATATGATTAAATGATGCTGATGCTATAGTTGAGGACACTGACTGACCCCCTCTGGTTCCTACAGAGCTCACTGGTCTATAGACACCAAGCTCATGTTACATGGTGGGGTCGTGAGGGGTGGACATTCTTGAGAGGAGGAGGATGGTGTAAGGCAGTAACTGGTAAACACATCTGGATCACCTGTCAGAGGGCAAACTCTTCTCAGTGTTACGCAGAGCTTGGGGAATGCACTGTTCAAATTCTTCTTTGCAGAGTATAAATTGGTCCATGTTTTTTTCGAGTGTTTATTCAACATGACTGTGTTTTAATTTCGTAATCGCATTTCCAAGCATTTGGCCTGAGAGGATAATTGGACAATTACGGAGACATATGAGACAAGCTGTTTGTTAGAGACGTTATTACAATAGTAAAAACCTGGGGGGGAACCACAGAAGAACCAGAGATTGCTTAAACAACTCAAGGCCTGACAGACCTGCATGTCCATAGAAGCTGCCACTGTGAGCCGGGGTACTGATGAGGGAGCTACTGTGATGGGGACATTTGCTTGTTTGTTTTGTTTGATTAAAAAATTGAGGCTATTAAAAAAACCCATGAAGTTGGGAGGAGACAGGTGGAGAGACTTATGAGGGAACTGGGGGTAGGTATAATCGTATTTTGTTGTATACATGTATGACATTCTCAAGGGTAAAGAAAAATTTAATGGTAGATTAATCACCAAAAATCAAAATAAGACACTTAGTAAATAAAGAAAAGTTTGGAAAGCAAACTATTTTAAATGTTAGTAAGAGTTATTCCTGGTTTGTGACATTTTTAAATAAATTTTTTTCCTTTGGGTACTGGAGAGATGGCTCAGTGATTAAAAATATTGGCTGGCCTTCCAGAGGACTGGGGCTCATAGCCGTCTGTAATGCTGTTTCCAGGATATCTGACATCCTCTTCTGGTCTCCATAGGCAGCACACACACAAAGAGAACAGACAAGGCATATAAGTAAAATACTCATACACGTGAAATTAAAAGTTAAAAAAAACTTCTATTAAAATATAAATTTTTAAAAATAATATTAAATTATTTTTAAATTAAGTTAAAATTTAAAAATAATGTTTGTCTTACATGCATGTATTTTTTCTATAAAACAATATAGTTTTGTACTTTTCCAAGATGTAAAATACATTTTTCTTTTTTTTTCTGTTTCTAAGATGTCTTCATTATATTTTTTATTGGTTATTTTATTTATTTACATTTCAAATGTTATACCCTTCTGAGTTTCCCCTCCACAAACCCCCTATCCCCCTCCCCCCTGCTTCTGTGAGGGTGCTCCCCCACCCATCCATCCACTCCTGCCTACTGCTCTAACATTCCCTTATGCTGCGGCATCAAGCCTTCACAGGACCAAGGGCCTCCCCTCCCCTTGATGCCCAACAAGGTCATCCTCTGCTACATATGTGGCTAGAGCCATGGGTCCCTCCATGTGTACTCTTTGGTTGGTGGTTTAGTTGCTGGGAGCTCTGGGGGGGGGGTCTGGTTGGTTGATACTGTTGTTCTTCCTATGGGGTTGCAAACCCCTTCAGCTTCTTCAGTCCTTTCTCTAACTCCTCCATTGGGGTCCCCGTGCTCAGTCCAAAGGTTGGCATGCCTCTGAGAAATAAACAGCCAGGCCTTGTATCTGAATTGCCCCAGGAACTTCCTCCCACACCCAACACCAGCTAACTGTTCCTAAGACAGGTCCTACCCTGCAAGTCTAGAGCTGGGGGAAATGCATTTTTTTATTTTTGATATTTACTTTATTTACATTTCAAATGTTTTCCCCTTTCCAGGTCTCCCCTTCAGAAACCCCATATCCCATCCCCATCCCCCTGCCTCTATGAAGGTGCTCCCCCACCCACCTGCCCACTCCCAGCTTCCCTCCCTAGCATTCCCCTACACTGGGACATCAAACACTCTCAGGCCCAAGGGCCTCTCCTCCCACTGATGGCCAACAAAGCCCTCCTCTGCCACAAGGCCAGCACCATAGGTCCCTCCATTCGTATTCTTTGGTGGTCCAGTCTCCGGGAGCTCCGGGGGGACCTGGCCAGTTGATACTGTTGCTCCCTCCATGGGGCTGCAAATCCCCTCAGCGCCTTCAGTCCCTTCTCCAACTCCTCCATCCGGGACTCCACACTCAGTCCAATGGTTGGCTGTGAGCATCCGCCTCTGTATTTGTCAGGCTCTGCCTGAGAGTCTTAGGAGACAGCTTATCATGCTTCCATCAGTAAGCACTTCCCAGCATCCACAATAACGGTTTGGTGACTGTATATGGGATGTATCCCCAGGTGGCGCAGTCTCTGGATGGCCTTTCCTTCAGTCTCTGCTCCACACTTTGTCTCAATATTTCCCCCTGTGAGTATTTTGTTCACCCTTCTAAGAAACACTGAAGCATTCACATTTTGGTCTTCCTTCTTCTTAGGCTTCATATGGTCTGTGAATTGAATCTTGGATATTCCGAACTTTTGTGCTAATATCCACTTATCAGTGAGTACATACCCTGTTAGTTCTTTTGTGATTGAGTTACCTCGCTCAGGATGATATTTTCAAGTTCCATCCATTTGCCTGCAAATTTCATGAAGTCATTGTTTTTAATAGCTGAGTAGTATTCCATTGTGTAAATGCACCACATTTTAGGTATCCATTCCTCTGCTGAGGGACATCTGGGTTGTTTCCAGCTTCTGGCTATTATAAATATGGCTGCTATGAACATAGTGGAGCATGTGTCCTTATTACATGTTGGAGAATCTTCTGGGTATATGCCCAGGGGTGGTATAGCTGGGTCCTCAGGTAGTACTATGTCCAATTTTCTGATGCTCAACATCCCTAGTCATCAGAGAATGCAAATCAAAACAACCCTGAGATCCAACTCACACCAGTCAGAATGGCTAAGATAAAAAACTCAGGTGACAGACAGCAGATGCTGGCGAGGATGTGGAGAAAGAGGAACACTCCTCCATTGCTGGTGGGATTGCGAGCTGGTACAACCACTCTGGAAATCAGTTTGGGAAATGGATTTTTAAAAAAGACTTTAAAGAGACAAATGAACCCAGGAACCATAAAATCTTCACTATTTAGCTAATCAGGAAAGCAAATGGAGCAGAAGGCATTTGACAGCAAGTTTCTTCCTGTCACCCCCGGGAGGCCCGGACAGTAGACAAGAAACCATGGACCATGTGGCCACATAATCTCAAGTCAAAGACCCCAGCGACCTGCTGCTGAGCCAGCCAATAGGAAGCCCCTGCTTTTGCTTGTCAGTGACTGTCTTGGTGGCTGCACCTGGAAGCTGCAGGGCACCCCTACTGCAGGCCTCTGGGCTCTTCACTCACCTGCATAATGGGGGATTAGACTCCAGAAACAAGATCCGCCACAGGGACTTGGCAGAGAAAGAGTTCAGTGGAAATAAGACTACTGACAGCTTTTTGGAACAGCATCAAAACTAACTGCACATTGCTCTCTCTACAAATCCACCCTCAGAAGTAACAGCACCCACTCAGGAAAATGCATTCCAGTGAGTCAGGTGTAGGGTCTGGGATCTTCATCTTGGGTGAGGAATCACCCCCGATGGAGAGTGTGGGAACTTTAAGGACAGGCTGAACTTCCATGGGGGACACAGCATGGGTGTGGTACAGGAGCACAAGCCAATGGAGTGCTTTAATACACAGTTGATATACAAACAAAGAAGTGGCTAACATCAAGGAAGGTTTGAGTTTTGAGACAGAATTTCATGTAGACCAGGTCACACTCCCGAGTATCCTGGGGATGACCTAGAACTCCTGGACCTCCTACCCTGACTCGCCCAAAGCCCCAGAGCTGGGACTACAGGCATGTACGGCCGTGCCTGGTATATCAAGTACTGGGAATGGGACTGCCCAGAGCTTTGTGCATGCTAGGCAAGCAGTCATCAACCAGGGAGCTTTGCCCCATTCTGAGAAGTTTCTACACTTGCAGGCAGCTGCACATCTCTTCCTCCACTGCACCCAGCGGTGTAAAGGAAGCCCTTACAATGGTCAGGAGACAGTAAGCAAGGCGAGACACAAGCAAGAGCTTTCCTACAGTGTCACAGTGTCCGTGAGAAGGGAGAAGCGAGGCAGTGAAACAGACCAGGATTGGGTATGCCGAATAACCACTGGGCTGGCCCTCATTGTTGCCTGGCTCTGGGTGACTGTTGGTCCTGAGTATGAGTCTGGCAGAGACTGTGGAACACAGAGCTCTTAGACTGGTTCCCATGAAAGGCAGGGTTTTGCTGGTAAAGTGCTTTCTCCCCTGTACCTGTGCCCAAACGCCAGGCAAGGTTTGTAATCCCTGCACAGGGGAGGCAGAGGCACAAGGATTTGTGGAGCTAGCTGGCCATCAGTGTAGATAATCAGTGGGCTCCAGGCTCAGCAAGAGTCCCTGTCTTAAAAGGCTAAGGCAAAGAAGTGATTGAGGAAGGCACACTTGATGTCAGCCTCTGGCCTACACACACTCACACTCACATACACACACATGCACAAGCACAAGTGTAAAAGTCAAGTCCTTTACCATCTATGAGTTATCAATTTCTGGATGTGGAGGTCTGCCCAGGGTCAGCAGTGTCCCAGATATCAAAACATCCAAATTAAAATATGTGTTCAGCAATAGGCTCGGGGTGTGGTGGTGGAGGGCTGTAATTCCAGCTTCCTGAGAGGCAGAGGTAGAAGGACCACAGGTTCAAAGCTAGCCCTTACCTCAAATTAAGTACATGTTTTTTAAAGGGTTAGGGATGGATCTCTGTGGTAGACAAGTTGTCTAACATACACAAAAGCCTGGCTTCCATCCCTACTGCTGGCACGCAACACAACTGCTGAATATAGCCCCACTGACCACACCCTGACACGTGGAAGTCAGTAGGTTCAGGTGACCCCACTTAAGTCAAAAGAATTCCATAGGCTAATCAACAAACCAGTAAATAGGAAATCATGGCAAAGAGCTAGGCCCAAGGGTAGGCCAACACTCCAATAAAGCAGAAACCAGAAATGACACTGGTTAGCATCAGACCGTGTACATGGGACACGCAGAGGCACTCAAACATCAGAGACCTAAATTTCCAGGCTTGGATTGTGAGTCAACACCAAGTCCCCAGGTGTTGGCAAAGGCTGCCACTCTTTTCCATGTCTCTCTGGGTTCATCCCACAGATCAAAACTCCGATCTGATTTGTAACTGAAGCCCAGAGGGGAGATGGGCGGGAAGGTGGTGGGGGTACGGTGAAGGGGTGCTCTTTCTTTTACTTGTGCCAAAACCAGATTCCAAGGACTTGGGTGGCCTCGAAGCCACAAAGGCTGATCAGGAAATGAAGTGCTTGGTATGGAAATATGTCTATACATATGTCTGTATACGTGCGAAGATGAGGAAAAGACAAGCCATTTCCTCTGACCTACTCACCTGCAAGGCACCCCTAAGCTATATAAACAGAGGGTTGTGCAACCCACCTCTCCAGTGACACCTCCCCCTTAAACAGTGGGCTTCAGCTTTTCCCTTCAAAGGATCTGAGAGATAAGAGATTGTATTCTGTGCAGTGCTGGGACACTCATAAAAAGTGGTCTCTATGTCAGCCAGACCAGATCTCACTTAAAACACTTATATAGAGACAGACATCCATCTGGTTGTCTTGTCTGACTGACATCTGGTGACCTTATTTAATGTCCACAGGAATGTCTCAGCTGGGAGGGCCTCGCATCTGCCTGCTCACTCCATCTGCTAGCCAGACTTGTCTGCCAGACTGCTTTGGGGAGCCAGGAGGGTCCCTAGGGAGAGTCCCTGAGCACAATTCAAGGCAGCATTTGTTGCTGTTGGCTGTGAGGGTCCCTTTATGTGCCTGGGTTTTGCTGGGAAAGGCTCAGTGCCAGCTCACACTGCCAGCTCCACTCAGCAAAGGAGATGGCCCATGATTCTAAGCCATGCTGGCCTTCTGCTGCCTGAATAAATGGCTCCTGTCTGCTTTCTTGGACCCTGCCCCCTCTCTCTCTAGAACATGGAACCCACCCCTCACTCATCGGGAGAACTCTTTTTCTCCGGGTGCTCTATCTGCCACTCACTCTAAAAAAGCATGTAGCCCCTAGTCTGCTATCAGCTACCTAAACAAGTACCAGATGCGCCTGCACCAGGGAGAGCCATCCCCCAAGTCTCTTTGTGGGTCTACCCACTGCCACCTGGAGGCCTCCCAGTAGGTCTGCCTCCTAGTTTCTACCACCCCCTAATATGCTCTGCTGGGCACGCCCAGTCTTCAACGTGTAGGCTCTGGGGACATTCCAGATCCAGCTACCATAACTGATTTAACACTTCCCAGCCACCCAGAAACCTATCACTCCATCTCTATAGCCAGTCTCCCCTTTAAACTGAAGTTCTCTTCCCAAAGACTTCTCACATAGCGTGAATGTCTGGGCCAGGCATAAACCACCTCCAAGTTCCCTACATGAGTGGAAACTGCCCAGTGTAGGTCCCTCCCTCGGATTCCACCCATCCCACGTGCAGCTATGAGGGTGAGCAATTCCCATTCCCTACCCTGGGATGGTCCCTATGCAGCTTTGGTGGTCAGAGTCCTTGTCTCTGAAACTGTTTTCAGCTCTCTGGCACCATCTACTGGAAATCTGTGGTCACGGCTGAGCTGAAAGGGCCTCTTCCCAGGAAAGCACCTCATAGATTATAGTTCCCACCACATAGTTCCTGTTTGCATTTAAATGATCTGGTGAGAAGGATTCATGACAAGAAACTAGCTCATCAATCCTGGCCATGTGCCCTAGTTCACATTTCCCACCCTAAACCCCAATTTCTTCAGCGCAATGTCCACAGACATCTGCTGCCTGGCTTAAGTCTGCAAACAGAGGTAATATTCTAGATGGTGACCATCCCAAAGATGAGGTATAATATTTTTATTATAATTACAATTTTATTGCATCATGCTTGATATATGGTCTTCACAGTATCAGCACCACCTCAAAGTTTATTGTTCCATTCTTAACTATGTAGGCCCTGTACCTCACACCACATGTGTGTGTGTCTGTGTGTCTGTATGTGTTGTGTGTGTCTGTGTCTATGTGTCATGTGTGTGTAGGTGTCTCTGTGTGTCTGTCTGTGTCTGTGTGTTTGTGTATGTCTCTGTGTGTATCTGTGTGCCTGTGTATATGTCTGTCTGTGTCTGTCTGACGGGCTTGCTCTGTGTGTGTGTGTGTTTGGACATGCCACAGGACAACTATGGAGGTCAGTTCTCTCCTACCTTCAGTCATACAGACCCTGAGGATTAACCCCAGGTCATCAGTTTGCATATGGAGGTAGAGGACAGCCTCAAGTGTTGGTCTTTATCTTCTACCTTGTTTGAGGCAGGGTCTCTTGAAGTTCCCTGCAGCATACTCCAGGCAAGCTGCCCTCGGAGCTTCTGAAGTTTCTCTTGTCTTCCCGTCCACCTCCCATCTTACCTGGGGATCAGTAGGACTGTAGACTGTAGTATTTCAATGGGAGTCCTGGAGACCTGGACCCTTCCGCTCACACGGCTGGTACTTCACATGCTGATCCATCTTCCCAGCCAGGCCCAGCTTTATGCCCCTGTGTTGTTACAGTATCGAGGACTTTCTTCCTACCCATCTTACAACGTTAATCAATGGCCATAGAGAAGTTACACAACATCTCAGTGGACTCTAGACTGACCCTCCCTATTCCATACTTGCTTGGAGGACAGAAAGAAAGACACATCTGGACAGTACTCGCTCCAGCTGGACACAGGAGTGTGAATAATCTTGAGGGCATAAGGTTCAAGAAAGAACCTTTTCTGGATGGACCTTGGCTCTCTCAAGCCACTAGCAACACATAGACATCCCGTTTCCAGTTAGTCTCCCTGCCAGGAAGTTGAGAACAGTCAGCTGCTGCCTGTAGCTCCTCAGCAGCTGGCTCCCCTTATTTCTGGAGCATCTAAGCTTAGCTTCTACATCCACGAACCATCCACTAAGATGCTCGAGGTACAGCTATCTTACAGCTTTCAAATGAAGCAAGAGAATGAAAGTCACATTGAGTCTGGAGAGGCCGCTTCTCCTGCTCCCTGCCTCTGATTGAGCCTCCGATTCCTCTAACTGTGCCTTGGTCCACATGCAGAGGTCACTACTGAACCTATGTGTTCGCACTTGCTCTGTCCTACCAAAAGTTATCCAGTGACTATAAAAACTGAACGTTAAACCAAAGCTCAAGGGCAGGAGCCAGCACCCACCCCCCTATACACACATACATACAACATACTCGTTTTCTTTCTTAGCCTTCATTACAAAGGGTGAATGCATGACACAAGCGTGGTCTCAGGAGCAAGAGGAAGATAAAAGTGGTGCTAGCATGATCCCCTAATTAGCTCCTTCCGGTGGTGATGCATTATGATGGAAATCTCTCTCACACTCACACTGACTGGAACTTCTGCTGGAGCCCACAGTCAGAGTTAATAATGTACCTCAAGATAACATAGGACAGCTAGCCTACTATGTACTCAGCCCGATCTTCAAAGAAAACAATGTAACAACCAACTTTACTCGCCTTGAATTCCCCATTAAACAACTTGTACAACTTAAGCTAATTCGTAGCTATAATCTTAAATCATGTGCTCTTTCATGCCCCTAACCTGAATAATGTGTGTGTGTGTGTGTGTGTGTGTGTGTGTGTTGTCGTAATCATTTTCTGGAAACAGCAAATAGTCTGAAAGCAGTGTTATAAATGAGTATTCACCCTAAATGTTGAACATAGCATATGGATGTCGTTTGATAAACAATGGTGATTTTACTATTATTTATTGTCTGGGTCAGTTAGGATCAGTTGGAGCCAGTGACTCAATCCCTTGTAAAACTCTGTTTAAGATTTCTGTAAGTATTCTTCATTCCTTACCATGTGACTCTTTCTGTGATGTTCAAAATAAGAGAGAGCCAAGCCCTTTGTTAGGAATAAAGATAGAGATTGTCATATACTCAAGACAGATTCAGGCAGGCACAGAGTCAGACTTACCCCACAGAGGGACAGGGACCTCAGAAGACACAGGATGCAGAGAACTCAAGTCTAAGCTCACTCTTGGCCAACTGCCACCAAGGGGAATTGTTCCCATTTCCTCCTTAATGCAATGCCAATACATTATCGGCCACTCTGGGTTTATTTATTATTAAAGCATAAGATACATTCATAGTCACCACATTTTAGTGCACCCTGTGAGAAATCTCTAATGTATTACATCTACACACTTTCCCGTTTCTTTCTTCTAGCCAGTAATGCCAGTGAGATGTCTGGAGTCTGGCAGCTGTCGTAGGACCATGAGCTCTCACAGATAAGGGAGCTCTAATGAAAGACAGGAGCTGGGCTTTTTGACAACATTAGAAGATTTCCTTCCAGCACCGTACTGACTGTATCAAAACCCCCATTAGGTGAGAAAAAAAAATAAAAATAAACCACTTGAGTAAGCTATTGTTTTGTTTTGTTTGGCTTTGCTCTTTTTTTAAATACCTGATGCTTGTAATTTAAGTTCTAGCAGCTGGAAAGATGGCTAAATGTGTTAGAACCCTGACAGCTCTGGCAGAAAACCTGGTGTGGGTCTCACCAGCCACATGGTAGCCATAACCACCTAAAACTCCAGCTCCTGTGATCCCATATCCTCTTCTAGTTTCTATGGGCGCCCACATGTGTGCGGTGTATGTAAGCTCACATATACACACATACACATAGAAAATAGCAAATTTTCCAAGTGAGTTCTAGAACCACTGAGATGGCTCAGTGGGTAAGGGGGCTTGCTGCCAAGCTGATGGCCTGACCTCAGTCCCTGGAGGTCACAAAGTGGGAGGGAAGAACTGAGTCCCATGTGTCCTCTGAGATCTGCTTGTGTGGCGTGATACGTGCCCTGTGAATAAATAAATCATGTAATAAAAATAAATAATGATGGAAAGTTTTAAATGAGACAGTGATGCTAGGTAGTTAAGGAGTTAGAGATGAGGTAACTGAGGGAAGTCACATCTGGGCACCTGTATTTGTCAAAAAGTCCCTTGTGTTTCAGTATCCTTTAGGCTGAGGAGAGGTCGTGTGGCACTGTGGCGGAATGAAGACACAGGGGCCCTTTCCTGCACCTGTCCACAACCTCAAAAGGCCCACATCACATTTATATTATTTATTTGCTTTGTGATGTTGACAGGCCTCCCCCTTTGTGGACTTGCCTAGAGAATCATGGGAGGGGAAACCCTCTAGAAGGAATATCCAGTTCATCATGATTTGTAAGGGGAAATGGCCATCTTATTTCATTGATATGCCAAACACCTGATAAATGTTCACAAACACACCTAAGCTGCAGTGTGGAGCCCACGCTTCTTTAAACCAGCACAAATAAACTCATATGCACAAAAATATAGTATGTCATGAATGCATTCTAGTAAGGGAAAATCTAATTCAGAAAATGATGTATTCTTCTGGGACTGTACAGGCCTGATGTGGCTAATGTAGCCACTTGGGAAGACAGTGCTGCCTGTCATTTAGAGACAGTAAACTATGAGGTCTTGGGCTCTGCACAAAGCAGCGTGCCGCGTGGGAGTGGACAGCCGTCACATGCTCACGCATGTCCATCCTTTGACATTAACACAGTCATCTGCATAACTCATGCTCCAGAACCATGCAGTTGAGTTATGATTAAACTGCTTGATGAACAATTCATCTAACAACTTTTTAAGTCCATTGCTTGTTTTGTATTGAGCTACAGCCATGGCTGTTCTCAGCCTTGTGTTGGACGTGCCTATAGTCTAGTTCTTTCTCTGAAGGTCAAGGGCTTGTAGCCACAGACTTCCAAAAAAAAAAAAAAAAAAAAAAAAGCCAGGTTTATCCACAATGCAAACAATCCAGGAGAGCCAATGGTAGGATCCAGTAGTCCTTGAGACACTCAGGAATCCAAACACAGCTCATTGTTGACACTGGCTTCTACGCTATCCCATTGCCCACCATGTAAATCTGTCAAACCAGCCAGGCTGCCTCCTTGAGGGGTAGTTGTTGAAGGTGGTTAAAGAGGGCCTGGATTTCTCCTGCAAAATCCACAGCCTTGGAGACATATTGGTTCCCAGGGCTAGGTCCAGAAAACAAAGAGTCATGCTTTTTTCAGCATGCCTTGATCTGTTCCTTTGAAACCAACTCATGCCTACAGTTTACACACTAGTTTTCTCATCAGTCATTCTGAGTTAAAAAAAAAAAAAAAAAAAAACAACAACAACAAAAAAAACCCCCACAACCTACTAGAACATAAGATAAATGGAAGAAACAGAAGCTACAGAGGGATTGAAGACCCTCTTTGTAGAGTGGAGGTTTGCCTTATTTAAGGGCATAGAGAGTCAACCAGAGTATGACAGCACATGACAGGAATCCAAGACCTTGGGTGGGTGGTAGAGGAAGAAAAACCAGGGACAGCCTCAGCAACAGGGTGAGGGGCAGCCTTAGCTACCCTACAAGGTAAGATCAAGGTCAAACTAGAAAACGCAAGATACTCAAAACAAACAAATAAAATGTTTTTCTTTTCCTTTTGAAAAGAATATACAGAAAGACTCCCACTTCTTAAACATATTTTTTAAATTGTTTTTAATTATATGTATGAGTGTGCGTTTATACGTGTGTAGGTTCACATGAGTGCAGACGCTTGTCAAGGCTGGAGGCATCAGGTCCCCTGGAGCTACAGCTGTGGCAGTTGTGAGCCACCCGACACAGGCGCTGGGAACTGAACTTGTGCTCTGTGAAAGAGCAGCACTGTAAGATCCCTGGCCTCTCCCATGAATTGAGCGGACATACACAGAAGCACTCCGACACCAGCAAAATATATAACAGCAAACTACAAAGGGTTTTTGTTATGTGCACACACATATATATCTTTTCCCTAGGGGAATGAGTTCAGAGACAAATAACATAATAAATTAGTGCAGCGCAGATTTTGTTAGATGGGAGATGTAGGTGCTGGTTCCAGAGCAATCACTCTTTCCTTTCCCTCTATAATAAATAGACCTTATGTTCTTTTTCTCCAAACCATCTGTTAATGTATCGCACTCTTCCAGGCCTGGTTAAAAGCTAAAAATTCTAAATGAGTGGGACAGGAATCCTGTCCTTACCTGGCAGCAGCTGAGACTCGGGAGCCAGGGTGGCGATTGAAGAGGACCAGCTCTAGCTGCTGTGGCACCGGAGCCAACCCGAAGCTATATAACTTTGTGACAAGGCTTTGCATCTGTGAGATGAGTTTTGCTTTAGTGCCCACCTCATAATGCTACTGTGAAGACAATTGATTTAGTAGCTGTTAAGCACTGTGAAGTGAAGACTTATATGTTGTAGAAATGTTTACTCCCAATCTGGGGTTTCTACACCACCTTTGATCATTCAGTGCCTAGCAAAAAAGACATATACGACTTTTATATTTACAGTAAGTAATCATCACTAGAGCTCAGTAGATACCTACCCTCTATGCTATTAAAATCTATTTCCTATTGATAACCTCAAATTATTACTTACTATGTTTTACCTGGGCTACTCTTAACTCCAACAGGCCAGCCCTCAGGGCCATGTTTTCTTGACCCACCTAATCCATGGCATCTTCCTCCTTCATTACCTCTTCTTCCCCTCTCCCTTCACCTCCTGGTTCTCCTCCAACCCCCAAGCCCAGAAACCCTAAATCCCACCAATATCCGTTCTCCCCAGCTATTGTCTGACAGTGCTTTTCTTCACCAATCAAAAATAGCTTGGGGGAAAGGTCACATAATGTCATTTGGGTCTACATGAGGACTCTCTCAACTCAGGGGCAACCAAGTCTTGAGGAACCAATATTAGCATTAAAATATAAGCAGCATCAGGCAAACCCACTGCAGTTATCAAGTATTTTTGGTTTCGTTTATTGATTTTTTTTTTCATTTTTATAGAATCTTGCTATTTAATGTCCAGGCTGAACTTGAAATCACCATATAGCCCAGGTTGGTCCTGAATTCAGTATCTTTCTGCTTCAGTCTCCCAGTACTATGATTATAGGTGTGTACTACCATGTCTAGCTATCAAGTGTTTTTAAACAAGCAAAATAAAGAGGTATACAGTTCACAGGCAAAAATAGACATGTGATGAAGTAAGCTTACTTATGTGTTCTGACTGCTCATAGAGGTGGGTGGCCCCAATTAGGAGGTGGGAAAAATGTTTCAAAACAAAAATGGCAAGAACTCTTCGACATAAGACAGTGACAGCCCTCCTCCTCCTCCTCCTCCTCCTCCTCCTCCTCCTCCTCCTCCTCCTCCTCCTCCTCCTCCTCCTCCTCTTCCTCCTCCTCCTCCTTCTCCTCCTTCTCCTCCTCCCCATAGTCAGCATAGCTGCTTTGTGATCAGTATGGCTGAGCTGACTGCTACATCACAAAGGAGCTGTATGGATTTTCCCTTGGAGACAACAGCCAAGTTTCCATGAGAGTCTGGAAGGTAACATGAAGAGGGAGGGGCTAAGGAAATGTCTCAGAGGTTAAGAGCATTTGCTGCTCTTATAGAAGACCTGAGTTTGGTTTGTAGTGCCCACACTGGGGAGCTCACAACTGTCTATAGCGCCAGTACCAGAGCATTTGACTTCCTCTCTGGCTTCCACAGTCACTTGTACTCATGTTCACAGACGCAGACGCAGACGCAGACGCAGACACAGACACAGACACAGACACAAATAAAATATATAGGAGAAAGAGAGAGGGGAGAAGAGGGAGAAAGCCCAGCTGCTAGTGAAGCCCAGACATTATTGGCGATCTCTAAAGGCCCTGGCTGATAGGTATAGAATAGTAAGGACCAGAAACACCTCTCCTTCACTTCATGCTCCTGCCTGTGTGGAGGGAGTTTTGAGAACTCCCAAGAAAACCACGAATATTACTCCTGAACTTCCTGCCACAGCATCAGGCTCAACTCCTGCCTTCTTCCTGAATTTAAACACAAGAGCTCTTGTAGACATCAGCTCCACTCTGCATCCCAGCCCTGCTCTGACTTGCTCACCAACCATCTCCTCTACTTTGATAGCTTCTGTAAAAATCCCTGCATGAATTAGCTAATGTCTCAAGGAATGAATGAGGCGAGGAAGGTGGGGGAGGAGGGATAAGATGAGTAAATAACACTGGTGAAACAAGACTGTCCACCATTGAGTTCTGTCATGTCCCCAAACTCCTTCCAGGGTGAACTAGAGGATCCTCCCCCAGAAAGACGTGCTCGGGGTGGATTGCAGCACTCATCTGGAATTCCGTAATTACCGTACCACAAGCTACGACCTGCTGACTATACCCAGGAAGTCTTTTGCCTTGGGTGCAACAGATTTACAAGATTCCCACACCCCAATAAATAAACGGGTTGCTTTAGAGCCAACTTTGTTCATGGAGTTCTCTAAACACATGTTCTGCATGAACTCAATCACCAAAGCCCTGGGGTCTCCGTTCTGTGTAACTATGGGTTAGTCCCCTCAACATTTTTTTTTTTTTTTACTGAGTCCAAGATCCACAGAAGAAGTAGCACTGGGCCACTTACTTCCATCCTCTCCTGTCCTGGATATTGAAGAGCAGCCCAAGAAAAGCACATACATACTCTGTCCCATTAGAGTCTGTCACAAGAGGACATTGGTGAACTATGACCTTTGGTCTTGTGAGTCCAGAAATGTGCTTTCCAGATGAAACAGGTACCCCCAGATTTACCTAGGCCTGAACAGAAGTCAGATCATCATACAAATCAGGAACTCTGAAACAGGAGCTAGAAATCTGGGTTTTAATTTCTTAACGATCAGGCATTTCTGGTGCATGCCCCCAGTTTGAAGGCCAGTAATCTTGTCTTGGGGTTGATTGCCAGCCCACTGTTCCCATGGTGACTGCACAGCTCTACTGTTGTCCAGAGTGAAAACAGCCATAGAGGATATGTAAGGCCTGTCTCTCTTCCTTGCTGGGGCTCACAGGTCCTGGTTGCATTAGGCTTCTGTCTTTACAACAAAGCTTCCCCCTGAGTTGCAGATATATGGACGGACAGACAGAAAGATATAAGTATGCTTTGATTTGCCTCTGCTCACAAGTGGCCAGAGCTGAGCATGCAGCTCAACAGCTGTAAGGGGGCCTGACCTCCACAGGCCCAGGTAGGGAAAAGAGTCACTCTGAAACTGGTAATACTGGAACTTGGAACACCCACCGCCTTGCATAGTATATCTTCCCACAGCACAAAAGAGGGGTTAGCTAACACAAACACCAAACACAGCTAAGGGGATTGAACGAGGGACATTTTATGAAGAATCTTGACATTTCATGTGTACATAGAAAACAGCAGCACTATCCCCAAAGTCTCCCATCAAGTACAGATAGACCCATAAGATCATAGCTCTTAGCACAAGCCTGTTCAAGTTCTAACTGGGATTGCCTCTAGGCTGCCTGGAACCAAGAGCGCCCCCACCCCCACCCCGATGGACACAGACAGAAAGGATGTCTGTGAAAGAGGTTGGACAATGAACTAAACAAAAAATTACACAGAAACAGAAGCAAAGACCAGAGGAGGATTCGTGTTACTGCTATCTCTCTTACCTTTTTCCAGGGTCTCTGTCTCTGTCTCTGTCTCATGGACAGGACACATTGGAAGGTCTCAGATGCAGGTTCAAGAGGAACATTGAGTCAGACTGTTGGGCATAAGAAGTTTATTAGGCTGGGCAGTGGTGGCGCACGCCTTTAATCCCAGCACTTGGGAGGCAGAGGCAGGTGGATTTCTGAGTTCGAGGCCAGCCTGGTCTACAGAGTGAGTTCCAGGACAGCCAGGGCTACACAGAGAAACCCTGTCTCGAAAAACAAATAAACAACAACAACAACAAAAAAGATGTTTATTAGAAGAGTTATTAATGGCATGGACACACAGACAGACAGACAACAGCATGGTGGGGGCTGTGAAGAAAGGAATCAGGGCCCATGTGGTAGAAGGAGGACTCTCGTCTCACGGATTTTTAAGCACAAGTTTGCTTCGAAGTGTAAGCCTGTATCCAGGCTCTTTGGTGGAGAGTCAGATTTGTGACCCCTGCCTTTGATGTAAACTCATTTTCCCAAGTGAGAAACCCTGACCTGAGAGTCTACTATCTAAAATTCACAGATAAGGTCTTAGTGGGGTTCTGAATCTGTGAGAGGGGAATGGGTATGCAAATATCATGGCCTGAACAGCAGCAAGATTCTAGAACTACATTCTTATCCTTAGCTTCTACCCTTAGAAGTCTCCTAATCCTTCCCTCTTTAGTACTGAAGATAGCATTGTCAAACCTTGAGAGAGAGAAAGAGCCCAAGGACTCTATCACACGTGTACCGCCCACCAACCCCCGCATCTACCCAGCATGAGATTCCTCTCCTCATTGATATCCATAGCTACCACTCTCTGCGTATACACAGTGTACCAGCCACTGCGACAGTAGCCTCACAAATGGCCTTCCTTCTAGATACATCATCTACTGTTACCCTCAACTCTGTAACAACATTGTATTGTGCATTATGCCGAGGAGAAAGCCCAGTCTGGACTAAGTTAGCACCTGCTCAAGACAGCTAATGATGATACTGTTGGAACCTGATGACTCCACAGGCAGAATGTACCACACCTATTGAGCTATCTCACCTTCCTAATCATGGTTTTCACATTTACTCATCACACATTGACAGGGTCTGGAATAGGTCCCATGTTTTCACAAGAATGAACAGAGCAGAGAGATATGCCCTCTGGTTGCTCTGTCTAACCTGGTACCAACATGTGGTAGTAAAAATGTTCCTACTGTGCTCAGGGTTCACAGAGGTGAAAGCTATCATGTGCGTGGCTGAATGGAGAAAGCTCCAGAGATGGCCATTGCTGTCCTGAGAAGGAAAGGTAGTTGGCGGGGGTTGGGGGTGGAGTACAAGGGAATTTTTAGTTTGCCTTTCTGACATTTTGAAGATCAGACCCCTGATAGAATGATACTAGGCACCTGAAGTAAAAAAAAAAAAAAAAAATAATAATAATAATAATAATAATAATAATAAGGAGATAGATGGATGGATGAATGGTTGATTGAGATAGATAGATAGATAGATAGATAGATAGATAGATAGATAGATAGATAGATAGATAGATAAAAACATCAAATCAGGCTCTCAAGATACCCAGCAGACATTGACTGTTGAAGCTCCTTTAAGGTAGCCAGCTGGAGTTCCCAACAGAGACTCCCAGGCACAGCCAAATGTCCCCTAGGGTAAGGCTTTCTAATAAAAGGACATATAGCAACAGACAGAGATGACATCATCAAATGTGATGCTCACAATACCCAGCATAACCAACCAGGGATGCTGAAGCAATCAGATGGAGTTCCCAGCTGAGTGTTCTTTCTGTGGTTGACGATCCTAAGATGGGTTCCCAGCTCTTCTCTCCTCTGCAGGTACTTTTCTACCAGGAGATACCCAGCAGCAACCTCTGTTGGAAATGGTTCCCCTTCTAGCTGTTCTCAAGGATGCAATGTTCCACTCCTGGGCTGTTTTGCTGTCCTTTTCATCCCTGCTGGAGTTAGAAGGGCCAGGCCTTCCTAGATATCAGGTCTTGGAGGATACTTTGAGACAAACATGCTTAGGTTTGACATGATCCCCCATTTCTAGAGTCAGTTTCTCAGTGGAATCAAACAGCATAGGACAATTCACTAGGATAGTACACACTACAAGACAGGTTACATGTGTTCCTCCTGGCTGTTCATAACTACCGCTATACCCACACCTTTGAGCAGTCCTTGGGTTCAAGCAAGCAAAGGCAGATGTGGGGACACCAGTATCATTTGAACTTTTCCTGGGGAGATAAAGAAATGTCTACTCATAAGGAAATGATTCCACCTGAATCTATCATTGAGTTTGGAGTTACTTATAGGGTCATGGGTAAGTGGTTGTAGCATGGGCAGTTACACCACCAAAAAAAATCTCATGGAGGTGTGAAGCCCCCTCTCCCTCCCAAGATGGACCATTAATGGAGCCAGTCTTGTACAGTCCTCCTGTGGCTAGTCACAGATGCTGAGTTCAAAGAAGCATACCAGGCCTAAAGGACAGTATTCTATAACAACTGATCAAGATTAACCTTCTCCAGACAAGTGTGCACAGGAAGGATGTGAGCCAAGCTGAGAGAGGATAAAAGCACCCCCCTCCCTACATTCAATGTGGAACAATTTCCTGGACACCTACTCTACACCAGCATCCAGGATTACAAAGAAGTAGACTGTAGAGGTGCTCTGTCTGCATCTGAGTCCCCATCAGGGATGACAATTAGCTATTAATATGGACATGGCTAAGTCTGTGTGGTTTCTAGATAGCATCTGAGGTCTATAGAACCTTGCCTATCTGTGGCCACTGCCTGGATCATGCTCACTCAGTGCTACCCCTGGGCTGGGGAGATGGCTAGTAAACCACTTGGTGGGCAAGTGGAAGGACCTGAGTTTGGACTCCAGCACCTACATAAAAATTCAGGCGTACCCATACATGCTTGTAACCTCATTGCTCTATGAAATAGAGACAGTAGGATGGCTGCAGCTAGCTGGCTCACAACCTACCTCCAAGCTAGCTAGCATCTGTTGTTCACTGAAAGATGCTGACTCAGCAAAATGGGGCAGAGAGTGCTAGAGCAGGGCACTTCATACCATCCTCTGTCCTCTGCCCATGGGAACATACACATATTCCCCAAATAAAACAAATGAATCTCCCCATTGTTATTTACTCTAAGGCTTTTCCACATCTGAACTTCCTTATCTGCACATGGGAACAGTGGCAGTAACTACCTCAAAACATATAAATACTAAGTGAATTGTCACAGGACTTACCTAAGAATGGTGCCTGGTGTGGAAATACCTCTCAAACAGAACTAACTCTGATGAGCCTTTGCTCTCATGGCATGAACAATAAGTATCTGAGAGGTGAGCCAGTTGGATAGACAATCTGCTGGCTCCCCGTGGTGATCTAGTTCCAGATCTTGACTCTGACCATGCACTCTGAGTCATAGAGGAAGCTAGAGGGTAAGTGATTGAGGGATGTTACCTTGACCATGTCGAGCCAGACAGAGCCAGAACACCCAGACAAGTTTCCTCCCCTCTGGAATGAGCAGACACTCAGTTCTGGTTATGGAGCAGGTTCTTGGAGCTCATTCAACTGTGGAAAAATATTTAGATCCAATATAAACCACTCCAGATGGTTGGCTCTTGCAGTAGATAAACAGGATAAGTGAACTTTGTGTAAATAAAGTTGTAATAATAGTCTCTCTTCCTAATTTTTCAAAGCAAGATGTTCTGAGTCTAAATTTCTTATGGGAAAGCCTCATGGTTTCTGGGGTTTTGAGTCAATAACTCACATCAGCCCTCTCATATGCATGTGATAGCACAATGCACCTTAGAGGGTAGTATGACAAAGTGGTCCATCCACATGCTGGACCACTGGAAATAGAGTCCCTGAGAATATAGGAGAGTGATCTGGAGAGTTACAGATAAGTGTTCCAGGAACAGGGTGTTAATGTATCTCTCTCCTCAAAGGGGAAAAAAGATAATTTGTTCTGGATAAATGACCATGTCCTGAGAATATAGACTTGGCTTTCCCCAAGTTTCATGTAACAGTTTTATTAAGTTTTTATAGGAATACAAGAAAAGAAAATCATAAATCAAGACTCTTTTCAAATATATTGGTGGGAACATCAGGTAGGCAAGTTATAGCAAAGTAAGGGAGATCTCTGTTATAGGCCTCAGAGGCTATCTGGTTGTGTCCTTTTGGTTTGGTTAAAACTAGTGGTTTGCACATTCTAACAGACAAGAATGTTAGATCAGACAGAGGTACACACTGAATGGCTTTTTCAGATACTAGAAATTATCCCAAATTATTTGACTTTAGTCATTGGGTCTTGTAGAATTGGCAACACATGTGTGGCTTTTTTCTTTTCTGGGAACTTCTGCTCACAATAGTCAATATATATCCACTCTCTTCCTATTCACAGACCATCTGGTGCCCTCATTTGGCACACCATACACTTAGTTGCTCACAGGTTTATTGGTGATGCTCCCTTGTACTCACATTAACAGCTTCCAACATTGGGCTCCAGAGAAGCAGCAAAGAGGCTTAGTGTGGCAAACATGGGCCACTCCTGATCACTCCACCATCCTGAACAAACTATTGCAGTTGTTCTTATAACCTTCTAGACAAACTTAAAAGATATTTAGGTCCTGTGATGGTTTGCATGAGAAATGGTTCCCATGTGGTGACACTGTGTGGGGAGTTAGTACAGCATTGCTAAAGGAAGTATGTCAGTGTCAAGGAGGCTTTAAGAGTTCATCACCTCACCCAGTTCTCTGTTATGTGCTTGTGGCTGAACACAGGATCTTTTCAATTCCTGCTCCTGCAGCCATATCTGCCACACGATGCCATGACTCCCCATCATGATGGATTCTGATCCCTCTGTAACCATGAGCCAAAATAAACTCTTTCTTAAGTTACTTTCGGTCATGATGCTTTGTCATAGCAACAGAAAAGTAATTAATATACACGTGTCTCTTCCACATCATAAAGCAAGCATTTGAGGTTATGTGGAAAGTGAAAAGGAAACATACTGTATTTTCTATTAAAGGGCTAAATAAGACAAGAGAGACATCATTTTTTTACAAAGAAAACTTGAAAAATGCCATTGGGCAAAAAATCCCTCCAACTTAGCACTTTTCTGAAACAAAGTGTATGCTCAAGGTTGCATCCCACTTATCAACACCACCTCTTTAAATTAGCTTGGAACAATGTGAGACTGAGCCCTGACCACTCCCAAGGAGACACAGGAGCTCTTTGTCTTTGGAGTAAAAGCCCATCAGCACTCTTGCTGGTATGCATGCCTGTTTGACTTGGCATGGCCATGCACCCTACAGCAGAAGGAAAACTTTCTGCTTCATCAAACACTTTGGATTGTGTGGTCTTTCCTTAGAAAATTCGGTTCTAACAAGTTGGGGCAGAATGGAATACACTTTTCAAAAACCTCTACAGAGAGACAACTTCACAAACAAACAGGGTGACACACAAAGATGGAAACAAGAAAGAAATTGATAAGGTGACTTGTAGTTTTTAAGCAGACCAACGAGAGAAGACATGGACCACTTACAACCATGAAGAAAGGGATCATAAGACATCCTGTAACAAGAACAGGGCTGTGGACATGCAATAAACTCAACAGATTTGAGGCTCTGGAACACTGTAAAATTAGATCAAAGGAAAGGAAGGAAGGGGAGGGGAGGAAGAAAAGGAGGGAGAGGAGGAGAGAAAGAAGGAGGTTGAAGAAAAGAAGAAAGGAAGGGAGGGAAAGGGGAGTGAGTAAAAGAGATGGGAGAAGAGAGAAGAAGAGGAGGAGGAGGAGGAAGAGGAGGAGGGGAAGGAGGAGGGAGGAGGAGGGGGAGGAGGAGGGGGAGGGGGAGGAGGAGGAGGGAGTTGCTCAGTAAGTTCCTGAATGAGTCAGAACACCACCTGGCTCAGCCAGTTATTGAAGGAAGATGCTGTTCTCCTGAAATGCTGGCTCCACACTTCCTTCCTCGGTATCTTCCTGTCAAGGGGCAGTTTGATAAGTCAGGAGGAGAAAAGCTACTTATTTCAGCCTGTCTTCTCTCTTCAAGGTAATGAGTTTTTCTAAGGGATCCGGTTGTTCTTGGTATCCACCCTGGGACAGGGTCTTTCTGACATGGGACGGGTGGGCCCATCTGCTCATGTGTCACAGGTTGGGGTTGGGGTGGGTGGCATGGATGAACCTGCCCAATCCTGAGCCACCTGTGTAACTATTCTTGCATGAATATGGATATTCTTGAGAGATGCTTGTGCCCTTTCCCTTGGCTCTAAGATTATTGAAACAATGGCCCTTAAGAAATTGAACTCCCTCCCCCCAAGAAGAAAAAGTCTGAGGCCTGGTCCCATCCTTAGGAGGGACTTGTCTCCCAGAAAAATATCCCACACTGTTCTCACTTACTCTTCTTTGAGCTCTCAAATCATTCAGAAGCTAGGTTAGGAGAGGAGAATTGAGCAGATCCCTGGCCTTCTGGAAAATTCCCACACTTTGCTTTTTAAAATGGTGGCAGATAGTGCTGAGGGATGGCTCAGTCATTAAGAGCACTTGCTGCTCACCAGAGGACCAGAGTTCAGTTCCCAGTTCCCACGTTGTATAGCTCACAATCATCTTAAACTCCAGCTCCAGTAGATCCAATAACTCCTGGCCCCCTCAGGTACACACATGCACACCCTCACACATAGCCAAAAATAAAAATGAGATAAATCTTTTCTTTAATGATTTCTGACATGGGAAGGGTGGGCCCACCTGCTCATTAATGAGGAACTGGGGTGATTTGCTCAGTTGAATAAGTGCTTACCATGCAAGCAGATAAAAAACAAAACAAAACAACAACAACAACAACAACAACAACAACAACAACAACAAACCCTAGTATAAAGACACAAGCCTGTAGCTGCAGTGTTAGAGAGGTAAAGATGGGATGTTTACCAAAGCTGGTCAAATCACCAAACCTGTTATCTCCAGGGTAAGAGACCGTGTCAAAAAAGTAGAAAATCATTGAGAAAACACCTGAGGTTGACCTCTGGCCACGCACAAAGACACACAGACACAGACACACACAGACACACAGACACACACACACACACACACACACACACACACACACACACACACACACACACACACACTCCACCACCACCACCACCTACAAAGGTTTTGTATCTACATCCATACAGCAGAGCCGAAGGTTGGCCTTCCATAGCTGTCCCTGAAGCAGATGGTCCAATTAAACAGGCTTCTCTCCCTCTAGTCGCTAATGACATCATGTGTCCATCCTCTCCTCCCTTCTGCTGCTGGGTGCCATCAGGACCTGGACACTCTTCTGTCTTCAGAGCACAGGCAAGCCACTGAAGTTATTTAGCCTCCTGTGGTCCTGGACATCCAGAGAAGTGGACTTGTTTCTCTTAAAATTGTTTTCTGCTGAATCAAATCCAACTCCACACTCTGGGTCGGAGAGCTGACAACCCAGCCTGCCCGGCACTTCTGTTTCCTGCATGAGTTTCATTCACAGTCAGTCTGCCGAAGGTCTGGGAGAAAAGAAAGAAGAAAGTGCTGATTTTTCAACTGAGAATAGATCGAATTACCAGGGGACTTCTTGGTCAATCAAAAGTTCTTGCAGACTTCAGGCAACCAGTCTGGTGGATGTGTTCTATTTCAATTATCCCCAAGGAAACCTTCCTTCTCAGGTGACAGCAGTGATAACCACTTTCCCCTCAGATGCTGTCCACAGCCATGGTCTAAAAAGAGCTAGGCAATTCTGCAGCAGGCTCTTCTCTGAAGAGCATATGCCAGGCTGCTATATTCTGGTCCTAGATTCATTTACCTGAATAATTTCAAATCACAAATTAATTCAATCCCAGGACTGGTGAGATGGCTCAGCAGGTAAGAGCGCTTGTTGTACGTGCGTGAGAACCTGAGTTTGAATCTCCTGTATCCACATGAAAAGCCACACTTGGTCACATGCATACCTGTGACCTCAGCATTGGGGATGGAGACAGGAGGATAGCTGGGACTTGCTGGCTGTCTTAGTTACAGTTTTATTGCTGTGAAGAGACACCAAGACTGAGGCAACTCTTATAAAAGAAAATATTTCATTGGATCTGGCTTACAGTGTCAGAGGCTCAGTCCACTATCATCATGGCAGGAAGCATGGCAGTGTGCAGGCAGACATGGTGCTGGAGAAGGTGCTGAGAGCTCTCTACCTCTTGATCCGATGGCAGCAGAAGCGGACTGTCTTCAGGCAGTCAGAGGGAGGCTATGATTCTACAGTGGGCAGAGGTTGAGCATAGGAAACCTCAAAGCCCATCCTCACAATGACAAGCTTCCTCCAACAAGACCACACCTACTCCAATAAGGCCACACCTCCTGATAGCGCCACTCCCTGTGGGCCAAGAATTCAAACACAGGAGTCTATGGGGGCCAAACCTATTCAAACCTTATTGGTTACCAACTTATCCTAGGTTCAGTAAGGGACGCTGCCTCAAGGGAACAAGGTATGGTATGATAAAACAGGACATCCAATGTCCTCCAATAGCCAGCTCACAAATTATTCATTCCTTTATTGTTTATGTTGCTCATTCATTCAACAACACAGTATAGCACTTAGTGAATATCCATTCTCCTAACCCCAGATAACCCTCTACAGCAGTGCTTCTCAACCTCCCTAAGGCTGTGACTCTTTAATGCTGTTCCTCATATTGTGGTGACCCCCCAACCACAAAATTATTTTCATTGCTTCTTCATACCTGTAATCTTGCTACCGTTATGAATCATAATGCAAATATCTTATATTTCTGATGGCCCTAGGAGACCCCTGTGAAAGGGTTGTTCAGCGCCAGGCTGAGAACCACCGCTCCAGTCTTTTCCTTGTGTATTCTTCAATACCTCAGTCAGTACAGCTACTCCAAAGTCCTCCTTAAGTCTGCCCTTCTGTCGTAGCATTCAGATCTGGTTTTGCTCTTTGCTCTCCACTTAGCATTAACTGCTTAATCCGACCCGGGCTTCCCAATAATAATTCCCATGGTTCCCTCTCAAGCATATTAAACTGCAGTCAAGTTCAGTGATTACCGAATGGGAAAGGAGATTAGCAATAAATCAAAGTCTTAAGGAAACCATTTGTAGCTTATAAAAAGAATGCCCCATATGCATTGTATTTCCAAAGATATTTACATGTGCTTTTGTAGTGCAGGACATGTGTAGCCAGATCAAATACCATTGATCTGGGCAAGACAATGAAAACAGTGATTCTCGGGGGGCATGTGTCTCTGGAGTGGGGTGTTCTAGTTTCACATCTGTTGCTATGATAAAATTCCTTGGAAAAGGCAGTTTAATGGAAAAGGAGCTTATTTTAGGTCACGATTCCCGGTTACAGCTCATCCCTTCAGGGACATCAAGGCAGCAAGAACCTGAAGCAGCCAGTTACATCACACTCATAGTCAAGAGCAGAGAGTAATAAGTTAATGCATGACTGTGCTCAACTCTCTCTCTCCAGTTCATTGACCGACTACACACATACATATGATGATGATGATGATGATGATGATGATGATGATGATAATGATGATGATGATCAAATTTGAACAAGGGAATTTGTGTTACTGAATGTCAGATTCTGTTTTGACCCAGGGGCTCATTAAACCCACACAGCATAGGAGATTTATAAAAACTCCCTATCCATGGCATTCGCTGGCAAGGACTGCTATAACAAAATGTCATAGGCAAGCTGACTAAACAATAGATAAGTCTTTTCTCGATGTTTTGAATGCTGGGAATCCAGGAGTTAAGTTTCTAGCAGTTTCCACTCCGACTCTCTCCAGCCTGTAGATGTCAGTCTCCTCCCTGGAACCTGTGTTCTCACTCTCGCACAGGCATCATTACTTGTCTTGCTGCTCTACTTGACAAAATCAGTTTAAGGCAAGAAGGGTTTATTTGGCCTGGCAGTTTGAGGGCACAGAGCACCTTGGTGGGGAAGGCAAGACGGCAGGAGCATGAGGCAGCTGCTCACACTGCGTCTGCACTCAGGAAGTAGACGGTGGAGGGGAAAGTGACCAGGCTATAAAGACCTGAAGGCCCAGTCAGTGAATCTGCTTCCCCTAGCAAAGCACCACGTCCTGAAGACTCTACCACCTTCCCACTCAGTGCTACCAACTGGGAACAAGCATTCGAACATGCAAACCTATGGAGGATGTTTCACATTCAAACCACAGCACAGGAAAACCAAATGCATAAGATTAGAGGTTATAACAATGACCTGATTTGACTTCGTTATCCCACATAAAGGCTTCAGCTCCAAATAGTCTCATTCTCAGGTACTTGGTGTTTGGATTGCAGGGCTGGGCATGTGGCTCAGCTGGGAAAGTGCTTGCCTAGGACTTGCAAAGACCTGGGTTTGATCTCCCAGCACTACGTTAACCAGGTATGCTAGTGTACATCTGTAACTACAGCACTGGCCAGAAGGAGACAGGAGTTCAAGGTTGTCCTTAGCTACACAGGGAGTTCAAAGCCAGCCTGGGCTACATGACCCCCATCCCACACTATGTGTGTGTGTGTGTGTGTGTTTGTGTGTGTGTGATTAATATGAATGGCAAGGATACAATTTACTCCCCAATGCCCCCTTTTGTATACGAGGCTACTAACCCAGAAAAACTCAGCCTATCAGTACTAAATCGTATGGCCCAGATCCATATGACTTGAAAGTTTCTGTATTCAACTACTATACAACAGGCAGGAGCTAACCCTGTTCTCCCTGTCCATTTCTCTCCTATCACAAGATACCCCCAAAAGACCTGATTTCCTTGCATGCGACATGACAAATTGATAACTTCTACTTTTGCCTCGTAACCAAGAGCTGTCTGTAGATCTGAATAAACCAGATGGCTCACTTGAGGGTCAGATCTAAACCAGAACTCTTGGCACCAGTTGAAGTCTAACCTACTGAGTTAAACATCTGTAGCAGATACTGCCAGTTCCATACCCTGCCTAGCCTGGCATTTCTGCTGCTAGGTATGTCTGCCAGGTCCTAAGGTTAATACTTCCCAACAATATCCAGTCTGTTAACCCCTGAAGTTCAGAACAGACCAGATCATCTACTTCTCGTCAACACTTGGCTCCTAAATCTAACTTAAGTCTAACAGGTGTTCTAACAAACCACCACACAATCTACACTGCATGTTACAGCAGATTTAATTGCTCCAAATTCTCAGGGTGCCCCAACCATTTATTCTGAATAGCTAGCTGTCTTTCACTACTTTGTCTCTTGATAAAAAATCAATGCCATTGATGGAATTGAAGAGGCGTCTCGAGCTATGGCGATCTACTTTGCTTTCTTTCCCTAGAACTAACAGCATTCTGGGAATGATAGGAACTATACCAGGGGCAGGCTGGAGAGATGGCTCAGTGGTTAAGTGCACACAGTGTCCTTGCAGAGGACTCATGTCCCTAGCACCTTCACCAGGTGGCACACAGCTGCCTGGAACTCCTGCTCCAGGGCATTGTTGATGCTCTCTTCTGGATTCTATAAGCGCCTGAATTTATCTGTGCACATACTTACCACACACATGCACATGTGTGCATACACATATGTGATTTTTAGAAATAAATCCTTAAAAAGAAAAATAGCAGTGAAATGAGTCACATATATGGTTCTCTTACCCACTTCTTTCTTTTTTTTTTTTTTTTTTTTTGTCCACCCAATAATTTGAATTTAAAAAGTCTCAAAATAGGACAGGTTTTTACCCCAAATCTAGAGAGGTGGTACTGTGGGTAATATATTCTCCCCACAGCCATGCTTGAGAGAGCAGCATCTGGGGCTTGGGACAAGCAGCAATGTCACTGAATAACCGGGACCAGCAGGTTGTTCTTCAGTGACAGGGTCCCGAGGAAGAAGGACTGCAGGAATCAGAGAAAAAGAAGACGGAGTAGGTGGCCCTCAGACATCTTGAGCAAGCTATGGTTTATGCCAAGCAAGCTTATTAAGAAGTACAACAGCAATCAAACAATGTTGCAAAGGGGAACATAGACTATCTCAAGGGTGTCAGAGACCAGTGGCCTTGGGACTGATAACCATAGCTTCCTGGCAGTTCCCCCAGAGCCCTGACCCCATGCCGTAACTGGCTCTGCCGAGTTTGTTCCTGATTTTAGAGAAAGAACTGTTCCTTCTCCATATAGCAGGGCCTTGGGGAAAACCTTGTATCAGGATCAGTCAAGCTTTCCACAACTGAGCACAGCCAATTCAAAGTTGCACATGGCTCAGGTTGAATAGGTACAAGAGGTCTTTGATAGCCACTGGGGATTTTTTTTTAAGATATTGAAATTTTTTTATTCCATTTATTTTATTTTTATACTTTATTTACATTTCCAATGTTTCCCTCTTTCTAGGTCTCCTCTTTGGAAACCCCCTATCCCCTACCCCTCCCCGCCTCTATGAGGGTATTCTACCTCCCACCCACTCGCCCACCCACTCCGGTATTCCCACCTTGACATTCCCCTTTACTGGGGCCTCTAACACCCTCAGGCCCAAGGGCCTCTCCTCCCACTGTTGGTCAACAAGGCCCTCCTCTGCCACATATGTGGTCCAAACCATGAGTCTCTCCATGTGTATTCTTTGGTTGGTGGTCCAGTCTCCAGGAGGACCTGGGGGGTCAGGCCAGTTGACACTGTTGCTCCCTCCATGGGG
The DNA here is from genome assembly GCA_028551405.1 of Uromys caudimaculatus. Lineage (NCBI taxonomy): Eukaryota > Metazoa > Chordata > Mammalia > Rodentia > Muridae > Uromys > Uromys caudimaculatus. The sequence continues at coordinate 60,783,467 of CM052711.1, read as the reverse complement.
CTGCAGACTCCCTCAGCTCCTTCAGTCCCTTCTCCAATTCCTTCATCTGGGACCTCACTCTCAGTCCAGCCATTATTGTGAAGTGAAACTTGGGTATTCCTAACGTTTCAGCTAATATCCACTTATCAGTGAGTACATACCATGTTAATTCTTTTGTGACTGAGTTACCTTGCTCAGGATGATATTTTCAAGTTCCATCCATTTGCCTGCAAATTTCATGAAATCATTGTTTTTAATAGCTGAGTAGTACT
>CM052711.1:60750590-60782716 GCA_028551405.1 Uromys caudimaculatus | reverse complement strand
GGGTTGTCTCCCTTTGTGATTTCTTTATTGTTTCTATTTCTATTTTTATCTCCTGGATAGTTTTGTGCATTTCCTTTGTCTGTTTGATTGTGTTTTCCTGTAATTCTGCCTGTTTGATTGTGTTTTCCTGTAATTCTTTAATGGATTTTTGTGTTTCCTCTTTAAGGGCTTCTAGTTATTTATCTCTGTTCTCTTGTATTTCTTTAAGGGTGCTATTCATTTCTTTCTTAAAGTCTTCTATCATCAACATGAGAAATGATTTTAAATCTGAGTCTTGCTTTTCTGGTGTGTTGGGGTATCCAGGGCTTGCTGTAGTGAGAGAGCTGGGTTCTGATGATGCCAAGTAGCCTTGGTTTCTGTTCTTTATGTTCTTACTCTTGCCTTTTGCCATCTTGTTAACTCTGATGTTAGCTGGTCTTATTCTGTCTGGCTGTGGCTTGCCCCTCCTGCAGGCTTGTGTCAATACTCCTTGAAGACCAGCTCTCTCTGAGAGGTATTTGGGTTTGGAAAGCTGTGGCACAGGATCAGCTCTGGTGTGCAGACAGAAACCAGAAGGATCTTGTTCCCAGCTGTCCCTTGGTTCCTATGTCCTGATGGTTCTGCAAGGGTCCCTCTTGATCCAGTGAGTTTGAACAGAAGTGGTGGTTTTGCCTGTGCTCAAAGGTGTGTCAGTACTCCTGGGATACCAGCTCTCCCCTGGAGCCCTGCAGCCCAGGCTGAGGTCCGCAGGCATAGATGGAAACCAGAAAGTTCCTATCCCTGACTTTACCTCAGTCCCTGTGTCCCTAGTGTTCCGGGCAGGTCCCAGTGAGCAGTGGTGCTCGCCTTAACCCCACTCACGACTTTTCCACGCTCCTGGGAGGGTAGCTTTCTCCTGGCGCTCGTTGGCTATTGACCCCTGGTGGCCCAGGCAGAGGTTTCCACCCACAGATGGAAACCGGAAGGTCTCCACTGGGGATTTTTCATAGGGAGTTCAAAACAATTCTTCTTTCTATAGGCACATACAGGAGTACATGCCCTGTCAGGCATATAACACACACACACACACCATATACATACAACTTAAACTTAAAATTAAAAACCAAAGTAGTATCCTTTCATCTCTCTATTAACCATAGAGATTGGAGGAGGGAGAAATAAACAATGGTAATCCGTAGCTAGTTCCAGAGCTCTCCCCAGCAAATTACAGCAATGAGCTCACTTTCAGAGGCTTCAAGGCCAATTTTAATAAAATAAACAAAGAAAGGAATTATGTAAATATAACTCACACACGGAGAGACTGACTTGGGAGGTACCAATGGGAACTAACCCAGATGTTCATTCAGGCTTGACATACCCTTGTCAAGCCCTTAGACTGTGTATTCATAAACTCAACTGCTCGTTCAAGACCTCTGGGCTTAATGCAAATTAATTAAAGTACCACGCAGCTCATTTGACCATTATTGAGGTTTAAAAATAATTAAGTGTGAAGGCAACTGATTAAACCCTTTCTGAGCTGCTGTAGCTGCTTATGAATTATATAAGTTCCATATTAATGAGAGTCCTCAGTGACTGCAGATTAGCTGGGGGATATTCATTAAGAAGGAATGAAAGGTGACAGGAGCTGTGACATCCTTTTGTTTGGCACTCGCTGACAACTTTCAGGGAGCTCCAAGTGAAGGCAGAAAAAGAATACACTTATAACATTTTACAAATAGGATAATAATTTCATCCCATCGGATCCTCCCACTAATCCTGTAAGGGTGCTGGGCTGCTGCTACTCTTTGTCTTGTAACAAAGAGGGATAAGAGCATCAAGTGGCGCTGCTGCAAATAAGGGAAGGAGTGAAGTCAGATTCCCTGTCAGACTGACTCCTGGTTCAGGGTCCTTCCAGAATGAGAGCTTTCTCTGTTACTGCTGCAAGAATTCCTTCCCTAGAAAGACATAAACAAGCCCCTCCTCCGAAGGTCCTAAGGACAAAGAATAACCCCCCAAATCGCACCAGGGCCACCAGTGAGTTTATCAGATGGTGGCATCACCTGGTCCTTTTGTATTTTTTCTTTTATATTATTACCCTGATGGCTGACTTTAAACGTCAACTCACTACAACCTGAGGATAGAGCCCCAGTTGAAGACTTGTCTAGATCAAGTTGACCTGGGGGAAATCTCTGGGGGGAGATTGTCATGACTGTTAATTAATATAAGAAGTGCCTAGCCCACAGTCCCTAGGCAGAGGGCCCAAAACTAGACAAGGCAAAAGCCAAATGAAAGCTCTAGGGCAGAACGCAGGCAGCATGGGTGTGTTCTGTTCCCTCTGCTCTTGTGTGGCTCTGACATAATCAGATGCTTGAGTTCCTGCCTTGACTTCCACTCCATCCCGGACTGTAACCTGGATGTAAGCCGAATAGCCTCTTCTTCCCTGCCGTACCTTTTAAGACGCAGCGATAGAAATGAAAGACATCTTATTTTTGCTACAGATCTATTCAGACGTTCCACTTCTTCTAGGGTCCATGTTACTAGTTTTCTTCTTTCTATGAACTTTTTTGCATTTTAGCGTAGTTTTCTGGTTTATAGGAAATTTTGGTTTGGAATTGTTTAGAGCCTCATAAACACTGGCATAAACAAGGAGGGGGCTTTATTGGTTTGCATTATGGGAAATCTATCTGTAGAGGGGCTCCGTGAAAGAACTGTGATGTCATGAAGATTCAGGGTTCCCGTGTGTCGCGTTTGAGTTTCATGCTGTTCGCTCCCTCTTCTGTTATCTATGATCTCAGAGAACCCATGTAGTCAAACCAACACGCAAGAAGAACGAGCTTGTGCACGCAAGCGTGTTCATTGAAAGATCCTCCCCACCACTCCACGGCCATGCTAAGCCTTGAGCTTTTCCCTTCCACAGTCTCTAGGTAGATGGGACTTTCCTGATGGGTGCAGATGGATTAGGACCCACAAAGGAGAGTGTGATCTGAAAAAAGTCATTACAAATATTCAGATCCAAAGTGTTACAAAGTGTTAAGTCAGGGTAGGCAGCTACACACATGAACTGATTCTACGTCTTTACAGCTCTTATCTTCTTTACAAGTCTTAGAAAGCTTTTAAGGAAACTGTTCTAGCATGCTGGAAGAAAACATTTAGCTAACAGCAATGATATGAGAGTCTGTTCTTTTAGTCATATCAGTACCATTCCTTTTGACAGTGGTCAAATGATAATTCCAAGTTTATTTTAGAAAATCCTGATTACTTGTAGTAATTGAACACAAACTACATGAAGAATAATTGTATTTCATAGACACTTACTGCCTTGAGTTCTACCCTCAGCATACCAAATACACACATTGACATATGTTCTCACTCTATAGCTCATAGCAATCCTCCTGCCTCAGTCTCCTACACGCTACAATTACAAGCATGCACCACCCCTTCTGGCTTACCATGAGCCACTGATGCTTTGGTCTGAGTTAGCCAATTTGTTTACATGTCTACCAGCAAGCAGGAAAAGAACAGAATTCAAACATTCTGAGAACAGAATGGGGTCCTATGGCCAGAGAGGAAGACAGACAGATATGAACTGCTCAGCAAGTCAGGTAGCACTGGAGTGTCAACTGAGAGCTAGGTAGATCATTTCCTGAACCAAGCCCTTCTAAATGCAGGAAGGTCTTCAGTGAGACACTTGAGGTCTGAACCTGAGTGTCTATTTAATATCAACATTATGGCCTTGAGCCACAGGTTGAAGATAACATAAATGAGTACGACCAGGTTCCTGCCCTTTGGCACTCACGGTCTAATGGGAAAGACAACTCATAAAAAAGCAATTTTGAACGGAACAACAGAGGTGGCATGGTACACGTTGCAGCGGGTTCCCAGAGGGGGCTGGTGATTAATTCAGTTTGGAAAATCAGAGACAACTCTATAAAGGAAAAAAAGAGGTGAAAATCAAAGGGTATATCGGAGTTCATCAAGTAGACAACAAAGGAAAAGACTTTTCCAGAAATGGAGATGTTTAACACAGTGTGGCCTCCATGGGGAGCCACAGGACAGCCAATGTGGGCTCACATGGCCCTGAAGGAAGAAGGCTGGGAAAAAGAAAGACAGAATCCAGACCTCAATAAGCTCCCCTGTCTTACTAGGGAGTGAGGCTTGTCATATGAGGCCCCTGTGTCTGGGACCTTCAGAAGCCCGTGTCACCTCTCTAATGGCCCTCCTCTTCCACTGACTGGGTATAGAATAGAGCTGCTTTCCCAAACGCTCTGTAAAGACACTCTATTCTCCCATGGAAGATTCTCAGCATTGAGGACTATTCACCTTCTCAGCTTCTGCCTCATACAGTGTACACACACACACACACACACACACACACACACACACACACACACACAGTGTGACAGAGAACCTAGGACCTTGCAAGAGGCAACAGGAAGAGAAGTTCAAGCACCTACAGGGGCTGATCTCACTCTACCTCAGAGACTAGACCTCTGCAGCCCTGTGCCTCTCTCAGAAGCCTGGAGCTACACAAGGCCATTTCCAGACCCATACCCAGTATTCACAGTGAGAACTGGCCAGGTCAGACCTTCAGGAAAGAAGAAATCCAATCTTTCATGGGGGCCAATTCATTCCAGGTGCTGGGTAAACCCAGAACCTTGTGAGGGCCACACTTTCAAGTTCACTCCAAAACTAGACTTGTGTCCCTTTTGAGACCACTAGCCTCTGAGTAAACACAAGAGGCAGGTTTCTGTAGCACTTAGTGTGCACATTCCCAAGTATATATAAAGAAAGTCCATTTCTGTCATTTTTAGTAGCTAATTCCTCAGGTTCCAATATGCAAATGCCCTATAGAAAAGAAAGATGTGTGTACCCAAAACCTTGTATACACACTGAGTCTTTGTAGTCAGGATCATGTTTCAAATGCCTTAAATGTCATGACAAATCCCTTTTCTCCGTCAGAGAACCCTTTCACAGCTGCAAAAACCAACCCCTAATTTGTAGTTTCACTCGTCAAGCTCCTTAAGGTGGAATGTTTTTCTTCTATGAAAGAAACGATATACCAAAATGAGACACCAAATCCAAGGTCCACTTTGTTTGCAAAGAAAAATCAAGAGGCAGAGCTGTGAACCAACAATGAGAGAGACAACATCTCTCTCAGCATTGCCATCTAAGGCCTGAGCACGTACCTTCTCTCTACTGAGAGGAGCCAGAGAGACTAGCCTCTCCCTTCAAAAGCCTACTCTGCCTGAGTTTCCTGTGAACTGTTCCTGGGGAGACGAACACATACTCATACACCATAGATAGGGCACACATGGCAAAGCAAAGAACCGATTCCACTCCAGCCGTTTGGTGAGCCAGTCCATTTAATTGGGGTTATTTACAGGGAAATGGACAGCTTAGGAGTGGCTACACCACAGAAGAAAATGTCTCTGTCCCAACATCCAAACATGTCTACCTAGTTCTACACACACACACACACACACACACACACACACACACACACACACACACACACACACAGAGAGAGAGAGAGAGAGAGAGAGGGGGGGGGGGGGAATTATAGAAACAGTTTCCAGCCTCAAGGATGTCCTTGTTTGAAAAGCAACTCTTAACTGATTCAACTGCCTCTTAGCAACCACCACAAACAGACTATAATTAGCATCACATGCCAAGCAAGAGGACCTTAGAAAATAGTTCATTGAGGGTCTCTGAGGGGTCCTAGGTATTCTTCCCTTAAAATGAGGACACTGTCAAATTACCTAGAAGCAGCTGTGAATTCCACCAGGTTGTAAAATGTCTACAGGTTTGCTTCCAGCAGGAGCCATCAGTCAAGCATCAACTGTGTCCCAGGGCTGCAGACCCAGTTACAGGCCAAGATGTGGTACCCTGGCAAACAGCTACTCAACATCTAACCCGTGGAGCACTGGCCCTCTGGAAGGTAGTTAGCGCTCACTCCCCTAGCAGTCAAAAAGTGAGAGTGAGTGCAAAACTTTTCACAGCCATTTCACATCACCACTGGCTGTGGTCAGTGTGGCCAGGCAGAACCCTCTGGGAGGGATGATGTCACTGGACAGGACTTCAAGATGGCTCACCAGGTGAAGATGCTTACTGCAAAGCTCAGTGACATGAATTTGATTCCAGAATCCTTGTAAAGATGGGAGGAGAGAACTGATTCCACATGTGTAGCCACCATCTGTGTCTCTCCCTCTTTCTCTTTTAAACACACACACACACACACACACACACACACACACACACACACACACACACACACAATTTGTTTTTGAGGAATGAAACATTGCTGCAGTTAGGGCCTGGGTCTGGGCACGGGCAGCCGTAATAAACAAGATCTGCCAATTAAAGACACAGATGGAGTCAATATGGTCACGTTGGAGGGAGGGGCAGAAAGGTCCGGAGACCTTCCACACTCAGGTCCTCCTTTAGATTTAAACAGAGAACAAGAATCATAGAACTAAACAGTCTTGGTCAAGATATGGTCCTGTTCACCTTTAACCCATCTCTGTCTCAGCTCCAGGCTCTGCCATAAAGTGGGCTGACAAATTGTCACAAATGTCTGAACTGTCTTTCCAGGAGGCAAGTTCCTCCTTGGACTAACCCAGGATTCGCCCTTTCCTTTTTCCAGCATGAAATTCCTGGGGAAATGTCAATTTCTTGGGGTTCTTTGTTTCAGTAGTCTGAAAGCCAGTGGGAGGGAGGCAGGTTACTGCAGGCTGCTCGGTCCGTCCGGTTTCCCAATCTTAATTAGGAAAGAACAGGCAGTAGTTGAGGGTGTGTGTTAGAGACAGAGAGAGATCCGATCTCATCTGTTCTTTGTCAGCTGTACAGCCTAGGCATGTTGCCTAACCTTTCTTATCCCAGGACTGAAATGTGCCTACTGATATGCTCTGTGGGCTGAAGCATAACGTGAAAGAGAGCAGACGCGGAGTCCTTTTCAACCTCTCTACCAAGGATGCTCCTTTACTTCTTTGTATTCTGTTTTTTAATAAAACCCATTTCATTTTCAAGAAAACAAGTATATTGGGCACTGTGTTCATTTTCATTGTCAAGTTCGCTGCACTTAGACGAACCATGGAAACAACCTGTGGGGGTGCCTAGGGAATGACCCCAGAGAAGCTTACCTGAGGATGGAGGTCTACCCTGACTGAAGGAGGAGCACTATCCCCATGGCTGCCCCTCCCTGGGCAAGTGCTCTGTTTATGCCACTTCTGGGAGTATGCTTCACGGGACTCATAGATTGTCTATGATGCAATTCAACCTTGCAGCTACTCAGTGTGTTCTTGTGTGTGGCTGGTGAACCAAGAGGCCAGGTGCAGCAGACATACATAGTTGTGTGTGCACCCAGACTGTCTCTCTCTCTCTCTCTCTCTCTCTCTCTCTCTCTCTCTCTCTCTCTCTCTCCCTCTCTCAAAATCCACAGAATCTGCTGCCTATATTAAAGCAAGATATATTCGCTGGGGATGCCAATGTATAGGGGATTCTGTGAGTCAAGGAAATCCTTCCTCCCTCAAGCTGCTTTTGTCTCAGCACTAAAGAAATGTCACTAATATAAAGGATAGGGATGCAACTCAGTGGTCCAGCATCTCAGGCGTCGCTATGACTACAGGCTCTGGGCTTTGTCTGTCATCAAGTTCTCTTATGAAAGGAGGAGAAGAGTCCTAGTTAATGGAATAGAAGACAGAAAAGGAAAGAATGGCTGGGAGTGAGATGAGGACAGACATGGAAGAGAGGATTGCTTTTGGTCAAAAGTACAGGAGTAAGTACAGAGACATGGCAGGGTGGGAGCAAAGGATGGGGCATGCTGACAGAAAGATCCAGAAGCTGGTTCCAGGAGGTTCTAGAAGCCAGTGCCTTAGGGACCTGAGGAACAGAAAGAAAGCACCAGGTGTACAGATCCTGAGAGCAGTTGAATTGGGTGATAGGATCCATGTTGGCCTATTGCCACTTGGGTAATGTGCCTGTCTCTCTCAGTAAATTCTTACTCAGTAACTGTTATTAAATACCTTCTGTGCTGGATACTGTTTTAACGGCCACATGAGTCTCTGTGTTTACCCAAACTTGTCATCCAGAGAGAGAAGGGAAGAAAAGGTCAGATGAATGGGAATCTCCTACATGTTGGCATTCCCAGGGTATATAGCTTGCTTCAACATAGACAGGGGATTCTGTGATTTGGGGGGCAGGTGTGTGTGTGTGTGTGTGTGTGTGTGTGTATGTGTGTTTGTGTCTGTGTGTCTGAGTATGTATACACAGTGTAGAGGACAGACATCAACCTCAGCTGTCATTCCTTGGGTGTCATCCACCTTGATTTTTGAGACAGGGTCCCTCACTGCCTGGAGGCCCACCAAGTAGGCTAGTCTGGCTGGCCATTGAGTTGTAGAGATGCACCTGTGCTTACCTCCCCAGCAAGGGATAATGGGTATATATTACCATGCTCGGGGCTTTTCCTGGGCTTTGAGAATCAAACTCAGCCCCCCATGCTTGTACAGCAAGCACTTTACTGGCTGAGCCATCTTGTCAACCCCAGTGCTCATCTTTATGCTCTGAGCAACGCTCCCTAGGCTAAGGCAAGCAGAAAGTATAGGAAAATTCATGAATTTGGATCAGGAAAATTTACAACCTAATTTTCACTACCCTCCAAGTAAAATGAAGAATTTCTTTCAATGAGCACAGACAAACAGAGAACTTTCTGCAATTTTTGTGACTAATAGAAATTACAGTTCTTTTCATTCATACTGCAGTGGTTGCAACTATTTTTAAATATTTATGTTTGTCTGAGTTTCAAATGTACGGCAGTCTGAAGCCAGCATGAATATTCAATGCATTAGCAAAAAAAAAGTACACTAACTATAATTACATATGACATCATTGTGTGTTTGTTTTTCAAAATCTTAATAACTATATCTCAATGTAATTGCTTTTTTCCTCTATAGTCTTATTAATGCATGGACCTTATTCAGACCACAGAAGAATCCCCTACACGTTGGCATCCCCAGGGCATATATCTTGCTTCAACATAGACACAGGGTTCTGTGACTTTGGGGTGTGTGCGTGTGCGCGCGCACGTGTGTGTGTGTGTGTGTGTGTGTGTGTGTGTGTGTGTGTGTGTATGCACACATGCACGTGTGTGCAAGTATGTATGTATATCTGGGTGCACACACATTCTGCATGTTTGCTGCACCTGGCCTCTCAGTTCGCCAACCACACACAAGAACACACTGTGTGGCTGCAGGTCGAATTGCATTACAGACAATATATTAGTCCCATGAAGCATACTCCCAGAGGTGGCATGCACACAGCACTCACCACTTGTGGGGTCTGGTTTTTTTCTTTTTTTCAAGTGTTTTGAGACAAGATCTCACTACTTACGTCATGGCTGACTTTGAACCTTTGATCTTCCTGCCTTTGCCTCCCAAGCTCCCAAGATCTAGATTACATACATGTGCCATCATGTCAGTGGCATGTAACAAATTCTCAAAAGCCTTCCTCTCCTCTAGATCTTTGAAGGAATGGAAAAGAGTTTTCCTAGCTGAGAGAAGAAAAAGAAAGTGAGAGAGCACGTTGGGCAGCTAACAGGAGCCAGGCACTCACCTGGCTCTGCCTGACAGACAGGTTAGAGGATCACCAGTTCTGGTGAGGAAGCTAAAACCCAAGCAATACAATGACTTCACCTAGGGTGACAGAGCCAAGTCTCAGAGTCTAGGCTGGGAACATCTGACAACAGCCCTGCGCCTACACACCTCACTCCTGGCCATAGAGTGACTTTACCTGCTGAGCCTCATGGGGCTGACATTAATGCGTTACCTCTCTGTAGTTAAAATAGTAAATAATGCTTTCTCAATATTAAATCCCAATTATATTAAAGAAGTATCAAATCCTACTCTTGAAACCCTTATGGATCAAGTCAGGACTTCAAAGATGGCTAATTTAGTAAAGTGTTTGCCACAGACATGAGGACCCACGTTTGATCCCAGCCTGGTGGTACACAGTAGTAATTCCAGCACTGGAGAGGCAGAGGCAAGCAGCTTCCTGGGGCTCACTGGCCAGCCAGCCTAACCTACTTGGCAAGTTTCAGGCCACTGAGAGACTCAGTCTTGAAACTAAACCAACGGGCCACAATGTAGACAGCGCCCAAGGAATGCCATCCATGGGTGTCTTCTGGCGCCCACACACAAACACTCACCCTCACACCTGAACGTGTGTATATACACCTCTGTTCACACAGAAAATGAAGGTAGATTTTTTTTTATCTCATTTGGTTCAGATTGAATTTGATTTAAAGGGAAGAACAAATTGAGGGATAGGCTGGCATTCCATCCTGGGTACACAAATTTCAAATCTCTGGGTCTTGAGCTAGAACATGTGTCTCTATCAGGGTCCATGTACAATTTTAGAGTCTCTGGTGTCCTTTGAGGGCTCCTGTAAGGCCTATGATTAGGGAAAATGAGAACTTTGTGATAACCAGAGAGAGAGGGAGAGAGAGAGAGAGAGAGAGAGAGAGAGAGAGAGAGAGAGAGAGAGAGAAAGAAAGGAGATCTTCTCAGTACCCCAGAGTTCTTGGCAATAGACAGTGTAATTCAAAACCTACTGCTCTCTCTACTGGATACTGAAATGGTTGCATTCCCCTGTCATCAAAAAGATGTGTGCTTCAGAGCTCATACAGATGTATGGGAAAGGACTTCATCACGTGCAGGGAGGGAAAGAAATGGAAGGAGTCAGGAACACTATGGTAGGATTGTCACCAAAAAGCAAGGCCTGTAGCAAGAAGGACAAGAAATACCTTTGAAATCAAGTAGTTCAGGGCCAGGACACAGAGGGCTGGAGAGATAGCTCAGTGGTTAAGAGTGCTTTTACTATGCAACCAGGAAGACCAGAATTCAGATATCACTGCCCAGTTAATAAGCCCAGCACTCCACCCACACATGTAACTCCAGGTCTGAGGTAGGCAGAGGTGGGGGAACAGGCTGGGACAGGCTGCCTTCCAGTCTAGTCAAGAAAACATGGAGCCCAGGTTCAGAGAGAGACCTGCCTCAAGCAAGTAGAGAGCAATAAAGAAGGACCCATAATACCCTATTGCTTCTATGTGCAGACACAGGTATACACACACACACATACACACACACACACACACACACGCAGAAAGAGAGAGAGAGAGAGAGAGAGAGAGAGAGAGAGAGAGAGAGAGAGAGAGAGAGACTATTTAAAAAACAGTTGGGGAAGAGAGCCTTCTGTGAACTTGGGTTTGAGCCTGGACTCCATCACCTGTTTGCTATTTCTCTGAGACAACCGTCTCAGTGTTCTGTGCCAACTGTCTCAGTGTTCTGTGCCTGCAATTCCTCCTCACCCTAACTCGTGTCCCTGACACTTAAAATGAATGATCAATGGTATCTGCCATTGAAGACAAAAATCCCACCATAGACAGTCACATCTAGACTGCATCCTAAGGCTGATGCATAAACAGCCAGCCCAGGGGCTCATTGATGGACTTTATCAAGTTCATGGCCACCAGCACAAGGACAAGGACTTTGTTTTTCCTCCTGGCTGAATTATACTTTCTATTTACCTCCCTATTGAACTTGGTGCATTGTTTTTAAGAATACCATCTACCCTTCCTCTCTCTCTCTCTCTCTCTCTCTCTCTCTCTCTCTCTCTCTCAATAGTGTCTCTCACTGGCTTAGAACCAACTACTTTGGCTAGGCTGCCTGGCCAATGAGCCTCAGGAATCCTCCTGCCTCGGTCTCCACCAACCACCACGCGCAGCTCTTTTCACATGGGGGCTCAAACTCAGGTGCTCCTGTATTCCAAGCCAGAGCTTCGTCTGCTAAGCCATCCTCCAAGCTCAGCCCCATCTTCTTTTGCTGTGGTCGCTTATCTAGAACACTGTTTGTTTCCATTTCCAGATGCTGCCTTCTTGCTGCTCAGTCTTCTATACAACTATGACACTTCAGAGACCCTCCCCCCCCCTCCCCGGCCACCTTTCTCCTCCCCAGGCACTGTGTGACAGACTATTATCTTTGTCTTATCATTCAGCACTGATCAATCTCTGAACCCAGCTTCTTTCTCCCTTAGTTCAGGTGTTTCTTGCCTGCACCTTCTCTGTTGTAAGAATTCCTTAAGGGTAGTGTGTGGGAGTAGAGGAAGCCCCAAGTGAGTGCATAGTGGTGCTGTGGGCACAGCCCCATGGGATGGAGCCCAATGGAAATGGCAAAGCCTTCTACTAAGAGAAACTAAGGGTTTTAAATTCCTTCTTGTCCACATGTGAGTGTTTACCAATGAGGGACTAGCGTGTGCAAACACTAGAACTGCAGCTTCCTCCTCCCAGATGACTGCAACCTGAGGCTGCTTCTCTATAGAGACCTCCTAGCAAGACTAGCTAGCTCCTGCTCCTTGTGCTGCGCATAATAAACTGTTCTAAGTTTCTGGATTTCATAGTAGGTGTCCTCCATCAGAGAGAGAGAGAGAGAGACAGACAGACAGAGAGAGAGAGAGAGAGAGAGAGCGCACAGAGCTCAGCTGATCCCAGTTTTTCTGTATGTGTGTGCCATGTGGTATCTTCACAGTCTGTCATTTCTTCATTCCCATGTCACTCCAGGTCATGTTTCCAGGACCAAGCTGTGCAGGATGTGGCACTAGTGGCCTTCATTATTTGGTTGTTTGCTTATTGTGTATGGGGGATGAGGCATGTGCACCAGGAGCACAGGTCAAGGTCAGAGGAACAACTTGCAGGATCGCATCTCTCTTTCCACCTTGTAAGCCCTGGGAATCGACCTCAGGTCATCCAGCTTGGTGGCAAGCCAAATCTACCCTCCCACCATCCCCCCACACCCCTAGGCCTTCTTTGAAAGCATATCCCAGATCTAGGAGAAGCAAGTAATTAGTTTGTAGCGTACTTACTGACATGCACAAGGCATGATGGTACATGTCATCTCAACACTCCGGAGGTAAAGGCAGAAGGATCAGAAGTTCAAAATCATCCTCAGCTCTATATAGTGAGTTCAAGGCCAACCTGAGCTACCTAAGACTCTGTCTCAAAATCAAACCACTACAGCAAAACATGTTCTCTGAAATACAGTAAATGTCCATGAGCGTCTCTGAAATGGATGATCAGGCTGCTTTACTCCTTGTTACAATCCTCATCACTCACAAGGTGAGACACTCCTGACTTCACTTTCAGTTCTGTTCCCCTTTGTTGATGATGTCATCTCTCTACCTTTCTTGCTCTGGACCACTCTGCTGCCTGTTAGTTTCCCCTAGATGGCGCTAGAAAGAAATGTTATAGGTCTTCCATTTCCTTGGGGTAGATATTGGTAGATAGTGTATTTGTATAGAATGGTGTGTGTGTGTGTGTGTGTGTGTGTGTGTGTGTGTTGATTGTGAACCACCATGTAGGTGCTAGGAGTTGAACCTATGTCTTCTGTAAGAACAAGTGCTGTTAACCATGGAGCCCTCTCTCTAGCCCTACCTTATTTTTGAGACAGTATCTCTGCCTGAACTTTGAGCTTATCCATTCAACAAGCCCAGTACTCCTCTTGTTTCCCGATACCTTCCTGATGCTGGGGTTATAGGCATCCTATCACTACACTGGCTGTTTCTCCAGGATGCTGGAGGTTGAACTCAGGATCTGATGTTTTCAGAACAGCAGACACTTCACCGACTGAGCAGTGGGTGCTCTGTTGAGCTGAACAATGCAGTCTGGGTGGGAATCGCTGAACACAGCCATTCTTCAACAGGGTTATTATGACTGTGACACAAACTACTCCTCTCCATCAAAGATGGCATTCTGGCCACCCAGTTCAGGAAGTGTGAACAGGTGACAGGGTGAAAAACATCCCAGCCTACCCCACTCCTGGCTAGGTATGAGTGGTGATCGATGGAGTAAAGGACAAAGGCCCTAGAGGGAACTCACTAAAAAGAATCTTATTTTTATAAGATCATCCTTAGGCAAGCAAACAGAAAACCAAACAGCCTGGGATTAAGGCTGCAGGCTGGGGCAAGTCTCAGTTGGAAGAGCCTGGCCTATATCTCAAGGGAAAATCTCTCCTTACCAAACAGTGGCTTGTCCTGGGGTGAGAGCAAATGTTTACTGAGCCCAGGCAGTTACCAAACACCTCAGTAAGTTCTTTCTTTATGCATAATCTTCCCAAGAGCTCTTTTCTTTCCTTGGTCTGATCATGGAAACTTCTCGTTCTCAGCTCTCTCTGTCTTGTTTTGTTCAGACATCATAGTTCAGAGGTTGGTACTGGGTGGGACTTGGGACAACCAAGAGTAGTTCATTTGCTCCTCCACCTTTTGGGTTTCTTCCTTCCTGAAAATGCTCTCTCACCTCAGTTTCCATAGTTACAACTCCTCTCTCTCTTCCCCCACCCTCTCCCTTAGAGTCTTCTGCTCTGTGATGAATGCTTTGTTTATCTTTCTTTGGTGGTTATCACTTATTTTAAAACAATATAGCTATGTGTCCAGGCAAGGGGGCCTTTGAGACCTGTGTTTGTTTGTGTGCTTCAGGCTCATGTATCCCATGCAGGCTTCACACTATGTAGCCAAGGATGACAATGAATTCCTGATTTCCTAACCCCACCCCACCCCCCCAGTGCTAGAATTGGAAGAGTGGGCCACCAGGTCTTGTTGTGTGGTTCTAAGGATAGAACCAGTCTCATATGAACTGAGCTTTATCCCGCTGGAGGTCTCAGGTGTGCTAGGCAAGCCCTCTACCAACCGAGCTACATCCTGCTGGAGACCCATGTTTGAATCCAGGTACTACAGGAAATACATAGGTGACAATGAGAAATGACTTGGCCTCTGGTGTGTGCGTGTGTGTGTGTGTGTGTGTGTGTGTGTGTGTGTGTGTTTATATGTGTACCTGAACATGCGTGTATGTATATACATGTGTACAAATGTATATTTATACGTTTGCTATGCATGTGTGTATGTGTATGTGTTTCTTAAAGACGAAATGGACTGTATCCTGGAATTATGGTAAGTTACTCTTAAAGCGTGGTCAGAATCCTTACTTTGGAAGGACTGGCTAGTAGAAACTCTGGTGCTAAAATTCCTACCACACACCATTCTACCTCTGGGACAACTTCAGCTCCAAATGCATCCCATCCCATTCTGGTCCCTTAAAATGTGAAGTGAACCCAAAGGAGAAACTCTAGGCATGTCTTCTCTTCCCTAGAAAAGGGGAGTGTGTGTTTGAACTGCCCACCAAGCCAATAAAAGACAGGAAGCCTTCCGGGCTTCCCATTGTTTACTGTAACAAGTTGCCACACGTTTTGAGACTCAAAACAACACAAGTGTTTTTCTCTCGCACACAGCTTTGGAAACCAGAGATGCGCGATCAGTCTCAGTGGGCTACAGTTAATACCTGGGCAAGGCTGACTTGCTGTTGACAGCAACAGCTTTGTATAATTTAGGGAACCACAGATTAACTATCTAATCCTCTGCTCTGGTACCTGGCCGTGGAGGGATTTCCCATCATATACACAGTCCTAACTGAACTCAAATAGGAGGGGCTTGGACATACGCGCTGTGTGTCTTTTAGCAAGGTGAGACAGGTAACAGACTGTAGTACAGCACAGGAGCAAATATGTGTTGTCTCCTGTCTAGACAAGTAAAAATAGAAGTAGAGAGAGAAGGGGCACTGGGGATACAGCTCAGTTGGTAGAGAGCTTGCTTAGCATATGGGAAATCCTGGGTTCAACACCTAGCATGCCTGTAATCCCAGCACTTGAGAGGTAGACGTAAGATTGACCGTTCAAGATCCTAACTCAGATCCATTGTGAGTTCAAGGTCAGCCTCGAATACATGAGACCTGTTTCAAAATAAAAATTAAGAAGAAAAGTGGCATGTGGGCAGAGAAGGGAGTGTTCAGAAGGTAGGTGGGCTCAGCTGTGTTTTGAAGGATAAAGATTTGTTCCTAGCAGGTGCACCAGATGAAATTGAATTCAAGTCCTTAAATAAATAACGCTTTAATCTAGACCACAGCCGAATTCCAGAAAAGCAAGAAATTAAATCCAGGCAGAATCAATCATTCAATCAACCACTTAGAAACCTCTGCACTTTAAGAGAGCACAGAAAGCCCCGGACCTGTGTCTAAAGCCAGCTGCATCCTGGCCTGGGAATCAGTGAGTTCTCAGAACCTGTTTGCTTAAAATCATACCAGGAGGGGAGCAAAAGTATATATGGAGTTTCTGGAAGAAAAAAAAATAGTTATAATATTGTGGAGATAGGATAGTAGCTGAATTCACTCATCAGCCAGTTGCCCAGGGCTCTCCGTAGTTGCTTTCTAATCTCACACTGCAATATAGAACTGCAGGCTGGTGAGAAACGTGAAGCAGAGGAGGGAGGGGGGCGGTGATTAAAGCAAGTGCCGAATGGAATGGAAGGGAGCACGTGCTAGGCCCGGCCGGCTGTGAAGTTCCAGCTGGCTAGCCATGCTGGCTCTCAGCTCCATTTGCAGTTAGAGTGGTGGAGGTGTGGGTGGTGGCAGCAGTTGGGGTGGGGGCTGCCTCCCTCCCTCCCTCCCTCCCTCCCTCCCTCCCTCCCTCCCTCCCTCCCTCAGCATTCCTTTTTCATGAATTCTAGGGTGGGCTCGGCACCAGGCACTGAGCAAGAAACCAGTCCTGGAAGCTCAGAATGCGTGCAGATTTATATTTATATATCTCATTTTTTTTTTCTCCAAATACTACATGCCTACATTTTGTAAGACAGGTTTTGAGGGCGATTGCTGTGAACACCAGCACTTGGGGAGCTCCCAATGATGGGGAGGGATGACTGTTTGCTTTAGACACTAATCTGGAAGATCTCCTGGCTCCCATACCAGCACACTAATCCCCCTCTCCAGGAGTTTATTCATATTCGTATCCTTTATTGGAAAGAGGAAGGTCCATGTGCAGTATATGTGTGGTGTCTTGTGATGTACGTGGGCTGTGGTGTATGGTAGGTGCAGGGAAAGGAGAGAGGAGGACACTGAGCACCCTGCTCTATTGATCTCTGCCTTATTCTTTTGAAACTGAGTCTCTATCTGAACCTAAAGGTAAGATGGTTTGTAGAAAACTCCAACGATCCTCCTGTCTCCACCTCCTAGTGGCGGGGTTGTTGGCCCATAGGCCATGCCCAACTTTTTACAAGGGTGCTGGGACTTAGGTCTTCATGCTTGTGAAGCGCACGCTCTTACCCAGTGAGCCATCTCCCCAGGGTCTCATGTAGCCAGAATTAACCTTGAGCTTCTGATTCTCCTGCCTCTGTGTGCCCCACAACGCCCAGTTTATGGGACGCTAAAGACTGAAATCAGGCCTTCACAAATGCTGAGCGAGCATTTTGCAAACTGAGCTACATCCCCAGCCCCTACTTTTTAGTTCTTTCAAATGATCTACTTTTTTTTGGTAGAGAACCATGGATGTGGTACCTACACAGGGCCCGACAGGCAAACCCAATGAGTTCAGTCTGAACTTTGAACTGAACTTCGAATGGTCACAGGTGGCACTGTTGCCAATATTGCTGTCTTTGTCTTCTCTGTCTTCCCACAAATATGGTCTCATCACCTGGCTGAGTGGAGTCTCAGAACCTACTCCTGCTGGGGAACACTGTCATTTGGGCATGACATTGTGTTGCCCTTTCAACTCTCAGCAGCTGTGACCTGCGAAAGACTGGGAGCCTTCATCGTCTGTCATGGAGCTGGGGAGGAATTCACAATGTTCCACCCTCCCCAGGGATTTATAGATCCCTAACAGTTGCCGAGAAAGAAGCATGTTCCCCAGTGGTACAACCATCCTACTTCCTGACAAATCAAAGTTCCATTCATCACAGTTAACCCAGTGAGTTTTTTGAGCTTATCTACAGAGCATGGGTGAGGGATTACTGGCAGAAGTGGGTGACCCAAAAGCACTGGTATGCCTGCCCCAGCATGTACAAGAGCTTCTGATGGCTGCATAGATAGTGCCTCCTTTCCCTAGTCCTTCCTAGCCTGCACGCTCTAGCGCCTCTCAAGACCCAGTGGTCATGTGCAAGTGCGAAGAATTGCATGCAAATGGCTGAGAGGAGAGGCAGGGTACTCAGGTGATGGTCCAGTGACCCTTCCTGCCTTCTTTCTCTGGGATGACATTTCATTGGTCCATAGTCCCAACTCCATGCTTCCCTGCACTGATGAACCCTAGTAAGTAGGCACGTCTGATTTCATGAAGATGGAGGTGCAAAGGAGAGCACCTTACAACCCCTCATCCATGCTTCTCTGAGTAATCCCTTATCCTTGCTCCTGGAAATGTCCCTCATCAAACTCGTTGGTTTACCAAACAAGGAAGATACAATCATTTCTTTGCTGTGTGGTTTCATTCTATATCTGAGGTGAGTAGGCATTTGTTCATGTCACCTCAGTAAATGTATAAGCAGCATTCTGGGAGCTATTGGGTTCTAGACAGGTATTTTGTTGGGTTTTGATTTGCCCAAATAAACTCTTCTTGATAAAACTGACCTAATAAATTTTGCCTCTCACCATACCCTACCCTTTTACTTCTTGCTCTATCCATAAACAGAATTTGTCTTTATCTTCTCTCCCTTAGGTTGAAGGAATATTTTTAAACCGAGACATGGACCAGTGAAAATCATTTCACAGAATGTTAATAGATAGATCCTAAAAAGTGTTTCCTATCTAAATAAATGTACAACATCATGTGTCAATCAAATGGAACAAATTACTCCATAATGGATGCTCTGATGTGCAGACACATGCTGGGAAGCTCTAAGGAGATATCTGATGTGAGCATTTCTCAGGCCTTTGATCACAGAAATGTGTTGAGTTGGGGCTTTTTCCTGTGAAACACATATCCATATTTAGGCAAATGCTTATTGAAAAAAAAAGGGAAGAGGATGGGGACTGGGAGATGGTCCAGTCAGTAAAGAACTTCCCATACAGGCATGAAGATCTGAGTTCAATGCCCAGAGCTCATACAAAAAAGCTGTTTTATAATCTTAATTCTGGGTAAGTGTGATAGGCAGAACCCCAAGACTTACTGGGCAGCTGGTCTAGCCAAATCAGTGATCGCCAGGTTCTATCGGGGATTCTTTCAACCAAAAAATAATAACAGCAGATAATAGCTGAGGAATGATTACAAAGGTTGACCTCTGGCCTACACACACACACGCACACACACACACACACACACACACACACACACACTTATATAAAAGAAAAAGAAGGAAGACAAGGCAGGCTTCTGTTTGTAGTTCTGTCAGCAGCAAACTTCTCTTTTGACAAAGACAGTGTACCCTCTGAACAGTAGAAACCTGCTGGGGCTAGCACAGAGACCTTGTGAGGTCTGTTCAAAGAGTATCGTGAAGATGTAAAAGACATAGAATTAAGACATTGGTCACCCACTTCCCACAGCTCAGCTAAGTAGAATTGAGATTAAAATCCCATTGAAGTTTTGTAACCATACTAAAACACCTCTCCAGCTGCCTGCCACCCACTATTTATATTCTCAGAAGCAGCGTAGAGGTGTGCTCTGTCTCTAAGCTTTCCCATGGGTAAGCCACCAGTGGGTTTAAATAAACATAGACATCCTGGTTCTACCAGCCCATTGTGCAGCTGGGAGAAGCCTGGACACAAAGCCAGGAACATTCAACCATTCTAAAAGTCTTTCGATCACCTACACTAGCTGTCAGTCATTTTGATATAAAGCCCAGTATGAAAAGCTGTGTTCAATTCATCTCCCACTAGAGATCTAGACAAACTCAAGAGAGACTAGTCGATAAAGCCTATAAAGTCACAATTTTGAGAAGCCTGAAAGAGAGCTGATGTTGTAAGAAACTAAAGAACTATGTGATAGGTAGCTGCCACTGTCGACTTGACACAACCTACAAGCTCTGGGAAAGAGACTCCACTGATGGTTTGTCTAGGCCAGGTTTGCCTGTGGGCATGTCTGTAGGGGATTGTCTTAAGTGAACTGATGTGGGAAGACCCAGTCCAGTGTGGGCAGCACTATTTCCCAGGCAGGTAGGTGGTGCTAAATGTATAATGGCAGAGAAATCTAGCTGAGCACAACCAAGCAAGTGAGAATGCACACATTTATTTCTCTCTGCTCTTGACTGTGGCTGTGAAGTGATTAGCTGTTTGAAGTTCCTGCCTTGCCTTCCCTTCAGTGATAGACTATGGTCTGAAATTGTAAAAGTAAATAAACCCCTTTCGTCTCTATGTTGCTTTTTGGTCAGAGTATTTTATTACAGCTCCGAAACTGGAACTAGGACAAACCAATGTTCCCAGGTGGCAATTAGTTCCTAGTAGTGGGAGAACCTTTACCTGCGTGGTAGCACAGAGAAACTGGTAAGTGGACCCAATTCTTTTATAGAGGCAAGAAGGATGCAGTGTAGCCAAAACAATATTAAAAATGAAAGGCACATTTAGAAGATGTATTCAACCTGATTTCACAGCTTTATTAAGCTGGCTAGCAGCAAGGAGTTGAGAGTGGCTAGAGGAATAGATTATCAAAACGAAGAATCCAGAAAATTCTTTGAAATTCCAGAAAACAAAGAACCAGGACTGTAGAAGGCTTTTTATCAGAGACATCTAAGAAACTCAGGGAAAAGGAAATGTGATTTCAAACTTTCTAGAGGCAGTGATTCTCAGCCTGTAAGATGTGACTCCTTTAGGGGGTTGAATAGCCCTTTCACAGGGATCACCTAAGACCATCTGAAAGCACAGATATTCACATTGCAACAGCAACAAAATTACAGTTAGGAAGTAGTAATAAAAGTAATTTTATGGCTGGTGTCACCACAACATGAAGAACTATATTAAAGGGTTGCAGAATTAGGGAGGTTGAGAGCCACTGCTCTTGGGACTAGGGAGCTGGCACAGTGGTAAAGTTCTCACTTCACAAGCATGGTGACCTGAGTTTGGATCGTGTACTGTCATGGCATCATGAACCTGCAGCCCCAGGACTGTGGGGTTCAGAGACCTCCAGAGCTCACTGCCTAGCCGGTTTGACCAAAATGACAAGATCCAGGTTCACTGAGAGCTTGGGCTCAAAAAAAAAAAAAAAAAAAAAAAAAGGGTCGGGGGAGGGGAGAGGAGAGGGCCAGAGGGCTGGCTCTTCCATTACGACCACTTGCTACTCTTGCAGAGGATCTGAATTCAATTCCCAGCACCCATGTCAGATAGCTCAAAACCACTCATAACTCTAGCTCCAGGAGTTCTGACAGCTTCTTCCATAGGCAGATAACATACATAGGAGCAGATACACACACATAATTAAGAATAAAAATAAATCTTAGAAAACCTAAGTAAATAAGGTGGGGATCAGCAGAAGAAGACACGCAAGGCTAACCCCTGACCTACATAAACGCATGTGGGCAGATTCGATCATGTGCATATACATTCACATGAACACATACAGACACCCAACACTCCTTCATATAGCCACATACAAACAAATATATAAAACTGGAACTGAAAAAGACAAATAACCCAAAGAAAAACTGAGCTTCAGAAATATTTCAAAGGGAAGATTTGTGAATGGCCTACAAACACAGCAAAAAAAAAAAAAAAAAAAAAAAAAAAAAATGTTCAGCATCATTAGCTATCAATGAAATACAAATTAAAATATTAGTTAGATATTACTACAAATGATCCAAAATGGGTGAAATTCAAATCATTAATACTAATAGATCATGGCATTGATGTAGAAGTAAGAGAAATACTCCCACATGCCTGGTGGATATGAAAAATGTTATTTTTCAAAACTAGGAGATTTTTTTTAAGTTAAATTCCTATTTTATATATAAATATACAATGCACTCCCCCCATAGGCTCATTTGTTTGAATATTTGTCCCCAGCTAATGGCACTGTTTCAGAAGGTTCTGGAACCTTTAGTAGATAACTAAATGAAGTAAGTCATTGCGGGACTGAGCCTTCATGTTTTAAAGCCCAGCTCTACTTCCTGTACACTGTGGCCTCCTGATCCATCAATATATAAGAAGTCTTAGTCATACACAGTTGCCACTATGGAGCTGCCTGCTCCAGAGATCTGACTTTAGTTGCCCTTAGAGATGACCTGATTCATAAAAACCAGTACCCAAGTCTTCACAGAGACAGTGATTAACTGTATGCAAATGAGGAATTCATAATACATGAATTTATCTTTGTATTATCATGTAAGTTGTCAAAAGGGTAGTATCCTTACAAAACCAAGTATTATGTCATAATTAAGATGACAATAGGCAGTTTGTCAGAAACATAAACTGGCATTCTCCTAGGCCCTGAAAAATACCAGTGTTGAAAATTCATGTTTATTGAGATGCCAAGTTTGCAAAAAGATATGACTTTTCAGTTCTAGTGACTTTCCCTTTCACATATCTTGGGGAAGAACATGTCAGTATTGATAACATTATCTTTAAAGTATCTTCTGCTAGGTATCTGGCCAGGCTGACCATGCAATGCAGTAGACAGGGACATTCCATGGAGGAAAATAAAACTAGTTTTGGAAACAACTTCACATTTCTACCCAAAAGCAAAGGATGCTGTCATTTATTTTTAAAAAATGTGCATCATAATGGCTTCAATTTGCAATTATAAATGGGAGGTAGCATCATTTTTTTATTTTGAATCTGATAACATAGTTTATTTCAAGTCAAACACATGAAAGAATATAACTCGTCATAGTTTAAAAATTTTTTAAAAAAAGGATTTACAATATGATAAGAAAAAATAGGCAAAACCTTTCAAAGTTCAAATGATTTAAACTATTTATGCTCAATTTTCACAAGATCCATACATCTAGAATTAAGATAAAAACATTTATCTAGGAACTGAGCAATGATAGCAGAATAGTATCTTCTCAGAAAAGTAATTAATGTTTATAATAGGAGACTGAAGAAATTAGTCATTACTCTCTTGTGAACTTAAGATATACTAAAATATAAGATTCAAATGGCTGTTTCTTTCATATAAATTTACTGTTAAACAATGTTCTTATTTTGATGGGGAACAGCAGTTTCCAAAAACACCAGAAAGAAAAAAATGAACAAGAAACAAATGGTTTTTAACTATAACTCAAGAAACCTCCAGCAAGGAGATTAATGACCTAAAATTTACTCAACCCATTTCAGGACAGTAATATCCAATATCAGATATCATACTTTTTTAAATTTTGGTTTTTTTTTTATTTTTATTTTTTGATACTTTCTTTACATTTCCAATGTTTCCCCCTTTCTAGGTCTCCTCTTTGGAAACTACCTATCCCCTCCCCCTCCCCCACCTCTATGAGGGAATTCCCCCTCCCACCCACCCGCCCACCCACTCCCGTATTCCCACCTTGACATTCCCCTTTACTGGGGCCTCTCCTCCCCCTGATAGCCAACAAGGCCCTCCTCTGAGATAGCATCATTTTTAAGAGATCTTTTAATTCTATGAATATAAGTGTTTCCCCACATATATGTATGTGCATAGTGTGTAGGTCTGGTATTCTCAGAGACCAGAAGAAGGTGTCAGATCCTCTGAAATTGAAGTTACAGATGGTGGTGAGCTGCTGCCATGTGGATGGTGGGAACCTCATCCAGTTCCTCTACATGAGCAACAGGTGTTCCTGTAACTGTTAAACTATCTCTCCAGCCCCCATTTTTTAAATGTATCATTAAACAACATGTGGAACAGAAGCAGCATTCTCTATAAAATAGAAGTTAGGGCTTGGGATGTAGCTTACTCAGTGGAGTACCTGCTGAGTATATACAAATCCCCGGGTTACTTCCCAAGAACCATATAAACCAGATGTGCTGGTATATGCCTGCAATCTCAGCACTCATAATTGGAGGCAGGAAGATCAGAGGTTTAAGGTCATCTTCAGCTACCCAGCAAATTTAGAAATTCATGCAGCCTGGGATACAAGAGACTCTGTCTCAAAAGGGCTCTATTTTCTAGGACTGTTGAAAGTTCCCAGAAACACCACCACCATCAGCATTCCCCTCCACAGTGGAAAGCTTGTGATAGTCACTGACATATCTGAATGCCCCACAGTCCTCAGTTCACCTTCCATTCTTGGTAGCACACACTTTGTGTGTTAGAACATGGGTCTGAAGACCTGAATCCACAGTTAAAGCATCTCACTAAGTTGGTTACTTCTCATATTGCTGAGCCAAAAGTCCTGACAAAAGCTACTTAAGGGAGGACGGCTTTGTTTTGGCTCACAGTTTAATGGTACAGTCCTTCATGGTGGGAGGCGTGATGGCAGGAGTGTGAGGCAGCTGGTCACATGGCATCCACAGACAAGATGCAGAGAGAGAGAGATGAGTGCTGGTGCTCAGCTCACCTTCTCCTTTTTATTCGTGCAGGTCAAGACTCTAGACCATGGAATGGTGGCACTCACAGATTGGATGGATCTTTCCACCTCAATTAACCCAACCTTGAAACTTCTCACAGAATGCCCAGAGATTTGCCTTCTAGGTGATTCTAGAGCAGTCAGATGCCAACCACTTTTAATCACTACCTGCTCTCTACCTGCTCACCCCTCTGTGACCCCTGGAAATTGCAGACCATGGTTTTTACTGGTTTATGAGATACCGTATGCTATATTTATCAAGCCTGCTTCTTTCATGTGGCAATAGGAGGGTAAGCACTTCACTTCTTTACAAGGCCCTGCAGTGCATGTCTGTAAAGCACCAGCCTATAGTCTACTGTCTGGACATGTCAGAGCATCTTTATTCACCTATGGAAAAATATTCTTGTTGCCTCCAAGTTTGGATGATCATGAATCAAGCTGGAAATAAACATCTGCATGCAGGTCTTGTGGGGTATGTTGTCAACTCCTTTGATCAAATGCCAAGGAGATAAATTACATGTTAAGAGTTCTGTAAGAGATCACAGAACCATCTTCCGGAGTGGCTGCTCTATTATATATCCCTGCAGGCAATGAGCAAGAGTTCCCCTTGGTCCAAACCCCAGCCAGGTGGATATGATGCTACTAGTGGTATACAGTGGTGTCTCATGATTGTTCTAATTTACATTTCTCCAATGACTTATCACATGGATCTCTGGACATGCCCATTTGCCTGCCAGGTGTGTTTTTTGATAAAGTGTCTGTTAGGACCTTGTATCTTCCTTCCTTTCTTTTTATTTTCTTCCTTTCTGTCTGTCTTTCTTCCCTTATTTGTCGGGAGCCAAACCCATGAAATTACCTGCTGTTCTGTGAAGCTTAGGTGCAAGGTTAGAAAGGACAGGGCGTTTGCGGTCTAGGGTCCCAGGAATTGAAAGCACGTCTGGTATTTCCTGAAAACCAGTTACAGTAGTGGGTTGGCCTTGGGCCATGTGTAACCTTCCCGCCTGCCTGTCTTTTTAAGCCGCTGTCCTGAAATAAACTTCGAGGGCTTGACCAGAATGCACGACTTGCTCTCCTTCCTTGCTGTGTCTTGTCCCCCATTTGTCCGTCCCCTCCTTAGGTCCATGTTGATGACCCCATGGGCCAGGGCACTTATTTATCTATGAATTTATTTTTGTGATGCTTGCTACTTGTTAGACAAATGCTCTACCACTGAGCTGTATTAAGTATCCTCCTACCTCAGCTGTCCCCAGCCCCCAGGAGCTAGAATGGCTATTACATGCATGCTATCACATCCAGCTCTCTTTCACCTGTTTTGCATCAGGTTGATTATATCTTTATTGCTATGTTTCAAGAATTTTTACGAGTTTTAGGTAATAGCTCTTTCAGATAGGTTTTTCACACGTATGTCTCCACTATAAGAAGACTCCTGTCAACTGACTCATGCCAGCCAGGTTTTGCCCCATTTCAACAAGCTTGACTGCACTACACTGTCCACATAACTGAGCTTCATCGTACATAGCTTATCATCCTTTAAAAACACCTTTGAATCTTTGAGAAATTCATACAGTGCAGTATTTTATCTTTGTAATCTCCCACTCCTTGCCCTAACTCCTCCAAGATCCAGTTCCACCTCCCTACCCACCTCCCAAACTTTATGTCCTGTTTTGAAAAATAGCCCACTAAGTCTAATTCGGATGACAGCCAGTTCTAAAGATAAGATACAAACCTACATTTCATCAGTGCAGCCTTTCAGGCAAGAAATACTTCCTCCTCCTCTTCCTCCCCCCCCCCTTTCTTCTCTTCTTTTTCAAGAAATCTATTTCTTGAGCTGAAGAGAGGGCTCTACAGTTAAGAACACTTTGATGCACTTGCAGAGGATGCTGATTTGGTTTGCAGCACCCACATGGGCTGGTTCACAACCACCTGTAACTCCAGCCCCAGGGGAACAAAGCCTTCTTTTGGCATCCATATAAGTCTGCACACATGTGGCATATACTCAACATGGACACACATACACACACATACACACACACATACACATAAATAAAAATAATTCTTAAAAATGGAATTCTATTTCCTTAAAAACTATCTTATTCATTACCAATTCTATAAGATTTGGAGAACAAATAAATTTAATAATTATTCTGTCACCAAAGCCAAAGGATGTATGTTTTTTTTTCCCCTTGAGCTGATGTAAATGCTAGTATTTGTCCTGAGTATTAATTTGGAAAAGATTACAAATGACAGCAATGCTTCTTTCTGGACAGATGTGAATAAATGATTTCAGTCAATTTCCTTTTTACTTATTTGCAAACTTTCTCCTGTGCTTTCATTAAACAACTCCATTCCATCTGAATGATAACTGCTCTCACCAGCTCTATCCTCAGATCCCCCATAAACACGTGCTCTTTTGTGCAGCCAACTCAACCACCTGGCACTGAATATTTAAAGTCAAGAGAATCCCTGGCGTCTGCCATTCATTCTTTTTGTTCCACATCTGGCTTAGCTATGGTCTTTGAATATTTGGGTTTCATCTCTTATCTGACATTTCATAATTTAAAAAAAAAAGGGAGTGTGGGACAAACAAGGGAAAGAAAATGGGTGAAAGTGAAGCATGGTGGGGTGGGTTGGATCAGCATTTGTGTGCTGCCTTAGGGTTCCCTAAAGAAACAGAACCACTGGTTCTGTGTCCAGGGGAATCCAGATTGGGGCAGAGGGGCAGGTCTTCTCCTAGGATCTCAGTATCACAGCTCTTTTAAGCAAAAGCCTTCTTTAAGGATCCTCAGTGAAACAGCTCTCTGAGATGATCTTAGCTTGTGTGTATTTCTTTATCAGGGTGGCCTTGAACTCATACATTTTATTCAGGGTGAATCAGGGGTTGTACAGTGTGGGGAAGGGGGTGAGGATATCCAGGGTGGGCAAAGGTCATTGGCTGAAGGCTTAAGGTACTGAAATGCCTCATTAGCATGAGGAGGCATTCCAGGAATCTCAGGTGCAGGACTATGTGACATTCCTCAGGTGTGGGGTCTGGGATTCCCCAGACAAGAGGAAGCCCTGCTGACAAAGGAAATCCACCATTTTGCATGGGCAGACTTTCCAGTAATGCCATACTTTGATCTTAGCAATAGGGTTTTCCGACAAACCATAGCTTGCTTACATACTATAAAAGTATGTTAGATTGGCTTAAGCAACGCAGGCTGTGTGTCTAACAATGGATATCTGCACACTGGGGTGGCTCAGAACTGCTAGGTATCTCATCTGTGAGGCTTCATGCTGCAGCAGTCTCAGCCTGGTGCTAGAGGTCTAAAGGATTCTGGAAAAGCCACTGATCTTCAGCCCATGTGATAGCTGTGTTCTGACACCACTGAAGGAATGAGTGTCAGAAGCAACAGAGTAGATGCACTCACCAGCAAGATCTGAAAGCAATGAAACAAAAGGCAAGGCTTTTTCCTGGGCCTCCTTTTATCTGGTTGTCACTGAAAAATATCATCCACATTTGTGATGAGTCCTCCTACTTCAGATAACCTAGTCAAGAAAATACCTCACAAGTGTCCCCAGCATCTTACCTCTTAGTTGATTTTAGATCCAGTCAGGTTGATAGCCATCATGTTTAGTATTTAATAAAAATTAATTGGAAGGTAGGAAGCTTTTTATTTTTTTTGTCACAGTCCAGGCTGGTCTTATGTAGCTGAGATGGCCTTGGACTCCTGGTCCTTCTGCCTCTACTTCTTAAGTGTCTCGGTTATAGGTATACACCACCATGCTTCTTGTTAGCTCAGAATCTTGAATCTTTTTAAAAGAAAAATAATTAATTTACGGCTTCTCGGAGACACATCCAACTATAAGCATCACTGATCTTGAGCTCCAGAGACACCATTTAGTAAAATGAAAGTTACATGAACACAATTCAATGTTATAATAAAATTCAAACTGATAACCAAGTCAGCCAGGACTAACTGGATTCTGAGTGACAAATAGGTGGACAGCCTATACATCATTGATACTCTGAACCAGGAAATAACTTGTGTCTCAGACAGGATGGAACAGGGCTGGAGGCCAGTCATAACACTTCATAGGAAAGTGTCCATACCCAAACGTGTAAGTTATTTATTTCTGAATTCTGTATGTGTGTGTATGCCTGTATTTGTGTGCACATAGATGCACATGCATGTAGAAAACAGAGGACACCCATTGGTGTCATTCCTTGGGAGCACCCACCTTATTTTTCTATTCAGCTTTATTTTTAATCATGAATATGAGTGTGTATGTGTGCCAGGGATGGGGTGCACATGACTGTGGCTCCCAGTGGAGGCCACAAGTGAGTCTGATCCTCCTGGAGCTGGAGATACAGGTGGTTATGAGCTGCCTGATGTGGGTACTAGGAACTGAACTCCAGCCGTCTGGACCAGCAGTAAGTACTCTTAACCACTGAGTCATCATCTCTCCAGCCTTATCTACTTTGTTTTTAGAGACAGGGTGTGCTGGTTAATTTCTTGGCAACTTGACACAAGCTAGAGTCACTTGAGATAAGGGAACCACAACTGAGAAAATGCCTGAAAGAAAATCTATGAGATTCTCTTGATTGACGATTGATGTGAGAGGATCCAATCCACTGTGGGTGGTGTCACCCCAGGCATGTGGTCCTCACTGCATCATAAAGCAAGCTGAGCAATCCATGGGGAGCAAGCCAGTAAGCAGTGTTCCCCCAAGGTCTCTATTTCAGTTCTAGCCTCCAGGTTTCTGCCCTGGATTCCCTTGATAATAGAGTGTGATTGGGATGTGTTAAGCCAAATAAATTTGGTCATTGTTTTCCCCCAGAAATAGATGCTTAACTGAGCAAAACATGGGGTCTCTCACTGGTCCAGAATTTGCCTAGTAGGCTAGGCTGGTCAACAAGCTTAAGGGATTCACCTGTGTCCACCTCCCTAGTGCTGGGATTATAAGAGTGTGCTACCAGGCTCAGTTTTTGGGTTCTGGTTTTGGTTTTCTTATATGAGTTCTGGAGACCAAACTCATACCCTTATGCTTGCACAATAAATACTTCATCACGTGATTCATCTTCCCAACCCAAAATGTTTGTGCAATTATTTACCCAACATCTATTACAAATATGTTCCTACTTTCTAAAGTCTGTATTTCAAATTTTTTATTTCATTTATTTATTTATCCCAATAAAAGTGTGTGTGCCAAGGCCCACTATGTGGCAATCAGAGGTCAATTTGTAGAAGTTAGCTCTCTTCTTCTACCATATGGGTCCTGGGGATTGAACTCAGGATGTCTGGCTTAGTGGGAGCGGCCTCCACTGAGCCATCCTGCTGACCCCAAAGTTTTCCTTTTATGTCTCATAATTGGGTGATAAAATGAATGAGGTCACAGGCAAAATCTTCTTGTAGCCCATTAGAAACTTCCTTCAATATCCACACAGGTTTGTTAATCAATACCTTCTGGGCACTAGCGCTTTAACTAACTGTGATGGCTTGGAAATGAGTCTGTCAAAGTCTTTGGCTATAAATGTCAGCAACACCCAGGATAGAAGATTAATTATCTCTACATCCCACGTGTGGATATTATTTGAGGTACAATGTTTCTGCAACATCAAAGAAAATTTTCTAGAGGGTTCTCTGAAACACTATTTTTCCTTCAATGGCAGTTGTTACTAACTACCTCAAGAAATCATTTGTTTTCAGCATCAAAATAAAGCTCATAAAGAAGTTTCAGAAAACACAAGTCCTGGGGGCTGGGGAGATGGCTCTGTGGATAAAACAATTGCCATGAGCCATGAAGACCCAAGTTTGAATCCCCAGGATGCACATAAATGCTGGATATGGGTGGTGACCCTCCAAGGTAATTCTAGCCTTGGAAAAATGAGACAGGGGATCATGGGAACAATCTGGAGAGCTTCACTAGCCCCGTCTACAAGCTCAGGGTTCAGTTGAGAGACACCGCCTCAATGAATAGTATGGAGTAATCAAGGAAGACTTCAGATGCCAGCCCGAGGCTTCCATATGCATGTACATGCACTACATCTCTATGTGCACACGTACATTCAAGCGATCATACACAGATGCATACCACATATAAAAATCTGCACAATTTAAACAGTCACAGTACTGGGAGGAAGGACAGGAGAGGTTTGACAGGAAGAGCTTAGCTGGCCCTTTGATATCTTGATACCCTTGGACAGCTTCTGTCTCCAGAAGGCTCCCTGAACACCCACAGCACTCACAAGCAAATCCATGCTTGGGATTCTCCAACTTCCCTAAATATTTTCTCTCTAAACTTGGTTGGTGGCATCTCAGTTTCTACATTGTAGGGTTTTAGTTGGCAGTGCATAGCATTGTGATATCAGCATAGAGGATAGCAATGCCCTCCATGACTGACTCCCTATGTAAGTTACTTTTCTGACACTGTGGATAAAATACCACAACCAAAGCAACTTAGAGAAGAAAATAGTTTGTGTTTACAGTCCCACAGGGATGGGGTCCATCATGGAGCCCTAGGCATGACATTGAGAGCAGGAAGCTGGCTGATGGCACACAAGAATGGGGCGTGAGGTGGGAAGGAAATGGTGTGAGGGCATAAACCCTCAAAGCCCAACCCCAGTAACATATTTCCTTCCTTCTAAAGGTTCCATTTCTCACATGGTACCTGTAACTGGGCATCAACTGTTCAAGTACTTGAGTCTCTGGGGGAGATTTCTTGTTCAAGTCACTACATTCTCTCAGGCCAATTTTAATGACAAATATTTGGTTTATTTATGTATCCTTTCAGTCATTGGACATCTATTAGTAAAAGGGTCTGGAGAGATGGCTCAGCCAGAAAAAATGCTCACCATGCATGTGTTGGGGACTCAAGGTCAACCATCAGAACCCATGTAAAGAAAGCCAGGCATGGTGGCATATACTTGAAATCCCAGTGCTGGGAAGGTAGAGACACGTAGATCCCTAAGGCTTGCTAGCCAACCAGCCTAGACATGTCAGTGAGCATCAAGTCAATAACAGTCTATATTTTTAAAAAAATGTGGAGAGAGTCTAAAGTATACGTGAAATAGGAGGTTGCCCTCTGATCTTCATGTTCAACCATGCACTTGTATGCACATGACTGTGCACATACACCGAAAAGAAACCTTCAGTAGCAGGAATGCTTCATGATTTGACAAAAAATAAAAAATAAAAAGATAAAAAAAAACAAAATAAAAACAACAACAAAAACCTCACCCCAGATTGCAGGATTATTTCCACGGACCTGAATTAACATGCAGGACAAGAGCTGCTTATAGTATCATTTCAACATAAAATCATTGAAAAAGTTCTAAACGTTCTGAATTACATTTTTTTTGGTATTGAGACGTTCAGATAATATGTGTATTTTATATGCACAGAAAGGCTTAATTCAGACTAGCCTCATTTTAAATGTTACATGCATGCATAGGCTAGCAGTTATAGGATTTTGAAACACCAATCTACCAGTCTGTCTGTCTGTCTGCCTGTTCATATATCTCTATCTATCTATCTATCTATCTATCTATCTATCTATCTATCTATCTATCTATCTATCTATCTATCTCTTTCTCAATACAGAGTCTATGTAGCCCAAACTGGCCTCAAGTTCATTATGTGGCCAAGACTGGCCTTCAACTTCTGATCTTGCCTCTATCTCCCAAGAATAAGGATTCAGGGTGTGGGCCACTGCAATTACTATTATTATTTTTTTGATACTTTATTTACATTTCCAAAGTTTCCCCTTTTTTGGGTCTCCTCTTTGGAGAGGAGACTGGGGCCTCTAACACCCTCAGGCCCAAGGGCCTCTCCTCTCTCCCTGATGGCCATGGAGGTCATCCTCTGCCACAT
>CM052711.1:60730917-60750090 GCA_028551405.1 Uromys caudimaculatus | reverse complement strand
GGCATATATTCAGAAGATGCCCCAACATGTAATAAAGACACATGCTCCACTATGTTCATCGCAGCCATATGTATAATAGCCAGAAGCTGGAAACAACCCAGATGTCCCTCAGCAGAGGAATGGATACAGAAAATGTGGTACATTTACACACTGCAATTATTATGAAGTGCTCTGGCTAGAATGCAGGCTTTGTGCATTCTAGGCAAACATTCTAACTGAGCCACATCCCCAGCCCTTCTGTGGACCTTCTTTTTAAACTAGATGTAAGAAGTGTTGATAAAGATACACAAAACTGATTGGAAACTGTCCAAACAAGCCAAGTTTGATCTAGAGAACAAGACAGAAACCCTTTCTCCCACTGTGGGCAGAGGTGCTGGCATGAACACAGCTCCTTTGAAAGAAAGGCAGAGAAAAGATGTCTTGAATTGTTCTCAGGAACTCGTTGAAATTAGCCTTGTTGAAACAATAGGGGCTTTCAGGAAAATTGCTGAGGTTTTGGTCCCCAAGGTCTGAAGCAGCTCCACTCATCTTAGCTTGGGCAGATTTGTAAGGGTTTTGGGGCTAGCACATTATCTCTGAAATATCACCCTGGCTTTGAGGGCTCCTTGGCACTGGGTAATGTGGTCCAAGCTTTGAAAATACTAGTGGGAGTTATAGGAGTCAAGAGACTATCTACCTGGCTTCCTCTCAGCTCACTCAGTGGCACTCCCAGAGGCTTTATAACATTTGACAAGCATCTTTCTTTCCTATATTCATCAAATGATTACCCAGCCAACTGCCCTAATATTTCTAGATTTTTCTGGGTGAGTAGTATTACAACATTATATTTTTTATCTAAGTTCTATCTATCAATTGACTCATAAGTATCGGTACACGGATCATTATGAAGTTAGATATGTGTACATGAGTAAACACATATGTTCATGCTCATAACATTACTCTCCTTTACAATTATTTATCTATTATTGTTGGGGGCCATGTATGTGGAGGTCAGAGGACAACTTGCCAGAGTGAATTCTCTCCTTCCGCCATATAGTTCCCAGGGATCAAACTCAGGTCATCAGGCTTAACTGCAATCACCTTTACCCACTGAGCCATGTTGCAGGCCCACTACTGCGTACTTTCAGACAGTCTTCTTGTGGTGGAAAGGGATATAGTGATGTGTTTTAAAGCAAAGTTTGAAAAGAAAAGCAAAGCCAAGCTCCTGCCAATACTGTCACTTGCTGTGGATACCATGTCATCAAGTTCTTATACTTCTTATAGGGGTGAAGTGAGCTAAAGTTTGTGTAGTACCCAGGCAGTGTCTGCTACATGCTGGAGGCTAAAATAACAGCCATATTCACCATTATGATTGTTTTTCTATTGGGTTGTTGTTATTATTTTTGCTTGAAAAGAGTCCTATAAAGATGGGGAGATAGCTCAGTAAATAAAGTCTTTGCTGCACAAGCATGAGGACTAGAGTTCAGATCCCCAGCACCCATGTAAAAAGCCAGGTATG
Organism: Uromys caudimaculatus; assembly: GCA_028551405.1. Taxonomy (NCBI): domain Eukaryota; kingdom Metazoa; phylum Chordata; class Mammalia; order Rodentia; family Muridae; genus Uromys; species Uromys caudimaculatus. The sequence continues at coordinate 60,748,592 of CM052711.1, read as the reverse complement.
GTAGTGTCTATTACCATGGTGCTGAGGTGGCAAAACAAGCAGAGCCTTGGAGCTCACTGGCTTGCCAGTCTAGCTGAGTTTATAAGCTCCAGGTTCAGCAAGAGGGAGAAAAGGCAGGGAGAAATGAAGGAAGATACTCAACATAAACCATTAGGCTACACACACACACACACACACACACTGGGGGGGGGGAGAGAGAGTCAAAACCTCACTTCTGATGCCTTCCATCTTTACAGTGTGTACCCGCTTGTATTCTAATGCTAATTTGGGTCCCCTAAAACTGCTTGCACAAGAGGGTCTGCACATAGATTCTGGGAACCTGCCTCCAGCTAATTCTGATTGGTAATTAAAGATGCCAGCAACCAATAGCTGGGGAGAAGAAAGAGAGGTAGGGTTTCCTGGGCTTGGGACCAGGAGGAGGAGTAAGAAGGAGGGAGACAAAAAAGCAGCCATGGGAGGAAGCAGAGGGCTGCTCAATTGGGTCAAGAGCAGCCAAGATGGAACATAGAAATTAGTAAGTAATAACTCGGACTTATCGGTAGGGAAGTGGATTCTTACAGCATGGCCATTAGGCAGTTGCCTAGCTATTAGGCTGCTTAAGCCATATTAAAATATAAAAGCTATGTGTGTCTTTCATTCAGAAACATAAACCATTGAAATGAATAGTAACCTTGTGCTGGGATTTATTAAAATACTCATACTAGAACAGTGTGACATGTAACCCACACAAACATGTTACATATACCACAGATGACACAAAATACATATATATAGTATTATAATTACTCTATTTTATTATTAGTTACTCATTTTTTAGTGTTTACTTATTTGTGTAATTATTTATAATTTATATTTATTTAATTATCTAGTATAATTATTTAATTACTTAGTGTATATGCATGTGGATGCACATACATGTCACAGTGCATGTGTATATATCAGAGGACAACTTTAAGGAGTCAGTGTTCTCCTTCCATCATGTGTGTTTTGGGGATAGAACTTTTGACATCAGGCACGCAGCAACTTTTACCCACTGAGCCATCTCATTTTCACTGACTAGTTCTTTTCTTTTATTTTTTTCAGACTTAATTCACTTTATTTTTCTTCTATAAAAAACCTTATGTCTTAGCCACAGCTGGAACCTGGGTCCTCTGAACAGAGACCTGATATGGAGACCTGGTGAACACAGTCTCTTTCTAGAGGTGGCAGGTCATGTACCTATAGGTGTTGGAGATGGCATTAAAGGTGGCCTTGGCAATAAGAAAAGACAAACTAGGGAATTCTGGAGACAGAAAATCTAGGTAAGCAAACAAAAATTACAAATAGCAAGAGATGGAAGAAAGCATCTCCAGCATTGAAGACACGATAAAAGAAATAGATACATCAGTCAAAGACAATGTTAAATCTAAAAAGTTCCCAACACAAAACATTCAGGAAGTGTGGGACAATGTGAAAAGATGAAACCTAAGAATAATAGAGATAGAAGAAGATTCCCAGCTCAAAGGCTCAGCAAATACTTTTAACAAAATCATAGAATAAAAATTTCTTAACCTAAAGAAGGAAGTTTACACAACACCAAATAGACTGGACCAGAAAGAAAAGTTTCCTTACCACATAATAATCATATCACTAAACACACATAACAAAGAAAGAACATTAAAGGATGCAAAGGAAAAGGCCACATAACATATAAAGACTCTATTAGAATTATATCCAGCTTCTCAATGGAGACTCAAAAAGTCACAATGGCCTGGACAGATATGCTGCAAACTCTAAGAGACCACAGATGCCAGCCCAGACTACTATACCCAACAAAAATGACAACTACCATAGATGGAGAAAACAAGATGATAAAGTCAAATTTAAACAATGTCTATCCATAAATCCAGCTCTACAAAAGGTACTAGAGGAAAAGTTTCAACCAGAGGAGGTTAACTACACCTATGAAAACACAAGCAATAAATAATCTCACACCAGCATAAACCAAAGAAGGAAAACACAAACACACACACACACGCGCGCACACACCCACACACTACCACCACCACCACCAACAACAACAACAACAACAGGAATTAACAATCATTTGTCATTAATATCTCACAAAGTCAATGGAATGGCCTCAATTTTCCAATAAAAACACAGGTTAACAGAATGGAGACAAAAACAAGATCTATCCTGCTGCTGCACACAGTAAACACACATCAACATCAAAGACAGAGTACTTCAGAGTAAAGGGTTGGAAAAAGATTTTCCAAGCAAGTGGCCTCAAGAAGCAAACTGGTGTAGCTATTCTACTATATAACAAAATAGACCAAAATTAATCAAAATATATGGGGAAAGACAGTTTAGACTCATCAAAGGAAAAAAATCCACCAAGATGATGTTTCCATTTTGAATATCTATGCTTCAAATGCATAGATACGTTATACACCACATTTGTATTACTAAAGCTTGAATCACACACCAATCTTCACACATTGATAGTGAGAGACTTCAACACCCCACTCTCACCAACAGTCAGGTCACTCAGACATAAATTAAACAGACAAACAATGAAGCTAACTGACATGATGACTCACATGGACCTAACAGATACCTGTAGAATATTTCATCCAAACACAAAATAATATTCCTTCTTCTCAGCACCTCATGGAACATTCTCCAAAACTGACCACATACTTAGTCACGAAGCAAGTCTCAACAGATACAAAAAAGTAGAAATAACACCCTGCAACCTTAGATTGAAGCTATATTTCAACAATGACAGAAAAAACAAAACTCTATAAACTCATGCAAACTGAACAACTCTATACTGAATGACTACTGGATCAAGGCAGAAATAAAGAAGAAACTTAAAGACTTCCTAGAATTCAATGAAAATGAATGAACAATATAAGTTTGGGTAAACTTATGGGACACAATGAAAGCAGTGCTAAGAGGAAAGTTTATAGCACTAAGTGCCTATGTAAAGAAATTAGATCTCATACTAGCAACTTAACAATACACCCAAGAGTAGTAGACAGCAGGAAATAATCAAACTGACAGCAGAAACCAATAAAATAGAAACAAGGAGAACAATACACAGAATCAATAAAACTAAGAGTTGATTCTTTGAGAAAATCAACAAGAGAGATAAGCCCTTATCAAAACTAACTAAAAGACATAGAATATCCAAATTAACTAAATCAGAAATGAAAAGGGAGGCATAACACCAGATACCAAGAAAATCCAAAGAATCATTGGGATTCTTCAAAAACAAAATTGGAAAATCTAAAAGAAATAGACACTTTTCTCAATAGATACCACTTACGAAAGTTAAATCAAGATCAGATAAACAACTTAAATAGATCTGTAACCAACAAGGAAATAAAAGCAGTGATTAAAAGTCTCCCAACCAGTAAAAACCAGATGGTTTTAACATAGAATTCTACCAGACTTTCAAAGAAGAGCTAATGCCAATACTCCTCAAATTATTCCAAAAAGAAAAATAGAAGTAACATTGCTAAATTCATTTTATGAGGCCACAGTCACCCTGATATGCAAATCACACAAAGATTCAACATAGAAATTTCAACATATCAATTTCCCTCATGAACATATACAAAAATACGTAATAAAATACTTGGAAACAAAATCCAAGAATACATAAAAGAGATCACCCACCATGATTAAGTAGGACTCATCCAAAAGATTCCAGAATGTTTTCAATTCATGAAAACCAGTAAATGTCATCAGTCATATAAACAAACTAAAAGAAAAAAAACCTCACATGATCAACTCATTACATGCTGAAAAAAGCCTTTGACAAATCCAACACCCATTCATGTTAAAAGTCTTGGAGAGATCAGGGATACAAGGCACACTCCTAAACAGAATAAAGTCAATTTACAGCAAACCTATAGCTAACATCAAATTAAATGAAGAGAAATTAAAAGCAATTTCTCTAAAATTAGGAACAAGACAAGTCTGTTCACTTTCTCCATATCTATTCAATAAAGTACTTGAATTTCTAGCTAGAGTAATAAGACAACTAAAGGAGATCAAAGGGATACAAATTGGAAAGGAAAATATCAAAAGTATTGGTATTCAATGATTATATGATAGTATACATAAGTGACCCTAAAAATTCTATTGGGACCTTATTTTTTTTTTTTTATTTATTTATTTTTTTTTTTTGGGTTTTCGAGACAGGGTTTCTCTGTGTAGCCCTGGCTGTCCTGGAACTCACTCTGTAGACCAGGCTGGCCTCGAACTCAGAAATCTGCCTGCCTCTGCCTCTCTTGAGTGCTGGGATTTAAAGGCATCCGCCACCACCGCCCAGCCTATTGGGACCTTTTACAGCTGATAAAAACTCTCAGAGAAGTAGCTGGCTGGATACAAGATTAACTAAAAAAAAACAAGTCCTATAGCTCTATTATATACAAACGTGACAAACAGACTGAAGAAGGAATCAGGGAAACCAATACCTTTCATAATAGTCTCAAATAATATAAAATATCTTGGGGTAACTCTAACCAAGCACTTGAAAGACCTGTATGATAACATTTTCAAGTCTTTGATGGAGGAAATTTAAGAAGACATCAGACGGTGGAAGGATCTTCCATGCTCAAGGATCAGTAGGATCAACATAATAAACATGGCCATCTTACCAAAAGCAATCTACAGACTCAGACCAACCCCATCAAAATTACCACACAATACTTTACAGACTTTGAAAGAACAATACTCAAGTTCATATGAAAAAATAGGATAGCTAAAACAATCCTGTACAATAAAAGAACACCCAGATGTATCAGAGCAATAGTAGTAAAAACCAAATGGTGTTGGCATCAATACAGACAGGTTGATCAATGGAGCTGAATCAAAGACACAGGTATAAATCCACATACCTAAAGATACCTGACTTTTGATAAAGAAGCCAGAAATATACAATGGGAAAAAAGAAAGCATTTTCAATCTATGAGGCTTGTCTAAGTGGATGTCTGCATGTAGAGGAATGCAAATAGATCCATATCTATCACCCTGCAGAGAACTCAATTCCAAGTGGATCAGATACCTCAACATAAAACCAGCCACACTGAATCTAATAGAAGAGAAAGTGGGGAATAGCCTGGAAGGAATTAGTGTTGTCCGTGCCATCTGGAAGCTGTGCTTTTCCTCCCAGCCCCAAACTCTCAGAATAATGACCCTGATACTTAAATACATTTACAAATGCCTAGCCAAAGTTTTGCGTGTTCCCTGACTGGCTCATATCTTTCTATTCTGTTTATTCTAAACTAAGTTCTGCTACATGGCTGGTTACCTCTGCTCAGCTTTCATGTGTCTGTCTCCATCAGCGTTCCCAGGATGCCTCATTATTTCCCAGAATATCTCTCTCTCTCTCTGTCTCTCTGTCTCTCTCTCTGTCTCTCTCTCTGTCTCTCTCTCTGTCTCTCTCTCTCTCTCTCTCTCTCTCTCTCTGTCTCTCTCTCTCCTGGATGTCCCACCTTCTAATCCTGCCTCAGCTCATTGGCCAAAGGCTTTTTTTATTGGCAGGTAAATACTTTTACACAATCCACAAAAGAGTATCTCTACATATTGGCACAGGAGACAACTATCTGAACAGAACACCAATAGCTCAGACACTAAGATCAACAATTAATAAATGGGACCTCATGAAACTGAAAAACCTCTGTAAGGGTAAGGACACCACCAATAGGACAAAATGGCAACCTTCAGAATGGGAAAGATTTTCACCAACTCCACGTCTGACAGAGAGCTAATATCGAAAATATATAAAGAACTCAACAAGGTAGACATCAACAAACCAAATAATAAAATTAAAAGATGGTATACAGATCGAACCATAGAATTCTCAACAGAAAAATCTCAAACGGCTGAGAAACAAAGAAATGTTCAATGTGAAAATCAGAACGACTCTGAATTTCATCTTAGACCTACTGGAATGGCTAAGATCAATAACATGACAATTCATGTTGTCGAGGGTGTGGAGCAAGGGGAGTACTCTTCCATTGCTGGTGGGAGTGCAAGCCAGCACGGCCACTTTGGAAATCAATATGGTGGATTCTCAGAAAACTGGGAATTATCTACCTCAAGACCCAGCCATACCACTTCTGGGCACATTCCCAAAGGGCACTCTATCCTCCCATAAGGATATTTGCTCAGCCATATTCATAGCAGCTTTATTCATAGTAGCCAGAAACTGCAAACAATCTAAATGCCCTTCAACCAAAGAATGGATAAAAAAATGTGATACATTTATACAGTGGAGTATTAACCAGTTTTGACATCATAAAATTTGCCTGCAAATGAATAGAACTAGAAAAAAATCATCCTGAGTGAGATAACCCAGACCCAGAAAGACAAACATGGTATGTACTCACTTATAAGTAGATATTAGCTATAAGGTAAAAGACAATCATGCTACAGTCCACAGACCCGGAGAGGCTGAGTAACACAGACAGCTTAAAGGAGGCCACAAGGGTCTTCCTGGGAAGGGGAAATAGAATAGATTTTGAGGGTGGACTGGAGGGCAGATGTGGATGGGAGGGAACAGAAGGGGTCAGCTGGGGGATAGGAGGGAGAGAATGCTGGGACCGACTACTGGAATTGGGGGGATACATTTCAGGAGCAACATAGAAACCCAGTACAACAGAAACTCCATGGAATCTACAAAGATGCCACTAGAGTAGTCCTAGTAATGGGGGACAGGGAGCCTGAACAGTACCAGGCAAGGCCTCGAGTGCCGGGATTGGGACACCAACCCAGCCACAAAACTCCTGACCTAGAGTTTGTCATGACTACAGGATGTGCTGGGACCAGAGCCTAACATAATTGTCATCAGAGAAATGTCATTCAGCATCTGACGGGAAAAGATACAGAATCCTACAGCTAAGTATGAGGCGGAGCTCAGAAGTCTTGAGGAAGACAGGGAAGAAAGATTGGAGGAGCCAAAGGGATCAAGGATATACCACAAGAACATGGCCCCCAGAATCAACTGACCAGGACTTCTAAGTGAGCTCACAGAGATCAGGGAGCCTGTATGGGTCTGACCTAGGTCCTCTACATATATGTTATGGTTTTGTAGCTAGACTTTCTTCTGGGGTTCCTAACAGTGGAAGAAGGGGCTCTTTCTGACTCTTTTGCTTGCTTTTAGGACCCTTTTCCTCCTGCTGAGTTGCCTCATCCGGCTTTGATATGAGAATGTGTGCCTTATTGGTCTTATTGTAGCTTGTTATGCTGTATTTGGTTGATGCCCCTGGAAGACCTGCTCTTTTCTGAGGGGAGATGAAGGGTGTGTGGATGGGGGAACTAGGGAGATACTGGGGAAGGGGAGGGGAAACTGCAGTCAGAACACAATAGATGAGAGAAGAAGAAATAAAAAGAAAAAACCAAAACAGCCATGATGGTACAAGCTTGTAATCCCAGAGCTGGGGAGACAGAGACAGGCAAATCCCTAGTGCTAAATAAATAAACAAACAAACGAAAAACCCAAGGTGGATATCACCTGACATGCAAGGTTCTCAAGCCCCCCCCCACAAGCACACATATGTAAGTGTACATACACCCACATACACATACACCTGGAGACACATGAATATACACACTCACATACATACACACATTGGAAGTAAACTAGTAACTAGCTTAGGAAGTAGCTTGAATACAGGAGTGGGTGATAAACGTGCCCAGTTATAGTGGGAACAAACCCAAAAGTTCCCTTCCCCACAAAACCTGTGCTTTACAGTGAACCTCTGCAAGGCCAGCCTTGCAGAATTGATTAAAACTCCAAAGATTGTGGAGAGGCTAGAATGTAGAGTCTAATAACGCTTTATCTTGGATGCTCTCCAGCCTCTTGAATAGCCATTCCTTGCCCACTTCCAGGTCTGACCTAACATCTTTGTAACTATTAGGTAAATTCTTTAGAATGTGCAAATAGAAACACAGCATCTACCAAGCCAAAATATCATCAGATAGTGTCTCAGACCTATAGCAGACCTTTCTCTGGCTTACTATAGCTCACCTACCTGCTGTTTCCACCAATGTATTTGAGAAATGTCTTAATTTCTGACTCTCACTGTTCTATTACAATAAAAATTTCATGACAATGGTACCATGTTTGAGACTAGTAATGGGGGTGAACTTAAACTATGTTCCCAGGTCATGGTCACTCATATTTAACAACAGAATAAATTATCTTTTATTCCTTTTAAGGCAAGAGCTGTGTTTTGTATTGATAACAGAAGCATAGATCACAGTGTGGGACCCATGATTGATATGTGGGTGGAAGGCAGTCTTGTGGTCCCTTTTGTCACCCTTACACAGTTTTACCTTATAGATCCCTGTCCTCAATCATCTTCTTTGTCACTGTTGTAGTTTCATTTCTGTTGCTGGTGATAAAATGTCACAACAAAAAGCAACTCTGGGGTAGAAGGGTTTATTTGGCTTACATCTCTGGGCAGAGTTCATCATTTTGGGAAAGTCAAGGCACAAACCCATGCAGTTGGTCATATCACAGGCATGAGCACAGAGAATAAATATTTCCTTGCTTGCCTTATTTTTCACACTAGCTTTCTCATCTCTTACTCAATTCTGTACCACCTGCCTAGGGAATGGTGCCATCCATGGTTGGCTGGGTCTTCCCACATCAATTAACAGTTAAATCCCCCGTAGATATGCCCACAGGTCCACCTGACCTAGATTATTACTCATTAAAATTCTCTTCCCATGTGATTCTAGGTTGTGTCAAGTTGACAGTTAAAATTAATCAGCATCCTCTCTTGTTTTCCACTCCTGTACTCCATCCAATACTGAAGGTTCTTAGACCATATGAAAATCTTCAACTCTATCTCCTATCACTTTGATAGGAGACAGAGACAGGCACTATGTATTCTCCATTACAATCACACATGTGTACTTCATATTGCAGAGAAGAATCTGTATACACAGCACACTGTAAGTAGTCTGGAATGAATATGCTGTCATCAGTTTCTTAGTCCTGAGTTAACCTTTAATTTAGATGTCATACAAAATATGACTCAGGAGAAATGAAAGAGTAGTGTCCTTAGTATGTGTAAAAATCCCCACTACACACAGAGAAAAACACCAACACCATAGATCTCAGAGACAAGACCTGTCACCTGACCAGAGGGGCAAGACTAATCTTTGGGATAATTGACTATCTTTGTTTCCCTCACTATGTAATCAGAAGGCCAAAGATGAGTTGGAATACAAATACCTCTAAGATAATTTCCACTGATTTCTCAGATTATGTAAGGTTTGAGGGCTAAGAGCTAATAAGGCCACACCTACATGTAGCTGCCCCTTTCTCATTGCTGTGGTAAACAGCATGGCAAGCTCCCTAGCAAGAACCAACCTCAATAAGACTCTCCAGGTGCTAGAATTCCAGAATAGCAGACACTAGTCTCACTTCCCCAAAGAAGTTTACAGAATCAGGAACACAGACTCCAAAATACCAGAAGGCTACAAATATAATGGATATACTTCAATTTGATGTTCCTCACCCCTTACAACCTTGGAATTAAACAGGATTGAATATTCTTTCTCCAGAATCCAGGAACCCCTCCACCCAGGAATTATCATCAGCCTGGCTGCAGATTCAAGCTGTGGATAACTCACATCCTCTGTAGCATGAAACTTTCCCAGTTCTCTGATACCTAGAGAAGAGACTTCTACTCTGCCTCATGGGCCTGATCTTCTGTCAGAGCCCCAGACCCTGTCTGTCTGTCTGACTGTCTGTCTCGAACTCCTCTTAAAGATCCCATTTTGCTGTCTTTCTATGGTGTTAGTAATTATACAAGTAAATATTTACCTGAAAGAACAATCTCCCTCAGTGTCTCTTCTTGATCCCCAAAAGCAAAACCTTTCAGATTATTGGCTTTCTGAATGAAGTGTAGTTTTAAGATTTGATTCTTGACTCTGCTTATTGGCTTCTGTGAGTGCTGATAACATCACAATGCAAATTACAGTTTCAACTTCCCAGTCCTTGTCCCCTAACTCTCTCATTACCATCCAAAGTCCATTGCTAAAAGTTCTTCCTGGTCACAAATGACCCTTTTGCACCACCCCCATGTCTTTAGTCACAATTAGCTATTAGAAAACCCAGCCCTGAAAGGATCCACCTCTCTGTGTTATACCATGCAGCTAAAAGTGGCCAAAGCAAATTCAGGCATCCAGTAAGACTTATCTCTGTTTAAATGTGTGGGACACACTTCCAAGGGGCCCACAGCTACTTACCACTCCTGCCAGGCAGTTCACACCTCTATTCTACAGTGAGTAATTCGCACTTCACTCTTAGCAAGTTGCCCACCCCCTCTCATTTCTGTATCAGCTGAATTTAACTGAGAAAATAGCAACTGCAGAAAAGAGTCTTCCTTGGGTGCTCTCCTGGGTACTTTTCTCCAACACTCCTGCTCACACCCTTTCTCTTCATTCCCTATGGCCTTGCCCTTCATCTTCCCTCTGAGAAACAATGTGCTTCTCCCTTCACATGTTCACAACCATGAGTTTCATCACATTACTCCATATGCAGGAGCCTGAGCCCCTAAGACCACCTGACTCATTTCTCAGGGCTTCAGTTATAAATCTCAATATGAAAAAAAAAAAAAAGTCTTACTGTCCTAACTGACATCAGGTGTTGTTTTTCTCTCTGGGAATATCATGATTACCTTGCGGCCATCTTGGAAGAGATGTTGCCATGGCAACCAGTTTCATAGCACCTTGTATAGTTTTAACAAGGCAATAGAGCAGTTGACAATGGAGCAGTTGACAACCTCTACTAGGAGTGAGGAGAATCACAGGAGCCTCACTTGGTATTCCTGCCACTACACCCTCCTGCTCACATGCAGCTGCAAGGGAGTCTGGCAAATGGTAAAGTATATAAGAAGTAGAAGGTTGGGACCTACAAAGCAGACTTGTCACAAAATCTGACCATATGGATCATCTAGATTCTGCATGGTAGGAGAGGAGCAATTCCACAAGTTATGTTCTTACATACACACACATACACACACACACAAACGCACACGCACACTCACACGCACACACACACACACACACCCCTACGTGATAGGGAGGTAGGTACTCTGTCTTCCACATATACACATACTAAAATAAATAATTTTCAAAAGTTGGCAGAACTTCATAACATAGCTTTCATAAAGTCATCATCCAGTATGGGTGGGACTGTGATGATATAGCCATTTGGGGGTGACTCATGTTCCCTATAACAACATCTCACTCATGATCTGTAATTAAGTCCAATAAACTCATGAATTGACCAAGTTCAGCTTCAAAGAAATCCTTACTTTGACCCTTGGCCCCTCTCAAGATTAAAGAGACAGTCCTCTGTCCATGTCTCCCCAGGAAAAGTTAACACAACAGGTCTGGATCTCCAGCCAATTAGCTGTTGTGCTGTGGAAAGGAGTTTTGTCTCACAAGAGGCTATTGAGAAGGTCAGCCATAGAAAATATAGGACTGGGCCAGGGAAATGGCTCAGTGGGTAAAGGTTCTTGCTACCAAGCATGAGTACCTGAGTTCAATCTCCAGGACCCACATGATGGAAGGAGAAGACAGACACCAACAGATTGTCTTCTGAGCTCCATACAGGCACTAGAGCATGCACACACACACACACACACACACACACGCACACACACACACACAGAGAGAGAGAGAGAGAGAGAGAGAGAGAGACAGAGAGACAGAGAGAGAGGATAGATAGATAGATAGATAGATAGATAGATAGATAGATAGATGATAAATGTGACTTCAATTTTTTTAAATAGATGTATAAATGTGATTTTATTTCTTTTAGAAGAAAAACGAAAATATTAGGTAGTCACTAGCCAAAAACAAACCAATAAAACAGAACACTCCAAAAGCTTGCTTCTACTGGGCTAAGCTCCATGTATGCAGGGGCATTAAACATTCAGAGAATTCAGTTTTTCTAAACTAGTGAAAATGAACAAATAGCCTCATAAAAGGAATAGAAGGAAAGCATAGCGAACTGGGACACACATTTGACTCTGTGTCCCCAAGACCTCAGAGCTCAAGACGAACTGTATTGATCTTTATTAATCCAGCAAATATCATGGCAGCTAGAATTCAATATTTGCTGGATTGAAGAGAGCCTGCTGGAAAATAATGAAAAAAGAAAAATTGCCGGCATGGTCAGCACAACAGCTCTCCTTGTCTATAAGATGGAAGAATTCAGTTCCTCCCACTGACTCAGGCTCTGCTCCAGACTGTAGTCTGTCCTGAAGGAGGTGAAGAAAACCTTTATTTTGGGGACATTTGGTCATAAGACAGACAGTGGTCTCATACAAAGCTTGCAGTTCGGCAGTGCCTTTCAGCTAAGCGTTTCCTGAGCTGCGTCTCTGAAAGTCAAGGGCAGACACTACAGCACATCTCCAGGGTGACATTTCCATGGGGAGATGGGGGTGGAGTGGGCTACTTCTGACCAAACCAGAAGCAGAGCTGAGAAACCTCCAGCGGTGAGGCTCTGAGCCACGGGGAGAGAATGGGAGGGAGCAGGGTGTGTCAGAACCACTTGCTGGACTGGTTGAGCTGTCTGCCCTTTATTTAGTCACTTTGAGGGGAGAGGTAAAGGGACCTAAATATGACAGGCAAACATGTTTTGGAAATCCAAGCTACTTCTCCTCCCTCTCCCCTTTACTCTCTGGGATAACAGACAATTTAAGAGCTGATTTGGGGTTGGATCTGTCCTTCTCAAATATCAGCATCTAGTTTATGTATGTATAAATATATGCATGTATATGCGGTTTAATTCCAGAAAGGATGGCAGATGGCTTAAAGGATATACAAAATATGAAAAGGGGAGGGTAAAAAATAGAAATAAAATGCCAAAAAAGGTAAAAATAAAAAAGTTGAAAACTCAAGTGTGACTAGTCCTAAGTACGCATGCATGTATATGTGTGCGCATGCACATGTGTCTGCGTGTGTGTGTGTGTGTGTGTGTGTGTGTGTGTGTGTGTGTGTGTGTGTGTGTGTGTACACGTGCGCATAGGTCAGAGGCCAACATCTGATGATTTCCTCAATCATGTTCTACCTTACTGTTTTAAAATGGGACGGGGACTCACTGACTCGGCTAGACTGGCTGGCCAGCAAGTCCCAGGCATCCTTCTGTCTCTGCTTCCTCAGCATTAGGAGGCTTTTAAACACGAGTTCTGAGGCTTAAACTCAAGACCCTGTGCTTTCACATGCTCCACTATGTTCATAGCAGCCATATTTATAATAGCCAGAAGATGGAAACAGCCCAGATGTCCCTCAACAGAGGAATGGATACAGAAAATGTGGTACATTTATACAATGGAGTACTACTCAGCTATTAAAAATAATGACTTCATGAAATTCTCAGGCAAATGGATGGAACTTGAAAATATCCTGAGTGAGATAACTCAGTCACAAAAGAATAAACACGGTATGTACTCACTAATAAGTGGATATTAGCCCAAAAGTTCAGAATACCCAAGATTCAATTCACAGCAACCGTTGGACTGAGCATGGGGTCAATATGGAGGAGTTGGAGAAGGGACTGAAGGAGCTGAGGGAGTTTGCAGCCCCATGGAGGGGCAACAGTGTCAACTGGCCTGACCCTCTCCCCTGCTCCGTGCTCCTGGAGACTGGACCACCAACCAAAGAATACACATGGAGGGGCCCATGGTGCTGGCCACATATGTGGCAGAGGAGGGTCTTGTTGTCCATCAGTGGAAAGAGAGACCCTTGAGCCTGAGGGTGTTAGATGCCCTAGTATAAGGGAATGCCAGGGAGGGAAGACAGGAGTGGGTGGGTAGGTAGAGGAATACCCTCATAGAGGCAGGGGGATGGAGGATGGGATACAGGTTTCCCAAGGGGAGACCTGGAAAGGGGAAAATATTTTTTTTTGTTTTTGTTTTTTTGTTTTTTGAGACAGGGTTTCTCTGTATAGCCCTGGCTGTCCTGGAACTCACTCTGTAGACCAGGCTGGACTCGAACTCAGAAATCAGCCTGCCTCTGCCTCTGAGTGCTGGGATTAAAGGCTGCACCACCACTGCCCTGCAGGGAAAACATTTGAAATGTAAATAAAGTATCAAAAGAAAAGAAAAAAAAGAAAAAGAAAAAACAAAAACAAAACAAAACAAAAAAACAAAAAAACAAGCATGTTCCTGACTGAGCCATCTCCCCAGGCCCCTAAATGCACTTTCATGAAATTTAATTGCCCTGACAAAGTAAATCTGAGGACTGAAGACATAGATAAGGCACTCAGAGGGTATCACACACCAGAGCATCTCCTGGAGATAAACATATATTGCTAAGTTAGAGAGTTCCCAGCAGACAGAAGCAAGGGTTCAATCTCATAGGTCTGATACTGTCATAGGATCCCAACAAGAGAGCCTTTAGAACTTTAGGAGTTACTAGGCAACGTCAGGGGTCAGTACTACTACCATCCTCCTACTCGGATTGTGGTCCCAGACGGAGGTACCTGGATTTCAGCCTTTGATGGTCAGGTTGTTTATTTCTACCACAGCCTCATATAACTAGCCTCCATTGGTTGGGCTGTTTAGAAAACAGATGGAGCTTGGAGAATGACTGATTATCATGAACTAGGTGCTGTCTTCAATGGCAACTGCTCTTCCAGATGTAGCTTTGTAGGTAGAGGAAATAAACATATCCTCTACTGTCCGGTAGATGGCTGCCAATCAGAAAAGGGACCTTTTCTTTGGATTGATGAAGAAGACTGTTGAAAGAAGTTTGCTTGCAGTGTGAAGGCTAGCTACACACCCTCACTGATCTACTGCAGGGCTACTGTGATCTGTGTGGAGAATGATAGCCATTATTTTGGTTTTGAATGAGTAGGATTATTAAGCAAGTACAAAGTAAACGTAAGGAAATTAAAAAACACAATAGCAAGCTGGGCAGTGGTGGCATGTGCCTTTAATCCCAGCACTTGGGAGGCAGAGGCGGGGGGGGGGGATTTCTGAGTTTGAGGCCAGCCTGGTCTACAGAGTGAGTTCCAGGACAGCCAAGGATATACAGTGAAACCCTGTCTTGAAAAAACTAAAAACAAACAAACAAAAACAAAAACAAAAACAAAAAACCCCACAATAGCAGATAGTTGGCAAAACATCATCATCAAATTGGGTGCTTACAATATCAAGCAGAAGAGACTGGGAAGTCCTCCTGAAACATTAGCACCTAAGTTCTTGACTTCCAGGCAGAGCAGACTATTGTCTTCACCAACCAGCTCCCAATTTCTTATCCCCATTGTAGACATTTTTACAGCATGGGACAGACAATAGTAATCTCTATTGGAAATGGCTTACTACCTCTTATCTGTTCTAGTGGACAAAATGTCTTTGAGTTTTGGTTTGGTTTTCAATTTGTTTTGGTGTGTGTGAGCATTTTGCCTAAATGTATTTCTGTCAACCATGTGCATGGTGCAGAGGTGGAAAGAAGGTATTGGGCCCCTGGAAGTGGATTTATAGTGGATTTATGGTTGTGAGCCATCATGTGGATACTGGTAACCAAACCCAGGATCTCTGCAAGAGCAACAACTGCTCTTAATGTCTGGTCTATCTCTCCAACTCCAAGGTGTCTACTGCTCTCTTCCTTCCCTATTACAATACCAGGATCTGGCCTGTCCCAGAACTAGGAGAGGACAATTGAAATTATTATGATTTACTCTGAGACAAGTTGGGCCAACTTTTGTAAGAATCAGCTATCAACTACCACAAATAACACATGGCAATTTCCCAATATAATTTATATTATATCTGTAAACACTCCAGCCTTGTGCATAATATAGTCCATAGAAACCTGGCCACCCTCCTACTCTTTCTGCCAACATTCTATCTCATTGAAATAATGCTATTATAGTGATGAGACTAAGTAAACAACTACTTTAGGCATATTAAGATAATTGGATTCTCCTGCTACCTCTCTGCCCACATTCATCAGACCTGTGGATCCTGATCCATACAGGTTAAATACCCTGCCCCCCCACTTCCCTACTTGCTAAGTCTTCTGGGGCATCTCCAGCTGCTATCCCTGGCAGACCTCCATTCTCCCACTACCTCTCTGCCCACCTTCAACAAACCTGCTGACTTGGAACAATACAGTCCATGGAAACCCATAAGAGGCCTGCCACACCAGACCCATCAAGATTAAGCCCCTTCCCAAAACTTACTACAGCAGGAACATCCAGGGACCAAAGACATCCAGATGGCTAAAGGCCTTCAAAAGAACACAATCAACAAAAACCAAGGCAATGTGACACCTCCAAAGCACAGCTACCCTACAGCAAAATTTAATATCCTAACACAACTGAAGCATAAGAAAATTACCTTAAACCCAATCTTTAAAGATGATAGAGGCCTTTAAAAAGGAAATGAATAAACCCTCTGCTGACATATGTCTGTATGTGTTCAAACCCTATTCTTGATACCAACTCTGTCTTGGGATTTCCATTCCTGTGAAGAGAAACCAAAACCAAGAAAATTCTTATAAAGGACAACATTTAATTGGGGCTGGATTGTAGGGTTTGAGGTTCAGTCCATTATCATCACAGCAGGAAGCATGGCACAATACAGACAACCATGCCACTGGAAATGTTGAGAATTTTACATCTTCATCCAAAGGAAGCCAAGAGAAGACTGTCTCCAGGCAGCTAGGAGGAGGATCTCAAAGCCCACACCCACAGTGACGCACTTCCTCCAACAAGACCACACCTCCTAATAGTGCCATTCCCTGGGTCAAGCATATTCAAACCACCACAAATCCCTTAAAGAAATTAAACAGGTAAGGGAAGTGAATAAAACTGTTCAAGACTTGAAAATGGAAATAGAAGCAATAAAGAAAACACAAACCGAGGGAATACTGAAGATGAAAAACCTAGGAAAGAAAGCAGGAGCAACAGATGCAAGCCTCACCAACATGATACAAGAAAGAATCTCAGACATAGAAGATAAAATCGAAGAAATTGAAACATCAATCAAAGAAAATGTTAAATATAAAAAATTCCTTACACAAAACATTCAGGAAATCTAGGATACCATGAAAAGATCAAACCTAAGAATAATAGGAATAGAAGAAAGTGAAGAGTCCCATTTTCAAGGACCAGAAAATATTTTCATCAAAATCATAGAAGAAAAATTTCCCAACCTAAAGAAAGAGATGCTATAAATATACAAAAAGCTTACAGAACACCAATTAGATAGGACCAAAAAGAAAATCCTCCTGCCACATAATAATCAAAACACAAAATCTACAGAACAAAGAAAGAATATTAAAAGCAGCAAGGGGGGAAACCTCAGCTTGGGCCACAGGGCCCCACAGCTAATCGGCGCCGGGACAAAGATCCCTCTCAGCAGATCGCAGGACCCAGCAGAGGGCCAAGGACACGCCCCACAGCTCACCAGGTGCCGCCCCGAACCCGCGAGACACACGGACCGAGGTAGGCGGGCCTAGAAATCCCCCTGAATCCCAGGGGCGGGCGGCTGTGGCAGGAAACTTCTGCCAGGGACACTAGAATCCCATAGACAGGCAGCTCCGGGAGACAATCCTCTCTCTCCCAGGAAC
This sequence comes from Uromys caudimaculatus, assembly GCA_028551405.1. NCBI lineage: Eukaryota > Metazoa > Chordata > Mammalia > Rodentia > Muridae > Uromys > Uromys caudimaculatus. The sequence continues at coordinate 60,730,991 of CM052711.1, read as the reverse complement.
ACAGAAAAGCTCATAACAGGGGCAACGCGTCCCCAGAGCTCACTGCCTCTGCCCGCTTTCTGCGGGTCACAGAG
>CM052711.1:60709727-60730417 GCA_028551405.1 Uromys caudimaculatus | reverse complement strand
AGAGGACTTTGGGCCTGAGGGTGCTAGTGGCCCCAGTAAAAGGGAATGTCAAGGTGGGAATATGGGAATGGGTGGGCGGGTAGGTGGGAGGAGGAATTCCCTCACAGAGGCGGGGAGGGGGAGGGGACACGGGGGTTCCAAAGAAAAGGGGAATCATCGGAAATGTAAATAAAATATCAAAAAATAAAAAAAAAAAAAAAAACCAAGGCTATTGATAATATCACTAAATTGAATTCTTGCTATTGTAAAACCACAGTGGTCCTTAACAAATGTGTTTTAGTATAAACTATAAAATTGGAATAATTGTGTTACGTAAGTAAAATAACAATGCAAAGTCAAAATTAATAAAAATATGCTATATAGAAAAAAAAAAAAAAAAAAAGCAGCAAGGGACAAAGGCCAGGTAATATACAAAGGCAGACCTATCAGAATTACATGACTTCTTGACAGAGACTCTAAAAGCTAGAAGGGCCTGGACAGATATCTTAGAACCTATACAAAACCACAGATGCCAATTGACACTACTATACCCAGCAAAGCTTTCAATCGCTATAAATGGAAAAAACAAGGTATTTCAAGACAAATCCAAATTTAAACAATATCTATCCACAGATTTAGTCCTAAAGAAAATACTAGAAGGAAAACTCCAACCCAAGAAGGATAACCCCATCCAAGAAAACACAGGAAATAAGTAATTCCATACCAGTAAAAACAAGAGAAGCACACACAAACACACACACTAACATCACTAACATCTCTGGTCATTAATATCGCTCAACATCAATGTACTTAATTCCCCATAAAAAGACACAGGCTAACAGAATGAATATGAAAACAGGATTCATCATTCTGCTACATACAAGAAACACATCTCAGACATAGGGATAGACATTACCTCAGAGTAAAGGGCTAGAAAAAAGTTTACCAAGCAAACAGACCCAAGAAGAGAGCTGGAGTAGACATTCTAATATCTAATAAAATAGACTTTCAACAAACATTAATAAAAAGAAACAGGGAAGGACACTTCAGACATATCAAGGGAAAAATCTACCAAGATGATATCTCAATTCTGAACATCTATGCCCCAAACACAAGGGCACCCATATTTGTAAAAGAAATATTGCTAAAGCTTAAATCACACATCATACCCCACACATTAATAGTGGGAGACTTCAACATCTCACTCTCACCAACTGACAGGTCATACAGACAAAAATGAAACAGAAATAATGAAACTAGCAGACTTTAAATGGACCTGTAAACATCTACAAAATATTTCACTCAAATGCAAAAGAGTATACCTTTTTCTCAGCACCTCATGAATCTTTCTCCAAAACTGACCACGCAGTTGGTCCCAAAGAAAGCCTCAACAGATACAAGTAAATTGAAATAACGCCTTGTATCTTATCAGGCCACCATGGATTAAAGCTGAACTTCACCAACAACAAAAACACCAGAAAGCCTTCACACTCATGAAAATTGAACAACTCTCTACTCAATGATCTCTGGATCAAGGAAGAAAGAAAGAAAGAAATTAAAGACTTTCTAGAATTCAATGAAAATGAGGCCACAACATACCCAAATTTATGGGACACAATGAAAGCAGCTAAGAGGAAAGTTCATAGCACTAAGAGCCTCCATAAAGAAAAATAAAATTCCCCATACCCACAATTTAAAAGTACACCTGAAATCGCTAGAAAAAATGAAGTAAGCACACTGAAGAGTAGAAGGCAGGAAATAATCAAAATCAGGACTGAAATCAATCATTTAGAAATAAAGAACATAATACAAATAATCAATGAAATCAAGAGCTGTTTCTTTGAGAAAATCAACAAACTAGACAAACCCTTAGCCAAACTAACCAAAAGACAGAGAGAGTGAGAGAGAAAGAGAATCCTAGTAGACAAAATCAGAAATGAAAAGGGAGACATGACAACAGACACTGAGGAAATTCAAAGAATCATTAAGTCTTACTTCAAAAGCCTGCACGCCACAAAATTGTAAAATCTTTAAAAAATGGATTATTATTTTGACAGATTCCATTTACCAAAGTTAAATCAAGATCAGGTAAACTATTTAAACAGCCCTATTACCCCTAAGGAAATAGAAGCACTCAGTAAGACTCTTCCAATAAAAAAAAAAAAATCTCAGGGTCAGTGGGTTTTCATGCAAAATTCTACCCGACTTTAAAAGAAAAGCTAATACCAATACTTCTCAAACTATTCTACAAAATAGAAACAGAAGAAGCACTACCATACTCATTTTATGAGGCCACAGTCACCCTGATAACTAAGCCACACAAAGACTCAACAAAGAAAGAGAATTTCAGACCAAGTTCTCTTACGAACATTGATGCAAAAATAATCAATAAAATACTCACAACCCAAATCCAGGAACACATCAAAAACATCATCCACCAGGATCAAGTAGGCTTCATCCCAGGGATGCAGGGATGGTTCAGTATAAGAAAATCCATCAACATATTCCACGATATAAATAAACCGGATGAGACGATCTCATTTGATGCTGGAAAAGGCTTTGAGAAAATCCAACACCCCTTCATGTTAAAAGGCTTAGAGAGATCAGGGATACCAGGCATATACCTAAACATAATAAAACCCAATATACAGCAAGCCAATAGCCAACATACATTAAATGGAAGGAAACTTAAAGCAATTTCACTAAAATGAGGGACAAGACAAGGCTGCCAACTATCTCTCTACCTATTCAATATAGTACTTGAAGTTCTAGCCAGAGCAGTAAGATAACTAAAGGAGATCAAGTGGATACAAACTGGAAAAGAAGAAGTCGAAGTATCACTATTTTTGAATGATATGATAGTACACATAATTGACTTCAACATTCTACCAGAGAACTACTCCTACAGCTGATAAACATATTCAGCAAAGTGGCTGGATACAAAATTAACTCAAAACAATCAGCAGTCCTCCTTTATACAAATGATAAATGGGTCAAAAATTAATTAGGGAAATAACACCCGTTACAATAGCACAAATAATATAAAATATCTTGGTGTAACTATAACAAAGCAAGTGAAAGACCTATATGACAAGAACTTCAAGGCGCTGAGGAAAGAAATTGAGGAAGATCTCAGAAGATGGAAAGATCTTCCATGCTCGTGGATTGCTAGGATTAACTTAGTTAAAATGGCCATCTTACCAAAAGCAATTTACAGATTTAATGAAATCCCCATTAAAATGCCAATACAATTCTTTACAGAATTCTTGTCAGAGTAATTCTCAACCTCTTATGGAAAAATAAAAAAACCCAGAGTAGCTAAAACAATCCTGAACAATAAAAGAACTTCAGAAATATCGCCATCCCTGACCGCAAGTTGTACTGGAGAAAGGGATTGAGGTGGGGGGGGGCATGTTCAGGGTCAGGTGTGGAAAGGTACAGGAGAGATGGCCAGATGGCCATGAGAATGAATGGAAATCTTCAACTGGTGGGGTTGGGTAGGTGGGGGCATCTCAAGGACATGCCAAAGACCTGGGATTAGAGGAGGTCCCCAAGAATCAATGGGGGTGACCTTAACTGAGACTCACAGCATTGTTCCTTGTCAGGAACCTGACAAGGTCACCTCCTGGATCTATGCAGGAACCCCAATGGAACAACAAGGACACCAACCCACACAGAAAACTTTCAACCAAAAATTTATTCTGTCTACAAGAAATGTAGGGACAGGAGATGGAGCAGACTGTGGGAATGGCCAAACAATAACTGACCCACCTAGAGACACATCCCATGGGCAAACACCAATCCCTGACACTATTAATGATACTCTTTTATGCTTGCAGGCAGGAGTCTAGCAAGCCTGTCTTCTCAGAGGCTCCACACAGAAGTTGACTCTGAAGGAAGCAGAGAGCCACAGCCAAACAGTGAATGGAGCTCAGGGCCCTCTTATTGAACAGTTGGGGGAAGGATCGAGGGCCCTGAAAGGGACAGAAACTCCACAGGAAGATCAATAGAATCAACTAACCTGGACACTTGGGGATTTCAGAGACTGAACCACAAACCAAAGAACATACACAGCCTGGACCTAGTCCCTCAACCCCCACACACATACGCAGCAGCTTTGCAGCTTGGTCTTCATGTGGGTCCTAAACAACTGGAGTGGAGGCTATCCCAAAAGCGTTGCCTGTCTGTAGGATATGTTCTTCTAGTTGGGCTGCCTTGTCTGGTCTCAGTGGGAGAGGAAGCTCCTTGCCCCACAGAGACTTGATTGATGTGCAGAGGGTGGGGTGAGGGAGATATGGAGGGCCTCCATCCTTTCAGAGGAGAAGGGGATGGGGAGGGAGAAGGATTGTGGGAGGGATGACTGGGAGGGGGAACAAACAAATGAACAAGAAAGATAATATTTGCATTGGAGCAAAAGAAATTAATTTCCCCAAAAGACAATGGAATGTCATGGCCTCCCAGAGTGCCTCTTGGTGTCTCTTTCAGGTCTGTCAGGGTAACACACATGTATAATCCCAGAATTTAAGAGGTAGATGCAGGAGGAACAGAATTTCAAGGGTCATTCTCAGCTACTCGGGGCTACAAGAGACCCTAATCAAAGAAGGAGAAAGGGGAGGAGGTGGAGAAGAGGGGAGAGGAGAAAAGCTGAGGAAGAGGAGAAAGAAACAAGAGAAGGGAACTCCTTTTCAAGGTGAAGGGAGAGTTGGTGCATCAGACTCATCCTACCACTAGAAAGTACAGTCTTTCTTTCCTATATATAACAAGTCTTGTTGGATCAGGAGAAAACACACACAGTTACCAAATGTCCCCTAAAGTCTCCCATTTTCAGTAGGTCATAGAGTAGGAGAGAACTCTGAAGCAAGTTGAGGTTACTATTCAAGCACCTGTGCCACTGAATCTCATGACCTACACTTGGGTGTGCTACCTTCTCTGTTTCAGCTGCACCTATGGGCTCATAAGGCCAGAGAACAGGGCCCATGGTTCACACTTTGTTCTGCATGTGGCAGAAGCATTTCAACCTCACACAGAGATGGGCCAGAAAGATAGTGATAAAAATAGATGATCCAGTGAACAGACTGGGACAGGGCAGCTAATTGTTCATTTGCCTGGAAGGGGAAGCAACCAGAAGAATCTGTCTAAACCACAGAACGGTCCATAGCTAATGCTTTCCTTAAAAGAAAGAAGGCTGGGGCAGTGGCTCAACTGGTAAAGTGCTTGTTCTGCAAAAAATGAGGTCTGAGTTCAATTCCCAGAACCCATAGAGGAAGAAGGAGGGGAGAGGAAGAAGATGGAGCATGTTTATAATCCTAGCAGTGAAGACAGAGAGTCAGGAAGAGCCCTGCTGCTTACTGCCAGCAGGCCTAGCCAAGTTGGCAAGTTATAGGTATGGGCTTTAGAGATTGTTCACTGGTTAAAAGCAGTTAGTCTAGAAGGTATGAGTTTGGTTCCTAACACTCAAATTGGGTAACTCACAATTCTTGAAATTGCATAAGATCCAACATCCTCTTCTGGTTCCCAAGAGTATGAGTACACATGCTCTCTCTCTCTCTCTCTCTCTCTCTCTCTCTCTCTCTCTCTCTCTCTCTGTGTGTGTGTGTGTGTGTGTGTGTGTGTCACACACACACACACACACACACACACACACAAAATCTCAAAAAACCTAAAATGAACACTCACTCCTGAGGTAAACACTCATAGATATTCCTGGACTACATGCACATGTACACACACACACACACACACACACACACACACACACGCACGCTCGCACGCACGCACGCACGCAAGCACAAGAAAGAGATGAGGACATTAGTTGCAAGAAAGTCGAGGGAAGCGCATGGAGTGAGCATCTGGATGGGTCTGAGACATGAAGATGATGCTAGTGATACAGTTTTGAGGTCCTGTAGACGTTTGTTTGCTCTGCCAGTTAAAGAATTAAAAGGCAGGAATCTGAAGAGCTACAGATAGCAGCCGAGAATCCACAGTTGACAGAAGGTGTTTATTGGGGGTGAGGATGCACATGTGTGCAGCAGACACACAGAAAAAGTCCCTCCGGGGACTCAGAAAGCAGAAAAATCCTCTCTCGTCTCCAATTCTGGGAGTTTAAAAGGTTTTTAAGTTTTTCTCCCCTCGTTTAAGATTGGTCAGTTTGAAGGAAGTTAGGGTGATTGATTGGCACAGAATTGTTGTGTGACACATCCTGAGCAGGCCTTGACTGTATTGATCCACTCTATCAGTAGGAGGGCTGTTAGTGGGCCACAGAAGCCCACAAGATATTTGGTTTAGGTGGCCAGGCTTTTGTCTCAAATCAGGAAGGCGAAGAAGCAGGCCATCTTGGAGAGTAACCATTTTTATTCCCTAGCCCTTGCCTCTCTCCCTTCCCACCACAGTCTGTCTACCTTCCAGTGTCTCCTCAGATTAGCACTCACTAAGGAGTGATCTCCTCAGAGGAAGAATTCAACAATCTGGTCACCAGACGTGAGAATCAATCACTCTTGTTACCCAGTCAATTCTGTTCTCATCTCAGATGACTCTAAGTTATGTCAAGTTGACAGCTAAAGCTAAGATAAACAGAAACTATTCCTTGTGATAACAGAAGGATACTTGGACCCCCTTCATGATGAGAGAGAAGACATTTTGCTCTAAAGCATGTACTCTGTGTATGGATTTTGCCTTCTCTACCTACAAAGCTTCCAACAGAGCTACAGTCTGAGGACTTATAGAACACTGTATCTCTTGCATGGTATTCCACACAGCCTTGCTTCTGACCAAGGAACATGATTCATAGCAAATAAAGGACAGCAATTGGGTTAAATTGGAATTTACTTGTCAATATGGTGGTCTTTGTTATCCTGAGGCAGTTGGCTTAACAAAATGGTGGGATGTCTTTTTAATTCTCTATTTCAGCACTGATTGTGTGGTAAAACATTGAAATGTAGAGCAAAGTCCCCAGGAGCTAATATACTCTATACCAATATCTAGTATCTGTCTCCCCCACATAGGACGCACAGGTTTGAGAATTATGGCAGTTAGTTTTAATTGTCAACTTGATACAATCTAATCACTAGGGAGAGACTTGCAATGATGGATTGTCTAGATCAGGGCATATCTGTGGGTGGTTGTCTTAATAACATCGATTAATTGATGTGAGAAGACTCAGTCCACTGTTGGTGATACCATTCCCTAGGCTTGGGTCCTAGACTGTATACAATGGACAATGGATAAGATGAGCTGACCACAAGCAAGCATGCATTCATTCTTTCTCTGCTCTTAACTATGGAATATGAACAGCTGCTCCACAGTCCAGCTTCCTTGACCTCCCCATAGCAGTGGACCATAGTGGAGAACTGTAAACTGTTGTAGTAATTATTTAATATCAAATTGCTGTAGTTGATATTTAATCTCAAATCAGTGTTTTCTACACCACCTTTTATCATTCAGTTCCCAGATAAAAGACACACAACCCTTATGTTTATAATAAGCCTTAATCATCACTAGAGCTGAGCATCTACCATCTAAGCTATTAGAATCTACTTCCACATCAATAACCCCAAATTATAACTTGCTGTGTTCCATCTGGGCTGCTCTTAACTCCAATTGCCCAGCCCTTATGGCCATGTTTTCATAACTCACCTACCTCATGGTGTCTTTCCTCTCCTCACCTCTCCCCCCACCCCCCCTCTCTTCCCTTCTTCATGGTCTCCTCAGACCCCAAAGCCTGGGAACCCAAACTCCACCTATCTTTCTTCTGCCCACATATAGGCTGTAGATATCTTTATTCACCAATCGGATATAACTTAGGAGCAAGCTTACATAGCATCACTTTGTGTATGTGCAGATTCTCTCATCCCTGGGGCAACCAGGTCTTGCAGGCCAGTATTTTTAGCATTACAATACATAGCAAAAGACCAAACCTCAACTTACACTGAAACAAACCTTTTCCCTCTAAGTTTCTTTTGTTGGGGTATTCATTACAACTCGAATGGAAACTAGAGGTGAAATCAAGTGGTAAAGTGGAAGGAATAGCCTATGATCTCAGCACTTCTGTAGCAAGAGGGGAAGTAAAAACATGAGAACCTGAGAACCTGGCAAACAACAATAGGGTCTCTATCTCAAACAAGGTATATGGAGAGGACCAACTCCCAAGGTTGTCCTCCGACCTCCACACAGACAGCGTGGTGTCATGTATGCCTGCATTCACACACATAAATGTGGGCACGCACACTCAAATGATATACCCCACCACAATTTTTAAAAAGCAAGGCCTTTGACTTACCCTCTCATAGATAGACTAACTGTAGAAGAAAGACCAAAGAAGCCATAGGATTCCCCACACCTAAGTGACCCCCAAGGACAAGATCTTCAATTGGTCTTGACAACACAAAAAAATGAAAATTGTATTTTGGACACCTACATGGTCTCAAACACTCAGCAGGAAAGTATAACTAAGAATAAAATGATCGGTATGCTTACTTACCAGTTCAGGGGACTGCAGTCCTCAGACATTATACTTAACCATATAAAATGTTATTTGAACACCCATTTCTCACCATTTCTCTTCCTGATGCCTCACACATATAGGACAAGACTTTGGCTTACTTCAGCACTGCAGTGTCTATCCACAGCTGAGAAAAACAAGCCTATCTTCTTAAATACTGAGGCCAAATCTGAAAGCTGGATTTACCAATTATGGGGCACTAGCTCTTGCTGGAAGAGCTCTTCTCACAGCTATACCATGTCCTTCTGCATCCTTACCACCCATGTTCCCTGATTAAAGGAAGCTGCCAGATACTGTCATCAGAATCACAGGCTTGGGAAAGTACTCAGGATAGCCAAGGGATTTCCTTGGGACTTTGCTAGATAATCCCATTAAAAGGATCTAAAGATCAGAGGGGGATTCTCTTTCTCTTTAAAACTGTCAATTAATACTGAATTTAACTGATTTCTTTTATAAAACTTCCATATGCTTATTCTTTATAAAGGAGTCTGAAGAAACAAACAGCTGATAACAGTTAACCTTAACCTTCTACAGAACTCTGGTACGTGGTCCAGCCAGTTGTACAACGGCATTCAACTTACTAAACAAAATTTATTAATCAGGATGTTAAAATGTTTCCGCATTAACTTTGTGTTTTAATGTTCCCCACAAAGTTGTAACAGAGGAGACTGGATAGCTGACTGTAAACTTAGGCTGACCGATGAAAATAGTCTCAAGTTCTTTCACCAAACCGACAGCCTTACATCATAGAATGAGCAACAGTGACAAAAGTCATCAGACTCGCTAACACCTACAACAAAACCTGCCCACATTCTTTAGATGGTTTTTCTTGCCTGTTCCCTTCCAATATGGGCAAACTGCCCTATTTCCTGCACTCCAAGGATGTCTGTTACCACCACATGGCTGTCTTATGTTCTGGATCTTTGCTGTCTGTTAGTGTGACCCTTTGGGTAATCCCTCCTCGGAGGGGCTCTAACTGCTGCCCCTTCTACATTGCCCCTTTGCCAACTACAAAAAAGTTGGAGTGGTCTGTGTCCCCAAACCCCTAACAGCAGTCCAGGTGACCTCTGGAAGGGTACGAGTGTGCTATCTACCTCATCCTTCTTCTTACCACTCTGGACATTTTTTTCAGAACTTGAAACTAGGACAGCTGGTTTGAGACTTCTTTGCATCAGTTAACTTCTCTGTCTCACCAGCTCGAAACAAACCTTAGAGAAAATTTAGATCAGTTTAATATCCTTCAGGACAGACTCCATTCCTAGGCTCCAAAATTAAGAGGACTACATCTCCTGACTACTGCTAAAGATGGAATCTATGACCGCCCCCCCCCCCCAGGGACAATGCTGTGACTGAACTAAGAAGTCCAAACTGGTTCCAGATGGGGCTCAAAGACTTAGGTAGCAGACCAAAAGAGACGCAGTAAGCCTGCTTCTGTGAATGGGCTTTTGTGTTCTGTCAGGTCCAAAGGAAACTCCATTGTCCAAATTCCAAAAAGCAGAAGGACATACAGCTATATGTGCTGTCTATTAGCATATCAAAGCACATGCTGGCCACCAGGTTTCCTCGATATCACAAGTACTTGTTACGTATCTCAGAGTCCATGCTAGCACCCTGGCTTTTCTCACCTCCTCCCCTATCCTAAACTTGTCCAGTTCATGGGCTTCCCTACTACTAGTTACTCATTCTCCTTATAACTCTACTATTTTTCATATCTCTCTATGCTCAGTCTCTCTCTGTATGTGTGTCTCCCCCATTTCTCACACACCCTCTTTCTGTTCCTCTCTGTGTCTCTGTCTCTGTCTCTGCCTCTGTCTGTCTGTCTCTCTCTCTCTCTCTTTCTCTCTCTCGCTCGCTGTGTGTGTGTTTCTGTCTGTCTGTCTGTCTGTCTGTCTGTCTGTCTGTCTGTCTGTCTGTCTCTGCTCCTGCTTCTCTCATGGCCAGGTCTAGTCGTCTGGCCATGTTCAGTCTACTATTTTCTTTCTCTACTCTGAACTAGTAGTTTCTCCTGGATCAAATCACTGCTGTCGTGGGGTCCACATCAGGACAATGGTTACCCTGCCTGAGGCCCCAACTGAGTCCCCTCATCTTTGGTCTCATCGTTCTCACCTCCATCTCATTAACTGTTTTCAAAGGTTAATCCAGGAGCACAAGACAACTGCACAAGCCATCATATCTAATTGAGCTCCTGCTGCTATATGAAGTCAGCCTGCTGAAGATAGAGGGAATTGGAAGTGGATATTTAAAAAAATAAAAAAGGTAAATACTATGAACATTCCGGTGACCTGCTGTTTAAGAATCCTTATGACTATTGATATTTAGTTCCCATTTTAACTGTACATAATAACTTTCATTATGGCATTTTCATGCACAAATATGTGCTTTGATCATTTTCTCTCATCACTACTCTCTTGTACCCTCCAAATGATAGAGAACACTGCTGCAGATTGCTCCTTGAGCCCATAGATTTAATTAACACCAGAGAAACTATGGCGTGGGACTAAGAAAAGAAAACATTTCAGACTATCAGAAGAACAAGAAGTCTATCTTAGGGCTTTGGGGAAGGAGAGAAAGTGCCTTACATCTGGGAGGAAGGGAAGAAGGAATCTTGTTAATGTGTGACTTAGAAGCTGTAGGGGAAGTGTGGAGGAGGGGCGTACTCAGATGAGGGTACTCAGTATAGGGAACAGGCACCTTGAATTGAGGTGCACTCATACCTGGGTGAGGGATATGCTGTAAGCCTCTGATGGCCTCTGGCAACTGGAAGTCTGTAAACTTCCTTGAGGCAAGAGAAGTTGATGCCTGTCATTGTCCTAGAATCCTGACCCCTGGGGATTCTGGGTTCAATGATGAGAATGGAGACAGAGAGGGCTGCAGGTAAGCCTACTTTGAGCAGCATTTGGTTTGGGGTTTAACATTTCCTTCTTGGGGAGCCCTGGTACCCGAGGAGTCTGGTACACATTCACAGATGGGCTCTCTGTAAGGTGCTTGACAGTAGCTATGAGACTACAAGCAAGTGTGGCCCGATTAGCCCCTAGCTTAAATCTAGCCCACATATACATACACACATACATATGTATGTACATACATGCATGCATGCATACATATATACATACATACATACATACATACATACATACATACATACATACAGTATTCTGTTTCTTTTGGATGATACAGTGTCCAGCCCAGAGTGTTAAAGAGTTGTGATGACCAGCCATGAGTCTTATGAGCCATTGATGAGCCTCTCTCTGCTCTGGGTATCTGTCATGGTCAGTTCCCAGCTCTATTTGTGAAGGAGGAGCCATCGTACCTCCATGCTTTCTTCTTTCCAGTCCAAACTGACCCCATTGCACCACCTCAAGCTCATGAACGAGAAATGGCTGCCGAGTCCCTTGTACTACTCATTGTCTAGCCTGGATTAACCACCTATCAGCTGCAGTCATCTAGACTTTCTGAGCAGGATGTGACTTCAAGCTCATCCTGGTGAACTTAACCCTGCTCCATCTTTCCTTCAGGAAACATGCTTCCCTGCTGAGAGAGGGACACACACAATTAAGAGCCTGAACCCTTGACAACTCGACTGATATCTGTCATTGCTTTTTCCAGCTGATCTGACCTTTCCAAGAGACCCATCCTTGTCTTTTCCAGAATGGCTACAAATACTGCATCTGATCCTTTCCTTGTTTTTAGTGCTGCAGATCACGCATGGCCTTACACATGCTAAGCAAGAGCTTAAGCACTGAGCTGCACACTAGCCCACGTTCTCCCTCTAACTGCCCCAAGAGACTTGATGTTTTCATATCTACCACTAAGTTTTTCCTACTGTCACCGTCAGCAGTCTTTGTGTGATCAAAGTTGGGGATCACAGTCTGTGCCCTAAGAAGTCAACTTCGGCCATCCATCCTCAAGAAACCAATTAAGTGCCAGGCAGTGATGGCACATGCCTTTAATCTCAGCACTTGGGAGGTAGAGGCAGGTGGATTTCTGAGTTTGAGGTCAGCCTGGTCTACAAAGGACAGCTAAGGCTACACAGTGAAACCCTGTCTCAAAAAACCAAAAAAGAAAAGAAAAAAACCAATTAAAAGAACCAAATTAATGGTTCAAAGCAGGGGAAAAGAAGATGTGTTCAATGTGGCCATACTGGGAAAGAGGGACAAAGAGATCCAATGACATCCCCCTGCTTTCTGCCAAACTTTGGGGTCCTGAAATGATATTAAATTTAAATACAGGGCTAAGAACATGCATATCTAAACCTGGTCAAGGAATAGCCTGCACGTCACTGACCACCATTGTCCTGGCATCAGCCTTAAGGTGGTCTGGCAGGTGGTTAGAACTGTGAGAAAATTCCTCTTTGCCTTTCCCTTCCCCCAGCATAAGACTGTTATAAGAAGTCTCAACATTTTTGGCGGGAAATGGGGGGTAAATTGTTTCAGTAGTCTGACGGTCAAATTGAGAAACACAAATGTCTCTTTAGAGTCTCTTCATTTCTGGCAGCCAATTACAGTGGAGACAGGACATTTCCACTTCAGAGAGTGGCTCCTACCGCCACCCAACCCAGAGTTCACACCCATCCTGAGTTCCTCACAACTTGCCCCTGTAGGAAACTAGCCTGGCTGAGTTACAGCCAAAAGCAAAGGGACCTTGTCTCAGGGACCCACACTGCCAGGTGCACCTGACAGAAATGTAGCCGGAGAGACCAGACCCACTGAAGGGAGAAGGTGGAAACGCAGATGAAATTACAGCCAACGATGCTACAACAACTAAGTCCTTGATGCAGACCTGCTGAGTGTCTGCAAGCATTACTCATGCTCTTCCTTCTTACGGGAACAGACATTTCAGCAATATTTACAAAACAAAAACTGCTAAACCATGGAGATGCCCAATAAGAGATTAGCCAGCTGTGATAAAGTATGCCTTTAGCATTTGCTTGTCTCCTGGCTTTTGTTTTTTTGTTTTTTTTTAAGGGAACAGTATGGAACACAGTGCCACAGGTCATGTGGTCAAGTATCCAAAATTTAGGGAAAGTGTTATGGTCAGTACATTGGTGGAAACTTGTCCTGGTTTGGGACCATGGTGCCTCTCCTGTCAGGGAAGTATAACCACTTTCAATCAAAAATGGACCAGTTCTCAGAGTGTAGAGAGGCAGCTCTATCAGTAAAGTACTTGATGGGTCAGCAGGTGAGCTGAGTTTAGTCCTCAGAACCCACATTTTAAAATACTGAATGGTGTCATGCATTTGTAAGCTGGGGACTGGGAGAAAAAGGGGATCCCTAGGGTTCACGTATCAGACAGCAAACCTACTCACTAGAGTTTCAAACCAGGGAGAGATCCCGACTTGATAAAAAATAAATAAATAAATAAAATATTGACTAGTGAGATGGCTCAGGGCTAATAGTATTGGCTGCCAAGCCTGGAAACCGGAGTTTGATCCTTAGAACCATTGATGGGAGAACAGAACAGACTCAAATTCTTTCCTCTGACCTCCATGTGTGCACTATGAAATGCACACACAGACACACATGTACAACGATAATAAATAAAAATGTGAAAGAAAAGGAAACAACAACAAAACCCAAGGTGGACAGCTCCTGAGGAGTGACTTGTCCTTTGGGCCTCCACACACATGTGCACACACATGCACACACCCATGGCAAAACACACAGGAAATGCAGAATCATGTTTAGGAGTAACTAGCAGAATGAGTTAAGCCAATTGGCTTATATTTGCTTTGAAATTTAAATTTACAAACTTTACCCAAAGGAATGACTTTGTATGTGTGTGTGTGTGTGTGTGTGTGTGTGTGTGTGTGTGTGTGTGTGTGTGTGTGTGATGTCATGAGCTATTTGGTGGCAGTTCTCTCTGGGAAATAAGTCTTTGATAGAGTAGATTTTACTTCCTAGTACATGCATTTCTTTGATTTATTTACAATTACTATTTTTGCATAACTTTCAAATAAGGATTTAAAAATTATGCTTTTCAGTGGTTCAAAGTCATTCTTAGCCACCTATCAACTTTGAGGACAGCCTGGGCTACATGAGACTTTATCTCAAAAAAAAAAATAAAGCAACAATTATGTTTTGGAAGCCTGAGATATGACAGGGAAATATTTACAATGTTAGGGGAAGTTTGTTTTTGTTGTTGTTTCAGACAGGATCTTATGTAGGAAATGCAAAAAATGTGGCTGGACAGACACACCCCCCAACACACACACACACACACACACACACACACACACACACACACTCTCTCTCTCTCTCTCTCTCTCTCTCTCTCTCTCTCTCTCTCTCTCTCTCTCTACCTCATCTTGCAAGAGAAGCTCCCAGGAATGCCCTGTTCAGAATGCAAATTGGGATTATGTGCAGTTTACCACATATAAATTAAACACCTATTCAAACCACCCTGGCAGACAGCTTCCCTGTGCATCTCCCACTTCTCAGGCTTGCTGAATCCAGACAGTCAAGGAACTGACTCTGTAGGGGTGTTCAGACAACAGCTTCATTAGGAATTTGAGTTCAGTGGGTCAGAACCCAGGAAGTTGTCACTGCTGAAGATAGGTGGTTAGAAGGCTTTACTAAACAGAAAAGACTCTATCAGGAGCCTGAATAAAGAGTAGAAATTTGCCACGAAGAAAAACAAAAGAGGCAGGAAAAGGCAGAAGTGGCAAAGGCTTCTTGGAGCAAGAAAGGGTGGGCAGAATCGTTCCAGGTCAGTCACCAGACGATGATGAGGTAGGCAGCTTCTAGCTGTGTAAGCCAGGGTTCTGGAGACAGACACAATCAACCGGATGAAAACACACCCTAAGGGCGCTCATTAGACTGGCTGATGTGACACAGGCTGTTCTTCCAACAACGCACGCCCTGGAGCTGAGAGTAGCCATTCAGTCCACAGTGTTGTAGGCTTCAGCTGTTTCAGCCTGGTGCTAAAGGCCTGGAGGAGTCCTGGAGAGACACTGGTCTTTGGATCACTTTGAAAGGCTAAAGCAACCAGTATGAACAAAAGGCAGCCTCAGGGACAAAAGTTCTCAGCAGGAAGAAGTGAAGGTAGGCCAACTTTTGCCTCAGAAAAAGTACCACCCATTCTAAGGTTTATAGACAGGAACCACTACCATCTCTTTTTTTCCTCTGATACTCTCAAATTGACCCTTCCTGAAATAACCTCACAGGCCCACTCAGAGGCATCTCTTAGTTGATTCCAGAAGTAATCGATGTGATAAACAAGACTAACCCTAACAAAATGAATATAATAAAAACCTGAGAAAATCAAATTCAAAGAGAAGGGTTTAATTTGACACACGATTTATTATTTTTTAAAATTACCCTTTAAAATATTTTTATTGGATACTTTCTTTATTTACATTTCAAATGTTATCCCCTTTCCCGCCTTCCCCCCAGAAACCCACTATCCTATCCCACTTCCCCCTGCTTCTATAAGGGTGTTCCCCCTTCCACCCACCCACTCCCGCCTCCCTGCCCTGGCATTCCCCTACACTGGGGCATCGAGCCTTCACAGGACCAACGGCCTCTCCTCCCATTGATGCCCGACAAGGCCATCCTCTGCTACATATGCGGCTGGAGCCCAGATCATGGTTGCCTGGCCTTGTTGCTTTGGGGCCTTTGGCAAGGCATCATAGTGGGTTGGTGAAGCCCAAAGCTAGTTGCTCACTTCATTGTATCGAGTTCAGGAGGGAGAAAAAGAGATTCAGCAGTATGCCCTTCCAGAGCAACCAAGGAATTACACATGCCCTTCAACAGCATGCTTCCAGGAACATGGCTTCCTGCCACTAGACTCCACCTTCCAAAAGCTCTCTTACCTCCCAGTAGTGCCTTGAGCTACCCTTTTGGAGGATACTTACCCAAACTATAGCAGCTCCAGGTCCTGACTAAGGAGAGCAAGTATGTTCTATAAAAATATGGATCCTTCAAGAAGGCTCTGAACCCAAAGAATAAGGTAACAAAATTGACAAACAGATCGTTGTGGGGAGGTATTGAAGAAGGAGCTATTAGTTAAAAGTGACTTCTAAGAGTGATTTGTTGGTGGGTTTTTTCCCACCTTGTATCTGTGAACAAAAGGAGCCCATAGGACACTAAGGCATAGATCCTGATTTAAGAGTCAAAAGTGGGACCAAGTCCACAGAGGAAGGGGAGAGCTGATAAAGGAAGTCTGTGCCTTTGGAGGCTGCAAGAAAGAGATCAGCATTTGTGAAACAGGAGCGTGGGAAATGGAGATTCTGTCATTTGCAATATAGGTTCCCTTCTTTTTCCTTCCCCATTGTCCTAGTCACTGTTCTATTGCTGTGAAGAGACACAATGACCAAGGCAACATTTATTAAAGAAAGCATTTAATTGGGGACTTGCTTACAGTTTCAGAGGTTTAGTCCACTACCATCGTGGCAGGGAGCAGGCCAGCACACACGGCACTAGAGCAGTAACTCAGAGCTATGTCCTGATCTGCAGGTCTAGAAAGAGACACTGGACTTGTCGTGGGCTTTTGAACCATTAAAGCCCACCCCTAGTGACATACTTCCTGATGTTACTTCTTAGCCACACCCCCTGATCCTTCTAATACTTTCAAGTAGTGCTACTCCCTGGTAACTCAGCACTCAATAAATGAGCCTATGAGGGACATTCTTATTCAAACCACTACACTTGTCTTTCACTCATTCTTAGGGTCTCATGGAGTCAGGGTGGTCTCCAAACTCACTATATAGTCAAGGATAACCTTGAATTTCTAATCTTCCTATAGTCTAACTTCTTTGGGTTACAAGGTGTGAACTGCTATGTGGGGTCTTTGCATTGCTGGGGATAGAACTCAGGGCTTCATGCATGTTAGGTGTGATGGTTTGTATATGCTTAGCCCAGGAAGTGGCATTATTAGAAGTTATGGCCCTGTTAGAGTACGTGTGGCCTTGGAGTAGGTGTGTCACTGAGGGCATAGGCTTTAAGACCCTCATCCTAGCTGCATGGAAGCTAGTATTCTGCTAGCAGCCTTCAGATGAAGATGTAGAATTCTCAGCTCTGCCCGCACCATGCCTGCCTGGATGTTGCCATGTTCCCTCTTTGATAATAATGGACTGAACCTCTGAACCTGTAAGCCAGCCCCAATTAAATGTTGTCCTTATAAGAGTTGCTTTGGTCATGGTGTCTGTTCACAGCAATAAAACCCTAACTAAGACATTAGGCAAGCACTATACCAACTAAGCCTCATTCTCTAGCCCGGGGCCTCTTGTTTCTTAGTAATGAAGAAATGATGACACCAACAAAGGTCTGAGTACAAAGGGTAAGGACAAGGGGTGTAACTTCAGGAGTGTGGAAAAGTTTCAGATCCCACAGCTAATAATACCTCTACAGTATGCGGTAGATGTCAGTCATACACACTCATTTCATCCCCACAAGAATGCTCTGATGGAAATGTTATTATCATCATCATGCCCATTTACACAAGGGAAACCAAGGCACAGAGAACTTCCAGCTACATAGATAGTAAGTGGCAAAGCTGGATTTGAACCCAGGAAGCCACCAACCAGTATGGGAATTTAGTGAAAAATAACCCAGAATGACTGAGAGATAATAAAATCATAATGCAAACTCAGCCTTGGTTAAAGATGACGTGTTTGGTCTGGGAGATGGGTCAGTGGTAATAGGACTTGCTGTGTAAGCATGAGGACTCAGTTAGATCCCCGGCACCCATCTAAAAATCCAAGAACCCCCAGCGCTGGTGGGTCGAGATGAGAGGATTCCTGGGGCTTGTTGGTCAGCCAGTCTACATGCCGAAACATGGGCGCTAGGTCCAGTATTCACTGAGATAACCTGTTTCAAACAAGGTGCAGTCCCTCTCTCTCTCTCTCTCTCTCTCTCTCTCTCTCTCTCTCTCTCTCTCTCTCTCTCTCTCTCTCTCACACACACACACACACACACACACAAAGTATTTTCTATCAGTCAGTCAGAATTTCTATTTCTGCCCATACCTCCAGTGAGAAACCTGGAGTTTAGCTGTTGTTTCCTCTCCTCTTCTTCTTCCTCCTCCTCTTCCTCCTCCTCTTCCTCCTCTTCCTCCTCCTCTTCCTCCTCTTCCTCCTCCTCTTCCTCCTCCTCCTCTTCCTCCTGTTCTTCCTCCTCCTTCTGTTCTTCCTCCTTCTCTTCCTCCTCCTCCTTCTCTTTCTCCTCCTCTTCCTTTTCTTCCTCTTCTTCTTTCTCTTCCTCTTCTTTCTTTTTCTTTTTTCCTCTTCCTCTTCTTCCTCTTCCCTCTTCTCTTTCTTCTTCTTTCCTAAAAGAATGGCATTCATCCAGGCATAGAATTCTCAGAAAGCAGCTTGAACTCCTTATGAGAACACTCAGATGGAACATTCTCTCAGAGGATGCCAGCTGAGGGAAGTGGCCACCACACTGAGCATGCAGCCACCAGGCAGGAGCAAGAGCATGGCTTCCCATCCACCCATTTTTGCCTTGTCCCACAGTGGAACTGGGAGTATTGGGGGAAGAGCTAGCTGTTGCTAATGAAGCTAAATCACCATATCTAAAGATAGACAAAGAAACCCCACAAAGAGAATGTGTAAATCAGATTATTTGGGAAAGCTAGCAAAGAAAAGCTGCAGAATAGGGGCGGAGCCAGAAAGCTGCATCTCAGCCTTATTTCTCAGCAGCAATTAAACCCTTCTTGTTGTCGTATACTTGCTAGTCACTGTTTCCTGGTTATAAGCAAAAGAAAAGCCCTCAGGTCACCTTCTCCACATCTGCCAGTGTTTGTTGTCAGGCTTATGAGACCACTCGGTCCTTGGCACACTCCCTAAGCTCCTCATCACAATCTCTGCACCTGATATGGAATCTCTCTCCTCTCCCTGACCCTCCTCCCTTCAGCTGATGAGGACTCCTGTGGCCACACACAGAACAGCCAGAACAGTACCCACCTAAAGGTTCTTAACCCCACTCACATCTTTACTCGACTTTTGCTATGTCATGTGGTGGTATTTTCTCAGGGGGTAGACATGAGAATGTAGGCATCTTTGGGGGCCACTGTTCACTGCCATTCAGCTTATTCCAGGGCCTCTCCGGCTGTGTCCTTTATGTATGAAATCAGAGCAAACAAGATACTCCACTAAAGAGTTCTGTTAAATAATTCTGGAGATGTCCATGTTGTTCTTCCTTTTCATTCATGCATGCATGAATATATTTTTGAGACAGTCTTATGTGTTCCAGGCCTGCCTCCAACTCTCTATGCCTGAGAAGATGGCCTCCAGCCTCTACCTCCTGTATGTTGGCGTGATAAGCAAAATCATGCCCAGTTTATGCAATGCTGCAGATGGGACATGGAGCCTTGTGCATGCACTCTACCAACTAAGCTATATCTCCAGTTCTCAGAGACTTACAATAAGAGTGTATGGTTGGCAGTAGGGTCCTTTGGGAACAGCGGCAATGCAGAATGTTTGGGAACCATAATTTGTGGCTAGAGTCTGAACACTGTCCTGGGGAAGCCCTGGCCTATCTCTTGATTGATTTTCCTGAGAGTACTCCCTCACAGATGTCCCCAAATGTTTGTCTCCATGGTGATTCTACATGCTGTCAATCAGTAATATTAACTATCACAAGTACTTTCACTAAACCGGATTCACTCCTCATCGTCTCAAATGATTTTGGTTCAAAGGCCTCCATTGTCCTATGTCCTTTCCCATGTCCCTCCCAACATTGGTACCTCTTGCTGTCATAAGGACCTGAGTCGGGCATCCATATGAACCACCTCAAAACATATTAAGGGCTCTCATTCTCATGTTGGTATAAATATTTACCCTCTGCTTGCCTGAAGTAGAGAGTGGGTGATGTCAATAATTTTGTATCCTCCATAACTTGTTTACTACATCCTGGTTCCAGACCTGCCTGAGAGCTTCCTATACTCTTTCCTCTTGCTACATTGGGCAGATCTATTTTCCCCTTAATATCTACCCTTCCAAAACTGAGACCAGGGCTCAGGTCAGTAAAGTGTTTGTCACACAAGCATGAGGGCCTGAGTTCTATCCCCTAGTACCAACACAAAAAGGATCCAGGGTCATACGTTTCTAGCAAAGTGAAGAGAGGCAGGTTCACTTCTCCACTGTTGGTGGGATTGCAAGTTGGTACAACCACTCTGGAAATCAGTTTGGCGGACCCTCAGAAAAATGGACATAATACTACCTGAGGACCCAGCTATACCTCTCCTGAGCATATACCCAGAAGATGCTCCAACA
>CM052711.1:60640760-60709227 GCA_028551405.1 Uromys caudimaculatus | reverse complement strand
AATTCCCTCCTAGAGGCGGGTTGGGGAGGGGATGGGGGGTATCCAAAGAGGAGACTCAGAAAAGGGGAAACATTGGAAATGTATATAAAGTATCAAAAATAAAAAAGGAGGAAAAAAAAAAAAAAAAAAAGAGAGGCAGGTTCCTGAGGCCCACTGGCCAGACAGCCTAACCTACCTGGATAACCCCAAGTCAATGAGAAACCCTGTCTCAAAAGCCAAGATGTATGGTGTCTGAAAAGTGAAAACCAGGATTGACAAGTGGCCTAAGAAGACACAGACACAGGGGCAGGGGTGTCCTGTAGGACTCATAATTCATATCCAAGAATCCATGTGCTTTCTCAACAAGTGCTTCCTCAACTCATCATCAAAGAAGCTTCTTTTTGCTGCAGATAAAGGTTCTTACAGAGAACCATGACTGGTCAAAACGCAGACAATAAATGACCATAGTGTGGCTATCCTGAAATGAGACATCCATAGAAAAACCCTGCACCTAACACTCAGGAAATATCACAGACATGGGCACAGACAGACTGTAAGAGCCAGAGAACCAGGACAATTGTTGTAACATACCAGGCATGCTGCTCCTATGAATGCTCAACAATATGGCTGCCTGTGTACAACTACAAAAGACAACATGACAACGTGAATGGGGAAAGACTCACAAGGATCCAGCCTTAGTGGAAGGGCTACAGGCAGTCAATGGTGCTAAGAGAAGGAGAGCTAATTTTCTTTATGGCAACCCTGATAGGTCAATCAAATCTAAGTGGTCAGCCCTAAACCCATGTCCATATTGGGCAACACTAATTGGACTCAGTAGATTGTGCACCATCTACATGTACATATATAACTTATCACATATATAATATTTATAAAAGAGAACACAAATTTGATAGGGAAATATGGGCTGGCACTGGAGGAGCCGGAAAGGAGAAGTGGATAGGTGGAAATGATGTAAATACAGTGTGCTTATTATATTTGACAATCTCAAAACATAGTTCTTGGAATTAAACAAATCTTTAGGTCTATTTAGGGTCCATCAGAGCCATCTGGCCTCTGTTTTGATGGGTCTTCAGGTTCTTCAGAACACACAGGTTACATACTTATGGCCACATCACCACAAGATTGGAGAGAGCAGGAAAACACAACTGGATGGACCAGAGGACTGCCCATCACAAATTCTCATGGCTTTGCATCCAGGATTCCTACTAAAGGCCTGAAATAAGACTGGGTAGAGCTCACTCCATCCCTACCACTACCCCTGCTCTGAAGTTCTCCAAGTACATAGTAAGCATACTAACACTGTGTTTCACAAGCCAGAGGGCTAGAGGCAAGTTTGAACAAAAACATTTCACACACAATGGATCAGTTTCCAACCCAATTACAGGAAGTTAATAATTGGTCCAATTATAGCAAGTACCAGTGTTTTTAACCTGTATTAGTCAGGAATGGTTTCCTGTACAGCCAGTTCCAGAAGACTGAGCTCTCTCCATCTTGGAAAGTCACAGGGTAGAGTCTCTGCCCATTCTTCTTTTTCCTTGTTCTTCCTCCATGGCCTCACCCCTGCTTCCCAGGCTCCGTGAACTCTTGACCTGTCTTCTTCCTTCTGGCCCCTTCCCATCAGCCTCTCTGAATGTGAGGAGATCTTTATCACATTTTCTGAGGATCTCTTGAATTTAAGGTCACAATACTTACCCAATTACCCATTTAAAAAAAAAAAAAAGTGTGCTCTTAGATTTATTTTGACATTCTTTTTTCTGAACCCTGGCATGGGACATTTTGCTCTGGGTGTTTCTCTGATGTCAACAAAACCTGACCTTCTTTCTCAGAACCTCAGCCAAGACAGAGGTGGAATTGTGAGCATACTTGCGTGACCACACCTATTATCAAGCAGAGGCAAGAGACAGGCTAAAGGCAATGTCACCAGCTCTCATTGTTTGTCCTATGGATAAGATAGAGGAGGTGTGAAGGGTCCATTTGCAGGTCAGAGAAGAGACTCGGAGGTGCTCTTCCTGCTTTCTGCAGTCTTTCTGTGATACCCATTTCTAGCTCCTGATGTCCTCTTCTACTCTACAAACCCTTTGTATTATTCAGAACTCTCTAGAGAAGCAGAACTGATAGGATGTATATGTGTATGTGTATGTATTTGTAATATATAAATTATATATATATCATATATATTTATCATATATATCCTATCAGGATAGTATATCCTATCAGTATAGATATCTTATCAGTATGTGTGTGTATATGTGTGTATATATACTTTAGATAATATCTATACTGTATATATATATATATATATACACACTGATATATATATGTGTGTATATATATGTGTGTGTGTGTATATATATATGTATATATATATTTGCATGTATGAATGTGTTCTAGACTATATATATTCAGACTAAAGTCAGTCTTTAGTCTGCCTAGTCTAACAGTGACTGTCTCCTGACAAAAAGACCAGAATCCAGTAGTTGTTCAGTCCTTGAGGCTGGATGTCTCTGCTGGTTTTTCTACATTAGAATACTAAAAAAGTAAGTTCTCATATAAGCCCAGAATGACTCAGCAGCAGACTTGATAAACTTGCCAACAAGAGTGAGAGGAAGCAAACCAAAAGTAAAAGCTTCTGTCTTCCATGTTGTTATTTTTTTTTAAATGTTGGCTGCCAACAAAAGGTTTGTCCCAGATTTAGGATTGGTCTTCCCACCTCAGATGATCCAATAAAGAAAACTCCTTCTTGGGTGTGCCCAGTTGCTTGGGCTTTAGTTGATTACAAATGTAGTCATCACACTGCCAGGGACAGATCCCATAGCAGCTACTCCTCTCATTGCTGGAATAAAATCTCAGCACCTTAATGATGGAAAAGTTTATTATGGCTCACAGCTCAAGGGTACAGTCCATCATGGTGGGGTAGGCCCGGCAGCAGGGGAGTGGAGAGGTTGGTCAGACTGCATTTCATTGGCAGGAAACAGAGAGAGGAGTACTGGTGTCAGCTCACTCTCCTTTTCACTCTGTCCCAATGAAATAATGTCCCCCACAGTTAAGGTGTGTCCTCCCTACTCAGTTCAATCTCCCTGACAACACTGTCACAGACACATCCAGAAGAATCAATGGTGATTCTGGACAAGATTAAGAACCACAGAACTCACATTTATGATTAGGTATTTCATGCATGTATAGAGTGGGTAGTTAGCATTTCCATCTTATTTCTGTTTGGACACTCCAGCCCCCCCCCCCTTTTCTTATGTATAACATCACTAGGGTTTGGCTTTGAAGTGTCTCCAAAGTCTCATATATTGAAAGTTTGGTCCTTAGATGATGTCACTATGTTGGAAAGTGGTGGAAATTTTAGAGTCTGGAGCCTAGCTTAAGTAAGTAGGTTGTCCCTCTGTCTCTCTGTCTGTCTGTTTCCCTTTCCCTCCACCCTCCCCATCCCCATCCCCCTCCACTCCTCTCTGTCTCCACCATGAGATGAGCAAGCTCTGACACACACTCACAGACTTCTGCTGCCATGGTGTTCTGACTCATTATAAGCCCCACATCAACAACGCCAAGGACTTTGAGCTGAAACCTATGAAACTGTGAGCCAAAATAGAAGATTCCTTCCTTTAAGTTGTTTGTTTTCAGAGACTTGGTTATCCCACTGTGCCACTGAACATTTAAACGTATCTCGCCTACTTACTTACACTTGATACCAGTTTTCTGGTCTTCCCCTATAAACCTCCCAGTCTCTAGTGTTGAACATCTCATTCTCTCCTACTTAGAAATCAACTTGTTAGCTTCCACATCTAGGAAAGAATATAAATTTTATGTCTTTCTGTATCTTGCTTATTTTATGTAATATTAATATCTTCCATTTATAAATGTATAAATTGTATTAATAATATATTAAATTTATATTAAATGTTATAAGTATATTATATAAAATTGATTAATGTATAGATTTTAAATATAGACAAAAATATGAAATGTATTAATTTAATACTTAAGTATTATATATTATGTAAGAAAAACAATCCTTAAATTTATTAAAGAGCACATAAGATTCCCAAATATAAATAACAAAAATCAACCTTATAAAAATTACTTTTTACTATGATACATAATTTTTTGGAAAAAAATATTAATCTTTGCTATTTAATATTAAGTGATATGCAACATTAACATTAAAAATATTAAATACTATAATCTATAATACTCCACTAATGACTTTCTTTTTATGGCTAAATAATATTCTGTTGTGTATATGCATCATATTTCTTATAATTTTTTTAAATCACTGATGGACACCTAGATTGACTCCATATCTTTTAGCTATTATAAATCAAAGTGCAATAGGCATAGGCCTGTGGTTGTCTGTCTGGTGCACTGACTTCACTTCCTTTGCAAATATATGCAGAAGTGGAATAGATGGATCGTAGGGTAGATCTAGTTTGGGGTTCGAGGGGACTCACCACACTGCTATCTACAGTGCTTCTTTTTTTCCTTTTGATAAAAGTCATTCCTATCAGGATGAAAGGATATCTCATTGTGACTTCAGATTGCATTTCCATAATGACATTTTTCACATACATTTGGCCATTTATATTTCTCTTTTGACAATTTTCTATTTAGATCACTTGACCACTTTTAACTACAATATTTGGGTTTTTCTGATGTGTGTGTGTGTGTGTGTGTGTGTGTGTGTGTGTGTGTGAGTGAGAGAGAGAGAGAGAGAGAGAGTTTAATTCCTGATTTTTCTGAACATTAACATTTGCAAGATGAACAGTTTGGAAACATTTTTTCCTGTTCTGTAGTTCATCTCCTCCTCCACTGTGCAGAAGCTTCTTAGTTTGACATAAACCTGTCAATCACTCCTGTTCCAAATTTTGTTTTGCTCTCTGTGTTTTTTGAACTCTTACCAAAAATACCATTGCTAAAAATTAAACAAACCAAACATTTAGCTGATCAGTGGTAGTGCAAGTCTTTAATCCCACCACTCTGGAGGCAGAGGCAGAAGAATTGCTCTCAGTTCCAAACCCTGTCTCAAAAAACAAACAAACAAAAACCATTGCTTATACCAACATCTTGAGCTTCTCCCCACTTCTCTTTTAGTAGTTTCATGGTGTTAGATTCTACATCCACATCTTTGATCCATTTTATCTTTAGTTTCTTTTCCTTGGTATGCTGAGAAGTGAGAAATGCACCATGAGAAGCAGAATGTTCTACCTTCCCCTCTGTTGCTGTGATAAAACACTGACCAAAAGCAGCTTAGGGGAGGAAAGGGTTTATTTCTATGGACACTTCTAGGTTGCAGTCCACTATTGCCCAAAGTCAGGGCAGGAACCCAAGACAAGACATGAAGCAAGATGCATGGTTGTTGCTCCATGAATCAGCACATCTAGGGAACTCACTCACAGCCAAACAAATACAGCAAACCAGGGAGGAATGCAGCTTGGTAATTCCTCTCTGGCTAACTCATAGTTATCAAGCTTTTTATGTAGCCCAGGGCCACCTGCTTGGGAATGGTACTGCCCATAATGGGCTAAGTCCTCCAGAATCAATAGTAATCAAGATACTCTCCCACAGACATGCCCACAGAACAATTATGGCAATCCCTCAACTGAAGCTTCTGCTCTCAGAAGAATCTAGGCTGTGTCGTGTTAACAATTAAGTTAAACACACCACTATGACTTGCCCACAGTGGGGAACGGTGTAACTTGGAACTGTGAGCCAGCACAACCTTAGCTCCCTTAAGTTGCTTTTATCAAGGTATTCCACCATAGCAACAGGAAATGAGCTAATATGCCTTCACTGAAGACATATTCTGAGCACTGTTGTTGGAAATTCTGTGGCCTAGGATGCATGGATTTACTTTTAGGATCTGTTGGTTTTTACACCCACACTGCACCATTTCTATTACTGCATTATGACTTGAGACCAGGTCTTACGATGCACCTAGCATTTCTCTTTTATCTCAGCATTTCTTTGACTATTTGTGGTCTTGTCTGTTTCCATATGGACTTAAGGATTATTTTTCCCATTTCTATAAGGAATACTGTTGGTATTTTGGTGGGGATTAGCATTAAATTTGTGACTCACTTTGGATAACATGGATATTTTAACAATATTAATATTACAACTTCCAATCTGTGAAAAGTTTTTCTTTCCTTGATATCTTTTCAAATGATCTCATGTAATTTTCATTGTAGAGAACATCTACTTCTTTGAGTAAATTTATTCCTAGGTATTTCTGGTAGCTATTGTGAATGTGGTTATTTTATGGTTTCTTTCTCAGCAAGTTCATTATAGTGTATATAAATGCTACTGAGTTTTACATCCTGTTCCTCTACTTGGATAAATTAATGATTTCTAATGGTCTTTTAGTGAAGTCTTTAGGCTAAGTATAGTTAAATCTTTAAACTATAGGGAGATAAGGTTGCTGATCCCTGCATACACAAAATTGAGTATAACTTTTGACTTCCCCAGAACATAACTAGTAATAGCTTGCAGTTGTCCAGAAGCCTTATCTAAGCAGAAACAGCCAATGAACACATATGTGGTGTATTGTCTGGTATTGAATAACAGGCAAGGAATATAAGGAATTATCTTTTACTAGGATACACAATTTATTGGAGAGAGAAACTGTTCAGGCTGAACGATCAGGGGCATGCTCGCAGACTTTTAAGTAGGCATCACAACACAAGTTCACCACAGTAGCAGCAGGAGGTGGCTATAAAATTATCACAGCAGTACAGTATTACTGGAATTAACTTTATGCAGATATGATCAGGTGCTACATCTTTGTGTGAATTCACATTTCTTTTCACTATAAATGGCACCAAATAGGGCACATGTTTATAGATATGAGTTTCAATACTTATTTTATTTTTTTGCTAACCTAAAAGTTACTATGTAGACCAGGGTGGCCTTAAACTTGAGATTTGCCTGCTCCTGCCTCCCAAGTGCTAGGATTGCAGGCATACATCACCATGCCCACCAGCTAGTTTTGGTAAGAGTGTGCATATATGTTGTTTTATTCTTGTATGCATGTATGTGTACTCATGGGTGTAGAGACAACAGCACAATGCCTGTGTCAATGTCTTTCTTAGTTGATCTTTTTTTTTTAAAGATAGTGTCTCTCACTGAACCTAGAGCTCACTGATTTGGCTAAGCTAGCTAGCTAGCAAGTCACAGGGATCCTCTTGTCTTACATGCTAGCACTGGGGTGATGGACACATGCCACCAGGCCTGGATTGTGTTTTGCATGAGTTCAGGAGAATCCAAATCCTCGTGTGTATTATCCACTAAGCCATCTCCCCAGTTACATTTTAACTTTTTGTAATACATTTATGTACAGTTAATGGTAGTATTTTGTACTTATCAACATACTTAACTTTTACGCTTATAGGCTTTACAGTTCACCCGTGAATCATTTCAAATTGTTGCAATACTCAGAAGGAAATTTTGCTTATCAGTGTATCTGTATAATCCAAACCCATTTCTTTTCAGGGGTAATCTGGCTCCCTTCCTTGTTATTTTTTTTTTTTTTAAGATTTATTTTTTTAATTACATTATTTATGGGGTGGGGGGAGAATGTGCATAGTTACCCATGGCGTCCAGATAAGTGCTTCAGATCCCCTGGAGCTGGAGTCGCAGATGGTTATGAGCCACCAAATGTATGGGATGTGGGGAATGGAGTCAGGTCCTCTGGAAGAGCAGCAGGCACTCTGACCTGCCGAGCCATCTCTCCAGCCTCCTCCTTCCTGTTCATATGTCTTTATCTTCCTTTTCTTGCCTTACTAAGCTAGGGCGTTTAGTAATAAGTAACAGAGGTGAAAATGGACACAGATAACTGTGTCTTGCTCCAGATCTTAGAGAAAATGATGCCCACTTTTCTGGTTCTGCATGGTGTTTGCTGTGGGTTTGGGACAGCCATTGCTATATTGAGGTTTCTTCTGCGAATAATTTTCACAGAGATTTTATCATAAGGAGATGCTGGATTTTATTGCACTCACATTCCACATATTTTATGTTATCACTTAGTGCAGTGTCTGACACTGTAGATAGCCAGTAAATACTTGGTAAATGAGAAAATAGGAGTGGGTGCTCTTACGGTTTGGATGTTGTCAGGCCTTCCACTCAGTGGTTCAAATAAAGTTATGCTCATTCTAGAACCTTCCTTCTCCTGATCATAACTTCTACTCTATTGTAAAAGACATCAGGGGAACTTGGTGGTATCTTTCAAGCGTCATTGTAATGGTTGTTCTTGTCAGTTTGGCAGGATTTGGGATCACACAGGACAAAAGCACCTGAGCATGTGTGTGAGGGGGTTTCTAGATCGCAATAGCTAGAGCCAGAAGACCCACGGTGAATGCAGTGGCACTGTCTCACAGACTGGGATACTAAACTGCATAGGAAGGTGAAAGTGAGCTAATCACCTGTACTCCCTTCTCTCTGCTCTCTGCTTCCTGACTGCAGGTGAAAGACCTGACCCCCTTATAAGAAAGGTTAGACCCCTAGCAAACTTAGAGCCAAGACTAGAAACTACATGCCTGGGCAAAACCCCACCCGGCTGCATTCTTTCCCCTAAGAAACGGGTGACCTTGGCCTGGCCCCAGGGCCAGAGGCACAATGTTTCAGGAACTAGCTAACCATAAAAATGTTTGTACAACTGCCTTGTGACTAACTTAGAACATTCTATACTTCCCCATAAAGCAAATTCTTTCCGTTCCTCACCCTTTGCTTTGTGGTTTTTTTCCTTTAAATACCCCTGACTTCAGCTGCTGGGGGTCAGACTCCTCTGCCCCTGCGTGGGTTATGAGCACCACCCCAGTGCACTGGTCCCCGAATAAACCTCATGTGATTGCAGCAAGGACAGTCTTTCGTGAGTTCTTGGGGGGTCCCGCCATCCCGAGACTTGAGCGAGGGTCTCCCCAGCTCGGAGGTCTTTCACAGGTAAACATGACCAGCAGTCACAAGTTCCTACCATCATGCATTTCCCACCAGGATGGGCAGGATCCTTAAACCCTGCATCAAAATAAACCCTTCTTTAATGAAAGTAACTAATACAGACATCTCCAATGGCCCTAAGCCACCCCAAGACCTAGTTGCTATTAATTGCAGCTACCAGCTGTTACTGGTCACTGACTCTGTCCTGAGGCCCTTAACTGACCCTTGATCCTGCTGTGGAATTTCTGTGCTGGTGACGGATATGGATTGATGATCTACTAGATTGCTGCTCATAGTCTTGCCTTGCCTGAAGTTCAGATTATGCAGATTCTTTCTCCCCAGTAATAATACCATGCTTGCACTGCATGGTGCCAGCAAAGCAATCCCCTCTGGATTGAGAATGAACATTCATCAGGAGACAGTCCCATAACTGAGCACCTGAGACTCTCAGAGCAACCAATGAGTCAGTGAAGGGTGGAGTCACACCTTGGCCAGGACTGCTTATTTATGCATGCCTTTTGCTCACTAATCCTAAACCACTTGTCAGGACCCTGAAAATGAACTTAAGAGTGTCTCTGGCCACTTTATTTGTTCTTCCCATTGTAATCATGCTGAATAAATCTCCTTTCTCTGCTTTTCACAAATGCTTATCTATTTAACTGGTATACTGAGGATGGGTGGGTAGGACTAGTTTGTTGAGGCTGTCAGGGCCCAGCCCCTAACCCTGATAACTCTGGTAACAATCACATCTCAAAAACTCTAATTCCAAAGAGCTCACATTCTGAGACTTTAGATGGCTATGAATTCAAGCACTAGTCAACCCAACAGAGCAAATTTTTTTTACAGTGAAATAAAAACTCAATCCCCCCCAAAAAAAACCAAAGAACAAAACCAATCCATGAAGGACAAACTTTCAAATTTTTGATTAAAGACAAAATCCTATACTAGCATGGCTCACCTCATTCACCTTCCCTAGACTGAGCCCAAATGAAGTGACCTCTACAAAGAAGTCTCTAGAACAGTAAAGTAGATGAAAATGCACTGTGACTGTTCCTTGGGAGGTATGAGCAGACATCTTCTCACTCTGGATAGGATACAACAGCATCACCTCTGGCAAAGTAACACAGCATCATTATGGACAGTGTTGTTTGAATATGCTTGGCCCATGGGAAGTGGTACTATTAGGAGGTGTGGCCTTATTGGAGGAGGTGTGGTCTTGTTAGTGGAAGTGTGTCACTGCGGAGCTGAGACTTTGGGGTCTCATATATATTCTCAAGTCCAGACAGTGTGACACAGAGTCTCCTCCTGGTTGCCTTCAGATCAAGATATAGAACCTTCGGTTCCTCCAGCATCACATCTACCTGCATACTGCCATGTTTCCTGCCATGATAATGGACTGAACCTCTGAAGCTGTAAACCAGCCCCAATTAAATATTTTATTTTATAAGAGTTGCTTTGGTCATGGTGTCTCTTCACAGCAATAAAACTCTAAGATAGGATAGCACAACTGCCCCTTTCCCCAAAAAGGATTCCATCCAAGGGTAATGTGGAGAGCCAATGAATTTACTGTTGTTACTTATAAGTGCATGAGTTACTCAAAGGCTGCTTCATAACCAAAGAGTCCACAATAGAATAGATAATAAGTGTGCTGTGACTGCTCCTTGGGAGGTATAAGCAGACATCTATGCACTCTGGAGAGGGTACAACAGTATCAGCTCTGGCAGAGTAATACAACATCATTATAGATAGGTGGTTGGTTGAGTTTGCTTGGAAAGTCAATAGAATTGGGGCTGTTATGGAAAATAAGGACTGGCCCCTTTAAGAGGGCATGCTCTTTGCTTCCCATCCAACCTCAGGAAGAGGACTGTTCTTGGCCCATCCAGAAGACTTGCAACCATTACAACTTGCTAAAGGCTGGTGAGTGGGACCAATGAGGGAAAAGAAGGCCTTCAAGGAGAGGACTCCAAGGCCCAAAGTCCTCTCTTGGAAACTCCTACTTCTGAATAGTTTATTGTCTAGGTTCCTTTTCCTCTCCCCATGGTTGTTGCTCCCCGTGTTCCCCATGTCAGCAGCCCTCCTCCCTTCACTCTTTCTTGCTTTCCTTGTGCAGCCTACTCCCACTTTCCAAGCCACTCCCACATTCCTTGCATCAGTGACCAAGCTCTTTGCATATCACTCACTTTTTCTGTGTAGACCTTCCTTCCAGGACATATATCTCTTTGTCCTTCCAACAGAATGAATGAGTAGTTCCCCTAGAGAACTCAATCAAGAGACCTCCCATTAATATTTTGGGACTTCATCTGGGACTGAAGACTCTGGTGACACACACAAGCATGGGTGACAACTTATAAAGCTTCATCTCTGAGGCTCCTTGCTCAGCTTGCAGGCAATTCCTTAGAAGAGTCTCCTCTCCCCAGCAATTTTTTATTCTACTAACCTTAGGGAGGGGCCACCTAAATCTCCTAAGTTTCTACCTTCTCAAGCCTTGTAAATTGTATGAACTTTCTGAGTCTTGTGAATTGTATGGGTATTGTGTATCATATGAACTTTGCAAGACTAGTAAGTTTTCTTAGCTTCCTTAGAGGCCTTAGCCTTCATTTCTCCAAGTGGGGATGCTTCAAGTTAGAGAAAATCATTACACAACAAAAGAGTCTAATTCTCCTTGCTTTCCCTCATTTGTCCACAATTTTAGTGGCCTGGCTGATTTCTCCTACTGCTTAGTTCTACAAATGTTTTCATGAGGAATTACTATCTGTTTCAGTGAGGCTGACCTCCCAGGTGTCCACAACATGGTCTTCTTTGTACCACTTGAGTCAGAAAGAATTTGTAAACAAGCACTACTGGAAATCCTTCTTTTTCTCCTGGCATCAGCTGTCTATACTAAAATAACTCTGTTCTTAATGAAAGAAAAGCATTCTGGAGAGAGGTGGAGCCTCTGTACTATGCCAGATGAGATCTCATTACTGCTGGGAGCTTCTGAGGCAGATCAACTCCAAAGGCACCGAAAGTCTTTTCCTAGCCCTGTGTACAACCCTAGGAAAACAGACCTGCATGATCAGCTAATAGTTAGTGCCACACCCTTGACAAGGCTTCTGGAATTTCCGGACTCCTCTGCCTGGATGTTGGCTTCCCAGTAATTGAAGGTAAAAAAAACAGCACAGCCAGGGCTGTAGTGACTCAAAAGTAGGTCATAAATATCTTTGAATCAAATTACTGAGGCTAATTCCTGGAGCAGGCACTACAGCAAGTGGGTCTCTGTATTTGTTTTTCTTTCTTTTCTGGGATTACAAAGACAAAGTGTTGAAATGTTCATGTTTCTTTCACCCTGAACAAAGAAAGGGCAGAGAACTCAATATTATTCATATCTACGCATGTCTTAGTGCATATAAAATTCAATGCACTTTCTAAGGGTAATTTCCATGAAATCAAACTGACAAGATTGATAGTGAATTATCCTTGTTTTTAGAAACCAGAAAAGTCTTAGAAAGAGTCAGATCATTTAGATCCCAACTGAATATTCCATGTGGCTCACAAACTATATGCTAAGCAGAAGTTCTAATAGAATCATGACTCTACAGATGTAGGCCAAATGCAGACTCCAAGCAAAACTGCTCCCAGTCACAAGCCTTTTAAATGGGTGTAACAGAGCTATGGGTAAAGAGATTCCATGCAAATGTGAGAAGTCAGGGAAGGCCAGACAAGGAAGCATCCATCTGTAATCCCAAAGTTCTTAGGGTGAGGTGGGAGGTGGGAGATGGGGACAAGAGAATCCCTGAAATCCCAGAGACCAGCTAACCAGTGTATACAACAGTGACCAACAAGAAACACTGTCCCAAAGGTAAGGACCCACACCAAGGTTGTCTTCTGACTTCGATATGGGTGACACAGACTGCATGCCCACATTATTAAGTAAGGGTGGGAAATGGATGCAAGAGCTGGTTTTGTGTAGATAGACACTGGGACATATTTCTGGTGAGCAGGTCATTTGGAGAGGCTGGGGTAAGAGTTCCAACAGCAACCCACTGAACAAAGGGAATTCCTTGATGACATAGAAACAATATTCCTCTTACATAAAAAACAAGGTTAAAATAGCAACAGGGGGCCACTGAGATGGCTCCATAAAGATACATCCCATGAAGCAAGCCTGATGACATAGCTTCAGGCCTGTGACCCACATGGTAGAAGAAGACAACTAATTCCTACAAATTATCCTCTGACACCCACATGTATGCCATGGTGAGCTCACACACAGAGATGATAGATAGATAGATAGATAGATAGATAGATAGATAGATAGATAGATAGATAGATAGATAGATAGATGGATGGATAGGTGAGCAGGCAGATGGACAGATGGATGAATGTAAAGATGGATAGGTGATTAAATAACATAAGAAATCAGCAAAACCCTGTATCTGACTATAGTAAACAGGATGAGCCATGACTCTTCTCTGAAGCACACATCCATGCTTTATGTCTTTTCCATGGCCTTTTTCTCCTAACACGGGTTCTTAACATACATTTTTAAATGTCTTTTAGTAAATTCCAACTCTGCTTCATACTGTCTAATGCTAAATTCTACCCTGAGATCAAGCCAAAGATCCAATTTAATGGAGCTCCTCCAGGTGCCTCCGGTGATAACATGCAGCTATGCCTCTGTCACTGTCCCTGCTGATGACTCTTACAGGCACCCAAGTCCCGTTCACTTAGGTGAGCCCTAGACCTCCCTACTCTTGCTCATGGCTCAGAAAGGAAGGAATCTCTCACAACTTTTACCTCTTTCCTGTCTCAAACTTCAGACCCTCTTCCTTAGCAAACCAAAACTGCCTTGAGGGACTTAGTAGTTAACATCCCTTGCTTCTCTTGCTGAGGACCCAAGTTCAATTCTAGCAACTACAAAGGGTACTTTACATTGCCTGGAACTCCAGGGAATCTGATGCCCTCTTCTGTCCTCTATAGGTACCTCACTCACGTGCACATACCCACATAAGTAAACAATGAAATACTTGAAAAAAACAAAGCCCATTGAAGAGTTTCTTTAATCTAACAATAAAACCCCTCTTGAGTGAATTATGTTACCACACTCTAGAGAAACCAAATAAATTTTTGTGCCCACTACATATTTAATTGAATTCTTCATAGCCATTAAATCATATTGATAGAAAGTATTTAATGGTATAGAATGGTATTCATGGCATATAAATAAATAAGTGAAAAATATTAGAAATCATGTGAACAAGAATCCTGATTATGTGGAAGGGCATGTATCTGATTATGACAAGTGGGCAGGGATTTGGAAGTATGTTGTTGTGTTTCCATGTTTTCCTTCCTGTGTCCATCTGCCTGGGACAAGGCTTTATTACACACACCAAGAGAAAGGCATGCTGCTGTTCAGCTTTGTTTGTGTGTGTGTGTGTGTTTGTTTGTTTGTTTTTGTTTGAGACAGTCTCTCTATTTAGTCCTGGCTGTCCTGGAACTCATTATGTAGACCAAGCAGGACTGAAATTCACAGAGATCCTGCTGCCTCTGCCTCTGCCTCCTGGACTGCTGTTTCGCTTTTGATGTTTGTGGTGTTTTGAATAAGTATGGCTCCCGTAGACTCATGTGCTTGAATGTTTGGCCCATAGGGAGTGGGACTATCAGGAGTTATGGCCTTGTTGGAATAGGTGTGGCCTTGTTGGGAGAAGTGTGTCGTTGTGGGGGTGGGCTTTGAGGTCTCTGATGTTCAAGCTATGCCCAGCGTGGCACAGAGTATCCTACTACAGACTGTGGATCAAGATATAGAACTCTTACCTTACCCCAGCACCATGTCTGCCTGCATGCTGCCATGTTTTCTGCCATGATGATAATAGACTAAACTTTTGAACCTGTAGGCCGGCTCCAAATTAAATATTTTTCTTTATAAGAGTTGCCTTGAGGGCTGGAGAGATGACTCAGCAGTTAAGAGCACTGACTGTTCTTCCAGAGGCCCTGAGTTCAGTTCCCAGCAACCACATGGTGGCTCACAGCCATCTGTAATGGGAATCCGATGTCCTTTTCAGGTGTGTCTGAAGATAGCTACAGTGTACTCATATACATGAAATAAATAAATAAATAAATAAATAAATCTTAAAAAAAGAGTTGCCTTGGTCATGGTGTCTCCTCACAACAATAAAACCCTAAAACAATGGTCAAACAGGATTTTACCCAGAAGATGAGTTTGAAAGCCACAAATAGATAAAAGAGGGCTTTTCCTTTCCTAGAAAGGTTATTCCTCTGTTGCTGACTACCTTGTGTTTAGAAACAAGTTCTCTCATTGACCTGAAACTCCCTGACTCAACTAGGCTGGCTGGCCTTTGAGCCCCAGGGATTACCTGCCCCACCTCCATAAGCATGAACCACCATATATCTCTCTTTTTTAAAAAAAAGTGTGTGTGTGTGTGTGTGTGTGTGTGTGTGTGTGTGTGTGCATGTGTGTGTTCATGTTCACATCTGTGCAGATGCCTAGAAAGGCCAGAAGGGGACACCAGATGCCCTGGAGCTGGAGTAGTAAGCCACCCAACATGGCTCCTGAGAACTAGGACTCCTTGGAAGATCAGTAAGAGCAATAAATTGTGGAGTTATTTCTCTGGTACCATGACTCTTTATGTAGGCTCTGAGGATCATGTTCAAGTTCCCATTTGCAACACAAGTACTTTGGTAACTGAGCCATCCTCCTAAGCCATGATAATGTTTCTGAAACTACTGTATTAATCATAATATTGGAAATCACTGGTAAAGTGACCTTTTTGCAACCAAAGTATCTTTGTAAAATGAGGCCACAGGTAATTTCCTCTTTTGTAATGTCACATTGCAAAGTTCAGTTAAAAATTTGAACCTTTAATTGCAAAGCTTTATCATGGGAGAAACTCTGACACTAGGTAGATTCACTAACAAGACATCAAATATTTAAGAAATAAGAAAATCAATCTTATATACTCTGTACCAGATTGAAGAACTAAGAATATATGGAATTTAATTTTTAATTTTTAAAAAATGTATGGGTATGTGTATATGCGCAGTGCCTGTGGAGGCCAGAAGATGGTGTCGTATCCCCCAGAATTGGGGTTACAGGCAGTTGTGAGCTGCCTGATGTGGGTATTGTGAACCAAACTCTCGAGTCCTCTGCAAGAACAGAAAAGGCTCTTAACCACTGACCCATCATTCTGGCACACAATTTTTAAGGCAAGCATTATCCTGATATTGAAAGTTACCAAAGAATTTTATGAAAGAAAAACTATAAATCAAAAACCCTTATGAACATAGATATGAGTCTTTCCCAAATTTTTTAAATTTATTCTTCCCTCATATATTACAACCTGACCACAGTTTCTCCTCCCAGCCCCCTTCCCCAAGTCCCCTGTCTGCCCACTCCCCATTCACTTCTCTTCCCCTCAGAAAAGGGCAGGATTCCCAGGGATATCAACCAAACATGGCAGCTCAGTTTGCTGGAAGACTAGGCACCTCCTCTCACAATAAGGCTGGGTGAGGCAACCAATGGGGGTGCGAGGATCTCAAAAGCAGGCAAAGGAATCAGAAATAGCCCCACAAGAAGATCTAACTACACAACCATAACATATATGCAGAGCGCCTAGGTCAGACCCCATATAGGCTTCCTGATTACCAGTTCAGTCTCTGTGAGCCCCTATGAGCTCAGGTTAACTGATTCTCTGGATTTTCTTGTGGTGTCCTTGACCTCTCTGGCTCTTGGGTATACGAGTCTTAATCAGCACATTAGCAAACACAACCAATTTGGCAAAATCTCTTCAAACTAAAACTTGTTTACTCAGCGGCTTGGCAGTGAGGATTCTGGGTCTATTGGACAGGCCTGAGTGCCCTCGTATATAATGACAAGTGTTCACCATAATACAGAATGCTCATTACTCACTGTTTGTGTTAGAAGATTGGAGACAACCCAAGTCGCCAACAATAAAGGTCTCATTATATAGATTATTCGGTAGTGGACAATGGGACATTGTACAGCAATAATGACAGTTGTCTGTATTGACATGAGACATCTCTAAGTTATAGTTGGTAAATTTGAAAATCCCCAATACAGAGAAGAGCTTATATTATTCTTACTGTTGTGTTCCAAAGTTTAAAAGTGGGAGGCTAGGAAGATGGTTCAGTGTGTACGTGCTTGCTGGACTGAGACGTCTTGAGTTCAGACACCAGGCATCCGTGTCAAAAAGC
Organism: Uromys caudimaculatus; assembly: GCA_028551405.1. Lineage (NCBI taxonomy): Eukaryota > Metazoa > Chordata > Mammalia > Rodentia > Muridae > Uromys > Uromys caudimaculatus. The sequence goes on along the minus strand of CM052711.1, from coordinate 60,692,082 downwards.
CTGCGGTAGAAGTACACACAAGCAAGGCCTCCTCTGGGAAGGCAAAGGAGGATCCCCAGGGCTCTCAGGTAACTCAAAAACTCTATCTCAAAAAATTAGGTAAAATTTAATAGAGGAAGACTCATACAGTCAACCCTGACCCCCAAGTGCACGTGCATGTGAATTTGTGCCCGCGCGTGCGCACGCACACACACACACACACACACACACACACACACTTGCCTCACAACAGACTGATCTTTCCATTCAGGTTTAATGTCTTTATTTCCCTACCTACTTCCTCTACTAAAAACAAACCATGACACGGAAATTAGTGACAGAGAGTTTTCAAGCCCAGGCTTAGGTAAATTGGGGTAAAGAACAAGTGCTTCAGAGAAAATCTTCCCCGGTTTTTGAAGAGGAGAAGTGGTCAGGAGGTTTTATGGATTGATGGGTGGAAAATTTGGGCTCTTGAACATCTTTGTGCTCGCTTGGAAGATTAATAAGTAAAGACAAGATGTCTCCCAGAAAGCAGCGCAGCAAGTGAGAAGGAATGCTCTTGCAAGTGACTAATGTGGGCAGGAGCCTGGGAAGCTTCGTTCACCCTGGGTGTCAATGCTCTACTAAGAAAAGCCCTCACTCCTGGTTCACCATCTCCCCCTCACTCCTGGTTCACCTTCTGTCCCTCACCCCTGGTTCACCATCTCTCCCTCACTCCTGGTTCACCATCTCCCCCTCACTCCTGGTTCACCATCTCCCCCTCACCCCTGGTTCACCATCTCCCCCTCACCCCTGGTTCACCATCTCCCCCTCACCCCTGGTTCACCATCTCTCCCTCACTCCTGGTTCACCATCTCTCCCTCACTCCTGGTTCACCATCTCTCCCTCACTCCTGGTTCACCATCTCTCCCTCACTCCTGGTTCACCATCTCCCCCTCACTCCTGGTTTACCATTTCTCTCTCACTCTGGTATACCATCTCTCCTTCTTCTATACTTACTTTTTTTAAAAAAAATTTTTATTTATTATATGTGAGTACACTATAACTGTCTTCAGACATACCAGAAGACAGCATCAGATCCCATTACAGATGGTTGTGAACCACCATGTGGTTGCTGGGAATTGAACTCAGGACCTCTGGAAGAGCAGTCAGTGCTCTTAACCGTTGAGTCATCTCTCCAGCCCCTATACTTACTTTTATTCTCTCTAAAATTGTGAGCCTGTCTTTTACAATGCCACGTACTTGAAATCCTGTCCTATACTGGGGCAGCAGAGGCAGGTGGTCCCTGGAATTTGCTGAGCAGCCAGCCTAGCCTGATGAATGAGCTCTAGGACAATGAGGGAAGCTGTTTCAAAAACCAAGATCAATTATCCCTGAGGAATGGCACTTGAGGTTGCCGTCTGGCCTATACACACAAGCTGGTATCCTCAACAGCTAAGAGAGCTTGTTGCCTCTACCGAGGACCTGAGTTCAGTTCCTAGAACCCATATAATGTGGCTCATGACTGCCTGTAACCCCAGCTCCAGGGGATCTGACACTGTCTTCTGGCCTGCCTCACACACAGGTGCATACCTACACACAGATGTGCACGCATACACATAAATAATTTTTAAGTTTAATTTTCACTTCCATCTTTCTACCTGTCTACATTTAATACAATTTCCAAAATGAGGGTCCCCCCCCCACTTCATGGTACACTATTGTTCCTTTTTCACATTGGTTTTATTTATAGTCTGACTGTTCCAGAATGTATTAAATGTGGTTTTCAGCCAAACAACTATACAACAAAATTAATGAACCAGAAAATCTGCCTCTACAACAAAGAGAGGAGATAACAGAGCTGGGGGCTGGTGGAATTCTAGATTGAACTTGGTTGCTTGGAGGAGCTCACATACCTGTTCCATCAGCCTGGATGCCAGGGGATGGAATCTGGGTTGTGAATCACAAGGAGAGAAACAGTGTTTGGAGCTACTCCTGCCTGGGGGCTGAGTGGTGGAAGCTCTGCAGATCCCAGCAGGAAGCAGGCTGTGTAGCTGTGTCATAAATAAAGGAGCTGCTTCAGACACCATAGCCAGCCCAGCCAACGTCATCCAGAAATATCTACCAGGGCTGGGAGATGGCTCAGCAGGGAAAGTGCCTACTGTGCAGGCATGAGGACCTGTGTTTGGATCTAGGTGTAGCAGAATACACCCATAATCCCAACACGGGGGAGTCAGAAACAGCTGTATTTCTGGGAGCTCAGTGGCCCACCCAATCTAGCCAAATTGGTGATCTCTGGGTTCAGTAATAGACTGTCTCAATAAACAAGTTAGAGGGGGCTGGAGAGACGTCTCAGTGGTTAAAAGCACCTGCTGCTCTGTTCAGTTTCTAGCACTCGTTTTGGGCAACTCACAACTATCTGTAGCTCCAACTCTAGGAGATCAAAAGTGCTTTGTGAGCCCCTGAACCCAAGTACACATACAACGACATGCAGAAATACACATAATTTAAAAAATAAAAACAAAAAAGAATTAAAGGTAGGAGGTGGAAGAGGAAAACATCCTGATCTGACATTGACATTCGCCTATGCATACACACACCTGACAAATATCCTTGTATACACATCCACACATATACACACACATCCACAACAACCCCCCCACACACACATCCACACACACACACAGAGAGAGAGAGAGAGAGAGAGAGAGAGAGAGAGAGAGAGAGAGAGAGAGAATCATATCTGAATATTTGCTGGTTGGTTTAAACAACCAAGCTTTGGAACATTAAATCAGATAGTGAAAGCCAGCATGGGGACAGTTTAGAAACTGACCAATTGTTCTCCTCTTCAGGAAGATGATCACATGACTGTGGGTAATAGCAGAGAGAGATTGGTATCTGGACTGAGACCCACCCTTCCTGCCTCCACACACATTTCCACTGTCCTTTCTTATGAGGCTGTGTTTTGTTAAACATGGCAGACTCCACTTCTCCACCCATCAGGATGCATCACATTGTCTACTAGAAAAAAAAAATTCCATAAGCAAATTTAAAGCTCTCAGTAATGAGGCCACATACTGTGCACATCCATTATTTTCCACCTAAACTAGCAAAGCTGTTCTCAGACTAATGGGGTACACTGAGGCAGAAAATTTCCACTAAAAGTCAGACTAATGGAAGAGATTGGTAGACAGCAACAGGAAGGTAACATGTAGCTAGGTTTATAATGGAGCCCAACAGGGGAATATGCATTACTTTGCAAAGGATGAATGGCTGTTAAAAAAAAACCCAAGCAATCCAGGGAGATGGCTCAGTGGGCTTGCTGGCTAGCCTGGCAGCCTGAGTTTGATCCCCAAAATCCACAAGGCAGAAAGAGAGAACCAGTTCTAAGAAACCATCCTTTAACTTCCACACGCACACCATGGTATGTGTGTGCTTACATATACATCATGGACACACACACACACACACAGACACATAGCCATACAAAAATAAATAAAAGCAAATCCAAGACAGCTGGGATTTGTTTGTGCTTGGACATAGAGGAGTAAGAAGAGGAGATCTGCCAGTGGTCATGCCAAGGAAGACACATGAGCCAGGATGGAGGACGGAATGGGTTCTTTGATGTAGGATAAGTTGAGTTCTGCTCAGGGCTTGGGGCCTGGTGGAGCTTCTGGAGGACAGCCAAGCTCCTTCCCTGTGGCGCTCCAGCTGCCTGGCAACACTGCACTGTCTGAGGTCCCAGTGGCATGGAAACACGATGGAACTAGCACTGCCCCATGGGAAGCTCTGCAGCAGATTGGCATGTGACTGGAGGGAAGGGCTTGGATGAACTACGAGGAACTTGGAGAAGGGTTTTCACTTTACTCTGAGGAGATGAAGCCAGCCATTGAGCATTTTAAACGTTTGCTGATAATTGTATTTGAGCACTCAGAAAACATCTTTAAGGAGTACTCTTGAAGTAGTCAGGAAGAGAAAATGGAGAGATGCAGTAAAGAGAAAGAAAGGGGAGCTGAGGGCAGAAAGACAAGAGTTCAGGGATCAGGCAAGTTCCATCCTTTTGGCAACTGATTATGATGGAACCTAGGATTGACAGTCAAGGAACTGGCAAGACTCTAGAACACAGAGGCCAGCAAAATTAGTGATGTGGATACAAGTGGAGAGCCAACAAGTCTAGAAATTCAGGCAGTAACATGAAGTAAAGAGCGGGCTGGAGATACACCTCAATTGGTAGAGCGCTTGTCTAGAATGCATGAAGCCCCCAGGTTCCATCCCCAGTACTGTCTAAACTGGACAAGATGGTGAATTTTTAGAATCCCAGCACTGGGGAGGTGGATGAAGGGAGATTAGGAGTTCAAAGTCATCTTTGTCTACATAGCAAGTTCAAAGCCAGCTACATAAGACCTTACCACAAAATAAGAAAAAAATGAAAGACATACAGAAAGCCATTGAATAAGGATGGGGGAAAGGAAAGATACTCTCCAAGGCAAGAAGGAGATAGTTTTTTAGGGAAAGGGATGACCGCTAAGTCAGTTATGTAAATGTAAGATACTATAGACCTTTAAGCTAACTAGACATAAAGATCTTGGATTTGTTGATAAGTCTCGCTCTTGGTAAAGATGTAAGCACAGGTACATAAGCACTGGTTGGAAGTCACTGACCTGAATCTTAGTGTTCAGCAGTGATGAATACTGACTGTCACCACAGGTCAGCAGACTCAATCTAACAACTAAAGATGCAGAAATTAATAAACCAAAAATATTGTATTTTCCAGTGACATCAGAGAGTGGTGGACACTGGATCTAAAGGGGAAAAGTGCCCATGAAAGATGAGGGATACTCTCCTTAATAAGATGTGCTCGGGGCTGGCTGTCCCCCTCTCTGGATTTACTGAGCCTCCTTTGTAAAGGGTCTAGCCTGTCATTGTCAGTGGGCATTCAGAGGTAAGAGGATAGACCACCAAGTTTCTACAAGCCTTGTGGATTAGCCAAAGAGATTGGAAGCTGTAAGAACTTTAAACACAGAAATGTTTCTTCCTGTCAACAACTTCTCCCTGTGTGCCATTTGTTGGGTGTGCTGTCACAATAAGGGCACCTGATTCAAGCCTGACAGCAGAGACAGCCCTCATAGTGGCGTGCAGGGGCTGGTTAGAAACAGGACTGCATCTCACCTAAGACAAGACCTTGACTCATCACACACACACACACACACACACACACACACACACACACACACACACACATACACACACACTTAGTTGAGATGGATGTGTGAAATGTGAACACTGAAATCATTTTTATTGATAAATTAGGGTCTGCATGCCGAAATGGCTAAGAATGATAAAGTGCTTGCCATGCAAACAGAAGAACTCTGACCCCCATGACCCATGCAGGAAAATGCTGTGTGTCACTATGGGCTTGTACTCTCAGCACTGAGAGGTGAGGACAGGGAGAGGCTGGGTTTTGAATTCTCCAGGTTCAATGAGAGATTCTGTCTCAAAAAGAAAGAGGAGAACAATTGAGGGTGATCTACTACTTGGTTTCTGGCCTTCATTTGCACCTGCATGCATGTATATGGACATCCATACACACATGTGTGTGTGTGTGTATATATATGAACATGTAAAGACACATATAGACAAAATTAATAAAATAGGCTTGAAGACAAATGAAAACCTTGAGCTGGAAAGATGGCTCAGTGGGTAAAGCACTTGCCATTTGAACCTGACAGCCTACGTCTAGGTCCCCAGAACACAGGTAACATCTGGACACACTAGCCCAAGCATCTAATCCGTGGGGAGAGGAGTGTGCAAGCCTATGTGGAGATGAGACAGGAAGACGAGAGAATCTCTGGAAGATTCCAGAAAGCTGGGCTTACAAGGTGGAAATTGGTGGACCTCCGCACACTAACTGTGGCATGCACACAACCACATGCGTGAGCAAGCACACACTCACATACACACATACAATTCAAACACATAGGCACACCAAACTAAATAATAAATGAAAAACTTCTGTTCGTATATCCAGAGACATTTTAAAGACAGGTAAAAGGTAAGCTGTGGCTAGGAGAAGGTGTTTACCAATTACATATAAAACTTGTATCCAAAATATGTAAAGAACTATAAAAACTAGACATGTAGGGGCCAGGGAGGTATCTCAGTAGGAAAGGTGCTTGCTATCAGGTCTGACCATCTGAATTTAATCCCTGGGACCCAAGTAATGAAAGAGGATATCTGACACCTAAAATGATCCTCTACTTCCACACACACGTGCTGTGCCATGTACACATGTACACACACGCACACACAAATAAATAGATACATCAATTAATTAATTAATTAATTAATTAATTAATAGTTAGGGAAAGAATCAGAAATCATTAAAGCCAAATACTGCTCTATAATAATAAACCAAAGATTTGAGAAGTCATTGACAAGTTAAAACATGCAAATGCCTAAGCAGCTGAAGAGATGGTACCTCCCAGGAACTGTGGGGTCTGGAGGATAGCTCATTGGTTAAGAGCACTTGCTGCTCTTGCAGAGGACCTGAGTTTGGCTCTCAGCACCCACATGACTCTAACTCCAGACAATGTGATATCTTCATCTAGCCTCTGTAGGCATCCACAGCCATGTCTTCAGATAACTACATATAGACCCATCTACACCTCTAATTAAAAATAAGAATAAATCTTAAACAGAATGACCCACTGGACTGCAGGTGAACACAACAGAGATCCTGTTGTATCACTACCAGACTACCCTGAAATACAGAGACTGGCAGCACATACCACAGAGGCATGGCGAGCCTCTGGGGTCCTGAGCAACAGGTAAGAGCATAAAATGAAAAACAGTGTGGAAAAACTGTCAAGCATTTCCTTAAAACGTGTAAGCATGTGCTCTCTCTACGGCCCAGCAATCCTGCTCCACTCTAACTACCTAAGATGCATAAAATGAATATATGCAAAGGCTTTGCACGCATTATTTTAGTATAAAAATGTTATTCACAGCAACCCTGAACTGAAAAATTCTCTACTGCAAAGAATAGCGGTAATCAGATTTCACTCTATATGTATGACAGAATACTAACCAGCAAGAAGGGAAAAGAATGGATTCTGACATAGGCAACAGCATGAAGAATCTCAAAGATGCTATGTTAAACGAAAGTGCTAAGACCTGTGAGTGATAACTGCACAGTAACATTTACATAGAGCTCAAGAATGTGAAACCCTGAAGTGTATAGGCCACCTCATGACACTGTAAAGAGGAGTAGTCCAGTATGACTACAATCACAGGCACTGCAGGGACGGCCCCACAGTTAAAATTGCTTGCTCTTCCAGAAGACCCACATTCTGTTCCCAGCATCCACCTCAGGCATTTTGCAGCCACCTGTAATTCCATCTTCAGGGCATCTGATCTCCTCTACTGGCCTCCATACACATGGTGATTCAGACACACCAACACACACACACACACACACACACACACACACACACACACACACACACACGTCTTTAATTATAATACATTTGAAATTTTCCTGTTATCCAGCGCAATGGTTAATCTTGACAACTAGATGGGTTTAAGAATCATCATGGAGTCCAAGCTCTGAGCATATCTGTGAGGGGATTTCTAGACAATGAGGTTAGCTGGGATGGGAAGCCCCGCCCTGAATGTGGGCAGTAGTATCAGATAGGCTGGGGTCCCAGACTGAATAAAAAGGAGACCGTGAGCTGAGCACCAGTATCCATCTCTCTCTGCTTCCTGACTACCGATGCCACTTGACCAGCTGCCTCAGGCTCCTGTGATAAAATTCACTGGCAAAAGCAACTTAGAGGAGAAAGGGCTTAGTTATCTTATAGTTTCTGGTTACAAACACTCATTTCAGGGGAAGTCCAGGCATTAGGAACTTGAATCATGGTCACACTACATTCACAGTTAAGAGCAGACAAAACTGAATCAATGCTTACATGCTAGTGCTGGACTCATTTTTGCTTATGCAGTTCAGACTGCCCTGTCTAGAGACTGCTGCCATCACTGTGGCAAGCCTTCCTTTCTCAATGAACACACTTAAGACAGTTCCCCAGAGACATGCCCACAAACCAACCTAATCTTGATAATCTCCCACTGAGATGCTCTTCTTGGATGATTCTGATTGCACCAAGTTGAATTAAAACTAACTACCACAGCTACCAATATCTCTCTAGGGAGGGGTGAGGCACCCCCTCTCACCTGCCATTTCTTCTTTGTTTTTGTAAATATTTTTCTAAGATTGAATTTTTACGTGCATGTGTGTCTGTGTGGAGATATTTATGCTGTGTGTTTGCAGTGCCTTTAGAGGCCAGAAGAGGGTGATGAGTCCCTGGAGCTATATTGCAGGCAGTTGGGGGAACCGAACTCAGGTCCTCTGGAAGAGTAAAACTCTTAACTACTGAACCACCTCTCCAACCCCATGTGTGTGTGTGTGTGTGTGTGTGTGTGTGTGAGAGAGAGAGAGAGAGAGAGAGAGCGCATGTGCCACAGCATGTGTGTGAAGGTCAGTAAACAACCTGAAGTAGCTGTTCCCTCCTTTCACTATGTGTGTCCCAGGAATCGAACTCAGATAGTGAAGCTTGGCAGCAAGTCCCTTTACTCTCTGAGCCATCTCGACAACCCCTCAACTGATGAAACGCTGTTGGGCTGGGAATGTACAGTACTTTCTTTCAATTCTCCCATATTGTTTGGATTATTTTTAAAGCATATGTTTTTTTTAAATTGTTCTTTAAAATTGAATTCTTTCTCAATAAGCACTTAGGACTTCCTTCCCCTAAATTTAGCATCAAGGATTTTAAAAATATAAGAAATATTTCATATCATTAAAGTTTCTGAAGATAAAATAGTTCTCCAAACTCTCACTGCTCATTCCATTTTGAGTTTGCGCTATAATTCTGGGACTTTCTTCCTTAAATGCATATATTTCAGAGGGAGAAGCAAAAGAATAATTGCTGTGCTGCGGCCCCCATACTGCTGGTGCAAAACAAATTAGATGACGGCTGGAAAATGCCTCGGAAAGTTCAAAGTGTTACATAGATCTGAAGGGGTGGGAGGGAGCGTGGAGTCTGCTCGAGCATCCTAACGAAGGCTCTTAATGCACCTTCTGGAAATATTTAATCTACCTGTTTCGTGTGTGTGTGTGTGTGTGTGTGTGTGTGTGTGTGTGTGTGTGTGTGTGTGTAGTGGGTGTATGTGTGCTGTGTTTTTCTCTTTTGCACGGATAGTCCTCATGGTTCCTGGAAGCCACCTGAGCTATGTATGTGCAAAACCATAAGTGGACACCATGATTTTGCCTGCAGTCGTTGCTATGGGCTACCATAGCCTCAGTGAACACCCTGGCTTGTAAATTGGTGACGTCTGGGCCCTCAGCATACCTCCTTATGCTTGTGGTGATAAGGGGGTGTTGTGCTAATAGGGGGGTATTGTGGTGACTTTGAGAATGATGGAGCCTCTCTCAGGGAGCTAGGGGTCCTGGAAACTAAACCATCCCTAGTCAATGTCTTTGGGGTTCTTGTCTCTCAAATTTGGAGGCTGAAATTCGCAGAGCATGGTGGAAGTTTTTAGTGTAGACAAATAGAGATACATGGAGCTAGAGAGAGGGCAGGGGCAGAGCTCCTGCAAAGCAGAGAGGTCCCAGGAGATAGGAGACTATGGAGCTGATGGTCTGGGGCTTTGAAAAGGACTCATGTCAGAAACTGGGATGAGGTATAGGGAGGGGTGAGCTGCTTAGTCCAGTTGACCCAACTGGACATCGAGTCATCTCCACACAGTGTCAACTGCCTATAGCTTCTAGACAGAGCTGCTCATTTAGGAGGCTGGAAATCAGAACTCTCTCCTGCACTCCTGACCTCCAGCCTCGGACATTTCCAGAATTGCTGCTTTGGAATCCCGGCCTCGCTGATCCGTTTCTACCTCATTCTCACCACCCGGCATCCACCCACCCGGTATCCACCCACCCGGCACCCACCCACCCGGCATCCACTCACCCGGCATCCACCCAAAGGATCCAGTCTTATGGAAGCTTTGCATCTTGTGGCAATCCTTGCCGGAAGTTTGCATTATATCCCAGGGAAAAGCTCCTTACCTAGTGTTGTACCCTGCTAAGGTTGTAGTCTACCCCATGTCTAGACAACTGAGCTCGGTGCGAAATGGAGGAATCCCTTTTCTTAGCTGGACTTCCTCTTCTCTGATCTGGGGAGCCCAACCCCCAATCCTCTACCTGAGGAATGTCACATAGTCCTTGGAGAAATTACAGGTTCAATTTCTTGGAATGCCTCTCCATTGCAAATGAGGTATCCCCAGAACCGTAAACCTCTACCAATGAAACTTCACCCTAAGAAGAACCCCTTCCTACTCTTCAAGGTTCATATATATAGCACCTGATTCTCCCTGAATAAAGTGTATACGCCCAAGCTGTTTCACTGAATATCATCTAAGAGAGCCATTTCATTGAATGCCGTCTAAAAGAGCTGTACCACGGACTTTTCAGAGAACATCATCCATACCCATGCCCCCACACCCCACACCCCACCCCATACCCACCTCTGAGATTCACTGCCAGACTAGGGTCCTGCTGACCCATGCAGTCAGGGTTCCTGCTCTATCCTACCCCGCCTGGTGTAAAGCAGTGCCCAGACACCCCAAGGGAAGAAGCAGAAAACAGAACCACACCTAGAGTCTACAACCTTGCTTTCACATACTCCTCTTTGTATTAATGCAGGCAGCCGTATCAGCTTAACCTGTAGCTGCAAGCTCAACATATTGCTGTCTCTCTGCTGCTTCAAAATTGGTGGTAACTGCTGGACCACGGTGAAACCTTAAGTGCAACATTAACAGAGAAGTATGGTATAGTAACTCAAATTGGCTTCTTTCCAAAGCTTGGCATGTTCTTATTAACTGCTTGTATAAGACCTTCAAAGGTTTTTACTACATTTATTTACAGGTGTGGCATGTGTGCCTGTGTGTGTTTGTGTGTGTATGTGTGTCTGTGTGGTGTGTTTACATGCCCATGCTAGTGCACACATGCTAAGGTACACATTTGGTAATTAGAGGACAACTTTTGGGAAGTTTATCGGCGGGTCCTGGGATCAAATTCAGGTCTTCAGGTTTGGCCGCAAGCACCTTTAGTCCCTGAACCGTCTCCATAGCCCCATATTTCCTGTTTTGTATATTTTTATTTTCAACATTTAAAGTGATCTGTAGAGCTTGAAATACAGACCAATGGTTAACTGTTTTCTCTCACATGTATGAGGCCCTAGCTCAATAAAACTCCCAAACAAGGCAGATGAATGAATGGATGATGGATAGACAGATAGATGGATAGATAGGCTTCACCAAACTCCCAATGCAGTGCCAGACATATATAGTGTTAAAAACCCTTCTGATAATATACTAGGTACATTTTCCGTTATTGTTTCCACTGGGGTTTTGTTTTTGTTTGTTTGACACAGGTCTCTGTCTGTAGCCCAGAGGAGCCTCAAACTCAATGATCCTCCGACCTCAACCTTCCTAACACTAGAATTTTCCATGAATTCCACCAACCCAGCTTCAGTCTGTGTCATTGTGCCTTTCTGCTTCCTCAGAATCTAAGCTCCATCTCAAAATCTCAAGACTCATACCCACTCGGACCTCTTGTCCCACCGTGTTGGAGGCAGAGCTCAGCAAAGTGAGCACACATTTCATTTTCCTTTGAGGGTGGTTTTCTGATGGTGGGCTTTTTCATTGATTTCCGAGACTATATGCTGTGGGATTATTTAACTGTTCTAGTCAACAGTCATTTTGACGTGTTGTAGAATATATGACTTCCAGGAGTTAGGGGGATGGCTTAGCGCTTGCCACACAAGTAGGCAGATCACAGTCAGATTCCCAGAAGCCACATGAATGCCGAATGGACATGGCAGTGTGCCGGTAGTCATAGTCTTCTAGGCAGAGACGGGGGATTCCCCAGAGCAAGCTGGTGGAGATGGGCAGGAGATAGGAAGACAGAGGGATGGAGGAAAACACCAGACTTTGGGGAAAACTGTCGTTTATTAAAGTTACCTACAGAAGAGAATGTAGCAAGCATTTAGCACAAAAATTCCTCCCCACGACCAGTTCCTTAGCTGACCTTTCTAGACATGCAGTTTCTTTATTTTTTTGATATTCATCCGTATTTTGAAATGAAATTTTACTGTGTTGGCCTCAAATTCCTAGGCTCAAGGGATTCGTGCCCCAGCCTTCCAAGTACAGGGACGACAGGGTAGGTATACCATTTAAATCTCTAGAACAGTGAATTCTTTGGGACATATTAAATTAAGAAGCAAGCTGATCATAATAAAATATTCCAGCACAGCAAGATAGTCTGTGAACTTGTATTAAAACAGTGCCTGGGTTAGCGATTTCCAAAGAGCCAGTTGTCCAGTGCACTTACAGGCAACTTTCCTTCACAGAATCTGCCAGGCACAACATTCTAGACTGAAAAAATGTCCCACTGGTTAACAATGCTTGCTGCTCTTACCCTGCAGAGTACCCAAGCTCAGGTCCTAGCACTCACATAAAGTGGTTCAAAACCTTTTGTAACTCCAGCTTCAGGAGATCCGATGCCCTCTTTTTACTTCAACAAACACACACACACACACACACACACACACACACACACACACACACACACACACCTTTTAATACTCTATAAGGTTCCTATTTGTTTAGCAAGGTCTCAACCAGCAATCTGTGCAACACGCAGGTTTATTATTAGGTATATTTCCTCCACAGAGTGTGGTCTTTCCACCTCCGGTGACTGTCCTAGGTAAGTTGCTGTGATAAAATGCCTTGACAGAAAACAACTTGTGAGAGACAACGCTGATTTTATTTAGTTCAAAATTCTAGGTTACAGTCTACCAGTGCAGGCAAGTCACAGTGGCCAGAAGCTCATCACATCCTCGCTGAAGAGCAGAGAGAGAATAAATAAAGGCACACACACTTAGTGCTTAGCTCACTTTCTCCAAATTTGTACATTCCAGGACTCAAACTCAAGGAATTACATCACCAACAATGGGCAGGCCTTCCCACCTCAATTAAGACAACACACCACAGACCACAGACCAACTCAACGTAGGCAATCACTTGTTCAAACTCTCTTCTCAATTGATTTCGATTGCCTTAAGTTGAGAGTTAAAACTAACCATCACTGTAACCAAGTTCTCTCTCCCTCATCTACCCCTCTCCTCCTTCCCTCCCTCCCTCTAAATGACACAGATACATGTCCCGTGGTAACTATCTAGAGGGTGAAGGAACTGCAGTGTACTATGGGATCTGTTTATCAGCAATAACAAGCTTCAAGAGTAATTAAGGACTGGTGACAATTATATAGTATATTTAAAAATTCAGTGACCTCTCAGGCCATATATGAGACTGGCAGTATTTGGCCTGTATATCTGTTCAGTTCTATATGGCTTCCTTAGAGTCCACGACTGAGGATGCCAGACAGTAGCTCTTGGTTCTGTCGTTACACTCAAAGGCATGTCCACTGACTACTAAACTAATTTGTCAGCTGTTTGATTCCCTCACAATGAAGATGAGGAAATGGTCATTCCTTTGGAGATGAGCCATCTCTGCTCACCTGTTTCTAGGTTACTTACCCATTAGTTCTCTGTAAATATGTGTTGCATGTAGCTTTTGCTACCCTGCCCAAGCTCTAGGAACAGACTGTGCTAGCAGCCCCCACCCAACTTCCCTTGAATACATGGATAAAAGACAGAGACACACAGTTGTTCATTTTCAACTTGCCTTCTTGGCATAATTGCTGGGCATTATTAAACTCCAGAGGCTAGTGGACCCTATCAATACACTTAGCTCTACACCTCCCACCTGCCCTAAACTTTAGTTGCTCAGTTACATCTAGTCCCTGCCAAACACTTCCAACCTTCTGTATGTAGGAGAGGTCACAGGCTGCCACTCTGCCTGAGATCTCACATGGCTGGTCATCTTTTCTCCCTTAGAAGTATGGCAAACTCTCCTCTCCTTTCCTTGTATCTGTCTCCTTGTCTCCAGTGTCTTGGAAGTCCTGCCTATTCCTTCCCCCCAGCAATTGGCCAATCGATTCTTTACTGACAGATCAAGAACCAATTGGAGAACAGGACCTTAGCATCAGACCACCCCTACAAATATGGGTTTGCTGCTGCTGCTTCTCTCCTCCTCCTCCTCCTCCTCCTCCTCCTCCTCCTCCTCCTCCTCCTCCTCCTCCTCCTCCTCCTCCTCCTTCTTCTTCTTCTTCTTCTTCTTCTTCTTCTAATACTTCCTAGAATTCCTGTTACTTCTCAAATCTGTGCATTGGCATTTTATATTGTTTTTATTTTATATTTTATATTATGTCTATGACTGTTTTGCTTACATATCTGTATGTGTACCCTACATTTGGCTGGTGACCAAGGAGGTCAGCAGAGGGAGACAGATCCCCTAGAACTGAACATTTTGGGTGACTGTGAGCCACCACATGAGTGCTGGGAACCAGACCAAGGCCCTCTGAAAGAGTGACAAACACTCTTAACTACTGAGCCATCTCTCCAGCCCTGGATACATTTTATTAGCTTGGTGATATTCTCAATAATTATTTTTCATAACATCACTTCTGGCTGGCTGGCTGGTTGGTTGGTTGGTTGGTTTTGAGGCTTAGCTGACCACATTCTCAGGAAACCAGAGACTGTGGTGGTGGCATTTAAGGCTCAGTGTCTTAGTTTCCTTTCCTATCTGCTATGACAAAATACCCTGGCAAAGGCAACTTGAGAGAGAACTGAATTTATTTTCTAACTATAAATTCATGCTTATAGTTCATCATGGTAGGGAGGTCAAGACTACAGCAACTTGGAGCAACTAGTCCTCACTTCCACAGGCAGAAGGAGCGAGTCCATAGTTCACTTTCTCCACTGTTTACAGTCCAGGATCCATTGCTGAATGAATACTGTCGCCCACAATCCAGAGTGTGTCAAGTGAATAATTAAAACCAACCACAACATCCCTATTTGCATGTTGGAAAAGTTCTATCATTTGATATGACCCTTGATTCTACATGAGTTATTGAGTCCCTAAATACTTTTAAATTTGTTGGAGTCTTGTTTCCTTTCATACCCTTAAAACCTATCATTGTTGGCAACACTTACAGTTATAACAAGTTAAGTTTTGAACATTTTCCACAGCTTTGTTTGGCTTGAAAACACAACATATGGTATCATTCCACCAGAGTAAGGTATAGTAATGCTTTCTAACATGATTGTGTGTGTGCGTACTTGTTGGATACAAGGGCGTGGGAGCGTGAAGTCCTGTGCTTCTGTCCTGAGCGCTCATGGCCCCTGAGAGAGGCCAGGGCGCGGCAGGTGACCGCGTACCTTCACAGGCCGCAGGCTTGCCAGGCTGTAATAAGCCTCTGAGGAGACACAGCCTGGGGTGGGGGAAGGGGCCATGGTTCCCAGGAGATGCGCCACAGCCAGCTCCGTGGGGTTCCCACGCTCTGGGCATCACAGACGCTGCTGGATGCTGTGGAAGAGCTGGGAATGAAGTGGGACTGCAGACTGGATCTAGCCTGGACCAAAAGAGGAGAAGGAGTGTGGCTGGCATCAGGTTAGCGGCTTGGGCACCAACTAGCTACGTTGGCTTGAGTGGATGACTGCCGTGACTGAGAATGCTGGGATGGCTTCTGCGGGAGGCTAGAAGGTGGTTCTTTTAGGCGAAGGCCAGTTCCCTCGCTTCCCACATAGATCAAGATGAATAGAGACAGTCCATAGTTTTCGGGCATTTATTGTCATGTCATGGCAGAGAGTGGCATGGATGAGATCATACCCAGCTCCCTCAGGGAGAGGCGAGGTTGAAATAGTAACTGGAAAGGGACGTGGCTATGTCACTAGGTGTCTCATTAACATGGGGATGTCTTGAGGCTATGTGACTATGCCTCTACCTGAGGAGGGGCTTGAGGGGAGTTCACTTTTTACGTGACCAAATGTCACAGACCTATGGAGAGATATAGGCACATGTCAGGAGCTGTTTCTAGGAGCCTGGCAAATGCCTGCCATCCCTTATAGGCTGTCCCCTGCTGGAGACAACCTATTGGGCCCACAGGGTTCAAACCTTAGCTCTACCAGAAACCAGACTGCCTTTCACAGCCCTGCACATACTAATTCTTTAGTAACCAATTTTTCTTATACAAAAAAGTCTTATTCTTACAAAAAGTAATTTGTTTGTGCTAACTGTGACTATTAGTTTTAAATGTCAACTTGCCACAACCTAGGGTCACTTAGGAAAAGAGTCTGACTTAAGGACTCATCTAGATTATGGCCTGTGGCCATGTCAGTGGAGAATTGTCTTATTTGCTAATTGACCCAATCCACTGTGGGTGGCACCAGTCCCTAGGCTAGGCTCTGAATCGTATCAGAGTGAAGAAAATTAACTGACTGGGTAAGCATTGGTGCATTCATTTCTCCCTGCTCTTGACTATGGGTATGATGTAACTAGTTACCTTAGTTCTTGTCTTTCTTCAAATGATGAAATATAATCTATAATTGTGAGCCAAATAAACCTTCCTCCCCAAAGTTGCCTTTGGTCAACGTGTTTTATCATAGAAACAGAAATGAAAATAGGACAGTAGACAGATTCTAGAATCACACTACCAGCATTGCTTACAACAGTAATGCTACCCAGTGCCATGCAAAAGAACACTTACAGTTCATTCTACTTTAGGAAATAGCGACTTAAAATGGAACCAGGTTGGTTTTTATTCCAATATGTCCACAGGATTTTTTGAATAGTATGCAGTAGTCCTGGCTTAATAAATATTGTTGAGCGAATACTCTTAAAATTTTTTATTCAAGTGCTTATTTGAAGTTCAACTTAGTCTCACCATTCCTGATTATTTTTTAATTCAAATGTATTGAGGTTCTCAGAATATTCTGAGTCCTCAGGAGAGGGTAGTTTTATTGATATTATTTTCTTGGTGGAACTATTGAGCAAGTAGAAGTCTTGTAAACATAAGATCTAGGCAGGCCAATCAACTGTGCTTTCTCTGTATTGCTGAACTGATAGTAACATCAGAATTTGCGTGGTTCTACATAGTCCCTTATTAACAAAATTCTGACCTGGTATTAGAACTTTGTATTTGTTTGAACTAGAATACTTTGTTCCTTCTATGATTATCAATAAATAATCCTTTACTGGCTAAATTACATCATGTATTACTATATAAAAGTTTACAATTTCTAAATCATAATCATGCTCCTAATTATTTTGGATCTGAAATAGTCTTTTTCTTCAAGGTGTTTTAGGAATACCTTGAAAGAGTTTCTTGGCGAGAATCTGTCTGGATTGTGTTAGCCAAAAGGCATGCACTGCCAGGAATTTTTACAATTGGGTTAATTTAAATGAGAAGACCTCCCATGAATGTAAGCAGCACCATTTCATGGTCTGGGCCCTGAACCTAAAGGAGAGAGAGAGAAAGTGACAGAGACAGAGACAAAGAGACAGGGATAGAGTGTTGAGCACAGGAAAGTGTTCCCAAATTTATCTTCTCTCTGCTCTTGGCTGTGGCTATGATTGGCTACTTCAAGTTCCTACCCTTTTGACATCCCACTATGCTGGACTAGAATTATAAATTAAAATAAACGTTTTCTCCCCTAAGTTGCTTGTACCAGCCTATTTTTACCACAACAGTAACAAAACTAAGACAGAGGATTATAGTCCACCATAGTCCATTGTGGCAAGGAAGGCATGGTGCCAAAGGCAATACAGGGCTTTGGTTGCCTTATTTATACAGTTGGAAGTTGAAGAGGAGACAAGAATCAGGGTCAAGCCATAAAATCTCAGGGTCCACTCCTGGTACCCACTTTTTGCAGCAAGGCTCCACCTCCTAAAGGCCCTACACAACCTTCCAAGCAGTAGCATCACCTCAGAACCAAATGTTCAAACTCATGAGCCTATGGGGGACATTTCACATCTGGATCACAATAGTTGTGTCAGAATTCTGTCTGATTACCAAAGAAAACTATGTACAAACACAGTAGTTATGGCTGTGTGTGTGCCAACTTACTGCTAAATCCTGTATGCTTGTTTACTGACCCATTTGTTTTGTGTACGTGTATGTGGGTGCACACATGTCATGGTGTACGCATAGAGGTAAGAGGGTAATTTTCAGGAGTCAGTTCTCTCCTTCCACTGTGTGGACCTCAGAGATCCAATTCAGGTCATTGTGTGTGGCAGCCAGCTCCTTTACCCACTGAGCCACCTCACCAGCCTCATTGCTTCATACACTATTTGATGGATATATTATGTAAAAACTCAAAGTAAAATTAAGATTATCCTAACATGGGCTGTCACACTCCAAGCCACTTCCATGTGAATATAGTTGCTCATTTTCTTAAGAGCATACAAACCCAAAGCTTTACAAATAAATATAAATATTAGCACATAGAACCAGAAAAAATATTGGTTTTACCATCGAAGACAGAAAAATGTGACAGCCTGGAATTTTACTTAGAACAAGGGAAAGACAAAGTTCTCAATACAATTGTATGGTGTGAAATATGCAACTCTTATATTATGTTGGGCAAGGTGGTTTACAGCTGTAATCCCAGCACTGAGACTGAAGCAAGGCAATTGTTAGGAGTTCAAGGCCAGCCTGTGATAGAGACCTTGTGAGATGGGTGAGACCTTGTCTTAAATAAACAAGCAAACAAATGGATAAATAAACAAAAAATTGAAAGAACATCAAGACTCATTGGTCATCTGGAAATAAATGACATTCAGCAATAAAAATGGGCTTGAGGGGCTGGAGAGGTGGCTCAGTGGTTAAAAGTATGTACTACTCTCTCAGAGGGCCCAAGTTATGGTCCTAGTACCTACCTTGGGTGGCTTACAATAATCAATAACTTTAGCTCTTAGGGGAATCTTGAACTGCTGCTGGACCCTCCACAGGCATCAGTACTCTGTGTGTGTGTGTGTGTGTGTGTGTGTGTGTGTGTGTGTTCACACGCACATGACTATGTGCACACACACACAATGAAAGAATAAAATCTTAAAGAAATGGCTTGAGTGGTGGCCACCTGACACTGTTATGAAACTCAAGGGACCTGGACGCCACATCTGCGTGACTAATAAAAAGTTGCTGGCTGCAAGACACAAAGATAGCAAAGCAACCCTGCCTGTATAGAGTCCATTTTCTGTGAGGGAAAAAAAGGAGAGAGATGGGAACAAACACCCACATTTGCTTACAGGAAACAACAAACTCTGTAATGAAAAGCATGGAATTAACAAGAGTGGTTACTTGTGGGAACACGCTGGCTGTCAGGAACAAAGATAAGCCGTGTGCTGTTGGGAGTTTCTTGAATCGTGAAGCTATACTACCTACTCAAATGAAATAAAATGTATATGAATGTTCAAATGGAAATATTCCTTTCGATGCATATGCTTTTTAGATTATTGGGGCTTGGCTGACACCAAGTCACAAGGGACAGTGTCCCATAGCATCATAAACAATATAATGCAATTTCAAGACTCGGAAAGACTGGACTACATTCCATTTGCATAAAGCAGTTGCTCTTTTCTCCTCGGAGACCAAACTGCAAATCATATTCTTGACATTAAAGTAAAATGTTAAATTCTTCATTTTCATTATGTAAATGTTTTCTTAACTATGTTTTGAAGCTTAGGGGTGGTATTATGCAAAAGCCTCCGTATTTGAAAAACATGTTTCATGAAAACAAGAGTCACAAAAGATTATTTAAATTAACATCTCACACACAGTTTTTACTTCTTCTAAAAGGAGAGCTTGTTTTGTTATACCTTGGAGTGTGCTTGCTTATTAACAGATCACATTTTTTTGAACATTAAGATTTAGCTAGAAGAGTAAAATGTTTATTAAAGTTTCATTTTATTTTTAACTATGTGTATGTGGCGTGACAGGGCAGGCATGCACATGAATGTGTGAGGGCAGAGGCTTCCTTGGAGTTGGAGTCACAGAAGGCTGTGACTTTCCCAAGGTAAGTGCTGGAAGCTGAGCTCTAAAAGAACAAACAATAAACATTCTAAACAGCTTCATCTGTATAGTCTCCTAGCTTTTGATTTTAAAGCAGTATAATTTATAAGTTTTGTATATATATATATATATATTTTTAAAAGAATCTTATCCAGGCATAGTGGCATACCCCTTTAATCCCAGCACTTGGGAGGCAGAGTTAGGTGGATCTCTGTGAGTTCCAGGCCAGCCTGGACTACAGAGCAAGATCCAGGACAGCCAGGGCTTCACAGAGAAATCCTGTCTCAAAACTCCCCAAAACAAACCAAAACAAAGAACCTTTGGGCTGGAGAAATGGCTCAGTGACTAAGAAGTCAGTCACAACAGGCAGCTCACAACCACCTGCTGCTCCCCACCACCCTCTGGCCTGTGGGCACGTGCACATGTGCACACGTGCACCCATAGAGACACACACACATACGTATAAAAATGAGAGCAATAAATCGTACACATTTTTATGAAAAGGAGTCCATATTTTTTCTGTAAGCATTAATCCTTTATGATTTTATCAAGTAAACTGCCTATTTAAATCAAAGTACGTTTTTAATTCAGTGAATAGTGTTCCAAACTGTCACTCTAGAGATTCTGTCAACACAAAATGTCATGCTTTTGCAGTATGTAAAAGTTTCTTTTGATATTTGTGTCTTTGTAGGAGATTGCCATAATTCAATGTCCACTCCATCAATGGTGACTCTTGGTATATTGGGGGAGGGGGGATTTGAGACTGCACTTCTGCTATGCAGCTGTTTTTAGTCATTTGTCACCACTGTCAGCTCATGTGTGACCATACTGAGGGTGGCCCAGCATCTTTCTTGGTGTTGCTGTAGCTTAGTTTCTATCTGGGAAACTCTGTGGACCCTCAGAATTGCTCCAAGATGAGTTGTTTACAGTAGGACCATGAAGAAAGAACTCATCATCAAGAGAGTGGTTAGGTCTAGAGGCAGAAAACGTATTTCAGCTGAAAGAACACTTGCCTAGCACATAGGAAGCTTCAGGTTCAATCACCACTACTACAGGCAAAGCCGTGTGTGGCAGTGCATACCTGTGATCCCAACACAAAAAAATGGAGACAAGAGGATCATTACCAGAAGGCCATCCTCGGTCACTTCTTGAGTTGCAGGCCAGTCTGGGTTACATGAGACATTTTCTCAAAGAAAAAGCTCCCTAACTCACCTCTACACAGTTTGGAAGCCACTGATCTACAGAAATGGCTCCATCACTAAGGAAAGGTAGTACAACTAAGATGTGGCATCATCACTGGGTGTGGCAAGGTTGACATATTCTGTTTCAGGCACCCGATGGATCCCTGGGTAGCTCCTCGACCACTAGCAGTGAGGATGCCGAATGTACTGGTCTGCTGTACTGGGTCATCTGGGCTAGCTCAGACATTCTGACTTCTTCTCTCCTGATCCACTGCCTCAAATGTCTCCTCCAACCTGATAGATTGATGCGCACAGAGGACTTGAGTTACAAGATGCCCGTAGGACCATAAACAAGCTGTGAACAGCCTAATATTGTCCCAGTGACCTTTTTTCCTAATCAGAGATCTCATTCTGTAGGTCCTATGGTTGTTTTATGGCTAGTAAGTGGAAAGAGAAGACAGATGGTTCTTGAGACAAGCAGCTTCAGCAGATGCAATCACTGAAGCGGTTCCCTGATTAAGCTCGTTCATGTGACTGATGTGAGCTATTGGTCATGATGAAAGGAAGTAGAAGTGGAAGGAAAAAGAATGCCCAGGCCAGGTAAACCTCAGAGTCAAGCTGGGATCCTGGAGATGGGTGTTAGAATTAGAGAGAGCATGAGTGAGCAAAGCTGCTGTCCCTAGTGAGGTGGTGCTGAGGCTGGCTCTGTTCCCCAGGCTCCTGCCCTGCAAGTACAAGGAAGGAATCACTTAGACAGAGAAGAGGTATTAAAGCAGTGAGTACTGGGGTTTCTGTGGTGGCTTAGTGGGGGAAAGATGGCTTGCTGTCAAGCCTGAAGACCAGAGTTCCAGTCCCAGGACCCAAGTAATGGATGGTGAGAACTGACAACCACAAATTGTCCTCTGAACTCCACATAGGCAGGCCATGTCACACATACAAACATACACATGCATGAGCATGTACACATACGTACATGTAAATATAAAACAAGTATTTTTTAATGGTTAGGATTTCCTCACTAATGGGGAGAGGCCCCAGGTTTATGTAGCTCTAGTGTTGGTTCAGGGTTACATTCACTTTGAGTTAGAAAAATAGGGCTGGATTGTATATGTTAATGAGAAAAAATCTTGAAGACATCATAGGATAATGACATCTGTCCAGTGTCCCAAGGGAGCTATTTGGAATCCAGAGTCTGTGATACCTACTCTACACAGGGCTGGGAAATTCAGTGTAAGGTGGTGGTAGGTATACACTTAAGTTGGCCTCCAGGCAACAATTTGTCTGAAGTGATTCTGTGCACCAGTAAGAAACACCATATTATGAAAATTCCCCTTCCTCCCTCTCTGTTGTTAGAACCTGTCCATCTCTTGTCTCAGTGGAACAAGTTCTCAACAAAACAGCAAACTCATCTGCCATCAGTCAAAACCCTCTGACCTCTGTTTTAAGTGTTTAGGTGTATCTGGACTCTGGCCTTGGACTAAGACTCCTTGTTTAAAGAAGTTATCAATGAAGGGCCCTGTGGCCCTTTATGTTTATTCTCTCTCTCTCTCTCTCTCTCTCTCTCTCTCTCTCTCTCTCTGTGTGTGTGTGTGTGTGTGTGTGTGTGTGTGTGTGTGTGTGTGAGTGGTCTTTGACAGGCAGTCTGGCATCCGGTAGAGCACAGACTAAACTCCCGGGCGACCCAGTGGGGCAACTGGCAAGGGACCGAAAAGCATTTCACGAACACCTCAGGTAGCGGTGTGGTCACACAGCCCCAAGCCATCCCCATGTTAATGAGACACCCAGAGACTTAGCCACACCCCTTCCCAGTTACTATATCTGCCTTATCCCTCCCAGAGGGCTCAGGGGTACAATTTCATCCACACCACTCATCATGATGCCAATAAACATCTTAGAATTATGGACTGTCTATTCATCTTGACCTGCCATGGTAATCGAGGGATCTGGCCTTTGATTAAGGAGCCACATCCAATCTCTCACAGAAGGTGTCCAGCATCTCAGTGCTTCTAGATAGTACCCATTCACCCAAGCCGAAGCAGCTAGCTGGTGCCACAAACCGCAAACCCATTCCAGGAGGGAACCCCAGCTGTGCTCCGTGTAGCCTGTCGGCACCCAGCAGGTGTCTGTAGTGCCCTGGGCTAGAGAACCCACAGAGATGGCTGCCACACATTCCCCTGGAATGGCCCCCTCCCCCACCCATGGGTAGGTCTCCACCAAGGCTTCCCACAGCCTGATCTGCCCGTCAGACTGTGGGTGGAGGAACTCAGCCACTTCCCCGCATGTCCCGTCCCACCCAGAGCCGCAGTGCCCAGGACGGACACGCAGGGGCACTTCTTTCCACCGCGCCAGATTGTTCCTGTGTGCATGTGTGTGTGTGTGTGTGTGTGTGTGTGTGTGTAAATGCATGTGAGTGTAGTACATGTATATGGGGGTGAGCATACGTGTGAAAAGCAGCTCAGACTAACCTCAAAGTCAACTGCATAGCCCGCTGTGATCTTGAGCTTCCATCAAATCCAAACTAGACAATGGGAGCTTTCACATGCATTCTGAAGATTTGGACTCACGGCCTCATGGTTACACAATAAATGCTTAATCAATGGAACCCTCTGGAGATGATGCTTTACACACCTTGCAAGACCTCTTTCTTCCATGACTAAGGTTTTACAGACTTCCTAGAGTATCTGTGTGGAAGGCACTCAATTACTTTGTCTCATAATGTCTCTTGATGTTTCTATTACTGTCACCCCATCTGTTCAAGATGCTACTTCCTCAAGTTCCTGTACATTACTGCCCATTAAAAAGAACATAAAATTTAAATACCTCCCTGTTGTTCTTTATCTATATCTTAACAACCTTTTAGTGCCATTTAGGCCAATGGTTTAGCACAAAAGCAGAAGTGTCAGCAACCCCTGTTCAATCCCTATGGCAGGCATGATCAATGGATCTAGACCAGGACACTTAAACATTTTAAGGCTCTTCTGGAAAAGATAGCACAGGGCGAGAACTAGGCGACATGGAGAATGAACAGACAGAGTGCAGTGTGGATTGATGGCCTGAACTTGAACAGATTCAGTCCTTCCATAAAACACTTTAGACCTTCCACAGCTTCATCAGCTAAGAACAGTAAAGGTAGCTAGGAAATTGAACTAATCCTAAGATTGGTGGTGACTTGTGTATACCTGGTCTTCATGATGTGACCCTCTTTGGAAACCTTTGGAAACACATAGCTACAGAAATTGATGATTGTGACAAACCCATGGAGAAAAATACCAGTGCAATTTTTTGGTAAACTCTACCATTCACTAAATCCAGAAGGTAGAGAAAGGGAAAAAAATTGCCTATTTCCCAAGGAAGTAGGACTATCCTGATCTTGTTAAGACCTTAAATCGAGACTTTTCACAAAGGACCAGATGAAAGTATGTCTGACTTTGTGGGCCACCATGTTGCTATTCCAACTGCTCAACTCTACCTCTGTGGCCAGAAAGCAGCCATAGAATGAGCAGGAATATGTTCCAAAAAAAAAAAAAAAAAATTTATAGGAACTGGAGAAATAGCACTGCTGGTAAAATCCTGGCCTTGAAAATACAAGGACATGAATGTGAGCCCTGGAATCACACTTTAAAGGTGAGTAGAGTGTGGTGGCACAGGCTTGTATTTCCAGTTATGGGGAGCGAGGAAACAGTGGGATCCTGAGTTTTGCTTGCCAGCCTAACCGGTCAACTCCTGGCCAGTGGGAGACTCTGTCTTGCAAAACACAGTGAGGCAAAGAACAACCTTAGAACCTTTGCCTACACACACACACACACACACACACACACACTCACTCACACAAAAGGACACGCACTGGTTTACGGGACTTTCTGGACCTGGCAGTGGTTAAATCATGACACAGAGGCTTATTAATATTTATAAAAGCTTAGGCCTTTACCTTGGGCTACCTCCCAGCAAGCTCATATAATTAACCTGACTAATTCTGGCCCTAGGTCCCTCCATATGGTCAGCTCTACCCCTTCGCTAATGTTCATGACCTTCTACCTCTACCTCAGCATCCAGCTGGTGATTCCCTGAGTCTGACCCTTCTCCCCCAAAATCCTCTGTCAACCTGGAAGCCCTGCTTTTTCTTTCCTGCCTACCTCTTGGCCATCAGATCCTTATTAAGCCAATCAACAGGTGAGGGAGGAAACGTGTTTACAATATACTGAGGTAAGTGATGAGCCAGAAGAATAACAATACCAAAATCCAGCCAGTACTCAGCTCTTTGCTGGTTCAGCAATCAACAATTGTATATACAGAGACGACCTTCACACAGTACACCCCAAGACACTGGTACACATGGACACACACACACACACACACACACACACACACACACACACACACACACACACGAGAGAGAGAGAGAGAGAGAGAGAGAGAGAGAGAGAGAGACATACCCTTACAAAGGTCACTAAAATTTGTTTTGTGCAGAGCTCTCACATGGAAGAAATACTCCTCAACTGCTCAATCCATGGAACCCACATAAAGATGAAGGAATTGACTCCACCATGTTGTCCTCTGATAACACACACATCCTTATACATGTTGTACATTTAGCCATTACAGTCATGAACTCACAGCAGCTGTGGATGCATATACTGGATCTGCAAAACAATGTGTCTATCAATAGTCTGGTGTGAGTAGAGGTGGGGCTTATGGGCCCTGTCCCTCACCGCTGAACCCTTTGCTACTGATAGTCTCAAGGAGAAGGTAAATCATTGCCTGCAAGCGTGAGCCTGCCAATAATCATACCAAGCACCAATGGATACTTCCAATAAAATGGTGCTCCAGATGGTCCAGATGACTACAAACCTCTGGGAAAGGGGCTGAGAGGCTGTGGAGGGAGTAGATATGGGAATTAGACAAGAGAGGGTACAGGGTGAGAGTAATAAGAACACATTATGTACAAGTATAACATTTCCAAACAGGGGCCTGGAAAGATGGCTTGATGGTTAAGAACACTTGCTGCTCTTCCAGAGGACCTGAGTTTGGTTCCCATCACCTACATGGTGGCTCAACAACAAGCACTTTCAGGAGATTCAGTACCTTTTTCTGACTTCCTTACACATGTGTACATACTGACTAAAACAAAGCACACAGAGACACAGAAACACACACACACATACACACACTGACATGAATAAAAATAAATCTTGAAATCTTAATCTTACAAAAAGAAATCTTCAGACCAAAAAAGTAATGATTAAAAAGCAATTAATTAATTAAAACCAAAAAGGAAGAAGCCATGGCCCTGAAATACTAATTTTATATTATAACTGTAACTCAATAAAATTAAATTAGTTAAATTAAAAATGTTAAAACACCATTTTAGCTTATGTGCCATACAGAGACAGATGGTGGGCCAGATTTGGCTTCTGGGTGCTATTTGCTGGCCCCTGCCTTAAAGAAACAGTCCGCCCTAGTCCATTTTCTGTCCTGTAACTGGAGACCATGGAGTGATTTATGAAGAACTTAGCTTGTGATTTTGAAGGCTTGGGAGTTCAAGGAGGGGAAGCTGCATCTAATAATATTCCTCTGGTTGATGGGCTCAGCAGAATTCCACAGAGGGACCAGGCATCATGTGGCAAGGCAGAGCAAGCCTCCCTTCTTTTTCTTGTTCTGAGACAGGGTCTCATGTAGCCCAGGCTGGTCTTGAACCCACTGTGCAGCTGAGGATGACCTTGAACTTCTGATCTTACTGAGTCTACCTCTCAAGTTCTTGGATTACATTCAGGTGCCACTATGCTGGGGATGGAATCCAACGATCCTAGAATCTGTGTTCATAATCAGCCTCACAATCCCTCTCTATCCTTCTCCCTCCTCTGTTCCCCCTTGTCTCGCCCTCTCTCCACCCAGTTTTATATCTCTATAAGTTCACCTCAGTAAATTCTCTAACCAACGAAAAGTCGTCTCTTTCTCAAACTCATTTTCTTCAACTGCAGCGAGAACTATTTTTAAATCTTACTGCACACTCTCCTTTCCCCTCAAACTTGGAACAAAATAATTAAAGTCAAATATTGACTTAGTACTGCTAAGCACACAGAGGACTTTCATCTGTATTCACTTGTCTTTGCTTGGAGTACAAGGTGGCTGCACCACTGTTATTATGTACTTTGCCCCCATCTGACAAATGGGAAACTCAAGAAAGACAGTGACTTACCAAAGGGGATGGTGTGGAGTGGGGGCATGGAGACTGACCCTTCTGAGTCAGCTACTCTTTTTGGTTCTTTTAGGCATGCTGCTCCCACATCTTAAGGACATAGGATCTCCTTCCTGCCGTGTTTGGGCTATAAAGTTATATGTAGATATTGTAGATATTGTGTGTTCAAAAAGGCTCCATCCAGACACCATGTGTGTGTGTGTGTCTCTGTGTGTCTATCTGTGTGTGCCTGTGTGTCTGTATGTGTGTCTGTGTGCATGTGTGTATGTATCTCTGTGTGTGTCTTATAATTACATATCTGTGTACAGATGTACACATGCACTCAGAGATCAGAGAAGTTTCAGGTGTCCTGCTCTGACACTCTCTGACCTCTGCCTTAGTTCCTTGAGACAGCATCTCTCACTGACACTGGAGCTCGCCCAGCAATCCTCTTGTTTCTGTACTTCATAGCACTGGGGTTGTGGGTGCATGAAGCCAGACCCTACTTTTCATGTAGCTGCTGTGGATTTGAACTTAGGTCCTCATGCTGATGCAGCAAGCCCTCTCTCTGGCTGAGCCACCTCTCCAGCCCTGACACTTATTCTGTGGAAGGTTTCAATGCTTCATCCCTCAGACTCTTGTACCCAGCATGCTTCACTTTAACAGCGTTCCCACCATAGTCTACTTCTACTTCCAGCAGCTATGTGGTCTCAGCTAATTCATGCCTGTTGGCCTAGGATGATGCCTGTGTGGACTAGGGCACTGGCTACACAAGCATGAGGGCCTGAGTTTGATCCCAGCACCCACGTTACATAGCAAGGTATAGTGCAAACACCTGTCACCCGGCTTTGTGAAAGATGGAAATGGAAGGCTCTCTGGGCTTTCTGGTACCAGATTGGCTCTAAGTTCCTCACAACAAAAGTGATCATAGAACAGGACATCCAGTGTCCTCCTCTGGCCTTTGTGCTCGCGCACACACATATGCTATACCACACACAGGCACACAAATAAATCAAACCTACTGTGAGAGTTATCCGGCTTGGCCGGTGATGGATGGTCTGAGGGTGGACAATTTCTCACAAAGTCTTTTGTTACCTGTCACGAAGTTGGAAGTGAAGGGTGAAACAAGTCAGTGATGTGTGTTAATGTCACAAACTTGGTAGAACTTTCCAGAATGAAAACCAAGAGAGAGTCGCCAAACAATATGTATTTGATATATTTGGAGGTTAAAAAATGATTGAACAAGGTCCAGATGTGGGGAATGTTCTGGACAGAGGACTAAGGAGACCAAAGCTAATACATATGGATGAGAAATGGCTTCTTGGCCCTCCAATGATGCCCCTGCATTGCACAATAGTACCATTTCTTCTTTGTGGTTATTCTCTCTCCATTGACCCAGCCCTGGGGAGCAGGCTGGGCTGTGTCTCCTGATGAGCTTTTTCTCCCAAGACTGTGCCGTCTCCAAGGAGACTAGGATACCATTTTCTGTGGTCATGGAGGCACGGGGAAAGCAGACTCTTTAGTTCTTCCTTTAAAGAGGCCCAACTGCTCTTCTTTGTGCAAGACTGAGAATGGGCATTAGATTGTGCTCAGAAGATGGTTGGAAACTTCTCAGGAACCAGGACCACATACAAAATCAGATGGACTGGAAAGATGACTTAGGAACGGGATGGAAGATGACTTCATCGGGAATGTGCTTGCTGCAAAGGTATGAGGACCTGAGGTCAGTCACCAGGATCTGCATAAAGAAGCCAGGCATGGTGGTTTGTAGTTATAATCTCAGAGCTGAGGAGGTAGAGACAGGCAGATCCCTAGGCTCTCTGGCCAGCAAGCCTAGTCAATTCAAGTGAAAATGAGGGACTTCATCTTTCAAAGCAAGATTTTTGTGTGATAGACTCTTCCTGTGGAGATGCAGCACACACATACATTCACCCAAGGTATGGGGCCCCTAACAGAAATAGATAAAGTATGGACACCACCAAAGTCCACCCTGGTGAACCCATAAGTTTAATTGGGGTTACTTACAGGAATATGGGTGAGGGATTACTTACAGGAACAGAAATGACTCTAAGACAGCTACTTTACCAAAGCCCACCCCAGCATGGGTGACAACTCACAAAAGCTGAAAATCTGAAGCACATTGCATAGCCTATGGGCAGCTCAACAGGTTGGAGAGTGTCCTGGCCAGGTGGTTCAGCTGACCTGAGCCCCTTCCAGACAGCAGGGCTGGTATCTGCTTCTTCCAGGCATCTGGACTTGTCTCTGCCCTCACAGCTTGTCCTGTCTATCAGTGACTTTCTATAGTCTTTATTGTTTACTCTGGGGAGGGTGGGACTTAGTGAATCTGGTTTGTTTCATGGATTTCCTGAAGCTATTTGAGTTGTTTACCATTCTGGAATGGTAAACATTCCATTCAGGAGCATTACTGCAGAATAAAGTGTTTTGATCCTAGAGGATAACTGAGCTAGATAGCTCCTGAGAATGACTTCTGGCATGTACATAAATATGCACATACATACATACATACATACATACATACATACATACATATGTAGTGTATCAGTCAGGGTTCTCTTATGGCTAGTCTCTATATAATAAGGGAATTTGTTGATGACTTACATACAGTCTGTAGTCCAACTCCCCAACAATGGTCAGCAGCAGCTGTGAATGTAAGTCCAAGGATCTAGCAGTTTCTCAGTCCCACAAGGTACTCAGGCAAAGAAGAGTGAATCTTCCTTCTTCCAATGTCCTTTTGTAGGTCTCCAGCAGAAGGTGTGGTCCAGATTAAAGGTGTGTATCACAATGCCTAGATCTGGCGCTTATTTTGTCCCAGGCTGACCTTGAACTCAGAGATCTCCTTGCCTCAGTATCCTGGGATTAAAGGCACGTACTACTTTGCCTGGGCCTAAGCTTTTCAGGGCCACTATGCCTCAAGATCTCCATGTCAAGATCCAGGTCAGAAACTTGTATCTCCCAGCCTCAAGATCAGGATCACAGGTGAGCCTTCTGGATTATAGTTCACTCCAGATATAGTCAAGTTGACAATCAGAAATAGTCACTACACATGCATACATATATACATACATACATACATACATACATACATACATACACACACACACATACATACACACATGTTCACACACACGCACACACACACACACACACACACACACAGAGAGAGAGAGAGAGAGAGAGAGAGAGAGAGAGAGATGCTGCACTCTCCCACGCAGGGAGAAACGCAGGCGCGGGCGGGTCCCCTGGCTCTGGTTCGGGGGTGCAAGTGAAAGAGTGCTGGCCACTTTTGGCGCTTTTCCCTCAGCGTGATCTCTGTGAGACCTGTCTGAATTGAGTTAGGTCCAGGCAGCTAGAGATGGGGCGAACCTCGGGTGCTCTCCAGTCCTGGGCCCAATGCTGTGGCCGTCCCTGCCCAGGCACCGCCCAAGCCTGTCAGGTCACCGCCGCCACCACCACCGCAGGGAAGGAGCGTGGATAGAGACTAGCCGTGGGCGCTCTCCAGCTCCGTTGTGCTCAGAGCACTCACCGCCCTGCGCCAAGTCTTGACCATAGCGCACTTCCCGGGTTAGGAGCGCTCCGCCACCATAGAGCAGGTCTCCTGGTGGGCCCAAGTGTTACAGTCCCTTAGACAAAGTTCTCCGATGCCAAAGTAGTTTTCACCTTTATTTCTTTCTGGATGGCGGGCAGCGCGGACAGGGCAGGCAGGTGGAGAAGAAGGGGAGAGAGAGAGAGCTACTCGGGTCAGGGTGCTCTATTTATAGTGTTCTGGGAGGGGACAGGAGTTTGGTAGCCAATACTTTCCATTGGCCCAGCTTGGGGACCTTTTGGTGCCTCATTTCCTTTGCCCGGGACTCAGGGTTGCTTTCTACGTGACAAATCTCATACGCCAGACCTCTCTCTATACAGGTGTTGTAAAGGCTGTGACCGGTTTTACAGGAGTCTTCCAGGAGCACTGGCTAAAAACATGGTCTGGTCCCTTGTGAAAAAATATCACGGGGTCTCCCAGAATTTTTTTGCCTAAGCTCAACCAGATGTCAGATTGCCTGTCACAGATCACTGCCCCAGAGAGAGAGAGAGAGAGAGAGAGAGAGAGAGAGAGAGAGAGGAATTCTAGCCCCAAGGACTTCCTAGCATGGAAAGAGTTAGTCTTGGTGCTTTGAAGGCATAAGGAACACCTGCCCAAGGACTGAGACCTGAGCTCAGGACCCTAGATACTCTCCTATGTGCCTCTATGCACCTGTTCTATATACTGACACTAAGAAGTAAGTGGTCCAGTGTGCAAAGTATCCTTTCACCTAGAAGGAGTACTAGGGCAAGAGAGGAATAATGAAGGGTTCTGACATCACCATGGATATACTAGAAAAGAATATTCCCCTCCGTGGGGTGGATAATTGTTCTATTTAGGAAGCAATTTTACTTCATTAAGATAGGCTAGAAGGATTATACCATCTGAATCACTTGGCATCTCTGGGAATCTGTATATTTGAGGCAATGGTTAAGGCCAGAGTGGCATAAAGAATATTCTTTGGATAAACCTGGTAGGTGAACCAGTGAATAGATCTCGTGTGAGAAGAAAGAACCCAACATCAGGGCACACTGTGGACCCTGTTGTCCTGTATGTCTAGGTCAGGAGGTGGCTGCCTTCAGAGACAGAGAGGAAGAGCTGAGGGCAGGAAAACACAAAGGGAAACTGCTGTGACAAGTGTCTGGGAGCCAATAAGTTTGAAGGGGCTTCTCTCCATGACTGCAGCATCCTACACCAGCAGGGGGCACCCTTCCCAACATGCTCTAAAGAAATGGTCCTTTTAGAGTTGAGTGTAGTCCTTGTTTCTCTTTCAAGGAGGACATGAGGTGAAGACCAAAATTAGGAACTGAGATGTGTCACTCTCTAGGAAGGCCTAACTAGCCTTCTTCTATGTGATCACAGACACACCACAGAGCAGATCAAGCATTGGAGAGTGTAGGGGGCAGGGGTAAAGGGTGGCTCAGCACTGTTCCAAGAAGCCTCTCTTCCTAATCCATCATTTCCTCCCCCATCCCCAACCCTGCCCCAACCAGGGAAGGTAGAACCATCCAGGCAGTCTGAGGAGCAGCTGTGAGAAATGGCCGGAAGGAGAAATGCCAGGAAGGGGATCTTCTGCATGTTGCTGCTGAGTGGAGGCAGCATTAATGGGGCAGCCAGGAGTGCAGGGGTTCCTGGAAGTGACATGGGTTAGGAAAGGGCCCAGGCTTTCTGGAAACTAAGGGGAGGAGGAAAGCTCCCACTGTCAGGGAAGAACACATCAGACTTCCTTCTTTTGGAATGTTCCAGGGGGGAGGGCTTCTTCAAGAGGAAGCTAACAACTGGGGTACAAGTCTTTCGAAACTAGAAAAGGGAAGTGGAATTCTTGTTGTCAACAGGCTTGAGATATTATCCTACTGCTTTAAAGGGATTTATTACTGCTTTAAAGGGAACTCAATTAAGCTGTGCCTGGTAGTTCATAAGAGACTTGCTTCTCCCTTCTCCTCCTTCTCTTCCTCCCTCCTCCCCTCCTCCTCCCCCTCCCTCTCCCTCTCCTTCTTCTCCTTCTCCATCTCCCTTCTCTCATTTTGTCACTCTCTCCTTCTGCCACTGTCCTACCTAGCCTCCCACAAGTTTGCCTGACTTAGCCATTACAGGCCTAGATGTATTATAGTAACCAGAAACAAACTAAAGGAGCCCCAGCCTTCAGGTGAAGTGACATTATGGCAACCTTCAAAGATTAAGTAGGAATGTACAGGTAGCTCAGTTGGTAGAGTGCTTGCCTAGCATGAACAGACTTGGGTCCCAATCCCCAGCTCCACATAAACAAGGTGTGATCCATCTGTAATCCCAGCACTTGGGAGGTGAAACAGTAAGAACAGGAGTTCAAGGTCATCTTTCCATATTGGGTTTAAAGCCAGCCTGGGTCTTAGTTACTGTTCTATTACTGTGAAAAGACAGCATGACCAAGGCATCTTATAAAACAAAGAGTTTATTGGGGATTACAGTTTCAGAGGGTGAGTCTATGACCATCATGAGGAGAGTGTGGCAGCAGACAGGCAGGCAGGAACAGTGCTGAAGAAAAAGCTGAGAGCTTATATCATGGTCTACAAGTACGAGGCAGAGAGTTTCTGAAACCTCAAAACTCACCCCCAGTGACATAGCTCCTCCAACATGGCCACGCCTCTTAATCCTGCCCAAACAGTTCCACCAACTGGAGACTAAGGATTCAAACACTGAGTCTATAAAGGCCATTCTCAATTAAATCACCACACTGAAGTATATGAGTCCTTGTCTCAAAAAAAAAAAAAAAATCTGAAGTAGATGCTTCTCAGGAGAAGTAGGTGAATCAAAGGAGTCTGTCCAAATTTAAAAAACTAAGATGCATTGGGGAAACTTCTAGAAGCCAGTTAGATTATAAACTGTGCTAGTGGACCACAGGCAAGGGGGGTGGGAAGGAAGACTGAGCTGGTAGGGATGGGTCTCACCCAGGCTCAAAAAGCTCAGGAAGCTCTTCTCCAGCTTCAAGACTATTCCTAGGATCTACTCCAAATTAATTGTCTCCTGTTTAGATATTATTAAGTACTCAGCTGCCAGAGATGAGGTAGGAAGAACTTCCAATAATGCTAAAAGACTTGTGCCTTGATAAGTTATTTCCCTATCTGATGAGTATAAAATTAATTTCCATATTAACACACTGTGCAGAGATAAGACCTAGAAATACAAATGACAGATCTGAAGCTCTCATTAAACTTCCAAGGAACACAGTGAGCATTAATCTGAACCATGAAGCCTGACAGGAGGCAAGTGAAGAGAGATGTACTATCAGAGACAGACTTTCAGCTGCTACACTCACTGGTCCTGTCCTGGGTGAATGGAACAAGATAAAACACAACTTTTCTTTGTTCTAACTTTTTTTCATTTTTAGATTTCTCACTCTTTTAAAAACCTTTCTTTTTGTATATATTGGGGGAGGCGCATGCCACGTAGAGGTCAGAAGACACCTTGGAGAGTTGTGGTCTTCTTGAACCATGTGGGGCCTGGGCATGGAACTCAGGTTGTCAGACTTGGTGGCAAGCACTTTTGATTTGTTAGCCATCTTGATGATGGCCCAGGATAAGATGTTTCTGGAACTTTTCCTCCCTGTCCATCACAATGTTCCCCTCACATGCTGCCAAGCACCAAGACCACCTCTAAGCAAGACAGAGAGGAAAAGGAAGTCCACTAGCTAGTTGGTGTGGCTCCCCAGGGTGTTCC
The DNA here is from genome assembly GCA_028551405.1 of Uromys caudimaculatus. NCBI lineage: Eukaryota > Metazoa > Chordata > Mammalia > Rodentia > Muridae > Uromys > Uromys caudimaculatus. The sequence continues at coordinate 60,657,472 of CM052711.1, read as the reverse complement.
CCAGAAACCTCTGCAGGAAACTTGTGTGATTCCAGGGAGATGGCACTTCTCCATCCTCTCTGGCTTAGTTCTGTGTTCTGTCAATCGGTTTATGGTTGGTGAATTGATGGATTTCCCATGTGGCCAAGAGTATTGAGTAACAAACAACACTGAGTCTAATCCTTACATTTAGTATTTCCTCTGTTGAGCCAGACACCAAAAAGATTTTTTCCTTGAACCAATTTCTCTAGTCAGTCTTCAGGCAGCAGAAAAGATGAGTGCTGATTTGGAAGGCTAAAGGCTCTGGGGAATAAAATTGCCAGAACCGTGAATAAGAACTTGAGTTGGATCTTTATACAGACAAAGCCAGGAGAATTGGCATTTGCCTGCAACCTCAGTGCTGGTGAGACAGGGATAAGTGGATCCCTGGGACTTAGTGACAGAGCCTCAGGTTCCAGTGAGAGGCCGTATCTCAAAAAATAAGGGGGACAGAACCTGAGGAAAGACACCCAAGATTGATCTCTGGCCTCCACATACACATGCACACACAGGCATACACAGAACAGACATACACATACGTAAACAGATATGCTAAAATATATTAAAATAAATCAATTAAACTGTGTACTTAAAAAAAAGCATGGGTTCCAGGCCTCTGTAACAGAGGTCAAGGCTAGCATGTGGCATCCTCAAGACAGCTTGTAACCACTCCAGTACGTAGCTGGGGAATGGTCCCATCCTAGGGAGAGCGAAGACAATGTCAACGACTTGTTAGACATGACCTTGTTGTTTAACCTTGAATGAATGAACTCCCAACTCCTCCTTTTTCTTCTGAGTAATGAAATTTGAGCACCACACCTTCCACTATCCCTATGAATGTAATATTCACATTTTCTCTTTCTGTTTGTTAATAGCTGCCTCCTGCTTTTGTATAGTGGGGGACACAATGACTGGTTTTCCAGGTGAGCCTTATGTGAAGTCATTATTGTTGAGCAACAAAGAGTCTCATTGAGGAAATGGTCCCAGCTATAGAGAGCTGCCACTCGGCCACCCTAGGGTAGCTACACTGTTGGGTGTGGCCCTTCAATGTTCTTCACTTACTTGATACTACACAAAAGGGTAAGCTGGAGAAAGTGGATAGGAAGGGAAAAGCAGTTACTTCATATTCCGTATTATAAAGACCTCCATATACTCCATCGTGAGAAAGGACTCAGCCCCTTCATGCTATATTGCTAGCCCAGCACATGCTTAATGTTAGTGGTTTGCTCAGAGTTAACCCCTCCTGACCCAGACACCCATGAAAGAATACAAGGTTGGCACCAGGACATAATGACTAAACCCAAAGATGGAGGGGATAACTCCAGAGGACAGATAGACATCACAAACAACCTGTTGACCACCTTACCAAGCTTGGTACTGAACTGCAGTCTTGACAGGATGATTGGCAGTCTTTATCCCACCCACTTCTCTCTCTAGGATCTGCCAAGTGAGATAAGTTATAAAACACAGCTCTTGGATGTTAATCTGCTGTCAGCTCAGATTTCCAGCTCTCCAAATAAAGCCCCCGTTTAAAGATTCCCAACTCTGCTCCTTGATTTGGCTTTTATAAGTGACAATCTGTACAAACTGGTATCCTGGATGCAAGAATCTGAATAGCTCTGTGAGGCTGGCCCAAGCTGTTACTGGACCTCAACTGCTCCCTTAGCCCAATACTACATCTACAACTCCCCTACTTCCACATATCCTCCAAGCCTTCTCCTTCGCAAGCAACCTCGTAATGATTCACAGTTTCTGAGAGTCAGCTTCTCAGGGCAGTCAGATGACTTCACCCACTTCCATTCTTCACTTTGACCATTCTAAGCTTCCCTTCCCCCATCCTCACCCATGTTCATTTTACAACAGAGGAAACTCGAGTTCTGAGCATGACTTGCCAAGTTCAGGATCCTAAAGGCTGTGTGCAGAATGAAGGTGGAATCTGCAAGCCCCTGTGTCTCTGTCGCTCCCCATGGTGGTTTCCTTGTATGGCAGCGACTGCAAGCAAAGAAATCAATCAACTTATCCAACCCTCTCTGCTGCACAGAAGAAGAATAACCAAATATTTGCATATGTGCATCCACATGCTGTTTGCCACGTCTAAATAGATGAACATTCCATTTTTACTAGATGTTTATTAGATGTATTTATTTGTTTATTTGTGTGGTCATCTCTCTCTCTCTCTCTCTCTCTCTCTCTCTCTCTCTCTCTGTGTATGTCACATGGCACATTGTGTGCAGAAGAAGCCAGAGGACAGCTTGAAGAGTCAGATTCAGTTTTATCTTTCCACCATGTGTATTCAAGAGATTGGACTCAGGTCATCAGCTTGGCAACAAGGGCCTTCAGCCAATGAGCCATATCGCTAGCCTGAGAAGGGGACTATGTTTTAATGCTTGTCTGTATCATATAAGGACTCCAGGATGGATTAGGAATCCAGTGACATGAGTGTCCATCCCAGTTCCTCACTCTTGCATTGCAAGGATTCTGTTCTTTGCTATGAGATGTTTTCAGGTTCTAAGTGTGATCTCTGTAGGGCAGGAGGCAGGAATGGGTTACTTGTGTTGGGAAATAATAAACAATGCTGACAGGTCTATAAGTTACTGCTATGGAAGTTGAAGAAAAAGCTCACAGGAACAGGGCTGGTGGGTGATACAGCTCAGCTGGTAAAGTGCTTGCTTTACAATCATGAGAATCTAAATTTGATTCCCACAGCCCATGTTAAAAAAAAAAAACCTTAAGTGTGGTGGTGGGCTCTTACAACCCTAGTGCTAGGGAGGTGGGGACAGGACAATTCATCTCAGCTGGATTGGTGAATTCCAAGCCAGTAAGTGGTCCTGTCTCAGAAAAACAAAAACAAACCAAAAACCCAAGGCAGATGGTGCCAAAGAGCAACCGTGGAGATTGGCTTCTGGCCTCTACATGCACTCAGGCACACATGTGTGTATCAATACCTTCATGCACACATTTTTTTTAAAAGCTCATAAGAGTTCTCTATGTTATTCTACAACTATACATAATTTAAAAATATTTCCAAAAGTAAAAGTTTAAAACAATTGACAATCATTAATGGTCTCCTGCATGCTAACAAGGAATTGGTATAGTATCTTGGGCTGGGGTGATGGGACATGCTCAGATGACCTACATATAAGGCCAGATGACATATAGTGAACCGGATAATGGGGAGGGGCAGTTGAACAGCTTAGCCGAACCAACACCTTGGGAAATGTGCGTGAATTGAATTGAACATCTCCCTGTAACCATAGTAGCTGACATTCCAGTCCCCCATTTTGCATGGAAAAATCTCCCCCAAAGCCTCCAGGGGTAAAAGATTTGTTCAGGTTGTCACAGAGTGGCTGGAATAATAAAAGTAGACAATTTCAGGTTGCAGATGCCTAGACTGGACAGGATACCAGGAGGTGGCATCACGAAGAACCTCTATACTCAGGGTTCAGCTCTGTGGACACTGCCTCTGGGCTCCAGCCTGGACCTCACAGACTTCGTGGTCACCCTGACTATTCATAGCCTCCTTCAGGGAACTCATGCTGTGAGAAAGGTCCTTAAAAGCAGTAACTGCCCACTCAACAAACGAACGTGCTCAGTTTTGAAGCAAACACTCTAGGATTCAACCATCACACGCCACATTTTAAAAGAAAAAAGAAAGGAAAAGAAATTACAGCTGCTCAACAGAGCTCAATGCCTCCTACCAGAGATGCCGTGCAATAAAAAGTCCACTCCTCTTCAATGTTCTTCTCTCCTAGGAAAAGCTTGTGTTCTTGCAGTTACAGGAACCAAAATTGCTGCTGATTCAAAATATATGTTATCTTAGTGATGTTTCATGTCCAATAAAGAAACAATGAACTGGAGCTCCTGTTTCAAAGGCTGAGGTCATCAGTAGAGTGGTTAGAAACATTAGGCATAGCCCTGGATACGTTGGAACCAGGTATATTTTCAAATGCTTTTTCATTGAAGAATACCCATTACGCAATCAGCTCTGCAAAATTGAGGGATCTGAGGATATTATCTACCTGGCAACCAACACTGACAGCATCCCAAAAGCCCCTAAAATACTTAGATAGCTAAGTAACCTCTCAGTCTTAGACAACTTGAAGCATCCAGCCTTCACCACTTTGAATACCAGTTTTTTTCCAGCCTGGAACAGTTCTCTGTCTCTCCCAGTACCCTGCTGAGTTAGAAGAAAATGAGTATATATATATATATATATATATATATATATATATATATATATATATATATATATATGTGTGTGTGTGTGTGTGTGTGTGTGTGTGTATATATGTATGTATATGTATATGTGTGTGTATATATGTATGTATATGTATATGTATATGTGTATGTATGTATGTTTGTATGTATGTGTACATGTATATATGTATATGTGTACATGTATGTATGTGTATATAGCTATATATGTAGATATAAATATATTTACATATAAATATACATCATGAACATATTCATATAAATATATATCTATATAGTTACATACACATATACATATATACACATATATATGGAAAATTCAATAAAACAGACCAGTTTCAGAGCCATTAATTGCACTCTGTAAGTGGTAAAAAATAGAAAACATGACCTGTTCTCTCAGACCATAAAGCAATTATACTGAAATAAAAGACAGAAAGACAACTGGTCAATCACAAAAGACATGGAGGTTGATTGGCAAAATTTGATTGCTTTCCTAAATACAAGTAACAAGCAAGTCAAATTTTAAATTAAAAATCCAGTTCTAATTATATTAACATTCCAAAAACTGAAGTGCTTAGATATAAATCTAACGCATACATGTATGGATATATAGATTTTTATATATTTATCTGTGTGTGTGCATGTCTGTGTATTGAGTGTATGGATGCAGAAGATGCAAGCATGTGTATACAGGTGCCCACAGAGGCTAGAAGATGGTATCAGGTACCCTGGAGCTGGAATTACAGGCAACTGTGAGCCAGTTGGTGTGGGTGCTGGCAATCAAGCCTGGATCCTCTGGAAGAGCATCAAGTGTTCTTTTTAAAAGTATTTTATATGTATGCCCATGCACCATGTGCATGCCTGATGCTTTTGGGGGTCAGAAGGAGGCATTAGATCCCCTGGGACTGAAGTTACAGATGGTTATGAGCCATGATATAGGTGCTAAAAATCAAACCTCGGTTTTCTACAAATGCTCTTAATGGCTGAGCCAATTCTCCAGCCCCAGAGGGAAGTTTTTATTCCAAGTATTGATAAACAGCAAAGAGAAAGAATGAACAAGGATAGGAATGCCAGGCTAAGGAGACACTGGAGTCTGGCACAAGGAGAAGTAGCAAAGAGAGGTTCAGCTTGAAAATCATGGCATTCAATACAGAATGAAGCACTAGGGCCAGGGCTATACCTCGGTTAGTGGCTGCCTCCATAGCATGCCAGACAACCTGAGCTGGATACCCCATCCTGCATAAACAAGTTGTGGTGGTTCGTTTCTGCTAACCCCAGACTTTAGGAGGTAGAGACAGAAGGGTTAGAAGTTCAAGGTCATCCTCAGCTACAAAGTAAATTCAAACCCAGCCTGGGCTACATAAGATCCTGTTGATAGATAAGAGAGTGTAGTGGCTATTCCTGCTTATGGACTTGACTATATCTGGATTGAACTACAATCCAGAATTGGAGGGTTCACCTGTGATCCAGACCTTGAGGCTGGAAGACACAAGTTTCTGAAGGGAAATTTCCCTCAACTCTAAAGTCAGATTTTACTAACACATGATGCTGCTGTCAGCTCAGAACTTGAATGTGCTTCACCAATCTTTTAGAATACGTTTTTCAATCTTTCATGCTTACAATATTCTACAAACTTCCACTATGAAAAGAGTGACTTTCCTGTTCTCTAAATTAGAAACTTATCTCTATCTTTCAAAATTTAAATTGCACTTCAAACAAATAGGACAGTCTAAAGCTTCCTCCATCTCCAGAGGGCACAGCTCCAAGTCCTTCTCTGGGAAGTCTGACTTGATATGGAGATCTTGAGGCATAGTGGCCATGAAAAGCTTAGACCCAGGGAAGGTAGTACACTCCTTTAATCCCAGAAGACTGAGGCAAGGAGATCTCTGAGTTCAAGGTCAGCCTGGGACAAAACAAGATCTAGATCCCAGCATGGTAGGTACACATCTTTCATCTGGGTCACACCTTCTGCTGGAGACTGACATAAGGACATTGGAAGACGGAAGATTCACTCTTCTGCTGCTGCTTGCATTTACTTGACAGCACATCTGTTGGAATCTACTTCTACAGAAGACCAGCTGAAACAACTAGCCTCGTGCGTGGGACTAAGCAACTACTAGATTCTTGGTCTTCCCATTCACAGCTGACCATTGTTGGGGTAGTTGGACTACAGACTGTAAGTCAACACAATAAATTCCCTCAATATAGAGAGACATTCCATAAGTTCTGTCACTCTAGAGAACCTTGACTAATATAGATAGGTAGGTAGGTAGTAGATAGATAGATAGATAGATAGATAGATAGATAGATAGATAGATGATAGATGACAGAATGATAGATGATAGAAGAGAAATGGAGGGTATATGATAGAGATAGAGATAGAGAGATCAATGATAGATAATAGAGATAGATGATAAATAAATAGATGATAGATAGATAGATAGATAGATAACAGATTGATAGATGATAGAATCTTTAGTGCTCTTTGCTTGTTTAACCAAGTGTTAAATACCAGCTCACATTTATTTTTCTCCAGTGGGAAATTTCCCTCAACTCTAAAGTCAGACTTTACTAACACCTGATGCTGCTGTCAGCTCAGAGCTTGAATGTGCTTCTCCAGTCTTTTTAAAATACATTTTTCAATCTTTCATGCTTACAATCTTCTACAAACTTCCACTATGAAAGGAGTGACTTTCCTGTTCTCCAAATTAGAAACATCTCTATCTTTCAAATTTTAAATCGTACTTCAAACAAACAGAACAGTCTGAAGCTTCCTCCACCTCCAGAGGGCACAGCCCCAGGTCCTTCTCTGGGAAGTTTGATTGTCTTAGGAGCTGAGCCAGGCTCTACAGGAGACACTTTTTTAAAAGCTGCTTGAACTTTATAGAGGCTGTTAGGATGAGGTGGGGTTAGTATCCCTGCATACTGGCTCTTGGTCAGTGGGAAAACTGGGCCTGGTGGCAAATACCTGTAATCCTAGCACTAAGAAGGTGGAGGCAGGAGGATCCAGCCTGAGCTATATAAGACCTTGTGTGTGTGTGTGTGTGTGTGTGTGTGTGTGAAAAAGAGGACATAAGGTTGAAAGACAACAAGAAGGATTAACCTTGGAGGGGTCGTAGAGAGGAAGGGAAAGTTATATAATTATATTTTAATTTTTAAAAAACTTTTAAAAACCAAAGTTGATGAAATAATGACATCATTTAATCTCAAGACATACTATGTAACCTACAGTAATCAAGGCATTATGGTATTAGAGAAAGAATACACAAGCAGCCAATGGAGTATAATAGAGAGCCCAGAAATAAAGAGCCATAAACATAGTCAACTGATCTTCAGCAAAAGAGCAAAGGCAATACTATTGTGAGAAGCCAGTCTTCTTCGACAAACTCCGCTGAACAACTGGGTATTCCCAGGCTAAACTAACAGATACACAGACTACCCACTCTTAACTCAGTATGGACCATAGGCCTAACATTTAAACACGAAACTGAACTGTCAGGAGATAAAATAAAAGACTCAGGATGTTGACCTAGATGAATATGCTAGTTTTATTGCTGTTGCTATGATAAAATACACTTACAAAAGCAACTTAAGAGAGAAAGGGTTTAGTTTTTCTAACTAATTTCTAGTTCACAATCTCAGGTTATAGTCCATTGTTGCATGGAAATCAAAGCAGCTGTAATTCAGAGCAGCTAGTGACATCATACCCATAGTCAAGAACAAAGAAAAATAAATATGTGCACGCTCGTGTGGTGCACAGCTTACGCTCTATTCTCATACAGTCCAGGACCCCCCACCTATGGAACAGTGCCACATACAATGGGAACTGACGTGCTCAAGAACAACACAAAGTAGATACCCCCTCACTGAGACTCTCTTCCCTGTTGCAGGATATTTGATCACACTATGTTATTTTCTGGGAAAAAAAGCTGTTTTTAACCTTAGCACACAGCTTTAATCTAAGAACTTTCTGCTTGAATATTGTACATAGGAATAAATAAAGTCAACCATAAATCAAGAGACAAAGCAAGCAACCAGTTGGTAGGAAATGAACATAGGATTATTAAGAAAAAACCATAGAGAGTAAGAGGGAGTCAGGAGGGTGGATAGAGAGACAGGAAGTAGAAGGGAGGGACATTCAGTTTGAAGGAGGGTTTTAGAGACAGTGAGAGAGAGAGAGAGAGAGAGAGAGAGAGAGAGAGAGAGAGAGAGAGGAGAGCATTCCTTCTGAGGATATCAACTGGGTACTTTCTCTTCCTCTCCGAGCTAGCAGGCTTTCACCCCAATATCTGGCTCCCAAGTCTTCATTGGTAAAATCAAACAATTGAGATTTTGTTTAAAAACACTTCCCAGATTATTCTAGGTTATGTCAAGTTTACAGTTAAAACTATTACAGTTATGATAATTTGTATATACCAGAGGATAATACATGAAAGGAAGGGAAGGATGGAGGGAAGGAGGGAGGGAGAGAGGGAGGGAGGGAGGGAGGGAGAGAGGGAGGGAGGGAAGAAGAGTAAATTGGACTCTTTTAACATTAACTATCCTAAGCCTGTACTTACGGCTCGGTTATAGGATACTCACCTAGCATACAAAGTGGTGGGTTCTATCCCCACCTCCACATAAACCAGGCACGACAGTAATCCCAGCACTGAGAAGGTAGAGACAAGAGGATCCCTTGGCTTCACTGACCACCCAGCCTAGAACAAGTACTGAATCTTGGGTAAGCATGGGTGACTCCTCTGGAAAAAAAAAAAAAAAAAAAAAAAAAAAAAAAAAAAAACCTGAATAATGTCCAGTGTTGACCTCTGTCTTGGAAAATGTACATGAGCACACCCAGCCTCCTGCACCCTGCCACATACACATAGACATTAAAAACAAACACAAAAACTAGGCAAGCGGTTACTAGGAGATTAGGATCAGGAAGGATGAACAGGAAGACTAGCAGACTACAAGGGATTTTGGAGTTAGTGAAACCGTCTATAGTATAAGACAATGATAGATACATATTATAAACTTCTGCATAGCCATAGGAAGCACAAAATCAAGACTCGATATGAATGTACGCTATGGACTCTGGGGGACAAGGATGTGTGAATGTAGGTTGGCAATTTCCCCAAGGGTAGCACTTAGGGGTGTGGTTAATGGGAGAGATTGCGCAGGAAGGGAGGCAAGGGGCGTGGTTAGATGCTTCCGTATCTTCCTCGATGTTACTGTGACTCTAAAACTGCCCTAAAATAGATAATCTTTTTAAAGTCAGCTGGCACTGAGTGTAGAACAACCCAGATAATCCAGGATAATATCTTCACTTCAGAATCCTGAATTTAATCCCATTTGCAAATTTTTTAACCAAATACATAACATTCACATGTTCTAGAGATTAAACCGGCACTTCTTTCAGAGAGTCAGGGTATTTTTATTTTTGTTGTTGTTGTTTTTCATTTGGTTTGGGTTTTTTTCTGTTTTCTGTTTTTGTTTTTGTTTGTTGTTTTGGGGGGCTTTGTTGTTTTGGGTTTTTGGGGGAGGTGGGTTGTTTTTTTTTTTTTTTTTTTTTTTTTTTGCTTGGTTGGTTTTGGTTTTCTTCTGAACATAGCTCAGGAGTCACACGGAATATGTTTCAACATTACTAACCAGGGAAAAGAGACCATTAATATACCAGTTCCCAAGCTTTTTGGTTCCATATTGGTGTGAGTGTGAAAGCCAGTAGGTAGCAGCAGCTGCTCCACACAATGGCATCAGACAGTGAGGGAGGTGTTTCCGTCAGTGAAGCAATTGCCTTGTGAATGTAAGCAACTGTGTGAGAGCTCATAAAGCCCAGATTAAATACATGAATAAATATAAATAAATAAATAACAGCATGGAATCACATGCTTGAAATCTAACTGCTAGAGAGATAGACAAGAGCATCTCTGGGATTCACTGGCCGCCCAGTTTGCTGTACTTAGTGGTCTCCAGGCCAGTGAGAGACTCTATAAAAATTGTGACATCTGAGCTGACTTCAGGCCTCCACACATACCTGCACCTCCACCTCCACACATGTACACACACACACACACACACACACACACACACACACACAGATACAGATACACACATAGACACACACCTACATACATACAGATACAGACACACACACACAGATACAGACCAGACACACATAGACAAACACACACATATACAGACACATAGACACAGACACACACACACACACAGACACACACACACAGAAAAAGTGCTTACTAATCCTTAGAAAAATTAAAATCAGAGTCATAATGAGACACCGCCTCAACTGCCCTGTAATGACTCCTACTCAAATGGTAGAAAATAACAACTGTTGGCCAGATGTAGATGAACATTTATGGGCAGGAGTGGAAAATGGTGCCCAAAATTAAATAAAGCAGTAAAAATTGTTTTAAATTACAAAATATAAGGAGTCGTCAAGATTGGTCAGTGAATAAAGGCATTTGCCTGAGTTTGAGCCTCGGAACCCATGTAAAGGTAGAAAGGTCTGACTCGAATTGTCCTCTGACCTTCACACCATTGCCTCCAGCCCCAACTCTCTCCGAGTCTCTCCTCTCTCCATTCTGTCTGTCTGTCTGTCTATCTATCTCCTCTCTCTCTAATAGTGATATTAATTAAAATTTAAAAGTTAAGAATGGCTGAGCCAATTTGAGGAAAAGACAAAAGGATATGATACTTTTTAAACAATCTTAATTGAATATTTTGATTTTTTCTTTAATTTACAAAATCTTACATAGACTATAGTAAATGTGTCCTTACAATCACGTGTCTACTACGTTATTTAGGATGTTTCATTGTTGTACAAAATGGTACCAAATTATATACCTATAGTTGCATCTTCTATTTTTTTTTTTTTTTTGCAATCCAATTTTCTTCGTTATCCACAATAATTCTAATTCACTTTTTAAAATGTCTACATATTCCCTGGTTCCATTGTATCACAATTTATCCAACTAATTCCCAACCTTTATAAGAAATCAATTTATTTCCAACCCTTAAATTAAAAAAAAAACTCACCTACGCATTGAAATTTATATAAAAATAGAAAGGTGTATCGAGTATTGAACTCTTTGAAAATGGCAAACTGAACAGCACAAGGATTTTTTTAAAATGTTTGAAATGTCATATATGCACGTAATCAAATCCACCCCCATGCCTTTCCTTCCAGTTCTTTCTCTGTCCCACTCACCACTTTCTCCTCTCAATTTCATGTGTTCATTTTGTAAACTGAGCTCCTTTATGTGCCTGTATGTGCATGGCTAGGGTCCTATGGTAGAAGATAGATAGCCTCGCAGGGACTGCGTCATCACTAAGGAAAACTGGCTCTCCCTCCTTTAGCAGCCACATAGTCACCAATCACGTAACTCCTCAGCTAGGGGTGGGACTTCACAAACCCCTCCCCTATCCACGTTAGGCTTTTGTCTGGCTAGATCTTTTTGCAGGTCCTGTGCTTAGCATCACAGTCGTGGGTCCTTATGAGCAACAGCTTTGCCATGTCTGTCTAACATTCTTTCGCTGCAGATGCCCACTACCTCAGGCTCCCACAATCTTTCTGCCTCCTCTTTGGCAATGAATCTTGAGCCTTGAAAGGAGGGTGTGTGCACAAGAAACTTCTGAGTCCAGTTAAAGTCAAGGATGCTTGAGACCTTGATGCTCAGACACAAAAGCTCACCATAAACCCTGCTGGCACATTGTTCTCTGAAGACAGAGCTGCTCCAGGGATGGAGGACTATTATGCCAAGTGGAATCACGTACTCTTAGAATCTACACCAAACTGGTGCTCAGGCCACCCCTTGTACCTGCAGAAAGTTTCCCCAACTCCAGACACTAGGAGGCATCCTACTGAGGCTTCCCTGAGTCTCTAGTTAACAGACTTCCCAGGGTCAGGGTTTCCTACCCGAGGGACTGAGTTTACATCAAAAGGGCTGGTAGCCACAAACCCTACTCCCCATTTTTTTCCATGTCTTCTGTCTAGGACCTGGCTAGAGGAGCCTACTCTGAAACTACGCCTTCCTTGGACAGCTATGAGAAAAAGCCTCCATTCAAGATTTGTATGTCCTGATTCCTGTTCAGAGGACTCATCACGCCGTTTACCTCTGGAACGCAGGCTGAAACTCCGCTAAGACCTTCTGCAGCACTGTCGTCTGTCTGTCTGTCCATGGCATAAACAACTCTTTTGATAAATTCTTTACAGCTAAACAATCTACCTAAAGATCCCCCTTGAACCTGCACCCAAGACCTTTCCCCAAGCAGTGGGCTTTGTCTCAGGTTACCAACTGCAGACAGAACAACATGAATGCCTGTGAAGCACCCTGAAGGCTCCCAGGAATCACTGGTATGTGTTTCCAGTCACCCCACAATTTGTATAACTGGGCTTTATTTGCAGGATAGAGACACTCAGGCTGAATGCCCATGGCTCCTATCTTTTCCTTTTCAATGAAATGAGGGTGAGCGTGTTTGCCTTCGGAACTCAGGAATCCGACACCATCCAGATGATCGAGGGGCACTACATTTAGCAGGGCAGACTAGAGAGTTACATAAGCAGCTTTATCCCTCCTCAACAATAAAATAAATCTGGCAGGGTAGAACACCGGGGACATAAATGGCAAGTGTGTCAGAGTGATAAAAGAGTCCCCAAACCTTGTGAGAGAGAGAAGACGACTGGGGGGAGGGCTGCTCCCTTTCACCAAATCTTAATGCTCTACCTTATAAGCATCCAATAAAATTAAATTCCCAGGGCCAGAGAGATGATGGTTCTGAGGTTAAAAATGTATACTTCCTTACCGGGGGAATTGAGGGATGAGTTCCAACACCCACAGTTCTCTGTGGCTCCAGTTCCAGCGACATCAGACACACTCTACTCGTGTACACAAATAAGCTGTTAAAAATAAAATTAGCCTTAAAACCGTTAAAGTCCCCCCAGAGAAGAACCATGTCCAGAAGAGCCTGCTGTAGACCCTCTCCACCTGAGTACACCAATCACCCTGGACTGAGTCTCAAGTTCACAACGGGCTGGTCGACCAGCAGAATGCTTAAGTAACTGCTCTGGGAACTGGGTCTGTGGTCCTGCCAAGTAATTTACATAATAATTTCCATAGCTCTGTAGTCTGTTTCCACCTGATTTGATTCTTCTTATGCATGCAAGCCATAATTACAACATTTTAGATATCTTTAAAACATGGAGTGTGGAGGGGCTCCATAGCCAAGTAGTGCTGAGAGAAAGCTAGCCTCCCAGGCCCTCGGGACACAGGGACTGAGGAAAAGCCTGGGACAGGAGCCTTCTGGTTTTCATCTGTGGCTGGGGACCTCAGCCTGTGCCAGAGGGCTCCATAGCCAAATAGTGCCAGGAGAAAGCTAGACTCCCAGGAGTGGACAAGCCTGTCTGCTCAGAGGGACCCACCTGGAATCCCAGTACACAGTGATTGAGGAGTGATCTTCTGGTTTCTTCTGGTGGCTGGGGAGCTGATCCTGTGACACAGGGCTCCATACTCAAATAGTGCCAGGAGAAAGCTGGTCTCCCAGGAGTGCCAACACACCTTTGAGCACAGGTAAGACCACCACTTCTGTTCAAATTCACTGGATCAAGAGGGACCCTTGCAGAGCCATCAGGACACAGGAACCAAGGGACAGCTGGGGACAAGATCCTTCTGGTTTCTGTCTGTACCCCAGAGCTGACCCTGTGCCACAGCTCTCCAAACCAAAATTCCTCTCAGAGAGAGCTGGTCTTCAAGGAGTATTGACACAGAGGCTTGCAGAAGGGACAAGCCACAGCCAGAGAGCATAAGACCAGCGAACACTAGAGTTAACCAGATGGCAAAAGGCAAGGGCAAGAACATAAGAAACAGAAACCAAGGCTACTTGGCATCATCAGAACCCAGCTCTCCCACCACAGCAAGCCCTGGATACCCCAACACCCCAGAAAAGCAGGACTCAGATTTAAAATCACTTCTCATGATGATGATAGAAGACTTTAAGAAGGAAATAAGTAGCTACCTTAAAGAAATACAAGAGAACACAGGTAAACAGCTAGAAGCCCTTAAAGAGGAAACAAAAATCCCTTAAAGAATTACAGGAAAACACAATCAAACAGATGAAGGAAATGAACAAAACCATCCAGGAGCTAAAAATAGAAATAGAAACAATAAAGAAATCACAAAGGGAGACAACCCTGGAGTTAGAAAACCTAGGAAAGAGATCAGGAGTCAGAGATGCAAGCATCACCAACAGAATACAAGAGATAGAAGAGAGAATCTCAGGTGCGGAAGATGCCATAGAAAACATTGACACAACAGTCAAAGAAAATGCAGAATGCAAAAAGCTCCTAACCCAAAACATCCATGAAATCCAGGACACAATGAGAAGACAGAACCTAAGGATAATAGGTTTAGAAGAGAGTGAAGATTCCCAACGTAAAGGATCAGTAAATATCTTCAACAAAATTATAGAAGAAAACTTCCTGAACCTAAAGAAAGAGATGAACATAAATATACAAGAAGCCTACCGAACTCCAAATAGATTAGACCAGAAAAGAAATTCGTCCCGTCACATTATAGTGAAAACACCAAATACACAAAACAAGGAAAGAATATTAAAAGCACTAAGGGAAAAAGGTCAAGTAACATATAAAGGCAGACCTATCAGAATTACACCAGACTTCTCACCAGAGACTATGAAAGCTAGAAGATCCTGGGAAGAACTCATACAGACCGTAAGAGAACACAACTGCCAGTCCAGCCTGCTACACCCAGCAAAACTCTCAATTAACATATATGGTAAAACCAAAATATTCTATGACAAAACCAAATTTACACAATATGTTTCCACAAACCCAGCCCTACAAAGGATAAGAAATGGAAAAGTAATCTTTCAACATACTCAAAAGAAGATAACCACACAAACATAAAAATAACATCGAAAATAACAGGAACCAACAATCACTATTCGTTAATATCTCTTAACATCATGGACGCAATTCCCCAATAAAAAGACATAGACTGACAGACTGGATCCATAAAAAGGACCCAGCATTTTGCTGGATTCAGGAAATGCACCTCAATGATAAAGACAAACACTACCTCAGAGTAAAGGGCTGGAAAACAATTTTCCAGGCAAATGGTCCCAAGAAACAGGCTGGAGTAGCCATTCTAATATTGGATAAAATTGACTTTCACCCAAAAGTCATCAAAAAAGATAAGGAAGGACACTTCATACTCATCAAAGGAAAAATCTACCAAGAAAAATTCTCAATTCTGAACCAAATGCAAGGGCACTCACATTCATAAAAGAAACTTTACTAAAGCTCAAAGCACACATTGTGCCTCACACAATAATAGTAGGCGACTTCAACACCCTATTATCATCAATGGACAGATCTTGAAAACACAAACTAAACAGAGACACAGTGAAACTAACAGATGTTGTGAACCAAATGGATTTAACAGATATCTATAGAACATTTCATCCTAAATCAAAAGAATATACCTTCTTCTCAGCACCTCATGGTACCTTCTCCAAAACTGACCATATAATCGGTTAAGAAACAAATCTCAATAGATATAAGAAGACTGAAATAATCCCATGCCTACCATCAGATCACTACGGATTAAGGATGGTCTTCAATGGCAACAACAACAGAAAGCCCACATACACATGGAAGCTGAACAATGCTCTACTCAGTGATAACTTGATCAAGGAAGAAATAAAGAAAGAAATTAAAGACTTCCTAGAATTTGATGAAAATGAAAGTACAACATACCCAAACCTATGGGACACAAGGAAAGAAGTATTAAGAGGAAAACTCATAGATTTGAGTGCTTCCCAAAAAGAAACTGGAGAGAGCATACACTAGCAGCTTAACAGCACACCTGAAAGCTCTAGAACAAAAAGAAGCTCATAAACCCAAGAGGAGTAGAGGGCAGGAAATAATCAAACTCAGGGCTGAAATCAACCAAGTAGAAACAAAAAGAACTATACAAAGAATCAACAAAATCAGGAGCTGGTTCTTTGAGAAAATCAACAAGATAGATAAACCCTTAGCCAGACTAACCAGAGGGCACAGAGACAGCATCCAAATTAACAAAATTAGAAATGAAAAGGGAGACATAACAACAGACTTTGAGGAAATTCAAAAAGTCATCAGATCCTACTACAAAAGCCTATACTCAACAAAACTGGAAAATTTGGATGAAATGGACAATTTTCTAGACAGATACCAAATACCAAAGTTAAGTCAGGATCAGATAAACCATCTAAACAGTCCCATAATGTCTAAAGAAGTAGAAGCAGTCATTAAAAGTCTCCCAACCAAAAAAAGCCCAGGACTGCCCCGACCAGCGGGACCAGTTATTGGAGGGAAACCCGAGGAGACCCCATGACCTGTGGGAGAGAATGGGCGAGAGAGAGAAGAAGGAGACCAAGCAAGCTCTTTGTCAAGGTCTCATTTAATTTTCAAAACTCATCTA
>CM052711.1:60619520-60640260 GCA_028551405.1 Uromys caudimaculatus | reverse complement strand
CTGATGACTAGGGAAGTTGAGCATTTCTTTAGGTGTTTCTCAGCCCTGTGAATTTCCTCAGTTGAGAATTCTCTGCTTAGCTCTGTTCCCCATTTTTTGATAGGGTTATTTGGTTTTTTAGAGTCTAACTTCTTGAGTTCTTTGTAAAAGGAGGACATTTTCTTAACTAATGATTAATGGGGGAGGGCCCAGCTCAGTATGAGTGACAGCACCCCGTGGGCGGGTAGGCCAGAGTTGTACAGGAAAGCAAGCTGAGCAAGCCATGGAGAGCAAGCCAGTAAGCAGCAGTCCTCCACAGCCTTTAGGTCATGCCTCCAAGTCCCTGCCTTGAGTTCCTGCCCTGTTTTCCTTCAGTTATGGACAGTGATATGGAAGTGTAAGACAAATAATTTCTTGCCAAGCTGCCTTTGGTCACAGTGGTTTGTCACAGCAGCAGAAAGCAAAGTAGGACAAGGGGACCCAAAATCTTGCATGCACATATGCACACAGAGACATACACATACACACACACAAATAAAAATAGAAAGTTCAAAAGAAGCTCGTGGGTCAGGAGAGATGGCTCAGTGGTTAAGACCACTGGGCACTCCTTGGAGTACCCGGGTTCAATTCTCAGCACCCACACGGCTGCTCACAATGATCTGTAACTCCAGTCCCTGGGGGATTCAATGCTTTCTTCTGCCTTCTATGGGCACCAGACATACATGTGTTGTACAAACATACTTGCAGGCAAAAACCCCATACATACAAAAGTAATAAAAACACTAAAAAGAGGGCAGGAAGGCAGTAGAATAGCAGGTGGTTGTGAGCCCCCTGGCGTGGATACTGAGATCCAAACTCCAAACCTCTGTACAGAACCGCTCAACCCATCTCTAACCCCTCAAACAAATATTTAAAGCAACTACAAAATCCACAGAACCCTAGTCAGTTACTTTGGCTTTTTGACCCCCAGCCCTGGTCTTAGAAGGATGTTAACCTCCAAGGTACTGAGTATGAGTCTATTTTCCTTCGTTAGAGGTGGGACTAAGTTCTGGGAGGTCTAGGGAACAGTTAGTGAGGTAGCAGAGAGATGGAGGGGGGTTCAGAACTAACCCCAGGGCTAGCTCCTTCTATCCTTTTAAACTATAAGAATCTTTTTTTCAGGAAAAAAAAAACGTATGAAGTATCATCAGTTCCTTCTCGTCTCTTGTCCTCATCACCAAGGGGTGGTGACTGTTCTGAACTGGTTGTTCTTCAGACTACCAAGTGTTTCAAATGTAAATGCTATGTACTATGTAGTGGGTTTTTTCATATATTTTATACTTTTCATTTGGGGGGCTTTTCCACTTTTTTCCATTTTAAAAGTTTTATTACAAGTGCAGGTGGTTGTGGCGCACGCCTTTAATCCAAGCACCCAGGAGGTAGAGGCAGGCAGATCTCTGAGTCCAGACCAGCCTTGTCTACAGAGAGTTTCAGGACAGCCAGGGTTACACAGAGCAACCTTCTTTGGAAAAAACAACAACAAATTTTATTACATTTTAATTTATTCATTGTGTGGTAAAGTGATTGATGCCACAAAGCTTGAAGAGAACTTGTAAAAATTGATTCTTTCTTTCTACCATGTGAGTCTCAGGGACTGAGCATTCACCGAATGAGCCATGTCAGCAGTCTGTATTCACAGGATCTCAAGTCAGCATGTGCGTGTGCGTGTGCGTGTGTGTCTGTCTGTCTGTCCTTGTGCATGCAGAGACCAAGGGACACCTTGCCTGTCGTTCTTCAGGCATTGTCCCTCTTGCTTCTTTGAGGCAGAGTCTCTTGGTGGCTGAGAACTCACCTAGTAGGCTACTATGACTGCCTGACTCTGCCTTCTAAGCTCTGACATTACGAGCATGCTCTCCATGCCTGCTTTTTTTGCATGGGTTCTAGGAATCAAATTCAGGTCCTTATGCTTGCAAGATGAGTATTTGATTTGATCTCCTAACCCTTACATTTAAATATATATATTCAACATATATTATATATATATATATGTATATACCTTTTCTATATTATTGTTTGAATCTATTTTTCTTTTCTTTTATTGGAGATTTTCTTTATTTACATTTCAAATGTTATTATCTTTCCCAGTTTCCCATCCTGAAACCCCTGTCCCGTCCCCCTCCCGTGCTTCTTTGAGGGTGTTCCCTCACCCACCTACCCACCCACTCCCAACTCCCTGCCCTGGCATTCCCCTACACTGGGGCATCGAGCCTTCACAGGACCAAGGTCCTCTCCTCCCCTTGATGACTGACAAGGCCATCCTCTGTTACATATGCAGCTGGAGCCATGGGTCCCTCCATGTTTACCCTTTGATTGGTGGTCCAGTCTCCAGGAGCACTAGGGGGGAGGTGAGGCCAGGTGACACTGTTGCTCCCTCCATGGGGTTACAAACTCCCTCAGCTCCTTCAGTCCCTTCTCCAACTCCTCCATCTGGGACCTCACACTCAGTCCAATGGTTACTGTGAAGTGAAATTTGGGTATTCCAAACTTTTGGGCTAATATCCACTTATCAATGAGTACATACCATGTTCGTTCTTTTGTGACCGAGTTACCTCACTCAGGATATTTTCAAGTTCCATCCATTTGCCTGCAAATTTCATTAAGTCATTGTTCTTAATAGCTGAGTAGTACTTCATTGTGCAAATGTACCACATTTTCTGTATCCATTCCTCTGTTGAAGGACATCTGGGTTCTTTCCAGCTTCTGGCTATTATAAATATGGCTGCTATGAACATAGTGTGACCTTGTTATATGTTGGAGCATCTTCTGGATATATGCCCAGGAGAGGTATAGCTGGGTCCTTAGGTAGTACTATGTCCAGTTTTCTGAGGCACCAGCAAACTGATTTCCAGAGTAGTTGTATGAGCTTGCAATCCTACCAGCAATGGAGGAGTGTTCCTCTTTCTCCACATCCTCTGACTGGTGTGAGGTGGAATCTCAGACTTGTTTTGATTTGCATTTCCCTGATGACTGAGGATGTTGAACATTTCTTTAGGTGCTTCTCAGCCCTACAAATTTCTTCAGTTGAGAATTCTCTGTTTAGCTCTGTTCCCCATTTTTTGATAGGGTTATTTGGTTCTCTGGAGTCTAACTTCTTGAGTTCTTTGTATATATTGGGTATTACCCCTCTCTTGGACGTAGGATTGATAAAGATCTTTTCCCAATCTGTTGGTTGCTGTTTTGTCCTATTGACAGTGTCCTTTGCCTTACAGAAGCTTTGCAATTTCATGAGGTCCCATTTGTCGATTCTTGATCTTAGAGCATAAGCCATTGGTGTTCTGTTCGGGAACTTTTCCCCCGTACCCAGGTATTCGAGAGTTTTCCCCACTTTCTCTTCTATTAGATTCAGTGTATCTGGTTTGATGTGGAGGTCCTTGATCCACTTGGACTTGAGCCTTGTACAGGGAGATAGGAATGGATCAGTTTGTATTCTTCTACATGTTGACCACCAGTTGAACCAGCACCATTTGTTGAAAATGCTGTCTTTTTTCCAATAAATGGTTTTAACTCTTTTGTCAAAGATCAAGTGACAATAGATGTCTGGGTTCATTTCTGGGTCTTCAGTTCTATTCCATTGATCTACCTGCCTGTCTCTGTACCAATACCATGCAGTTTTCATCACTATTGCTCTGTAATACAGCTTGAGGCCAGGAATGCTGATTCCCCCAGAAGTTCTTTTGTTGTTGAGAATAGTTTTTGCTATCCTGGGTTTTTTGTTATTCCAAATGAATTTGAAACTTGCTCTTTCTAAGTCTATGAAGAATTGAGTTGGAATTTTGATGGGGATTGCATTCAATCTCTAGATTGCTTTTAGCAGGACGGCCATTTTGACTATATTAATCCTGCCAATCCATGAGCATGGATTCCATCTTCTGAGATCTTCTTTGATTTCTTTCTTCAGAGACTTGAAGTTCTTGTCATACAGATCTTTCACTTGTTTGGTTAGAGTCACACCAAGATACTTTATATTGTTTGTGACTGTTGTGAAGGGTGTGATTTCCCTAATTTCTTTCTCAGCCTGTTTATCCTTTGAGTATAGGAAAGCTACTGATTTGTTTGAATTAATTTTATATCCAGCCACTTTGCTGAAGTTATTTATCAGGTTTAGAAGTTCACTGGTGGAATTTTGGGGGTCATCTGCAAATGGTGATATTTTGACTTCTTCCTTTCCAATTTGTATCCCTTTGACTTCCTTTTGTTGTCTAATTGCTCTAGCTAGGATTCAAGTACTATATTGAATAAGTTAGGAGAGAGTGGGCTGCCTTGTCTAGTCCCTGATTTTAGTGGGATGGCTTCAAGTTTCTCTCCATTTAGTTTGATGTTGGCTACTGATTTGCTGTATATTGCTTTTACTATGTTTAGGTATGGACTTTGAATTCCTGATCTTTCCAAGACTTTTACCCTGAAGTGGTGTTGAATTTTGTCAAATGCTTTCTCAGCATCTAATGAGAATGACCATGTGGTTTTTTTTCTTTGCGTTTGTTTATGTAGTGGATTACACTGACGGATTTCTGGGTATTGAACTATCGCTGCATCCCTGGGATGAAGCCTACTTGATAATGATGGATGATTGTTTTGATGTGTTCTTGGATTCAGTTGGCAAGAATTTTATTGAGTATTTTTGCATCGATATTCATAAGAGAAATTGGTCTGAAGTTTTCTTTCTTTGTTGGATCTTTGTGAGGTTTTGGTATCAGTGTAACTGTGGCTTTATAGAATGAGTTGGGTAGTGTTCCTTCTGTTTCTATTTTGTGGAATAGTTCGAAGAGTATTGGTATTAGGTCTTCTTTGAAGGTATGATAGAATTCTGCCATAAACCCATCTGATCCTGGGCTTTTTTTTGGTTGGAAGACTTTTAATGGCTGCTTCTATTTCTTTAGGGGTTATGGGACTGCTTAGATGGTTTATTTGATCCTGACTTAGCTTCAGTACCTGGTATCTGTCTAGAAAATAGGTCTATTTCATCCATTCCAGTTTTGTTGAGAATAGGCCTTTGTAGTAGGATCTGATGATTTTTAAATTTCCTTGGTTTCTGTTATTGTGTCTCCCTTTTCATTCCTGATTTTGTTAATTTGGATACTGTCTCTGTGCTCTCTGATTAGTCTGGCTAAAGGTTTATCTATCTTGTTGATTTTCTCAAGGAACCAGCTCCTGGTTCTGTTGATTCATTGTATAGTTCTTTATGTTTCTATTTGGTTGGTTTCAGCTCTGAGTTTGATAATTTACTGCCCTCTACTCCTCTTGGCTGTATTGCTTCTTTTCGTTCTAGAACTTTCAGGTGTGCTGTCAAGCTGCTAGTGTATGCTCTCTCCAGTTTCTTTTTGGAGGCACTCAGAGCTATGAGTTTTCCTCTTAGCACTGTTTTCATTGTGTCCCATAAGTTTTGGTATGATGTGCCTTCATTTTCATTAAATTCTAAAAAGTATTTAATTTCTTTCTTTATTACTTCCTTGACCAAGTAACCATTGAATAGAGCATTGTTCAGCTTTCATGTATATGTGGGATTTCTGTTGTTTTTGTTGTTATTGAAAACCAATCTTTGTCCATGGTGATCTGATAGTATGCATGGGAGTATTTCAATCTTCTTGTATCTGTTGAGACCTGTTTTGTGACCAATTATATGGTCAGTTTTGGAGAAAGTACCATGAGGTGCTGAGAAGAAGGTATATTCTTTTGTTTTAGGATGAAACATTCTATAGATATCTGTTTAAACCACTTGGTTCATAACTTCTGTGAGTTTCACTGTGTCTCTGTTTAGTTTCTGTTTCCATGATGCGTCCATTGCTGAGAGTGGGGTGTTGAAGTCTCCCACTATTATTGTGAGAGGTGCAATGTGTGCTTTGAGCTTTAGTGAAGTTTCTTTTATGAATGTGAGTGCCCTTACATTTGTAGCAAAGATGTTCAGAATTGAAAGTTCATCTAGGTAGAGTTTTTCTTTGGTGAGTATGAAGTGTCCTTTCTTATCTTTTTTGATAACTTTTGGTTGAAAGTCGATTTTGTTTGATATTAGAATGGCTATTCCAGCTTCTTTCTTGGGATCATTTTCTTGGAAAAATTTTCTTCCAGCCTTTTACTCTGAGGTCGTGTCTGTTTTTGTTACTGAGGTGTTTTTCCTGGATGCAGCAAAATGCTAGGTCCTGTTTACATATCTATTAGTCTATGCATTTTTATTGTGGAATTGAGTCCATTGATGTTAAGAGATATTAAGGAAAAGTGATCATTGCTTCCTCTTATTTTTGTTGTTAGAAGTGGAATTATGTTTTTGTGGCTATCTTCTTTTGGGTTTGTTGAAAGAAGATTACTTTCTTGCTTTTTCTAGGGTGTAGTTTTCCTCCTTGTGTTGGTGTTTTCCATCTATTATCCTTTGTAGGGTTGGATTTGCGGAAAGATATTGTGTAAATTTGGTTTTGTCATGGAATATCTTGGTTTCTCCATCTATGGTAATTGAGAGTTTTGCTGGGTATAGTAGCCTGGGCTGGCATTTGTGTTCTCTTAGGGTCTGTATGAAATCTGCCCAGGATATTCTGGCTTTTATAGTCTATGGTTGAAGTCTAGTGTAATTCTGATAGGTCTGACTTTATATGTTACTTGACATTTTTCCCTTACTGCTTTTAATATTTTTTCTTTGTTTTGTGCATTTTGTTTTGGTATTTTGATTATTATGTGACAGAAGTTTCTTTTCTGGTCCAGTCTATTTGGAGCTCTGTAGGCTTATTGTATGTTCATGGGCATATCTTTCTTTAGGTTAGGGAAGTTTTCTTCTATAATTTTGTTGAAGATATTTATTGGCCCTTTAAGTTGGGAATCTTTGCTCTCTTCTATACCTATTATCCTTAGGTTTGGTCTTCTCATTGTGTTCTGGATTTCCTGGATGTTTTGGGTTAGGAGCTTTTTGCATTTTGCATTTTGACTATTGTGTCAATGTTTTCTATGGTATCTTCTGCACCTGAGATACTCTCTTCTATCTATTGTATTCTGTTGGTGGTGCTTGCATCTATGACTCCTGATATCTTTCCTAGATTTTCTATCTCCAGGGTTGTCTTCCTTTGTGATTTCTTTATTGTTTCTGTTTCCATTTTTTTAGTCATGGATGGTTTTCTTCAATTCCTTCACCTGTTTGGTTGTGTTTTCCTGTAATTCTTTAAGGTATTTTTTTGTTTAAGGGATTTTTAAGAGCTTCTACCTGTTTACCTGTGTTCTTCTGTATTTCTTTAGTGGAGTTATTTATGTCCTTCTTAAGGTCCTCTATCATCATGATGAAATGTGATTTTAAATCCAAATCTTGCTTTTCCAGTGTTATGGGGTATCTACAACTTGCTGTAATGGGGTAACTGAGTTCTGATGATGCCAAGTAGCCTTAGTTTCTGTTGCTTATGTTCTTGGGCTTGCCTCTCGCTATCTGGTTATCTCTAGTGCTACTTGCCCTTGCTGTCTCTGACTGGAGCCTGTCCCTCCCATAATCCTGGTTGTTTCTGAACTCCTCAGAACCCAGCTGTTTCTGTGAACCTGTGATTCTGTCCTGTGGTCCTGAGATCCTGGTTGTGTCAGAGCTCCTGGGAGTCAAGCTGCTTCTGGAATCCTGGTGTGACCAAGCTCCTGAGATCTTGTTGTGTCAGAGATTCTGGGATTCAAGCTTTCTCTGGGTGTTGCAGGGGTGGATAGGTATCCAGAGCCCTGTGTTTGCACCAGGCACAGGTGCAAGCTTGAAGGAACCTGTGTCTCTTTCTAGGTGGAGTTTGTGTTTCCCTGGTTCCTGTGGGGGTCCCAGTTACACTGGGTGTTGGGAAAGATGCTGTGACCTCAACTGTGATCTTGAGTGTATCAGAGCTCCAGTGCTCCTGGATGTGTCCGATCTCCTGGGAGTCAATCTTCCTCTGTGGTCCTGTGATTCTATGATTCTGGGCATTTCAGAGCACCAGGAAGCCGGGCTCCCTCTCGGTGTTGTAGGAGTGAGTGCAGAGCCAGCACGTCAGGTCTGTTCTGGGTGCAGGTTCAAACTGGAAGGAACCTGTGCCACTGCCTGGGCAGAGATTCTTGTGTCCTTGGATCCCAGGGGTCCCAGATACTCCAGATGTTAGCGCAGATGTTGTGACATTGGATCTATTTTAAATTGTATTTATTCTTTTATACTTTCATACACTCACACAATATAGTGTATTGTCCTTTACCCTGTTATCTTCCTCCCTCTCTCACTAAACCCCTTCTTCTTCATTACAATCTCCTCTTCTTTACTGCCTCGATATGTGTGTGACCCACTACATTTAATTAGTGTTGCTTGCATGAGCATGAGTGGGAATTTTTTTTACTCGAGCAAGGGCAACTTACCAGTGGCTACACCACTGAGGAGCATGATGCATCTTTCCTGAGCCACCATCCACTACTCATAGCCCTTCAGGGAGGAATGGGGCCTCAGGAGACCCTCCTCCATCCACTATGGAATTCACTTAATACTTTAATATCTAGCATATTCAATAATACATTTCATATATATATATATATATAACTTACCATAGACTTGTAGATACTTAGGATAGCTCCATGGCTATAAGAGCAGGACAATGAATATGCATGCTCAGGAACATTGCTCTTGGTATTCCTCAGGATTCTCCTACTTATCTAAGCATCCTAGAACTGTGAGCTATTCCCCAGATGTGTGTAGAGCCTCTGCAGTGTCCTGTCATTACAATGTCTGTTTGTTGTGCTACCCTAAAGATGGTAGAAAAGAAAATAGCTGTAGCAGAATATATAAGTTGGACTCAGAACAATGTTGGAAAGTAAAACACAAGCCAAAAATCCCCTTCTGCAACAGTGAAAAGAAACCTGAAGGAGGGCTGGGTTCAGTCCCCGGAACCCACATTTTTAAAAAGCCAATGATAGGCTTTGATATTGTTATTTTTATGAAGCATCACCTGTCTCAGTGTTTTGTAAACTTTCTTCTCCATAACCTTCTGATTGGTTTAATTAAGAGCTAAAAGCCTATAGCTGAGGCAGGAGAGGAAAGATGGGACATCCAGGCAGAGATAGAAACTGTGGGAAGAATTGAGAGGTAGGGGATTTGGTAGCCAGATACATTTGTATGAAACATTTGACTAATAGATGAACATGAGGACATGACTATTCCTAGATATGGTTAAGGAAAAGGCTTTTGTGGTAGATATGAAGAAGAGAATAGTCAGAGGCATCTGGAAGAGTCCAGAGCAGGTAGAGAAAGTAGTGGATTAAACACGGCCAGCAGATTAGACTGGGCTGAGAGGAGAGAGGGAAAGAGGGAGAAAGGGAGAGAAGAGAGGGGACCAGAAGCCAAGAGTAGAGAAGAGAGAGGGCTATGTGGAGAGAGAGAGAGAGAGAGAGAGAGAGAGAGAGAGAGAGAGAGAGAGAGAGAGACTGATCAAAGGCAACTTAGGGGAGGAAGGAAATGGTTTATTTCCAAGTCAGAGGATATTACAGAGAGAAGTCAAGGCAGGAACTCAAGCAGGAAGCTAAAACAAAAATCATGGAAAAAATACTCCTTGCTGTCTTGCTCTCAGGCTCATGCTTAGCTAGCTTAGAATCACCTGCTTAGGGAATGGTACCACCCATGGTAGACTGGGCTGTAGTGCATCAATTAACAGTCAAGACAATCCCCCACAAGTATGTCCACAAATTGGCCTGATTTGGTAAATCCTGTAATTGAGACTCACTTGTCAAAATGACTCCAGGCTGTATCAAATTGACAGTTAAAATTAATTAAAAAAACAAAAAAAGCAAAAACAAAACAAATAGAGAGAGAGAGAGAGAAAAAGAGATTACCAAATAGGATGGTGTTCTTCTGATATCTTCCACCTTTTGGGTTTTTTACAGGGTATTTTACAGGCATAGACTCTGCCATGTAAGCCAAGCTAAGTATCCTTGGAACTTCAAGTAATCTACCTGCCTCTGCCTCCACCACCATCACTGAACTCAACATTGTCACACCAGCTTTTTACCTGGATGCTGGGGAATCCTAACTCAGGTTGTCATATTTGCAAGGCTAGCACTTTACCAATGGAACCCCCTCCCTAGCCCCACCAGCTTTTTTCTTTCTTTCTTTCTTTCTTTTTATTGAGAATGTTCTAGAAAGTTCTGACAACACTGTTAGGTAATATTTTTTCATTTGAAGTTCAGTCTTCCCTTTCTGTTTCTAAGACTCTCAGAGAAAATTAAACATTTATCCTTCTATTAAACTCGGACAAGTGCTAAGAATTTTTTAAAAAGCAAAATTAGCATTGCTTTTTCAATGCAAAAGCAAAGGCAGTTCCTTTATTTAATAACCTTCACTCATACAAGAACCAAGCTCATTGGTCAAATATTGGGCACAGAAAATGAAACTTTTAAGTCTCCATGAAATAATGTCTTTGGTTTAGCTGAGTGAAGGATTTAGACACAAAGCAAACAGAAACTTGAAATCTGGTCTTCTCTCCTCCCCAGAATGTTTGGTCTAAAGTAGGTCAGACCCTGCTGCAACTAATCTTAACAATTCTCTTTTTAATTCTTTCACTGGCTACACACTTAGGGGCTTAGAGGGAGGAAAATTCATCCAATTAATTAAAGAAAAACGGCAAGAGAGAGAAAAGGCCTCCTGAATTGGGGGGTGGGGGGGGAACTCTGTCTCCACCTCCAATGAGTTCATCAACTTGAAAATGATTTTCAAAAGAATAACTGTCTGTGAGGTAATCATTATCCCCCTCCCCCCATCTTCAGTGGCTGCCCTAGCTGCTCTCAACCATTCATTCTCTCTCCTGGAGTCTGCGAAGGATGCTGACACAGCTCTGGCTGAAGCCAAGACCATGCCTGGAGAGGAGAGGAGAAACCTCGAATGACCCTCGGTCCTTCAAGATCACCATTCCTTCCAAAAAAGGTCCAGCAAGGGGCTTCAAAACTCTAGAGTTCCGAAGAAAGTTGCCAGGGGGCATAGGTTTTGAAGGTGTGTGGGGGAAGGGTGTACACTGAAGGTACTCATAGTCCATGTTGGTGTGTACATAGCTTCTAAACCCAAGCCATTGCTTTTCCTTAGCCTCTCCCATGGATTTCCACCCGAACCACAGAGTGGGACCCTTGTTTCCAAGAGTAACTTCATCAGAAAGTGCACAGCTTTTCACCACTTACGCGAACTGATGTCAGATAAATATCCTTCTGAATTATGCCTTTGAGACTTCCCAGGCACTTAAGCTCCTTTCTAAACCATCACAGGCCAACAAAATCTGTGAGGTTTTAAGGGATTTTTGCAGGTTCCGTGGCTTATTCTTTGACCACATCAAAATCCAAGGGATGGCTTCAGAAACTGTGAATACAGTTTCTTTTCTTGTTGCTATGACCAAAGCAATTAAAGAAGTATTTATGTCAGCTACTGTTTGAGGGTATAGTCCATCTCAAAGCAGGAAAGCATGGGGACAGGTGAATGAGACAGCTACGCACACTGTGAGCAGTCCTGAAGCAGAGGGAGACATGCTGGGGTTCATCTTTCTTTTCTTTCTGTTACTTTTTATCTTTATCTTTTTTTGGATGTGGTCTTATTATGAAGCTCTGGCAGTCTTGGTCCTCCCAGTGTAGACCAGGTTGGCCTCAAACTCACAGCAATTTTTCTGCCTCTGCCTCCAGAGCACTGAGATTAGACATGTTTACCACCATTCCTGGTATTGCTTTCTAGTTTTTATTCAGTTTGTGTTCCCAAGCTTCTGATTAGGATGAGCTTTCTCTCTTCAGTTAACCAAATCTAGGAATCCCCTCACAGACACCCAGAGGTGTCTCTGGCGATTTCAGATGTTGTCAAGTTGCAAAACAATGCAAATTACCACAGGGACTTTTAATTAAGCCACCCAGAAAATGATGTTTTGTGGCTAACAAACCTAGAATGGCAGTTATCAACAAATTCTTTCTTGTCAGCGTGTTTTTTGAGTCTTCTTTGAGAGTTGTTCTTTATTGCTCTGTTTCATGACTCTAATGTTACTGTTCTCTCTCATTGCCGAAAATATGCCTTACACCAAACCATCCCCCAAGCTGATGTGTAATGAAATTACCTCGGCTATTTGTAGGTTTGGGGGAATTTGAATAACCTATATTGCCCTCAGGAAGGTTGATTTTCTAGCTGGAGTTTAAAAGAAGGTCTATTCTACTGTCTTCCATTTTCTAGTTATTAGCACGTTGCATTGTGCTTGATAAAATATCTCAAAAAACGGGAACTGATCATGACATCCATTTAAATGGCACTTGTAGAGAATGTAGTACATGCTAGGCATATAACAAGGTTGTGGAAGTAGTAAGAAGAAGGGTCTGGTGCCTGGAACAGGTGACAGTCTCCTGGAATACACAAGCATGGAGTAGCAGAAAAAGTCCCCCAGGACAAATAATCGAGGCACTCTTAGGAAATGACGGAAATTTGCCAGCTATGCTGTATGACACTAATCCCAAGTGGACCTGTGATTGTCTAAGAGACACAGCAATGCATGGGTCTTTGATGGGAGAAGCCCCTAATCCAGACGAGGTAACCCATTCCTAAGGTAGCCTAGTTGGGACATCTGAGACATAATGCTGTCTGCCTGCCTTTACTTCTTCCTGGTGAGTGTGTCCACCCCATTGTTCTTGCTGCTGCCATCATTCACTGGCAGTAGACACTGGCTTCTTTGCATTTCTGATTAAGACTGAGCACCAGTGACTCTCTAGGATATACCCTCTACCCAGGCTTTCAGTAGCAGACTGAAACTGGTGGGTCTCCAGCTTCCGGGACTGAGTAGTTTTTCCTGGGTTCTCTGCATCCTCAGAGATGTCTGGTATGCAGACGGGAATTGTTAGACTTCCCAGTCTAGATCATGTAGGTTGGTCTAATAAATCCCCTTTGTAATATATAGTCATTCTATTGTTCGGTTCCTCCCTGCCCAACAGAGATGGGAGTAGGGGTACATGGAAGACATTCAAGGGGAGAATCAGATCTAAAGAATCTGAGCTATTCAGAGAACCAAACCATTGGGTGGGTATGTTGAGGAACAGAGGTAATATTAGAATACAGAACATATGCTTCACTAAGGGCTTGGGTTAAACTCTGTCTTCTGCAGTGAGACTTTTGGTTTCTTTAAAAACAGAAATGTTATAGGAATATGTTTTTTTTTTTTAATCCCAGGTGTTGGATATGGTGCTGCTTCAGATTGTCCACAGCAGAAGACGTGATTTGCCTCCTGCTCTGGCAGGGGTGATTTTGCCAGCTACAGATAGTTTCTGTACATGTATGATGTTTGAAATTCTGGGGACTCTTGAGAGGGGAAAAAAAAGGCTCGAGTCCTGAGAGGGATACTGCTGCTACTTCTTCTCTTCCTCCTCCTCCTCCTCCTCCTCCTCCTCCTCCTCCTCCTCCTCCTCCTCCTCTTCCTCCTCCTCTTGTTGCTGCTGCTGCTAGTGGTGGTTGGTGATATCCTGACAACAAAGATCAAACTTGCCCCAAGGCACTTGAGGGCCCTAACCAGCAGGAAGTAGCCTAACAATATTGATGCCCCCTTCCTCCCTCTAGCCTTCTCTCCTACTGGTGTTGGGGGATTGGAAGGGATAAGGATGGAGAAGGGTGGCAGAAAAAGGGAACCCATAAAGTAGCCAAAAGTCCAGCTACAGTCTTCCTTTCTTTTCCTGTTGCTGTGATAAAATACTCTGAAAAAGCAACTTAAAGAAGAAATTGGTTTTTTTCTGGCTCATGACCAAGGTCAAGTTCATCATGATAGAAAAGTCCAGGCTTGAAGTAGCTGGCCACATGGCAAACAGCCCAGGAATAGAATGCACGCTAATGCTCAGAGAGCATTCTCCATTGTATACAGTTCAGTGTCCCAGCCTAGGCAGTGGTCTCACCCACAATTATGGTAAGTCTTACCACATCAATTATAGAATCAAGATAAGCCCTCACAAGCATGCCCATAGGTCCTTCTCCCAGATGATTCTAGATTCTGTCAAGTTGACAATGAACACAAAACCCCACATATTCTAAAGGCAAATGTCTATCAAATAATGTTCAAAGTCCAATTGTTCCCTTAATGGTATCTACTCTTGTCTATGTGGATGCTACTTGGTCCTACTTAAGCTCCTTAAACCTGGTCCTCAGGGAGGTCTGTTGTCAGTGGAAATGAGCTACTTGGAGGATGAGAGGACCTTAATTCATGTTCAACCCCAATTCACAAAGGGCTTAGCAGACAACTTTCTGTGCTCAACACTCTACCCTATGGTAAATTAGGGTAGAATAAAATGGAGAATAGGCTCTGCCAACTGTCAAATTGACACTACCTAGAATCAGCTGGGGTGGGAGGGATGGGCTAGATCAGGTTGGCCTGTGGGCATGTCTGTAGGAGATTATTTTGATTATATTCATTGAGCTAGGAAGAGCCACCCATTGTGGGTGGCACCATTCCCTAGAAAGGGAATTATGAACCCTGTAAAGGCAGAGAAAGAAGCTGAGTACCAGCACGTATGCATTAATTTATTGTTCTCTACTCTTGATTGTGAATGTGATGCGACTAATTCATGCTGCCTTGACTTCCCAGCAGTGATGGACTGAAATCTGGGATTGTGGTCCCAGTAAACCCTTTCTCCGCTAAGTTTCTTTTCAGGCTATTTTATCTCAGCAGCAGGAAGAGAAAATAACAGATTCCATCTCTAGTTCTAGAATTCCCAACCTAAGGGCTAGGTTCCAACAGCAAAGTGTATCTGATAGAATTGCTGCAACTATTACTCTTCATCTTACCTGACCTGCCTCAGGCCACCCCGTCTTTAGGATCCAGATGTCTGGAGTAGTATGTAGGGGTTTCTTCCACAAAGCTGGGAGGGCTTGTCTTGTTCCATCCTATGCTGTCTTTTCCTATCTCCCTGTATATAACAGTCTATCTCTGTAGAGGTGGGTGGAGAGGAAAAATAGTCTGGGACTCACTGTGTGTGTCACCTTTCCAGTGGGAACAAAAATTCAACAGCTTGAGAAGTCTGATTCTGTGGCTTGTGAGCACTGAGGGGAAGAATTTTAAAAAGCTGATTCTAGGAATGAATTAGTAACGAGTTTCTGTTGAATTTTTAAAGTCGTGCTTGTCATGCCATTCAGCGGTCATTAGCCTTTTGGAAGAATCCACAGGGTTTTAGCTTTGTAGCTTATAAGACATTCAGAGTGTCAGGCAAGCCTGTGTGTCAGAGCTCTCGGGGGATGTCCCAGCCCCCACCCCGTGTATAGCAGGTGTAGGTGCGCAAGTGTGCTCCTACAAGTAAAGGCCAGAGTTGAACCTTGTTTGTCATTCCTCAGATGGTGCCCACCTTACTTTATGAGAGGGTGTTTCTCTCTGCCCTGGAACTCACTGAGTAGAGTAGTCTGCCTAGCCAGGAAGCCCTGGGAGGGTCACCTGTGTCCACCTCCCCACTGGGATTACAAGTGTGCCTCCCACACCTGGCTTTTAAGGCTAGTGTTAGAGATGGAACTTAGGTCTTTTATGAGTGCACAGCCATCCCTTATGGACTAAACCATCTCCCCAGCCCTAAAGTCAAGCTAGCTCCTTCTAAGGGATCAATAAACACCTCCCGCTCTAGGGCATCCCAGACTCCTAGGATATACTCTGGTGGGGCAACTCCCCTCTGTTTCCATTTCTCAATCTGTGTTCACCCTTCAGGCTCAGCTCACTCTCTTCTCGCCCAGGGCCCTGCAACTCTTCCCCATCACCAACACTCATGCTAAATGCCTCCTTTACACTAAGCCAGTGGTTTTCAACCTGTGGGTCACCACTTTGGGGGTGAAATGACTCTTTCATAGGAGTCACCTAAGATCATTGGAAAACACAGATATTTACATTATGATACACAACAGTGGCAAAATTACAATTATGAAATAGCAATGGAAATAACTTTATGGCTGGGGGTGGGGGTCCCCACAACATGAGGAACAGCTTTAGGAAGGCTGAGAATCACTGCTGAACCAACACTCACTCCTCTCACTCTCTTACTGGGCTCAGCTTCATTTTACCTCTCTCCAAGACACTGTGACCAAAGACGGGAGCTCTTGTCTCCACTCTTCCTGTTGAGCCATCTCAGAGTCACGGTATGCTATTTACCCCCATTTGTAATTAGTGATTGGCCTAGTTTCCCTTCTGTTGCTGTGATAAAGCATCCTGACCCAACTTGACATGGAAAAGAAAGAGATAATTTGCCTTACACTTCCAAGTCATAATCCATCATTGAGGAAACTCGGGGCAAGAACTTGAGGCAGGAGCTGGGGAAGAAGGTGGCTTGCTGGTTTGCTCTTTGCTCATTCAGTGGTCCATGCTTTTGCATACTGTTTTATACAGCTTAGGTCCATCTGCCCAAGGAATTGGCTGAGCTCTTCTCTATAGAAGCTGGGAAAGACCAAGATGAGTCTCTGTAGAGTCTCCAGAAAGCCTCCTGATATTACATAGCAGCAGCAGCATTATAACTTTGATGACGATGACGACAACGACGATGATGATGCAGCATATGGAGACCAGAAATCAGCCTTGGCTGTCATTACTCAGGTTCAACTGTAATAGGCCCCCAGATCTTAGTAGACCCCAGGCATTAGCACAACTGACTCAATCATGGAAATTCCATTCAGACTATATGTAGGCAGCACCCTGCCAAAACTAAAAACAAAGGGCTAATCCATCAAAGTCCATAGTTCTGGGAAAGTCTTTAGATGCACTAACCTTGCTTTTTGGCTTCTGTAGTTCTACTTCTGGCTAATGATTCTTGTTTACTGAAGTATATCAATCCAGGACATGGATTTTTGTGTTTAAAAGCTCACCTGAGAAAGGTTCAGGGACACAGTGGGAACACCCAGTATAATCACCAGCTATCTAATTAAGACTTTTTCATCCCCTCTGATGGATACACCCCCCTGTGTGTCTGTCTGTCTGTCTGTCTGTTTCTCTCTCTCTCTCTCTCTCTCTCTCTCTCTCTGTGCGCGTGTGTGTGTCTGTGTCTGTGTGTCTGTGTCTGTGTCTGTGTCTGTGTCTGTGTGTGTCTATGTGTGTAGGTTCTTGAGATAGGACTCAGTTGTTGAGTTCTTGAGACAGGCACTTTTTTTATTTTGATGAAACATCTCTCTAGTCCCTATCTTATTTTAAGACTGAGTCTCTCACTGGCCTGCAATTCCCCAAGCAGGCTAAATAAACTAGCTGGTCAAAGACAGAGACAGCTTTAAAGATCTATCTGTCTCTCCCATCTTGGTGCTGGGATTTACAATATATGCTGTCCACAGCCCCTGTCTCAAGGCTCTTTCCATTTTTATGGCTGATTGAATCTTTCTCAAAACACATTCTGATGGAATTCCTCTTCCACATTTAAGACCATGTACCTGGGGCTGAAGAGGCGGCTCCGTGGTTCCCAGTGCACACTGCTTTTGCGAAGGACCCAAGTTCAGCTACCAGTGTCTACATCAACTAGGTCACAACTGCTTATAACTCTAGCTCCAGGAGATCTGACACCCTCTTCTGACCTCTGTGGGATCCTGCATTCATGTTTACCTATATGCTGCCCACATACACACATAAACATAATTTTAAGAAAAATTTAACTATTCTTAAGGAACCCTGAGATTATACTGGGACCACATGGATAATGCAGAGCCACCACCTTTTCTTTGGGTCAGCTCATGAAAAACATTTAATTCCATCTTCTTCGTTCATTCCCCCTGACAATGTAAGTTAATATATTCACAGGTTGGGGCTAGGGCAAGGCCTTGGCCGCTTGCCATAGTAACAGAGGTGAAAGACATACTACAAGAAAGCCAGTCCCCAAGCTTGTTTGATGAGGCAGTCACAATCCAGCGGAGCCACTGAGCAAATGCTTCCACACCACAGCAAAACATCCTGTTGTCTTCATGTAACTTCTTTCATTCCTCTGTGGCAGGAGAGTAGATACTGGAGAAATCTGCACCAAAATAAACTTACAGAGACTGCCCATTGGCAGAGAAAGACCCTGGAAGCCAGTCCCTACCTGGGCTTTACACAACAAATAGAGCACACAGGAGAAAGGCCTGCACCAGGCAAATATTAAATGGCCTACAATGGGTCTTGAGACTGCTTAGGCCTTTAGAGCTTTCCTCTCAGCTCAGTAGCCCACTCCCCTTCTTGGGAGTGCCCTCCCTTTTATAATAAACTGTCTTTATTTCCATTTATAGCCATGTGTCCCTGATCTAATTCTTTGCCGTGGGACACAGGAACCTGAATACTTCAGCAGGGACCCTGGGACTCACATGCACTCCTTTAAGGTTCCTGGCATTTCAAGTTGTCAAAAGGGGGGGCTGGACGGATCGTCCCCTTTTCTGTGGCGGTTGCGCTGGCATGACAGAACGCGTCTCTGGAGGCATGGGGAAGAGAAACGCCATGGGAAATAAGGCTGCATCTCCTTCCATCTGTCCTGAGCCCCTCAGAGTCCTCAGCAGCCTCCTCTGCGAAGCCTTTCCTCGAATGTGCCATGTGCATGAGGCCATCTGCTTCCCTGCCTGTAATTAGCTGCACACTCGAGCCGCTGCTGCAGTCCCACGCTGTTATTATGCTTGGCTTTTTTTTTTTTTTTTTTTTCCGTTTTAAGTATGATGTGTGTACATCTCTGGAATCAAGACTTCCTCCTGGAATGGTGTGTACTTCCAGTGCCTGGCAAGGAGAACAGAAAGGAGCGGCCCTTTGGGTGGCCAGCTGACTGCACATGGAAGTGCTGGGAGATGCTGGTGAGACCCCAGGGATAATCCAGAGTCACCACCTTTTCTTCAGGTGAACAACTTTAATACCATCCTGTGAGACATTTTAAAAAACAAAAACAACAAAACAAAGCAAACAACAACAACAACAACTGAAAACTATGGGCTCTCAGGAAAGGAGAGGAGGTACTCACTTAGGAGTCTGAATGAATCTCTCGCTAGCT
Source organism: Uromys caudimaculatus (assembly GCA_028551405.1). Taxonomy (NCBI): domain Eukaryota; kingdom Metazoa; phylum Chordata; class Mammalia; order Rodentia; family Muridae; genus Uromys; species Uromys caudimaculatus. The sequence goes on along the minus strand of CM052711.1, from coordinate 60,621,345 downwards.
GAGAATCGAGAATTTCCACTGCTTAAGGTCCTTCTTCCTTTCCCTGCTAAATTGTCTAAGAGTCTCATGAGGAAACCCCTTGTACTACCCTAGTGACTCCTGGCTTGCCTTATCAAACATCCTACAGAATAATTGCAATGACCTTGATGCTGGGCACCAATCTTAGGTTTTAGACTAGAGCTGCAAATGCTCTTCACTGCTGAGCTATCTCCAGCTCCCACTGACCCATTTGGCTAGTTGGTTTGGTTGGAGGTACTGAGGATGGGACCAAGGTACTGTGTGTGCTTAACAAGTGCTCTGCCCTTGAGCTACCTTCCCAGCTCATAACTTTGATCCCCCTGCCTCTGTCTCCCAAGTGTTGGGGCTGCAGGCATGCAATTGCAGGTTTATTAAATGCTGAGGATGGCTCCCTGGGCCTCAGACATGCTAGGCAAGCACTCTTGCAACCAAGCCATGGTCTGCAACCACTGATCTTTTTCCCGTCTCTGAGGTTTTGCCTTTTCCAGCTTGTCAGAGAGTTGGAACTGTGTGATGTAGCGCCTTTTTACTTGGCAATCTGCGTCGAAGGTTTTCCGTATCTTCCTTCTGTCAGCCATACTTGCCAAATGCCTGCTGTGCACCACACAGAGTCTCAAAAAGCTGGGATTTGGGCACGGAAAAATGACAAATTCCCTCACCCCAACCACAGTACTAGGCTAATGATGTGGAAAGAATAAGTAATGAAGTAAGGGATGAGAGATTTTGAGATGCAGTGCTAAGGGAAATAACAGAGCCATGTGAGAACCGGAAGAAGCGGGCTGCAGGGCTTACAGAAGTCCTGCAAAGCAGCATGGGTTGTCTGGCACATCAAAGACTCCCATGGGGTTAGGAACTGGCTAGTACGTTCTGGTACTCAGGTGACATGTGGGGTAATACTCTCAAATCAACGAAAAGGTGTCAGTAGTTAGAAAACAGCAAGCCAATTATGTGTGCAGCCACCCCGTGTAACTGACCTTCATTTTATTTGTATATTCGATTGTATTTTAGGACCAGAAAGATGACTCAGCAAGTAGAGACATTTGCCTCGAAGCCTGATGACCTTGGTTCAATCCCCAGAACCTACATGATGGAAAAAGAAAATGAACTCCCATAATTATATAAATGTCTTTAAACAAATGAAAAGAATTGGGCTCGGCAGAGGGCTCAGTGGGCAAAGTGTTTGCTGCACAAGCCTAAGAACCCCGGCAACCATGTAAACCTGACAAGATAGCACATCTGTAATCCCAGTATACCTACGGCAAGACGGGAGGCAGAGTCAGGTGACGTCAGAAGCTTCACAGCCAGCTAGCCTGTGTATGCGCGGCAAAAAAAGAAAGCCTGCCTCACACAGGTGGGAAATATGAACACTTAGCTTGTCTTCTGACTTCCACACATGTATCACGTACACACACACACACCAGAATGGGGGGCAGGAATGCTTAGGTCCCTGAAAAGTCTGTTCCTATCACATGCAGGGAAGGACTGCGGAGGGGACCTAAAACAAGTCCCTGTACACACCCAGTGCCAACCACAGCTGCCTGCAGGAGGAACACTGGTGTGCAGAGACACGGTTTCTCATTTTCATCCTGATGCTTCTCCCCTACCTTTTCACTGCCATGAGGCTCATCTGAGGCCGATGGCACCAAGCAAGGAGGCTGTGGCTTAAACTCTTCTCCCCAGAGGGGATCTATGAAAAGAGTCAGAAGGAAGCCAGAGGCACTAGGAGGCTCCTGCCTACAATCTCTCTCTCTCTCTCTCTCTCTCTCTCTCTCTCTCTCTCTCTCTCTCTCTCTCTCTCTCTCTCTCT
>CM052711.1:60578313-60619020 GCA_028551405.1 Uromys caudimaculatus | reverse complement strand
TCTCTCTCTCTCTCTCTCTCTCTCTCTCTCTCTCTCTCTCTCTCTCTCTCTCTCTCTCTCTCTCTCTTTCTGTCTCCCCTCCCTGGGGTCTTAACTGCATCCTATAAGAGACTGGACCAGAACTGCCAGCTTTGCCCCTCTGTGATGGTTTTATGAGATGTTTCCCCACAGTCTTGGGAGTTTGAGCACTTGGTCACCAGTTGGTGGCGCTGTGTGCGGGGGTTTAGGAGGTGTGGACTTGCTGCAGGTTAGTCTCTATGGATAAGCTTTACTCTTCAAAGACTCTCTGCACCCATCAGGATTTCATTTCCAGATGTGAACCCTCAGCTTTGCTTCCAGCTCCAGGTGCAATACCTTTCTTCCCCTGCAATTGGGAACCCCTCATTGTGGACCCTAAATAAACCCTTAATTCTATAAGTTGTCTCTGTCATGGTGTTTTTAATCACAGCCATAGAAAGTAATTAGAACACCTTCCCAAATTCCCAATTCAATACATATTCATTGTCTTAAGCCACTGAATTTGGAGATAATCTGGTCAACAGCAATAGGTAGAGCACACTATTAGACAAAATTGATTTTATTTAACCACCTAACAGTTAACCAAACAGGGCTAGATTTTGGACAAGCCCCCGAAAGTTAATGCCTTATCTTTCTACAATAACATCTTTCTATTTTAACAATGGCTCCCTGGAGACACCGCGCTCTGGTGGAAGGCACAGGGACACTGACAAGCTTTGCAGGTGGACTTAGGAGCAGATCCAGAGGGAGGTTATTTTTGGCCAATGGCTTGAGTTCTGTGACTTTCTAATCACACCACACAGCCAGCTGCCTGCACTTCCTAGAGCCAATCTCTCCCCATTCCTCCCATAGCCCAAAGACACAATTCCTGTCAGAAGCAGGGCAGTGGGGGGCAACGACCAGATAATGGTACCACCTTCTGAGTGACAGGAATATGTCCTTTCTCTCTCCCAGGTTCCCATTCTCCTTTCTTCTCCTGGAATCAGCTCCTTTGTATCCAGTCCTCTTGGTCCTCAGTGTCTAAAGGTCACACACACACACTCTCTCTCCTTTATCTCTTTAACCCAGGGGGAGCTTTTCATTCCTGGTAATTTATATCTTTGCTACCTGCTGACTCTCTCTCTCCTCTCTCTCTCTCTCTCTCTCTCTCTCTCTCTCTCTCTCTCTCCATTTCTTCTGTCTTTTTTGATATTTATTGCTGCTGCAGCAATTGGAAAACCTGGAATTTGATAAAGAATTCACTGGAAGCCAAGGACTAGGTTTTGAGGGCGTTAGAGGGGTGTGAAGAGGTGGCTCAGCCAGTAAAGAGCACGCCACACAAGCATAAGTTTTGATTGTCAGGGCCCATGTAAAATAACATGTGTACAAACCTGCAATCCCAATCCTGGGGAGGTAGAGAGGAGGATGTGTAGAGCTCACTGGCCAGCCAGCTCAGGCCAGTCAGGAGCTTTGGGTTCAGATCCTGCCTCAAAAACTAATAGGGTAGGGGAGTTATTGAGGAGGACATCAGAAGTTGAACTCCAATTTCTATGTGCACACACATGTACACACACACACAGAGAGAGAGAGAGAGAGAGAGAGAGAGAGAGAGAGAGAGAGAGAGAGAGAAAATACTAGAGTCTATAGCATTACCTCAGAGGGCTAATGCTGTGCTGAAACTAAGGTATGCTGAAAAAACTGTACACACACTGCTGCTACCACCACCACCACCACCACCACCACCACCACCACCACCACCACCACCACCACCAAATTAACAAAAGAAATGAACATAATAGTTAACTAAGGCCACTTTCTTTGGGTCTAAGACAAGATGAAAGATTTGCCTCCAGCTCCTGCTTTGACTCAGAGATAGTCCTCCCTCCAGGGTCAAGGATGACTGATAGAGGATGGAAACCATTTATAAACAATTAATGATGACCTCCCAAGCACACACCCCTTTGTTTTTGCTAGCATCTTTTCCTTTGAACATTGCACATCCTCATCTCCTTTATATATTGTCTTAGTTAGGGTTTTACTGCTGCAAAAAGACATAATGACCAAGGCAAGTCTTATAAGGACAACATTTAATTGGGGTGGCTTACAAGGTCAGAGATTCAGTCCATTATCATCAAGGCGGGAGCATGGCAGCGTTCAGGCAGGCATGGTGCAGGAGGAGCTGAGAGTTCTACATCTTCATCTGAAGGCTGCTAGGAGAAGACTGGCCACCATGTGGTCAGTCACCCTCAGGTGGAAGGTCTTATTGCCCACCCCCACAGTGATACACTTCCTCCCACAAGGCCACACTACTACAACAAGACCATAATTGCTAAGAGTGCCACTCCCTGGGCCAAGCGTATTTAAACCACCACATATATGTTTATGAGCGTTGGGTTGGGGAGGCAGCCTAGTAGATGGGAGGCTTGTTGTGCAAATGTAAGGACCTGAGCTTAAAGCCCCAGAAGGTAAGTAAAGCCAGGCACAGCAGCATGTGTCTATAACATCAGTGCTACTGTGGTGGGATGATCAGAGACTGGAGGATCTCTGGAAGCTGGAGGGCCAGCGAGTCTGGTGTGTGAAGTGAATGGAGAAGAATCCCTGCCTCAAGTGAGGTGGGAGGCAAGAACCAACACCTCTGTCCTCCACACATACACTGTGGCACTCATGCAAAGCCCACAAACACACATGTACACACACACATATCTTACACATGTATTCATACATCAAACACACATATGCACATGGTTTTGGTTGTGAACCTAGCCTTTAACGCTGAGACATCTCTCCAGCCCACACATTTGCACGTGTATCCTAAGCAAACATGAACACACACACAGAGACACAGGAATCTTGTCTTCCCTTCACTACTAATGCAAACACGTGCCGTGTGTCCTCTCACTAACTTTACCCTTTGGGTTTTGTCTCCTTTAGAGACACCGTGGCCCCTGTTTTCCACACTGAATTCTGGAGAATTCCCTTGTAGAACCAGTGTCTCAGTTAGGGTTTTGTTGCTGTAAAGAGATGCCATAACCACAGGAACTCTTATAAAGGAAAACACTAACTGGGGCTGACTTACCGTTTCAAAGGTTCAGTTCGTTATCATCATGGTGGGAAGCATGGCAGCACACGGCAGACGTGGTGTTGGAGGAGCCGAGAGTTCTACATCTTGATCCACACCTGGAGAAAGGAGGCTGTATTTCACACTAGGCAGAGCTTAAGTATATATAACCTCAAAGCCCACCCCCAAATGACACACTTCCTCCATCAAGGTCACACCCACTCCAACAAGGCCATACCTCCTAATACAGCCTCTCCCTATAGGCCAAGCACTCAAACACAAGAGTCTATGGGGGCTGTTCCTATTCAGCTCTGGCCCAGCTCCCTTCCTTTTGATAACATCATGTTTTCACAAAGCTAAGGTTTAGGGATTACTGTGATAAAAAGGAAGCAACATCCAAAATTCAATGCCAAACAGAAAATGAGAATGCCGGTTTCCAATCCAATCCCAAGTCTGATCCATCATGTGACACCAGACAGAGTTTCTATCTGTTAGCAATTAGAAGCTGAGCATGAAATGCTAATATTCAGTTTTCTTCCCATTTAAGTGGTTTCCTCCTTCAAAACACTATAATTGTTAGGGTATAAATACTGAATAAATTCATCTTCTTTTAGCCTCTGGGCACCATGAAAAAATTACTGATGTATTAAGAAAGCAACGATCCCACAAAGTTTGAAACTTCTGTTGTTTTTAATGAAGCTGATTAGGTCAGAGCCTGGGCCTGGCAGCCCTAGCCAGCTGGACCTGGCTTCTCAGCCTCAATGGGCCAAGCAGACAGTGCCGTAGTGAAAAGCAGACAAAGGAGATTTACTCAATATGGCTGCACCGGGAAAGGAACAATGAAGGGGGCCTTGCTTCCTCAGCCTAGGAAGAGAACTTCCATAAGAAAATGAATGGAATTCAAGGTGATAGGCACCACCCTGAGCACTGTGGGTGTTCTGGAAATCTACTTGGTAGGAGGGAGAAGACCAGTTCCCACAGAGAAGACCGTTTATGAACCCCACTCCTGGGAATGAAAGGGGTTGGCTAATTTGGTGAAAAGTACCTGGTACCCTGTAGGGAAGCATAGAATGAGGGTGTGGGGGAGAGGCAGAGCTGTGGCCAGGTAAGTGGGCCACAATATACCCATCCAGACAGAAATGAAGATTTTCAAAAGAGGAATCTTTAGATGTGCCACTCCCTTTGGTTGTCAAACTATTCAGACAATGGTACCCAAGGAATTAGGACTTCCCAGTAGCAGCTGGTGCCAGCCAGCCAGAAAGCTTGTGTCCTGGAAAGATATTTCACACAGTTCTGATGACTTATCAGACCGCCTTGCAGAAGAGAGGAAGCCAGACAATGAAGGGTTAAGGATGGGCAGGACCACACCGTGAGATGAAGAAGCTCCGGAGAATCTGCTCCTCCATGAGAGCTATAGACAGTTAATGGCAGCTATGGAAGAGGAACTCACAAGGCCCACCTAGAGGATCTATTCACAGCTAATGATAACTGAGGGATGGAAGGGCCATTTTCTTCACTGCTGGAACCACTGGCAAGTTATAGGCAATCCCTCACCCATGATCCTATTAGCAACCCTAGTTAAACTCACTGAGTCACCAAAAAGAAAAGGCGAAACAGAAAAACTAGTTGGGAAAAGGAAGGGGATCAACAGGAGTGGGAGGAACAAGAGAAGGAAACGGGGGAGAGTAGAGTCAATATATACTATACATTATATGCAATATGAAGATGTCATGGTCAATGCATGCTATATGCACATTTGAAGATGTCATGGTCAATATATACTATATACTCATATGGAGATGCCATAATGAAACCCATTGTCACATATAACTGATACACAACTAGTAAACACTTAAAATATTTGAAATTTTTTTCTACACTGGAAAAAAGAACCATACCATTTAGTTACAAAATAAATTAGAAAGACCTCCAAAAGAGCATCATAATTGAAGTGAGTTTACAATTTTGTGGTAGGCTACGTTCATCGCTATACTGGGGCTGGTAGGTGGTGGGTTGGACATCCCTAGCCAGGATCTGTCTCTTATTACCAGAGAATCACATTGTCTTTCTGTATGGTTGGTCCAGGTGACAAACGAAATTCTATTTGCCTAGAATTTTGCCATAGCTTAGAACCTGGCAGTGCTTGGGTCATGAGACCACTCTTGGCAGTGAGAGTGAGGGGTAAGGAGGCTCAGCAGAGGCCAGCATGATGACGCTCTGGAAGAAAGTCCACTCAAAGTAGCTGCAAGTGTTGCAGATATCCCGAGGGCCATCTTCTTTGGTCACATAGTCTTAGTACACTACGCTGACCTCTTATTTCCTCAGTAACATCATCCGTTCTAGCTTAGCCTTCTTGATCATCCCAAATGTGTCAATTACATTTTATGATCTGATAATGCTTAGACTTTGGTTATGAGAACATTGATATGAAACATGCTTGTCTTAACATAGACAAGACGTGGGTCTAAGGAGATTGCTCATTCAATAAAGGGTTTGGTGGTTAACATGAGGATCTGAGTTTGATCCCCCAAAACCCATTTTTAAAAGTGGGGCCTATTGATACCCACTAGTAATCTCAGCACAGGAAAGAGGGAAACAGTGAGATTCCTGGCTTGCTGGACAGCTAGCTTAGCTACTGGTGGGTTCCAGGCCAACGAGAGATCATGCCTCAAAAAGAAAGGTGGGGGGGCTGGGGAGATGGCTCCACAGTTTAGAGTAATTATCTTACAGTTGACCTGGCTTTGGTTGCCAACACCCACAAGGTAGCTCATAGCTATTCTAACTCCAGTTCCAGGGAAACTGACAACTTTTCTGACCTCTGAGGACATCAGACATGCGTGTGCTATACATACATACAACTTTCATACATGCAGGCAAAACTTTCATACATGTAAAATAAAACAGATAAATCTTTTATTCCCCTGTAAGATAGGGTTTCTCCATGTAGTCCTGGCTGTCCTTGGATTCACTCTGTAGACCAGGCTGGCCTCAAACTCCGAGATTCACATGCCTCTGTATGTGCCACCACCATGCCTGGCAATAAATAAATACAAAAAAAAAGAAAAAAGAAAAAAAAAAAAGCAAGGTGAATGGAAATTGAGGGATGGCAGTAGAGGTTGTCCTATGTCCCCTACCCATGCTCATGGCTGTGCACATGCACCCACTCACACACGTGCACACTTACCCACACACAAAAGATGACTCTGTTTCCTTGACTTTCTTGTCTCTCAGGATCTTAGTTGCGTTGCCCATGAGTGTGATTACAAACAGGTCTTCTTTGCCCAAAGAGAAGGCAAAGACTACATCATTGCTTAAGACACTGCCTCCCACCATGACTCTAGAGTCCTACAGTGATTTATGAGCTTAAAGATTTCTAGACCCATTGAATAGGGAACCATTTTTCATGATAAATGAATTGATGAAGTGGAAAAAGAAACTTATTAAGTGAAAGAAACCCCTTTTAATTGGTATGTCTAAATAATGAGCATGAAGTAACTTGATCATGGCATAAATATGGGTATTTTACAAGTGTATAAGTTAGCCCAAAATAGTTCCCAGAATCCAGGCTTAATCCCAGGATGGCCATAGAACCCCAAGGAATAATTTTTTCCCTACCGTTCTCATAAATCTGTGGATTGGTGTCTAGAAGATATTCACTAGTATATCCAGAATCTTGTGTCCTAGAACAAAAAGGGGGGACCAGGGGACCAGTTGATAGTAACAGATGATGTGGTTTGTAAACATGGGAAAGCAAGTCCAGGGCCCATTAGGTAGAGCAGCAGGAAAAGCAGCCGCAGCCAAGCCTAAAGACCTGAGTTCAATCCTCAGGACCTACAGGGTGGCAGGAAAGAACTGATTCCAATGGTTATCCTCTGACCACATGCTCAGCATAGCCTGCACACCACACACACACACACACACACACACACATACGTGCATGCACACACATGCACACACATATGAATTCTATTTTTCTTTGTTTGTTTCATCAGGAGGCTGGAAAGATGGCTCAGAGATGATAGGCACTTGATACTCTACCAGAGGGCTAAAACTAGGCTCCTAGCACCCACATGGGGGCATTCACAACCACTTGTAACTCCAGCTCCAGGGGATCTAACTAACCTTCCTGTGACCTCCACAGGCACTCTCATGTATGTGTATATACAACATGCAGACAACATACACATATGTGTAAAATAAAAATAAATCTTTTCAAAAGGCAATTTCAGAATTGGAATTGCAGGGAGAGGTTGTAGGCTCATAGCCCTTGGGCCAGGAGAGTTTTGACACTCTATAATCCATAGAGCATAGACTTCCCCATCTATAGGCAGAGAGGTTTTTTTGCACATAAGCATATGTTGTCCCTTACATGTAGCCCTTGGTCTGGGATTTCGGTCCTCTGCCATAAGTTTCTATTCTACGCTAATCTCAAATGACTCCTCTCCCCCACTGTCCTGCCATAGGACCACCCTTCCCCACGGCCTCTGCTACTGGAGTCTTTGGTGTTTTTAATTCTCTATTCACGAATTTTACTCTCATGCCTTCTTACTTCGCCCTCCTGTCTCACAGCTTTTAAGTCCTGAATTTGTACACATACTCACATCTTGTCCAAAAACTGAACCACCTTCTTTAGAACTTCATGTCAGGATGTGTGTTCCAATGGGGTCCCTGGTGCCGCCCACCCTGCTTCTCTGAAGACCAGGTGCTGAGGGCAATTTTGTGTCACTCTCTCCTGAATATTGGACAATGTCTCAAGGTAGTTTAGGGTTATCACAGCTGTGGGTCGGAATGGGCATGTTAGTGAAAGCCAGAAAATAAGGATCAGGGGTTCTGCAGACTGAACTGAAAAAACACTGTGTGTGTGTGTGTGTGTGTGTGTGTGTGTGTGTGTGTGTGTGTGTGTGTATATATATATATATATATATATATATATATATATATATATATATGTATGTATATATTCATTCTATACCTTTACCCCCAAAATGGAAGTGTTGCTGGGCTTGAGAGCACCACCCATTTAAAAGAAATTTTAAAAAGTGTTTTTAAATTTATTATTTTAAACTATGTGTAGGTATGTATCTGCGTGTGGCTATGTGCGCAAGAGTACATGTGCCTGCAGAGGCGTAGATGGCTATGAACTGCCTGATATGGATGCTAGAAACAGAACTTTGTTCTTGTGGAAGAGCAGCAAGTACTCTTAACCACTGAGCTGTCTCTCTAGCCAAAGAACATTTTTAAAATATATGTACTTATTTATTCAATCTTATATACAAGTTTGTGTACCTTAGAGTATGTGTGTGCATCATGTGCTTACCGTCTGATGCCAGAAGAGGGTGTTAAAATCCACTGGAGCTGGAGTTACAGGCAGCTGTGAGCCTTCCAATGTGAGTGTGCAAGATCAGTTAGCCCATTTAACTTCTGAGCCAGCTCTCCAGCCCCCTTTAAAGCTTTGCTTAAGAACTTTTGAACTTTTGCCTGCACTGACTCCAATTACTCCTGCCTCTCCATTGCCCTAGTGGGTCCTACAGCCTGTTTCTCTGTCTTCACTCTTCTCCCACTGTCCCTTGGGTATCATCACTTCCATGGGGATTCCTTACTGTTACAGCATCTGTATTGGGTGCTGGTCTGGTGCTGCTGTGTATTCAAATGCTAAATACTGGCCCCCAAGACTGCCCACTCCCATGAGCAGTTCTTCACATACACCAAGTGAGTTATGTATGCCTTGCTTCCCAATTTAAAATAAAGTGGCTACAGCCAATGACTGAGGAGAACAGAAAAGGCAGAGTTTCAGTTATGAGGTGAGAGTCACCGATAGGGACCCCAAGGAGGAAGGAGAATGGAGGAGAGTGAAGGAGGGAGAAGACAGAGAGAACAGGAGGTCTCCATTAGATTGATGGACCAGAAACATGTGCCCAAGTAAAATGCCCCCCCCCCTTTCAGGATGGATCGTTGGAGCAGAAGTAATCTGATCGAGATTCAAGCAGCAAGTATTTGGGTCACACAGAAGGAATTAACAGTCTAGCAAATACAAATATAGATTAGGGATCATTGAGGTGGAAATGCAAGGACCTCAATCACATAGGACAGCCTGGAACTCACCAGCCCTGAACTCATAGGCTTCATCCTGCCTCGGCCTCCCAAGCTGCTAGATTACAGACATGTGCCACCACACCTAGCCTCTCAGGAATGCAGGCATCTGGCAACATCACATCCACAGTCAAGAGCAGAGAAAAACAAGTGAACCCCTGCTTGCTTACTTACTTCTTCACTCTTACACAGTCCAGCACCTCAACAAAAGACTGCTGCCCACATGCGAGGTGGGTCTTCCCACCTCAATTAAGAAAATAAAAATCTGTCACTGGCATGCCCACAGGCAAACTCAACCTAGGTGATTCCCACTCAAGTGATTCTAGGTTGTGTTGTAGGCTTAGATTTTAATAAAGGTTCTCAAACATTTTGACCCCCATTTAGCCCACCATCCAAAAGTAAGGGAGAAAAGATGGTAAATAGGACAAGAGGATATGGACCTGTTTAAAAGTAGTTCTTTGGGGCCATTCTAATATCTGTTGCTATCAGGATACCAGCAGTCCAGTTCAGTAGTGTCAGGATACCAAACACTAATCAGCAGTGGTAACATAATTCAGCAGAAACCCCCAGACCACCGAATTGAATTGGCAAGAGTCAGTGGGAGTGACCAGGATCAACCAGATATGCCAGGAGAAGTTCTCTGCTGTGCATCTCTTAATGAATCAAAGCTGAGAGAGTACTCAAGACAAACAAATAAAAGCTAGCTATGCAAATGTCTTGTCACAGTCCATTGAGTCCTATTTATACTCTGTCCAAACATCATGTGTCCTCCCAACACCACATCACATGACATACCCAGAAACTTCCACTTCATTTGTGGCAAGTTTACATTTAAAAACCAGGCTGGGGCTCTTTGGAATGGGACAGCATGAGGACAAGATGTAGCTACTAGTGTCTCCCGGTTTCAATGGCGGATCCGTCAGGATTCACCTCTGGAGGATTTAGATTTGATAAGGCTTACAAAGTTAGGATTTTAGTTGTCACGGCCAGAGATTGAGTTACTATTATTTCTGAACTAAGTTTGTGTGGTATTTTACTTCTTACAGAGACTCGACTGGTTTCCAGAGAGAAAGGCATGGCAAAGCGTGGGTTTGCCTGATGTGTCCCACAAAGGCCATGGGGGTCTTGAAGCATGGGGCTGGTGTGGTAGCAACCTGCCAGTGGGAACCTATCGAGCTGGGTAGACAGATTTTGGAGATCTGAGTCAGAGAATCTCCATGAGAACAGGTCCATCATTGCCCGCCAGTGCATAGTTGACCAGCCCACCAGGGCATAGAGTAGCAGGGCATAGCACAGGAACTTGCCGAAATCCTTTTTATAATTTCCCACAACAGTTTCCTGACTCTCCGTTTACTGATATACATTCTTTACTCGATTTTCTATTTTAAAGTTCTTTACCTTTTTGTGTTTGTAACCATTAATAATAGACATTGTAATTAATTATGATTGCAAAAAAGCAAATTTTTATTTAAAAAAAAAAAAACTAGGCTGGGTATGGTGACACATGCCTATAATCTAGCAACTTGGGAGACTGGGACAGGAAGAAGCCCACGAGTTCAGGGCTAGCCTGGATGAGCTGCTCCATCCTCCCAAGACACCCTGTCTCTAGTCACCTGTCCCCACAGTCATGCCAGTGGGACAAGAGTGCCATGTTCACCACAAAGTCTCTGAACAGAGATTTCTGTTCTGTTGTGTACAGTGTAACCCTGGCTAACCCATCAGCCATCTGTGCTTCAGCTCCTTATTTGTAAACCTGGATTGAAGTGTGCCTGCCTTGATACAATGTAAGTACAAAGCAGTTAATGCTTCCAGTGCTTGGCAAACAGTCGGCCGTGATTGTTGTTTTCTTGTCTGTGAGCAGCTATAACTCTGCAAGGCTAGAAATATCTGTTCTGCTTAGTCTACAGCAGGCAGGCACTTGATAAATAGCAATCAGGCTGTAGACTCCCTGAAATTAGAAACAAGAGAAGACGAATTTACATACTTCTTCTATCCTCACGCCTTTTTTCCTGTCCCCCTGTCCCCTGGTCCCCTTTCTTTCCCCGCCCTCCCTTCTTTCTTTTATACATCTCCTCCCCTCTCCTCTCTTTCCCCATTCCCTCCTTTTTCTCTCTTCTTCCCTCTCCTCCTGTTGGGAGCAGGTTTCCTCTGAGTTTAAAACAGACCTTCTTTCTTGGAGGGGAGTTCACCCAGATGCTGTGTTTACAAGCAAGTGGAAACTACAGGCTATCCTAAGGGGAGGTGAGATCCCTCATTCCACTCAACAAATAAGAGTAGAGCATCTCTTTCCCTATCCCCAACGTGTTGTGAAACTATTATGAGAAAATGAAATTATGGAAAATACTGAAATATCAAGTGTCAATCATTTGCTTTTCTAAGCCACCCTTTGTTTTGTTTTGTTTTGGAGGCAGGGTCTCAAGTAGACCAGGCTGTCTTTGAACCCCCTCTGTAGCCAGCGAAGACCTTGAACTTATGATGCCCCTGTCTCCACCTCCCAAGAGGAGTTGAAATTCCAAGCATGTGCCACCAGAGTTCAAGAACAGCTTTAAACATATGATATTTTGTTCCAAGTAAAATAGAACAAAACTTGGTACCAAGGAGCAAGGTGCTGTAATCACTTAAAACATGTTGTTAATTAACATGGGTTAGTCCCCATCTTATGTTAACCAAAGTCCAGAGCCAAAAGGCTTGGTTTGTATAAACAAACCCCAAATCTCAGTAACTTAATTCTGTTACAGTATGCTCATGTGTGTTCCACATCTAACTTGGGTTGGCAAAGCCACTGGGGACCCAGGCTTATGTTGACTTGGCTGGTGGCCCTCCAGATGCCAAAGCTAGAGGAATGAATGATGAAATTTGGACCCTTAGAGTGCATGGAAGTGATTGATGTAAGCTACCAAGGCTACATACTCATTGGCTAGACCTGGTTATGTGGTCCTTTCCCACTATGGAGAAATATTGAAGCCATTTTGTGTGCCTAAGAAAAAGAACAAAACACCATGTGAAAGAACCCTAGACTCCTCCACACTTACAGCTTGGGATGGTTAAAATGATTCTCTCTCTCTCTCTCTCTCTCTCTCTCTCTCTCTCTCTCTCTCTCTCTCTCTTGTGTGTGTGTGTGTGTGTGTGTGTGTGTGTGTGTGTATGTTAATGTGAGCCTGTTTATGTGGATGCCAGGGGCCATTACTGAGGATGCTAACCACCTTAGGTATTTTTGTTTGTTTGTTTTGAGACAGGGTTTCTCTGTGTAGCACTGTCTATCCTGGAACTCACTCTGTAGACCAGGTTGGCCTTGAACTCAGAGACCCACCTGCCTCTGCATCCTGAGTACTGGGATTAGAGGTGTGTGACATCACTGCCCAGCTGTGCATCTTGGTTTTTGAGACACTATCTCCACTGGTCTGGGGCCCACAATCTGGCTAGGCTGGCTGGCAAGCAATTCCCAGGACTCCAGCTGTCTTCCCTTCCCACTGCCACAATGGCAGATGTACACCATCACACCAGCTTTTACCTGGGTTCTGCGGATCTAACTCAAGTTCAGAGCAAGCACTTAACTGACCGAATTACTTCCTCAGCCCAGATGATAAGGTTTCTAAGGTCCCTTCTTCCTGAAACACGAATCTGCGGAGAAGAAATTCTGAGGAGTTATCTTCTCTTTCTCCGAGAAAGAGATCCTATTAACAAAGACCCCACCATACTGTGAAGATCTTCTCCTTTAACACCAGCTGAAGGGCTTCATTCTAAATAAATGGGGAAGCCACAGAGGAGAGGATGGTGTGGAGAGATGGGTCCAGAAATAGCCTTTTATTTTCAGCCAGAGTCAAGCTGGAGTCTTGAGCAGGCTGGATATATCTATTGCTTTTGGGAGATGCCAAAGATGTCTCTTCAATCAAAGGAGATGTTAAGAGAAGCGCAAAAAAAATTTTTTGTTGTTGTTTAATGTGTTCTGAGCTGCTTGCTCTCAGGCCTGGGCCCAGGCCCAGGAAACATTAGGATTGTAACTGAGACATCGGGACACTTGGCAGTGTTATGTTCTTATTTGGCTAGGTACAACTCTTTATTTATTAAAGCCCGGGGCTTTTTAGGCCAAGGTTCTGTGTATTAATTTATGCAGTTTGCTTCCCTAGAGAGAAGACCAATTTGAATACCCCAAGCTTCAGACTGACCCAATTTGCAGCCAAGATACTAACTTTGAAGCTTTTTCTTTATGTGTTCTTATTATACCTATAAAAGAGATTTGGGGCTTGCACTGTCAAAAAGGCCAAAGGTCAACAATTTACTCCTTCCCTCTCCTCTTCTCCTTCAGCATCAGTACACAAATGGGATTTTCAATTCCATTCACCCAGCCAATATTGCTCCAGTGTTCATTTTATTCAGCTACATGCTCACATGAGTGGAATAAGACCCCAGTCCCTATCTACAAGGGGCTGGGAAGACAGACAAACCACTCCAGAAGAACAGCATGAATTTGAAGTACAAATAAAAGGGTGTCAGGCTTGAGAAAGCTGGTCCAGCAATTAGAAGTGTTTGCTTCTCCTGCAAAAGACCAGGGCTTGGTTCCATCACCCACGTAAGGAGGCTCACAACCAGCTCTAACCGACCCAACACCCTATTCTGCCTTCCTTGTGTGCATGCACACACAGACACAAACAGATAACATAAGTATAGATAGACTTTTAAAATATCTGTCTTAAAGAGTGTGGAGGTGGTCATGAGACTTGCTCCTCAAAGGCTCTCTGAGATCTTTCTAGAAAAGACCCTTTGTGTTACTTAGCTTTCCGTCACTGTGACAAATGCCTGGACTGAGAAAGTGTAAGGAAAGAAAGGTTTGTTTTACCAGACAGTCTCAGAGGGGTCACTCTGTCTATGGTGGTTCACCTTAGGGTCTGTGGTAGCCTGGCACATCGTGGGAAGAGTATATGGCAAAGAATATAGCTCACCTCATGGTGTCCAGGAAGCAAAGACAAGGACAGCAAGGGATCAGGGTGTCCTGCTTGTTTATATGTGCAATGATCAAGGTTCAATCCTCACTTGTGCATGTGTATTCATTTGTGTGCAGGTGCATGTGTGTGTGTGTGTGTGCGTGTGTGTGTGTGTGTGTGTGTGTGTGTGTGTGTGCGTGCATGCGCGCACGCCTACACAAACTCATGAGTGCATGTAAGACAGTGGTCAGCTCAATGTCATCTTCTCCACTTGGTTTTTTGAGACAGGGTATCTCACTAGCCTGGAAATCACTGATTCAGTAAGATTCTGGCCAGTGAGCACCTGAGATCTAACTGCCTACCTGCCTAGGACTCCCCAGTGCCAAGGATCACAAGTATGTGCCACCAAGCACAGCTTTTTAAAAAAAATGCCATGGGAGATTAAGCCTCAGGTTCTTATGCTTGTATGACAAACATTTTACTGACTGAGCCATTCCCCCAACCTGAGAGAAGACTTGAATTTAGTAATGCCACCCACAATTGGAAAATATCAAAACCACACAGACACCTACACATCTAGATAGTAATAGAAAGATTTGAACTTTGATTTTTAAAGTTTCAGCTGTGTGTCAAACAGAAACTCAGAAATATAACACCATTTGATCCATAATAAAGAGATATTCTTTTACTATTGGGTATAAATATTTTAATCTATTTGAACTAGACATAGATAAAGTATACAAACAAACAGAAAAGTGCAATGAACCAGACACTTATGCAACAGAGAAAGGATCTGGGCAAGCATCATAGATACTCAGCTCTTAGAACCCAAGGAAACTGGCACTAATATCAAGGAAGTACCAGAAATAATTAAAGTGAAATTGTCACCATTCTACCAATGGCCAAGAATCTGAAACATGAGACCAAGAGCCAGACTCACCTCTGGATGCCCCCATGGGAGCTCTCAGGAGTGGAGCCCAAAACTCTGAGACAGCATCACTTGGCTACAGACAAGCATCCAAGGGAAAGATCCACTCCTACCTGCATCTTGGCATCAAATTGGCAGAGACAAAAATGCACTGGGGGACAAGAAAAGAGAGACAGCTTAGTGGTTAAGAGTATTTACTGATCATGCAGAGGACTGGGCTTGGTTCCCAGCACCTACATTGGTTGCTCACAACCAGCCTCACCTACAGTTCCAGGGACTCTGACGCCCTCTTCTGGCTTCTTCAGGTACCTGCACACATGTAATACATACATATGCATAAAACATAAACAAAAAATGAGTGGCAGGGGGACTTTACTCAAGCTCCTGTTTTAAAGGGAAATCCACAAGTGAGAAATCTCAAAGAAAAAGGACCAGTGTTCAGTGTGTTGTAATCAGGAAAACAGGCACATTGCCAGGGAGAGTGCAGTCAGTCAGGTCTTGTGTACAGGGGAAGATAGTTGTTTTCTAGAAAGGAAGTGATGGAGTTTTTCATAAAAATGAAAGAAGACACAGGGGTGGGAAGATTTTTTTTTTCAATGCGCTCTTCGTTCCTTCCTTCAGGTAAAGCTCATGGAAGCGTCAAGCAAGTAAGTAGAAATGACAATTTTCATTGTTCTTTTAGTGGCTTTTGACTTTGGCAAGATGCCATAATGATTGTTATAGACCCTTGTAAGATGCAGCCTAAGAAAAATTACTATGTTTAGGCTAAGTGATGTCTAAAAGTGGAGTGTCCTTTAAACCATAATTTCAAATGTGCCAGTGGCATTGCCCCCAAACTATGGACCACATTGAAGAGAACTGCTTACATAGAAACATCTACAAATGCACTATCCTGCCACCCCAGGGCTCTAAGGCTTTACCAGTGTGGAGACAGTGTGGAATGAGGTGGGCCCAGGAGGTTAGATCACAAACAGCCAAGGGAATGTAAGGAGGGAAGTCTCCTCCTTTCTCATGAATGACAACCATTCATTCATTCTTCAGAGGTTTAGAGCTGAATGCTGACTTTGCACTTGTACGGAGCCATGGGGTCAAACTCTCTGGGTTTGGTTCCAGTCTCAGCCTTTATTTATTTCTTGAGATGAGGTCTCAGCTGTGTCCCTCCATGGCTGGCCTGGAACTTGCTGTGTAGAGTAGGCTGGCCTCAAGCTCCCAGAGACATGCTTACCTCTGCCTACCTAGTGCTTGTATTAAAGGCATGCACTGCCATGCTCAGATAATAATAATAATAATAATAATAATAGATATATAATATTATTATTGTGTGCGTGTGTCGGTCTGTCTGTCTGTGTGTGTGTGCAGGCTCCATGGCCCACATTTTTGGAAGTCAGTTCTCACCTTCATTTGCTGTTTCTTGGACTCTGCATGCTCCAGGCTAGCTGGCCCACAAGTTTCTGGAAGAGTTTCTTTCCTCTAGGAGAGTCTCCAGTCTCTGCTTCCCATGCTGCTATCGGGATGCTGAGGTTACAGATGTGAGTAGCTTCTGGAGATCAAGCATAGGTCACCAGTTTTATTCAGCATTCACTCTTACCCAATTGCACCGTCTCGCTGGCCATGGCTCTGTGATCTTGAACAATTTACTTATTTTCTGCTTCCTTCTGTTGTAAAGTAATGCCAATGGTATTTGTTTCCAGGGAGCTTCATAGTTTAATATGAGCAAAATGCCTAGAGCTACATGTGGCATGTAGAATTCGCTGAAACCACTACTACTAGCATGTCAGCGGTGGTGTGTGTGCAGTGTGTATGTGTTTATGTAGATGTGTGCACATGTGAGTATGTGCACATGGAAGGCAAAGGTAGACGTTATCTTTCCTTACTCCCCACTTTATTTTTTGAGGCAGTGTCTCTCAGTGAACCTGGAGCTCATTGATTAGGCGAGGCTGACGGCCGGTGAGTTACAGGGATATGTATTTCTCCAGCCCCCAGCCCTAGAGTTACAGATATGTGCTGCTGTGCCTGGCTTTTATGTAGGTTCTAATGATTTGAGATTCTCATGCTTGCACAACAGCCATCTTGTTGGCCTGGCTGTAATGTTTTTATATCTTGGGAGGCTCAGCCTTGCTCCTGGATGCATTTGAATAGGCCTCCAGTTTCTCCTAGAAGAGTAGCCCAGAGATCAGTGCAATTGAAGAACGTATGTATGTGTGGAGTGGGAGCGGGATTCAGTTTGGTGTAGCATCTGTCTAGTACTTAAGCAAGTGACTAATGACTAATGGTAATGACAAAATCATGGCGTGAAAGCAGAAGGCTCTGGAGCTGAGAGTGGGAAGGAATCTGACTGGGGCCAACTTTAGCTGGGGCAATGTGAAACTTCAGAGAGACTGAGACCATCCCACCCTGAACGTCTCTAATGTTGTCTGGTTTTGAGTGCTAAGCAAGGTCAGGCCTGGCTAGTGTTTCAACGGGAGACTTAATGACATGGGGAATGGCTGTGGTGACATACACTTTTAATTCCAGCACTTGGGAGACAGAGATAGCAGATCTTTGTGATCTTTGTGAGTTTGAGTTCAAGGACTCCTGGGGCTACATAGTGAGGCCCTATCTGGAAAGGAGAGAGAGAGAGAGAGAGAGAGACAGAGAGAGAGAGAGAGAGAGAGAGAGAGAGAGAGAGAGAGAGAGAGAGATGCAAGAGCAGGCAATCAAAATAGTTTGTATCTTATGGCTTTAGGGAGCTTGCCTGCTCTAGGATGCCAGAGTGAGTCAGGCCTGGTTAGTATGTGGCTGGAAGATCTGAGGACTATAGGATTGCCTTGTGTGTACATACTACTCAGGAAGTTTCCTGAAGACCAGTGTTGATCCAGAGCCCATAAACCCGCCTGCTACAGTGAAAGCCAGGGACTCAAAATGGGCAAGGAAAAGCACCAATGGCCTAAACACACCCAAGGCAAGGTGTGCAGAGAAAGCCATAAAGACAGGATGAAGACTGAGGCTATCTGTCAAGAAATCCAGGACTGGAGAAATGGCATGGCTGACAACGTGCATCCTGTGTAAGCATGAGTCCATGAGTTTCAGTACCCAGAGTCCATGTGAAAATGCCAGGCATGACGGTGAACACCTGCAACCCAGCATAGAGGCAGGAGGGCCCTTGAAGCTCATTGGTTAGCCAGTCCATCAGAATTATGAGTTCTAGGTTCAGTGGAAGAGCCTGTCCTGGTGGTTAATCTTAGTTGCCGACTTGCCAGATTCTGGACTCAACTAAAACAGAAGCTGCTGGCCATTCCGTGAAGGATTTTCTTGATCTGATTATTTGAAATGGGAAGACCCACCCTAAATCTCCACCCCAAATCTAGGTGGCACCTCTGGCAGTTCAAGAAAAAGGCCATGGGAGAAGGGTTTTGCTTGTTTTGGGGCTTTTGCTTGCCCTCACTCTTCTTGGCAAAGTCACCTACCCCATTGTTGTGGTCTTCCCTGGCTGATATTATAATCAGCTTTCTCCAGCTTCTAGAGTGAGGAGCAGGGTCCTCTGAGCTGTCAGCTCCAGATCAGGATCAGTGGGACAGCCAGCCTCATGGACTAAGTAGCGCCTGGATTCGGCCCTTTAGACCCTGTCTTAGTAGCCAATTTAATGAAGCTCCCAAATACACATATTTTATCAGTTCTGTTCCTTTAGAGACCCCTACACTCATGTCTTAAATGAGGTGGAGAGTGGAGTGGTTGAGGATGCGTATCCATACATGCTTACCTGCATACACACACACACACACACACACACACACACACACACACACACACACACACACACACACACACGTGAAAAAATAGACACAAGTTGAAAAATCAAAAACTACAGCATCTCAGCCACCTCACGAAGAGAGACACACGGAAGGAATGTTTAGATCGTTGTCTGACTCAGAGATCCTTCCAAACTTTATTAGTAACGGCAACTTGACTCTATTCCTGCTGCCAACCCAACTGAGCTGGTGAATTTTCCTCAAGCATGCAGCCGCCCCAATTGCTGTGCCAGGGTCTGCTAGCAGCCGATAAGAGCTGCTGGCATGGTTCAAAGCCAGCCTCTGCTCCCACCTCACTCACGAAAGGCACTACGGGGCTTGTTTATGGTTGGAGAACAGCAGAGCGAACTTCCATCCATCTTTTGAAATCATACAAACCAAATGTCCCTTCCTTCTCCATCACTAACATACTGTGCAGCTCAGAGACCCAAACATACAGGGAAAGACTGTCCCTTTCTCCACCAAGTTTGACAGAGGACAAAGGGACACAGAAACCTGAGAATCCAAGGAAGGGAAAAAATCCATTTTCCAAATTAATTTAGGTTAGTCACCATTTACCTTGCTGCCAGGTCAAGCCTTGCTTTCAAGAGGGGGAAGTTTACCTCCAAAAGACAGCCTTGTGGGGACTGAGGAGGCTCTCTGAGCTTCTGAAAACATTTCTGACTTGGTGTAAGAAATACTCTCATGAGCCTGCAAGCTGGCTCAGTGGGTAAAGGAGCTTTCTGAAAGGCCTTACAACTTGAATTTGATCTCTGGGAGCCACATGGTAAAAAAGAGAGCTCTCTCCTGTGAGTTGTCCTCTGACCCCCACATACACACTATAGTACTCGTGTTGTACAACACGCATAAATAAACCAAGGAAACAAGTGCAACAACAACAGCAACAAAATTCTTTTATCACGACTCATTGTGCATATCCATGATCGGAGTATAATATCTGTAATACGAAGCCTCCCATTGTGGCTTGCCACTAGGCGTCCACCTCACATCACCAGAGGGATGGCTGATCGCTAACTTGGAAGAACTACATACCATTAACTCCCGGTGAACAACTGCTGTATGCACAACCACACAACAGCAATTAAGAGACGCTGAAGCAGCATTGCACAGGACACGCTGTGGGCTCGAGCCCCTTTCTAAGCTGCAGGTTCTATAGACTAGGGCAGTGTCGATGGGCTTCGGAAAATGCCAAGGTGTTTTGCGAGCCTGTTTCAGCAAATATAACCCACCGTAGTTTAATCTTTCATTGTTTATGGCCCAAGATGTGTCCCCTTTATTTTAAACCACTGCTTTTTCTAGTTTTTCTGTTGCTCAAAACAAACAAACAAACAAACAAACCCAAAACCCTAAAACACATTTGCCTCTGTTGTGGGGTATTCACCAGAGAAGACAGTTTGGACATGGATGTAAGCCAATAGAAAGTCTTTATTGGCTGACTTGTGACTACACTGGGTATTCAGGATCTTTGTGGAGCCCTGAGCCTTTTTCAGGATGAGTTTTTAAGCAGAAAAAACATATTCTGGG
Source organism: Uromys caudimaculatus (assembly GCA_028551405.1). Lineage (NCBI taxonomy): Eukaryota > Metazoa > Chordata > Mammalia > Rodentia > Muridae > Uromys > Uromys caudimaculatus. Next base: position 60,598,713 of record CM052711.1, on the reverse strand, counting down.
TTAGCGTACTTCAGCTAACAAAAACTATTATCCAGAAGCAAAACTACAGAAGCCAAAAGGCAAGGTTAGATGCATTTAGAGGCTTTCCCAAAACTATGGACTTTGATGGATTAGGTCTTTGTTTTCATTTTGGCAGGTGGTGCTGTCTATGTGCTGAATTTTACTGCTTGAATAAGTACTTCCATCATGGAGTTACTTGTGGTAAGGTCTAGGGGCCTGTTACACTTCAGCTCAATTGGCATTTTGCTTTGGGAGCAGTCTTCACAAAACACTAAAAAAAAAAAAAAAAAATTAAGTCTGATACACTTTAAATTGAAGTGTATCTGTGTACTTCAGTGTACACAATTGTAGGTGTTCTAAACAGTTGAATGGATATTCAGAACTTTCCACCATCTCTTAAAATTATTATGTAAATAAGAGAAGCGTTTTGTGTGGCAAATCACCACAAGAGTCAATGGAATTCTAAAGTACATATTTATTGCTTACATTCCTGGGTTGGTGTCAAGGAAGATTTCATGCGTTGAATGTGAAATGTGCCCCATAGGCTCATGTGTTTGAACAGTTGGTAGTGTTTTGAGAGACTGAGGAATCTTTGGGATGTGGGGCGTAGCTGGAAGAAGTGAGTTATGGGAAGTGGAGCTTAAGACTTTAAAAACCTTCCTCACTTCCTGTTCTCACTGTGCTTCCTGGTCCACAGCGATTTGAGCAAGGAGCCACATGCTCTACAGCCCCAGCCTCCAACCAGTCCAGCCGATATGCCTTCCCTGACAGACTATGAGCCCTAATAAACCAATCCTCCTTAAGTGACTTATTGCCAGGTATTTAGTGAGCACACCATCAAAGTAATTATTAGCACAGCCAGTGCTTTTCACTGTTCTCTTGGAGAGTGGCTGGGGTGGATCTCTGAGCTGGGCCTGCCCTGGGCAGCTTTTCTCTCTTTGCCTTCATCCACAGTATGGGAACCCCTGGGCTAGGCTGATGGAGCCTCCCTTCTTCCTTCTTAATTTGGAAGAGCCTTTTACAGTCACTTTGGCCTCTTTCTTTTAGACAAAGCAAACCTAAGGGCTCAAACCAGAGTCTAAAGGTGAAGAAGACAGTACAGCCACAGACTCAGAGCAGGCGAGGAGCCTCAGATCTGGAAGCACAGCTTTGGGAGCCTCATTAAAACAAAGCCTTAGAACCAAAGAACCAAACCCCAATGTGTGTGTGTGTGTGTGTGTGTGTGTGTGTGTGTGTGTGTGTGTGTGTTAGTAGTTTCAATAAAGTTATTCACAACATTGTAAGCACCTACCAACAGTGTGTGTAAATCCTCAGGGAAGAGTGAGCCAAAATGATTATTTTAATCTTTTAAGGAAGTGAACGTTAAGAACCTTAGGTTGCTATACACTTACCATAACACACCCCTCCCATAAATTTGTACAATTAGCAATAGCTAAAAATTAAAATCTATATTAAAACTCCAAGCAGCCCAACATCCTTTCTGGAGGAACCAGGAAGTTTGCATCCCAGGGATACAAGCCAAAAGGAAGGAGACCATGTAAAGGTGTAAAGGAACCGGAGACCTTGGAACAAAACACCCGGCAGCAGTTCTGTTGTCCGAAGGGTCAGTAGGGCAGGGTGTTTCTTTTAAAATGCACTACTATAAATTATAGAATGTATTTAGGTTCTCTTCCAAGTTCTCAAGAAGTAGCAGGTAAGAAGACAGGCTATTCTGAGATGTCTCCCTGTGGCTGGAAGAAAGATGCTTATGGGAATGCTATTTTGGGTGTTTTCTTCAGGATTACGTTATCCTTTAGAAATGCTTTAGGCCACGGCTGTGAGGTTGGTGTGCTTTTCACTAATAAATAATCCTGTACCAAGTTGCAGTTTCTTTCCCTCGTAGAACAAGGAGCCCTGAAGCCCACTGTTCTTTATAAGGACTCTTCAAACGTCTGGGCCCTTTTCAGCTTTCTAGACTTGATCATCCACTTGGCTTTTCTTTTTAGGTTGATGCCTTAGGGTTGCATAATAGCTGCCATGGCTCAGGCTCCCAGACCTCAGTTCAAGGGTGTGGAACCCAAAAGTACATGAAGGAAACAAACAGAGGGTCTGGGGATGTGACTTCATGGTAGCGTGCCTGTCTGGCACTCATTAGACCTAGGATGCCGGCCACTACTCCTTTACCACTACACAATTGCATCAAAAGGAAACAAAGGGCAGGGTATTCAGCTCAGCTGTAGAGCCCTTGCCTGGGTTCCATCCTTACCACTACCAATAAAGACAATGGAAACAATGTATTTTTGGTTGACTGTGATGGCGCAGGCCTTTAATCCTAGCACACAGGAGGTAGGAGTAGGAGGATCTCTTGAGTTCGAGGCCAGCCTGGTTGAGACTGAGTTCCAGTACTTCCAGGGCTACACAGAGAAACCCTATCTCAAACAACGACAACAGCAACACAAACAAAATTTCTTGGTAAACATGCCCTTAAAAGTTATTGTCCAGGACTGGGTCATGTGCTCCTCAATCCCAGTTTCCAGCTGTGTCACAGAAAATGTGGAACACTCACCAAATTCTTGCATTTCCTCCTCTATGTGACACTGAAGTCTTTGTGACATCTCACCTTTATAAAAGGACTTAGCATCTGTACTGGCTAGTTTTGAGTCAACTTGACACAAGCTGGAATTATCACAGAGAAAGGAGTTTCAGTTAAGAAAATGCCTCCATGAGATCCAGCAGTAAGGCATTTTCTCAATTAGTGATCATGGGGGGAGGGCCCCTTGTGGGTGGTACCATCTGTGGGCTGGTAGTCTTGGGCTCTATAAGAAAGCCAGCTGAGCAAGCCAGAACAGGCCAGTAGGAACATCCCTCCATGGCCTCTGCATCAGCTCCTGCTCCTTGACCTACTTGAGTTCCAGTCCTGATTTCCTTTGGTGATGAACAGCAACATGGAAGTATAAGCCAAATAAACCCTTTCCTCCCCAACTTGGTTCTTGATGTTTGTGCAGGAATAGAAGCCCTAACTAAGTCAGCATCTATTATCAAAGCTCAGAGAACAGCTAGGGATGTAGTTTAGGTGGTAGAGAGCTTCCACCCTATGTTCAAAGCCCGGTTTGATCCCTGACACATAAACCAGTACCTTGACACATTCTTGTAATTCCAACACTTGGGAAGCAGAGGCAGCAGAATCAAAAGTTCAAGTCATCTTCAGCTACTTAGAGAGTTGAGTTTGAGAGTTACCTGAGATCTTGTCAGGAGGGGAAGAAGAAAGGGAAGAGGAAGGGAAGGAGGAAAGAAAGAAGAAACAAAGAAAGAAAGGAACAAAGAAAGAAACAAAGAAAGTAAGGAACAAATAAAGAAGAAAGTGAAGAAAGGAAGAAGAGCCAGCCAGCAAGCTGACTCAGCTGGTACAGGCACCTGCCAGCAAGCCTGATGGCCTAAGCTTTAATGTCTGGAACCCATGTCTGACTCTACAAAATTGTTCTTTGACCTCTGTAAGTTCTCCTTAGCATGCTCTTCACCCCCAACCAACCCCCTCCACACAGAGTGGCTGGGAGTGGGGTGCTCATTGCCTTCATTTGGCCGGGGAAGCCCAGGAGGTTCTGACCTGTGACTCAATCACATCACCTGCTATTCTACAACCTGTTTTCTTCTGTTCTAACTAGCAGCCTTGCTTTGAAATAAGAGGGCGGATCCCTGGTGAGCCCAGGTGACATATGACAGCAACTCACAAGACAAACAATGGCCTTGTTTCTCATGTATCTCGACTTTCAGCTGCTAAACAAGTTTTGTGATTTGTTTCTGTTCATATGTTGGAGATGCCATAGATATCCATTTCATATGTAGCTTGCTTGACCCAAATTCAGGACTTGGAAATCATTAGTATTTTTCTACTATTCAATTTATTTTAATATTTATTTGGTTTTGTTTTGTGTGTGCACATGCCACCTTGCCTGTATGGAGGGCAACTTGTGGGTGTTAGTTCTCTCCTAACTTGGGTACAGGCTGACTTCGGACTCAGTAATGGCTGGGATCTTTAGCAATAGTGCTTATGGGGGTGTGTGTTATTTACCTTTTCTAGATCTATAAAATGGGCACAGTAAGCTCTGTCCCGTGAACTGCTATAACAATAAACATAATTAGGAAACAATGGACTTGACTATGTGGACAAAGCCTGTTTATTGTGCTCATAACTGAGTCTCTGTGATTGAATTTAGGTTGGCAGGCTTGGCTGCAAGATTCGTTTCCCACAATCTCCCTGGCTGAATTATTCCTTCTTGAAGCTGTTCAACGCCACACAGCTGTCTTCCTCTCATGATCCTCATGGTCCTTAGATTCTGCTTGGTTTCCTTAAAATTTTAATCTGGATTAAATCAATTCGTAATTTAATAATTTTTATGGTGCTGGGGATTGAACCTAGAATCTTACATTTATTCTACTACTATGATATATCCCTGACAATGAATTTAATGAAGTTTAGCTACCGTAGGCCAAACATTACATACAAAAATCTTTAATTTTGTTTTGATTTTCTTTTTGCTTCTAGGGACTGAACCCAGTGCTTCATGTATGCTAGGAAAATGCTGTATCATTGAACTATGTTCCTGCCTCAGAAAACCTTTCTACTGTTTCAACTCTCAGTTTTAATCAAACTAGATGACCCTTACCTTTTTACATCTGTTTCCCAAGGCTTGTATCTCTTGATTCAAATGTCTATCATTCAGCTACTTAATTAAAAATAACTAGGACCTATTGGGACTGATTTAAGGAGGCGAGGGATTTATTCAAAAGAAAGATGGACATTGCCTCAGTGGCTTGCATCTCTAAACAACCCCCCAAGCCTTAGCACAAGCACTGGTAAGGTACTACTGTCTCAGCATCCACCACACACTAGCGTGTGCGCTTTAGGCACTGGGTACCACTGACTTGTCAAACCCAGCCATCTACCTTCCCAAGGCACACAGTAGATAAGCCTTCCAGGCAGGAAGGTGGCTCAAGCCCAGGCAGGAAAAAAATGATGTCGTTGAGATAGTGGTGGTAGGTACTTCACAGAGCCCTGATCTAAGACAGAAACACTTGGGAGCCAGATTTGACATTTTATGACCACACTTGTTATTTGCTTGAAATGTCTATAGGCCAATTTCAATAGACTTATGTATACCACATATACTTTAGGATCTCATGAGTTCCTTAGAGCAGTTTCTGTTCCGTTCTTCTTCTTGGTCATCTGATATGGGTAACAGGGCATCGAAGATTCCAGGCCTTGGGGACAAGATGGCTTCAGATTCAGTAATGGCTAAAATCCTCAGTGCCTATGGTTGGTGTGTTCTTTACCTTTTCTAGATCTATAAAATGGATCTATAAAATGTCCCATGAAGTGTTACAATAAACATAATTCCCACAGAGAGGCTAGGAAACAATAGACTTGACCATGCGGACAAAGCCTGTTTACTGTGTTGATAACTCAGCAATTATCTACCATATGGCACCTGGAACAAATAGATGGGCAGACATGGAGCAATATAATTCAAAATGGCTCCACAACAGACACAGGTAATGACATGAAAACTATCCAAGACATCCTTCATCCTTTGCACCTGATACCTTGCAGCACACTCTCCTCTCAGAGTGACAGCCACTGACCTCCCTGGGGCAGCTGTGCCTCCTAACAAGAGACCCTTGAGTGCAGGCCTTTGAGTGTTGAGGACCCCTCATAGAAAGAGGAGGTGAACCTCGCTTGAGATTCCTAGCACCCCCTTCTGACCCTTCAAACAGGATGGTTGACGTATATTTTGTAGTGGGCCAGCTTGTTTTTATTGTCACCTGGATGATGCATTCTAAGAGTAGGGGACCTCAAATGAGGAACTCCCTGGGCTGAGCTGGCCTGTTGCCACAAACTTGAGAGATTGCCTTGATTAATAAAAGATGTGGGAAGGCCAAACCCACCTCGGGGCAGCACCAGCTCTGGGTAACATGAGCCTGTGATCAAGCCAGCGAGCTAGGCAGCAAGCGGTGTTCCTCTGTGGTTCTGGTCTCGAGTTCCTATCCTGACTTCCCTCTGGATTGGTTTGCAACCTGGAAGTATAAGTCAAAGGAACTCTTCCTGCCAAGTTGCATTTGGTCATGGCATTAGTCATAGCAATAGAAGGAAACTAGAACACACGTAGTTCTGCCCCCACTGCACAGAGCCCTGTGGTCTTGGGAGACACCAGGGTATATAGATTAGAGAAGGTTCAGTGAAGGGTGAGTATATGCAGACTATATCACTGTGAGGAAGTCGCCATCCAGGCTGGGGTGTGGCTGATTTGCGATCACCTTTTCATATTGGTTCTGGGGATAGGCTAGCTCCATCTTAGCCACCACTGTTCTCTCTGCAAGAAAAAGTCCCTTTTGCAATTATTTAGATAGTGTATTCAATCTCTCTCGGTGTGTTCATGTTCCTGTGGAGGTCAGAGGTCAACCTTAAGTTATATCACAGATGTCCACCTCATTTATTGAGGCAGGGTCACTCACTTATACCTGGAACTCTCCAATTTGGCTATGCTGGCTGGCCAGCAAGCTACAGGGATCGACCTGTCTCCATCCCCCCACCCCCACCCCCAGCAGTGGGATTACAGTCACGTTCCACAAAGCCTGGCTCTTTACAGATGGGTTCTAGGGATGGAATTCAGGTCTTCCTGCTCACACAAGCAAGCACTCTACTGATTGAAGCATCTCCCCAGCTCCAGTAAATTATTGCTTTTACTCTATAGAAAGAACAATTGAAGTAATGTTATTTTCTTTCTAAGAACATGTAGTATATTTATGTAAATAAGTAGGATAGCTAAGAGAGATTATGCATATGGGTATACATGAACTTATATATTTTATTTATATATTTTATTGCTTTATATATGTATGTGCTTTGCCTTAAAGAATCTGAGATAAGTATGTAGATTGTCCTCTATAAAGTTTAAATGATGAATGTCCTTCAGACTGCCAGGTTGGTACAGTCAGGAACTGTCCATGGGACTTGGCTTTCAAGCGAATCTATTATGATTAGAATCTGTACCCAGCACGGAAAGTCCTGGCCACCAGATGTCACCATTTTTCTTGAGACATTTTTTTTCCCCTAAGGGTCTGAGAGGAAGAATGCCTCAGAATATTCCTGGGGTTTCCAGAAAAGGTCGTCTGGTGCACCCAAATTTCCTCTGTGTCCTTGGACTCCACCTGGACTGTCCCTGACACCTGGAAACTCTTCTGATTCAGAAGTAGCTCAGCCTCTTCCTCCAGGTGGGTGTTAGGGAAGGGCTGATTTCATTTGTGTATATTCCCTGGGTAGGTACTCTAAGCATGCGGCAACACCACAGGTGTGCTCTATGAAGGACCTGGGTGTCAAGAACTCTTACTTCACTGACTGTGTGGCCCAGAGGGCTACTTTACAAAATGCAGAAGAGGAACTAAATTGTTTCTAGAGTTAAAAAAAAAAATCCAAAATTCTATAGTCAACGGGTTTAAAATAATTCTGCTGGGGATGTGGAGAGGGGGGCAAGTTAGAGTGAAATTAGCCCAAGAACGAAGACCCCAGTGAGGCAGTGAAACATGGTTGGAGAAATTCTGCAGGATAAACTCTTATGCTGTAACTGGATATAGCGATGGCTCACAGGAGCAGGACTTCCTGTCATTTACACCCTGGGTAATCCACCAGTACACCCTCCTTCCATTCCAGAAAACACTTAACCAGGATCTATAATGCTCCATGATGTAAACGTATGGCCAGCTCCCGGAGGGCGGCAGATTGAATATTTCATGCTAGTCAGTGTTTCATTGCAGTGCCCTCAGGGCAGGAGATGTGTTTTATTTCTTTTTGAATTTACAAGAGTACTGTGTTAAGCTGTCCAGGCTGCTCATAAAACGCAGACAGAGCAGAGAAAAGAAGCACATTAGAAAAATTGTGTGCCTACTGTGTACCAGTCACTGCCAAACTCTTCACAAATATTTCATTCCATCTTCACAATAACATCATGAAGCAGCCGTTATTGCTCTTATCAATAGAGCCGCTGAAAGGAGCAGAATAAATGGCTTGCTCAGAGTCACCAAAACCAAGGGTGTGGTGGCTGATGCTTGTAATTCCCGAACTCAGGAGATGGAGGCAAGAGGATCCAGAGTTCGAAGTTACCTTCCCCTAGAAAGCAAGTTCGTCGAGGCCAGTCTGGGTTAGGCAAGACTACACCTCCCACCCCACTCCCACCCTCCCACCCCCACCCTCAACCCCCCAAAAAATCACAAAATAAACAGATACAAATATGTTCAGTTTTTTTTAAAAAAAGACACGGGACAGAAATTCCTACTGTTTTTACCGATCTATTATACAAAGTATAAAATGGAGCTCAGGGCGTTTGTTAAAGTTGGCAAGACCCCTAAATAGTTGACCCCGACATCTCCTCCCCTCTGGCTTCACTCCTGGAAGGTCCCTGTCCTGAGGAGGCCCAGAGATCATCACTCCGGAGGATGCGCTGTATGTAACAATAATTGTACCCTGCCCCTGACCTTGCTAGAGTATTATTTACTCAACTCCCTTGGTCTAGCTCGCTGCCTGTTTCTCCTTGGGCTGCGGAATAGAGCGGCTTTAAGTCCTCTTGTACAGGTTCTAGAGTTTGCAGACGATCCCCGAGAAGCCGAGGCGTTCGGAATTGGCTGAGCGCTCTGCCGGGGTGGGCGGGGACTTTGCCGAACGTCCGTGGCTCGGAATCCCTTTGCCTTGGAGAGCGGCACGAGCACAGAAGCTGAGAGAAGTTGGGTAGGTCGATCCGGTAAGGATTGTAGAAACCTCGGAAAGATCTCCTAACCATTCTGTCCCGACCGTTTGAACCCAGGAGGAAGTCCCTGCTTGCGTCTAGGGGCGGAAGGTGGACGCGGCGCGCACGGCCTCGCCAGGGCTGGTAGTTTTCAGATCGTCCCTGCCGAGGCCCGCTAGCTCGGCAGCCCTGCGGCTCCCGCGGTGGCGGCGGCGGCGGCGGCCCCACGCTCGGTCCAACCCAGGTAGCCGCGTCTCAGTCTCTGGGGGCGCTGTGACCCCGCTCTTGGCTGTGCCTGGAACCCCGTTCCCTGGCGCACGGCTGCTGGAGAGTGACCCCAACTGCTACTGATGGTGCTTCTGCTGCTCCCCTACTAGCAGGTAAGAGCTGCTGCAGGGTCGAGCGATCGATTCTGAAGCTCGCCATCCCCCTTCGGGGAGATGCACGGACTGTGGATCGCGGGGAACGCGTGGGGGACGCTAGGGGAGATGAAGCAGCCTTTATCTGGCCCAACGCTGACACCCGGGGCTGCGTGGGTGGATGTTCTGGCCGTGTTTGATTTGGGACGCGGGAGGGAACCCCAGAGTACAACCGAGGGACCCGCTTGGAGGGTCCACCACCTGCTCAGGGGCTTCCCCTCTCATGGGACACCGAAGACCTTCCCTAGCCTCTGAGGCTTTTAGGCTTCCATGGAACTGTCCAGAGGAGGCTCGGGTGGCGTGGGCTGGAGGCGAGAAGCTGAGATTGGCATTTTGGACGCTGGGACCGCGGTGAAACCAGAAACCAGGATGCCAGCGTGGGCCGGGCTAGGGTCCTGGGGATCCAAGAGCTCAGCGTGAGATGTGCCTTGAGCCAGTTGGAAGGAAGAATTTAGGAGTGGGGCCCCAGGTTCCTGGGGAGAAGGGATATGACGACCCAAAGCTCCAGGCTGAGAGGTCAAGAAGACCCTTTGTAACTCAGATAGCTGGGGACTGCCAGCCCCGACCGCGATCCAGCCGGCGTGCACCCACGACTGGGAGATGGCAGAGGCTGCGGGATGTAAGGGCGACACCCGCGTACACACTCCCCTAGAGCATGCTCAGTGCAGTCCTGGGAACTTCCTGCTGAGTCGCCAGGCCAGCCGCTTTGGTCCCCTTTGGGGCCGCAGCTCGCTAAATTGAGGATAGGGGGTATGCGAGTGGGGATCTCTGTCCCCTCTTGTTCACCCTTTCTCGTCCCCCGCCTCTGCCTGGCCTGTGACGGGCACCAAGGTTCTGCTTTCCAGAGACACTCTGGCCTCTGGAGATGGGGGCGTGGATGTCATACCCTTGCTCCCTGCGGGTGGAAGACCAGAGGCCTGGTGACGCGTGGGTCTGCCAGGTGGACCCGCTCTCAGGGAAAGCAGGGCACTCAGTCGCGTGCATTTACTCTGTGCTGGGAGCAGGTTGGGTGGAAGGGGGTGTGTGAGCCTGGCAACATTCGCGCGCTCACAGTCGATGTCACACACAAAGCCACTGCAGGGAGAAGGAAGGGGTGGCGCTTGTATTTTTTGTTCAGTGGCTTTTGGAGCACCCTTGAGCTGTGCGTGCGTGCGTGTGTGTGTGTGTGTGTGTGTGTGTGTCTGTCTGTCTGTCTGTCTGTCTGTCTGTCTGTCTGTCTAAGTGTAAGACCCTGATGATGCCTTCTGATTTGCTGAGATTACCCTGGTTGCCAGGCCTCGGCTTGGTGTTTGAATATGATCCTGGGTGCCTCTGGGGCTGTGAAGTTGGCAAGCAGCAAACCGAGGTTTGTGTGGGTTTTCCCGTGGAATGGCAAAATCTCATCCGTAACTACACTCTGATGTAAGGTTAGATCAAATTAGAATCTCTTGAGTTCTAAGTGGAAAGCAAGTTCATTAACTGACCTATCCCAAGTTTGTGGTCAAGACCGGAGGGATCTTCCAACCCTGGACTTGTGGGAGACCCTTTGTCTCTGGAACAGAGCTCTATCTCAGTCAAGAAAGTCAAACCATCTCATACCTGTCTTCCATGAATTTTCCCACTCTCCCTTTTAGTTCCTCTAAATCATTTTGTGGCTGTTTCTTGGTGCTGAGAAGGGCAGGCTTAAGTCTGATTCTGTTAGGATCAGAACAAAGCTGCCCCCTTTAGAGGACATTTTAGTTTTTCTTCTCTTATCAACTTAATGTCCATATGATAAGCTTACTTGACATAGAGCTCTGGAAATGGAGAGAGGGGGTGAATGGGGCCATAGTGACCTAGGTGCCCTTTTCAGGGACAGGGAAAAGGAGGAAATGTCTGTTCCCTGCAAGTGTCTGTGGCCCAGTTGAATGTCTGGGCAAAAGGCTTGAGTCATGTCTTTCCGGTGTCTCTCTCCTTCAGCCAGCCTTCCTAGTTTGGGACATTTGAGACTAGAGTTAATAGGATCAAAGAATCTACAGGGGCTTGGAGCTTTGTAACGATCCGAATGTGTGCGTGTGGAGGTCAGAGAACCACCTCGGCTGTCATTCCTCATATTTTGTCCGTCTTGATTTTTTTTTTTTTTTTTTTGAGACAGGGTCTCTTACTGCTCTGGTACTAGATTGGTAGGCTGGTCTGACTGGTCTGTGAGCTTCAGGGGTCCATCTGTCTCCACCTCCACAGCGCTTAGATTATAACTCTATGTCATTGTGCCTTGCTTTTTTCTTTTTCTTTTTTTTTTGAATGTATGCGTGTGTGTATGTGTGTGTCAAGCATCAATCCTTGCCTTCAATCTTGTCTGAGACAAGACAAGCTCTTGTTTTCTGGGGTATATGTCAGCCGAGACCTAGTTGAGTTCTGAGGCTCTCGTCTCTGTCTCTTATCTTTCCACAGGAGTGCTAGGATTATAGACACTGTGGCGTTCGGCTTTATCTGGGTGATGGAGATTGAAACTCAGGTCTTTATGCTTGTCCAGCAAGTGATTTAACCACTGAGCTATCTATCTGTACCTGCCTGGCTTCTTAGAAGTGTATGTTCCAGTGGTCAAGCTCAGGTGCTCATGCTTGCAAAGGTGTTATTCACGGAGGCTCCTCCCAGTCCCCCCACCAGCTGGATTAAGGTAACCCGAGATGGCAGGAGCATTGGTCCTTTCTCTGAGTGTGGCTGAGTGTGAGTGCCAGTGGCTGTCACAGCAAAGCTCTCTGGGCCTTTGGATCTTCTCCTGAGCAGCGTGCACATTTCCAGTGCTTGGTGTGTAGAAGTGTGAACACTGTGCTCATTATATATTCACACATCGGAATGCATTTTTATACAGAACATGTGCATATGGCTGTGCATCCCCAGTGTTCCCAGAGAGAAGCTGGAGGGACCCCAAGAGATGAGAGCAATCCAGACCCCCTTTCTCCTACTCTGCTTCCCCAATTTCAAAAGACCCCACCAGCCATGTGCGCTGCTGGCCTCTGAAGCATGGAAATGCCAGTCTTCTGGGATCACAGCCGAGGGGCTTGTTCCAGAAGAGTAGCTGTTCACTATTTCCTTATGTGATTTTGCCATTTTCTCCCCCTCCCCCATGTGTATGTGTGTGTATGTGTGTGTGTGTGTGTGTGTGTGTGAGAGAGAGAGAGAGAGAGAGACAGACAGACAGACAGACAGACATTGATATACACACACACAGAGAAAGAGAGAGAGAGAGAGAGGTCTGTGTAGAGGTCCGAAGACAACCTCAGGTGTTATTCTTCAGGTACCATCCACTTCCTGACTTTTATGGATCTCTTATTAGCCTGGAACTCAATAAGTAGTTTAGGCCGGCTAACCAGCAAGCCTTGGAATCGGCGACTCTTTCTCCGTGGTGCTGGATTACAAGTGCGCACTGCTGTATCGTTGGCTCTTTTTAACCTGGGTCATGGAGACCAAATGCAGGTCACCATGCTTGCATGGGGAATACATCTTGATCGGGAGGTCTGTGTCACCTCAGAGTCCCATCAGGGGAGGGGAGATAGGTGGTATTTCAGAGATGTCAGTCGAGTCACTTAGGGCAATCATCAGGAAGATTTGGTACTTTCTGTCATCCCCCAGGCAGCCTGGCTCCACTGGAGGTATTTCTTACAGCTCATCCTGGGTAGGGGATATGGCTGCTCATCAGAGGGACAGGCCTTGCCTGTGCTTTTGGGTGCCTCTGAGGAAAGCCTGTGCTGCTGGTGGTGTCTCAGGGATTGCTATGAGGACTGTAAGGGTTAGGCAGGGGATTTCTGGTAGTGGGTGAACAAGGCAATGCGCAGCTTTGATGGAAGGCAGTGTATAAATGTCGGAATCCAGGTCTGAGAAGAGGGAAGAGATCATTTTTATAGGGGAGTGGAATTAGCCATCTGGGTGACAGTTCAGAGGTCTGAGTGGGAGACAAAGGTTTGGAACCTGTCCGTGCAGGTTTTACTAGACTACTGCTTTTAGAGTTAATGACTGCTTTGAAGTAGAGTCACTCGGAATAGCCAGAAGACAGGGCTGTATTCTTAATTTTCTATTTTTGAATCGAATAAAGATCTGCCCATCCTTTGAAGTTTTGTATAGTTTTGATTTTTCTTTTTTCTTTTTTGGTCTCATAAATAGCCCAGGCTGGGTTGAAACTCACTATGTAGTCTAGACTCCAGTTGAGTTCCTGATTTTCATGCCTCCATATCCCAAGTATTGGAGTTATAGGCGTGGGTTTACACTACACTAGGTTTATAAAATGCCTAATCTAGGTCATATCCCTACGCTGTTTAATACCGTTGTGTTCATGTTGATAACCCAACTCTCTTCCTCCCCCTCCCTCTCCCACTCCCTCTCCCCTTTGTGTGTGTGTGTGTGTGTGTGTGTGTGTGTGTGTGTGTGGTGTATGTGTGTGGTATATGTTCATGTGTTTTTGTGTGTGTGTAGTGCATATGTCTGTGTCTGTGTGTGTGGTATGGTGTGTATATGTGTGTGGTGTCTGTGTGTCTGTGTCTGTGTGTTCATGTGTGTGTGTGTGTGTCTATGTCTTTGTGTCTGTGTGTGTCCCTGTAGAGGCCCTGGGGTTGCTGTGAGTCAGGTGTCTTCCTCATTTGTTTCTCGCCTTATTTTTGAGACACAATCTCTTACTGAACCTGGAGCTCACTGGTTGAGCCACACTGGTTTACCTGTAAGTTACATCCCTGTTGGTGTGCACCAGTGGACCCAGCCTTTCATGTTGGTGCTGGGGATCTGAACTCAGGTCTTATGCCTGTGAGTAGACACTTCCTCTATTGAGCCATCTCTAATCTTAGCAGTCATCCAGCATATTCTATTCCATCCTCCATATTCTGGAGGGCGGCCAAGAAGAGGTCCTAGGAGCCTTGGCATTGCGACCATATCCTCAGCCAGGAGAGTGAGGACTTCTGCTATGTGTTTGGACATTTGAACTGTTTTCTTTTTCTTTTAAAAGTCAGTGCCACAGTTGAATCTGTCCGTCCCTGACTTGGTCCTGAGAAGGCTGTGTGGACTGGGGAGGGTTCAGAGGAATTTTTTAATTTCTTCAGAACCCCACAGCTCCATTGTCTAACTCACAAACTTCTAGAGTGAAAACAGGCCTTCCTTCTGGAACTCCGTAGTTCCCCAAATCTAGGCAGGCAAAGGCACTAAGGGCAATAAGCCATTTCATCTCGTGTTTGTGTGTGCATGTTTACGTTTGCCCTGGAACATGTGCGTATGTGGGGTCAGCAGTCCATGTCAGATGTCCTCTTCAAGTGCTCTGCAATTTTGGGTTTTTTTGAGACAGGGTGTCTTACTGATCAGCTACACCGGTGGGCCAGCAAGTCCCAGGGCTCCTCCTGCCTTCGCCTCCCCAGCACTGAGATTACATATGTGTTACTGGGCCTGGCTTTTTGTGTACTTGCCAATGATTCAAACCCAGGTCTTGGTGTTTTTGTGGCAAACATTTAGAGATGGAGCCATCCCTCCTTGCCTCTTAATGCCTGCTTTTGATGGGTGTAGTTGTCCTTGTGAACTGGCACTGTCTGTCACTTCCAATGCCAGGACTATGCTGATGCCTCCTGTGTGTCCCTGGAGTGGCTACTTACAGGACTGCTAAAGAGGCTTTTTCTGTTCTACTGCCCATGAGCTCAGGACTGGGCTATACTCCTGGTTACTAGTAAGAGTTGCTTTACCTGAGCTGTGGGCGGGGGCACATGTTTATAATCCCAACATTCAGCAGCTAGAGATAGGAAGATTATTACGAGTTCAGGGATGTCCTACTCTATGTAGCTAGTTTGACACCAGCTAGGGCTATACTGCAGGCATCTGCCTTAATAGTCTAAGGCACTCTTACCTATGAGCAAAAGTGCTCATGTGCCCCCTCCCACTCCTCACAGTCACCTCTCACTGGTATTAAGCATGTGTCCTACAATGGCTAAGAATATGGCCCAACACAAACCATTGACTTACTTGAAACATTTTTCTTTCTTTTTTTTAATTCAGTTGCCTGACTTTGTAGATGACAACACCATGTTTTGATGTCAAAAGATTGGACATGCCTGCTGGCAGAGCATCTGCCTGGCATGTATGTGACTGAGTCTGTTCAGCACTGCAGAAAAAGAAAAGACTTAGTCCCCCAACC
This sequence comes from Uromys caudimaculatus, assembly GCA_028551405.1. Lineage (NCBI taxonomy): Eukaryota > Metazoa > Chordata > Mammalia > Rodentia > Muridae > Uromys > Uromys caudimaculatus. The sequence goes on along the minus strand of CM052711.1, from coordinate 60,583,420 downwards.
CCCCCCAACTCCCTGCACGCGCACGTGTGTGTGTGTGTGTGTGTGTGTGTGTGTGTGTGTGTGTGTGTGTGTATGTGTGAGAGAGAAAGAGAGAGAGAGAGAGAGAGAGAGAGAGAGAGAGAGAGAGAGAGGAGGAGAGGGAGGGGGCCCTTGAAGGAACATGTGTGTGTCCCCATCTGAGCTCCTTAGTTGTAGTTGTGCTCACATAGAGCATGCAGGCCCTCCCGTACTGTGCTGGTCTAAATACCTCTTGGTCTAATACCTTTTGTATGGTCTGGCCAGATGGCTCAGTCAGTAAAGGTATCTGTTGCTAGACCTGATAACCTGAGTTCAATCCCTGGGCCCCGCGTGGTGGAAGGAGAAGACTGGTTTGTGTGATTGCCACAGAGATTGTATATCTTTGTGGAAAATGTCAGGGATGAACGTGAAGGGTAACAGGGGTCATGGGTCATCAGCTGGGGTCGGGGCTCAGCTGACAGTGCTTGCCTCCGTGCAGGTTGGGTTCAGTTAATGCCACTGCATAAACTGGGCACGGTAGTGCATACCTGTGATCTCAATGCTCAACTCACAAGGTGGGGGCGTGAGAATCTCATCTACATAGTGTGGTCAGGGACAGCCTGAGCAATGTGAGGCTGTGTTTTAGGAAAAACAAAACAAAATAATAATAATAATAATAATAATAATAATAATAATAATAATAATAAGGCTCAGAGTTGCCGTGATGAAAAATTTACCTTCCACAGTTGCCACTGTTTCACGTGATCCTTTTGGTCAGAGTCGTTTAATTCCTCTTGTAAGCCTGAGGCAGACGCTAATGTTCTTCCCAGTGTGTAGACACAGGAAGATTATAATATTGTAAGACTAGACAATCTAGTCAGAAAAACAGATCCAGAGGCCATGTGAGCTGGTGGTTATTCAGGCTGATGAGGCTGTCCTGTATTGGACCTTCTTAAAGCATGCCCTGAGGAAACTTAAGAGAGCTTCGGGAGGGACTGCAGGGAAGACCCCTGTAGGTCCCTTTTCTTTGTAGCTGATGATGCTCTAGCATGCACAGAGGCCTGGGGCTAGATTCCCAGCACTGGGTAAACCAGGCTTGGTAGCACATGACTGTAACCTTAGTACTCTAGAGGCCGGAGGATCAGAAGTTCAAAGTTATCCTCAGCTACAGATCCAGTAAGAGGTCACCCTGGGTTACTTGAGACCTTGCCTCAAAAACAAATAGATCAACAGTCAGAAAACCAAACCAAGCCAAGCCAGAACCAACCAGTCTGGCTATGGGTTCTGGTTAACTCTGGATGCCTCTGGGCTCCTTTTCCCTTTCAGGTGATTTCAAGGTTTTTTTAGGAGCATAGGGTGATGAGTCAGAGGGCTACAGTTTAATAGTTCAATAAAGGTTGATTATAAAGCCATTCCCAGATGGCTGAGACCCTGCATGCCCCTCTTCTGACCCTGACCCTTGACCCCTGAGATCTCAGCTGGGAGTTTCTACACAAGGCACCACATGAGTGTATTTCTTTTCCTTCTGCTCCCCACAGGCACCTCAAGGCTCGCCTGCTCCTTATTCCAAATGTTTTTTATTCACCAGTAGTCCCAAGCTGCTAAGAGGGTACACAGTCAAGGCTGCCAAGTTTGACCACCTGAGTGCCATCCCTGGGACCCCATCCCACAGTTGTTCTTTGACCTCCACATGTTCATGGTATGCACATAGATATACACACAAATAAATGACATAATATAGTTTTTAAAAATTCAGTTGTAATAACAAAAGTGGGGTGGGGAGACGGCTCAGTCGGTAAAGTGCTTGCTACAGAAGGTTGGGGACCTGATTTTGAATCCCTAGTACCTGTCTAAAGAGCTGAACATTACCATGGAATATTATATACGTCATACTTGTAATCCCAGGTCTGGGGAAGTGAACATAAGAAGCTCCTTGGGGCTTGCTGGAGAGCCAGCCTGGCTAAGCCCAGGTTCAGTGAGAGACCTTGTCTCAAGCAATAAGGGGAACAGAGATTGAGGAAGATGACCAATTAACCTATGACCTCTACACTCACCTACATACATACATACATACGTACGTACGTACATACATATGAACACACATGCACACACACAGAGTCACACATTCTCAGATACAAAGACAGATGCCAGTGAGGTACATCTGTCAGCCCACATAACCTCTTTGAGCTTCAGCCTTTGTTGGTTGGAGATAAAGGGGGTCTCACTTTAATGCCCAGGCTGACCTTGAACTCTTGGGCTCCAATGATCTGCCTGCCTCAGCTTGGAGAGTAGCTGGACCTTCCAGTGTACACCGTGCACCTGGCTGGACTTCTTGCTTCTGTTTGTTTAGAAGTAGGGCCTCCTATGTGTCTCACACTGGTCGAGACCTTGAGACTCTCCAATCAGAGCCTCTTAATTGCTGGGATTTTAGGAGTGCTCCACCACCTTGAACCTTGGCTATTATGTTGGGGACACAAGAGGGAGCAAGCGAGTTCCGAAGGTTGTCAGGTACTGAGGTTGTCTGATTCTATCTGGAAAGGAGGTATAGATAAAAAGAAACCCAATCAAATTCTCTCACTGAATAAAAATGATTGAGGAATGTTCAAGTTGTTTCCATTGTGTACAGGCCTCCTTTAGTAGACAGTGCAGTGCTTACCTAAGAACTGAGATGTCATCATCACCACCTGCCCGGATGTTTTGAAATTAGATGCTAGAGGCTGGGTGGCGGTTCAGTTAGCACTTCCCTTACAAGCACGGAGAACTGAGTTTGATCCCCTGAGCCACTGAAGCAAACAAACATAAAGAAAAATCAACTTTATAATTTCTGGGGAGATAGAGACAGGATACCTGGGGCTCACTGGTCAACCAGTGTATAACCCTTCATGGCCAATTCCAAGTCAGTGAGAGGCCCTGTCTCAAAAAACTAAAGGATGGATGGTGTCTGAGGAATGATACCAGGGATTGGCCATCCCCGTGCACATTTACAGATGTAAAAATACACACATGCTAAACATACACACATGCACACAAATTGCACACATCACACACACACGCACCATTTACATACACAGCACACACACACACACACCATATACACATATACACACACCACCCCCACCCCCGACACCTCTAGTGGAGCTATTCTTCGCATCCAATATTAAGATCCAGAGAAGAGAGGCTGAACAGACTCATGGAAGTCTGTGGTGCTGTGGCGGAGCAGCCTGGGGTGTGGGTTTGGTTCCAGAAGCCAAACTACATTCTGTTTCCTTCCTGCTTCTCCAAGACACTTTACTGTGTTTAATGGATGCCATAGTCTCATGTCACTCCCTTTGGAGCTTCTTTTTCTTAACAAACAAGCAAACAAACAAACAACTCTGTTATTTTCAGCTCTGATTTTTTTATTTACTACTGTTCATGCTGAGATGAGATTTCTAAATGACTATTTTCTTTCTCCTGTGTCTTGTTGAGGGAAGATGTGTGCTCATCAGGATCTTTCCGTTTTTTTTCTATATTTCTTCAGTGCCTTATATAGTGCTTTTCTTTGCTGTGTTCTCCCATTCTGTCATCTGTAATTGTGTGTGTGTGTGTTCTGTGTGGTGTGTGTGTATGTGTGTGATATGTGTTCTATGTGATATGTGTGTATATGTGTGATGCGTGCGTGTGTGTGTGTGTGTGTGTGTGTGTGTGTGTGTGTGTGATATGTGTGTATGATGTATGTGGTCTGTGTGTGATCTGTGGTGTGTGTGTGTGTGTGTGTGTGTGTGTGTGTGTGTGTGTGCGCCTGTGAAGCCATCACAGGACTTCAGGTGTCTTCTTTTATTGCTTTCCACTGCATTGCCTTGACAAAGGATTCTTCACTAAAATCTAGACAAGCTAGACAAGGTGCTTGGTGACTTCTCGGCCCTTGGGCTTCCTGTCTCTGTCCCTCAGTGCTGGGTTACAGCCATGCACAGCTTTTTGCATGAGTGCTGGTGACTTAAACTGAGGTCCCTTGAGTGATTTCCCTAGTCCCCTTGCCCAGAGCTAGGCGGGGCAGCATTTGGAGGGCGTATGGAGAGGAAAGAGGGTTTCCCTCTGTTCCCTCTGTCAGTAACATATATCAGGAGGTGTCCCAGGCTTGTATAAGACCTTTGTAGGCAGTGGCCTCCTTCCACGTGGATTGCCTTCTTTCATTGAAGTTCCAGTATCTCCACGTGGTTCCCCTTTCCATGTGCTTGATTTGAGTCCCTGCTCCTTTGCCCGTTTGAAGGCGATTCTGTTCAGTGGGTAGCATTCACTGTGTGTTATTTTGCTCATATAAATGTATTTCTCTTGGTTAACTTATCATCTTCTCTAGTTTTGCAGTTCTGATGTTTAAGAACTGCCAGGACAGACATTTTCCCTGGCTATTCTAGTTTGCTCTTCGGACGTTGGGATGAAACAGTCTGACCAAGAGCAACTTGGAGAGGAAAGGATTTATTTGCCTTTCACTTCCAGGTCACAATCCATGATTGAGGGGAATCGTCGAGGAACCTGGAAGCAAGAACCACGGAGGAGCCCTGCTTGTCAACTGGTTCTCTCCCTCTCGTATTCAGCCTAGGCCCACCTGCCTAGGGAGGGCACTGGCAGTGGCCTGGGCCCTTCATATCATTCAGGAGTCACACTTGGCTACAGGCCAATCTGATTAGGCTAATGTCTGAATTGAGCTGACTTTGTCAGTTGTCAGGTGTCTTTGGGCTGTGTCAGGTTGACAGCTGATGATAACTAGGACACTAGCCTTTTTTTTTTTTTTTTTTGAGACAGGGTTTCATGTTGCCCATTCTGGTCTTGAACTTGCTGTGTAACCAAGATTTGACCTTGAACGTCTGAGCCTTCTTCCTTCTACCTCTAAAGTGCTGGAATCACAGGCTTCTACCATCATACCTGATTTCTGCAGTCTGGGGATCAAACCCAGGGCTTGTACATGCTAGGAAAGCACTCTATTGACAGAGCTACATCTCAAATCCTTGCTTAGTTTCTCTGGGGTTTCACTCTGTAGCCCTAGCTGTCCCAGAATTCACTGTGTAAACCAGGTTGGCCTGAACTTGTGGCAATCCCTCTGCCTCTTCCTTCAGATGATGAAATTGTTACC
>CM052711.1:60553313-60573313 GCA_028551405.1 Uromys caudimaculatus | reverse complement strand
CGCCATTGAAATGTTATCCTTGGTTATGGTATCTGTTTACAGCAGTAAAACCCTAACTGAGGCATAAGATAGGTGATCAGCCTACTATCACCAGCTGCTCATTTTGTTAATAAAGTATTTTTTAAAGAGTTATTTATTTCTATTTCTATGTGTGTGTATGTGTGTGCCTGCATGCCTGACGCGTATCATGTGCACGCAGGTGTCTTAGAGGCTAGGAGGTGTTGGTTCCTGTGGAACTGGACTTATAGGCAGTTATTAGCCACTGGTGCGGGTACTGGACACCAAATCCAGGTGCTGTGGAAGAGCAATATACCCTCTTAACTGCTGAGTCTTTGCTCTAGCCCTACTAATAAAGTTTTATTGGAAAATGACTGCACACATTTGTTGCTGTGCTGGTCATTTTGTTAATAATGTTTTACTGGAAAATGGCCAAGCCCACGGGTTCACATGCGGCTCATCTTGTTAACATTTTTGGGGGGACTGTAGCTTCTCTCATTTGTTCATGTGCTATCCATTTTGTTAATAAAGTTTTGTTGTTAATACAGTTTTTTTTGGGGGGGGGGGTTAGTCATGTTGATCACACCATGGCCTCTCCCATGCGTTCTGTCTGGCTCCTTTTCTCCCAGCCGTGGAGTAGGTCAGCAACCTGATGGAGCTGAACTGGTCTGCAAGGCTTGAATTGTTTGCTTTAGGCCCTTAAAAGAGAAAAACTTCCGACTCTCAGAGATGATTTCATAACCTGTAGTCCTTAGGACGCGACACTGCTTAAGTGACCACGAGTTCTCCCGATACTGTTCAGCAGAGAACAGCGTCCAAACTGGGTAGGTATAAGAACCCATCCTTAGGGCGACCTCACTTCAACTTAGACCCAACAGTTAACTTTATCTACTTCCTGATCTGTCTGTTAGGCTTGCTGGGGAACTCTCAAATATTTCCAAAAGTGCTTCATTATAGAACTACCATAAACTTCCCCCTTTTAATTTAAATGAGGCTTTCTAGTGGAGATGACAATTGTGTCCAAAAGGACACAATTCTCTTCAAGTAATGGTTATTTATTCATTAGGTTCCAGCAAAGCCCCCCCCGTGTCTGTGTGTGTGTGTGAGTGTGTGTGTATGTGTGTGTGTGTGTGTGTGTGATGTAATGGAGTCCATTAGAGGAGGAGTTGGAGAAACTGTGATCCTGGCTTCTCTTAAGAGTACCTCTCTGGCAACCATGTTTCTAAATGAGGGTGGTATTGTTACAGAGCATAATACCATCTGGAGACATTAATCAGGAACTTTTGCAGTTAAAATGTTATTTTGGGGGGGAGGCAGGCAACAATCTCCGTTCAGACCTATTTGGGCCCCAAAAGGCCACATCCTCTGGTTCCTGTATTTTTTTCAAGATGATTCTGTAATTTATGGCCCATGGCTAAGGGATGACGGATGGGGAGGAGCTGAGCCCGAAAGGACCTCAGAATGGTCTGGCCAAGAGAGCTCTTTAGACTTTGTCATACCAGGAAAAGCATGGCCACTGACCTGTCTACTTATTGGTGAGATTGGAGTCAAAAGAAACAAGCTTAGACTTTAGCATGAATGGCTGACAGAAGAGGGGCGGTTTGACTCTTTGACATTAGAAGAAGTCTGCCTGAGTATTTTATTTCTTAAATAGTGTGCGTGTGTGTGCGTGCGTGCGTGCGTGTGTGTGTGTGTGTGTGTGTGTGTGTATATATGTGTATGGCGTGTGTTTATAGGTCAGAGAATCTCATTCCCGCTCTTAAGGCAGGGCCTCTCTTGTTTCCGCCATGCTGCTTACTCCAGGAGAGCTAGCCTGAGACCTCCTGGGTGATTTTCCTGTCTCTACGTCCTATCCTATCTTATCACAGAGTGCTGGGATTATAATATGGACCAGCACACCTGGTTCTTCACAGAGGCTCCAAGGACTGTACTGTGGTCACTTTATCTTTGGAGCTAGTTCCCCAGTCCCTCTCTTGAGCATTGCTAAGGCTACATACCAAGTTCATGGCCAGTCTGAGCTATATCAACACATATCAGAAAAAAAAAAAAGGCTGAGATAAGAAAGCCAAGTTTACACTAATCCATTCTGTGGAAAGTACCCCAGTTCTCTGAGCCCTAACCTTCTCCTGAGGCATAGCATTAATCTTCCCTGAAGATGGAGCCTCCATGGCTCTTGTATCTCCAGTTAGACCTTATGTCATAAAGATTCCATACCCCCCTTTCCCCCCCCACACCACTGTACTGGGAACTAAGCTTCTAGCACATGGAGCCTTGGAATCGTAGCAAGGCAAAGCAGGTCCCGGAGTCAGACGGTCATGTGAGTTGAATGTGAACTATTGCTGATCATTCTGCAAGGCCTCAGGAACACTGCTTGGGAAAATGTTTCATCTTCATGTTCGCCAACCTCAGAGTAGCATTTAGCAATTCCTAAACTTTTGGTTTTGCTTTTTTGAGACAGGGTTTCTAATAGCCCAGGCTAGCGTCCTCCCGATGTAGTTAAGGATGACCTTAAACTTCTGATCTTTTTATTCCACAACAGGAATGCCAGGACAACCGCATGCACTGCCATGCTTGGTGACCAGGTGCTGAGACAGAACCCCAGGGCCTAGTTTGTGCTTGCTAGGCAAGTGTTTTTTGCCAGCTGAGCCACAGCCGCAACCTGGATTCCTTCACTCTTTGTACACTGGCCTGCAAAATTGCAGTAGTGTAAGTCCTATTTGCAACTTTGTCAGCAGCAGATAGCCAATATTTCCAGTAAGTAAGCAGCTATCTTAGCGTATCAAGACTCATCTTCACTCTGAGCGACAGTCCTGTTGGGCTTGCTGCTCAACAGTGTGACTTGATGTGTTAATAAACAAGCATGTGTACCTCTTTATCACAATTAAAAGCATATTTTAGCTGGGGAATACAGCTCAATTGGTAGAGTGCTTCCCTGGCATGTGTGAGGCTCTGGATTAGATCCCAAATACTGGAGAAGAAGAAAAAAAAAAAAAAAAAAGAGAGATGAAAAATATTTTAGTAACTGAGTGTAATTGATTTACGCTTGCATCCTGTAGATTTTGTTTTGTTTTGAAAGGTCATTCTGTAGGCTCTGGGGATGTAAGTAAGTTGTTAGAGTACTTGCCTAGCCTGCGTGCAGAACTCTGGGCTTGATCAGTATAGCCTGGGCAATGCTGGCTGTTCTAGTTTCCTTCTGTTTCTGTGACAAACACAATAACCAACAGCAGCTTAGGGGAAGAAGGGATTTATTTTATCCTGAAAGTCACAGTTCATCATTGAGAAAAGTCATGGCAAGAGCTCAAGCAGGGAAGCTGAAACCATGAAGGAACTTTGCTTGCTGGCTTGCTTGGCTTTCTTCTATGGCCTAAGACTTCCTGCCTAGGGAATGGTGCCACCCATAGTGAGCTGGGCCCTCCTGTATCAATTAACAACCATGATGGTCCCCCAAGAGACATGTCCACAGATCAATCAGGTCTTGGCAATCCCTCATTTGAGACTCCTTTCTCAGATGAGTTTAGGTACTGTCATGCTCACAGTTAAAGCTAACTAGACTACTCATACACATCCATAATCTCAGCATTCAGGAGGTGGAGACAGTAGGATCAGGAGATCTGTGTCATCCTCAGCTACATAGAGAGAATTGTTTAAGTGTGGACATTACCCAGTACACTGTCCCTGTCACTGGACTTGGCCTTCTCAGTCCTCCTCAAAGCTATCAGGCAAGGGTCTGGAGTGGGTGTGAGCTCAGTTATACTTGCTAGTTCTCCTTTTCACTTGCTCAGGGAGTTGAACGTAACCCATGCTGACAGTTCCATCTTGTGTGGAGGAAGTTTGCCAGAACATTTCTCCTGTCAGGCCCTCACAACTTGCACAAGATACATGGTGATTTCAAAATGAAAACATGTGGGTTTTCTGACTCCTAAACAGAATTGTGACTGTCTGCTTCCAATTTTTCAGTGAGGAAGAATCAGACTTTGTGTGAGATAAATCCCTAGATTCAGGTTAACCCCTGCTTTCTGCATCCTATGTCTCAACGTTAATGTAATTAGCAACACACACACACACACACACACACACACACACATTTACATTCACACATGCACACCTTTATGAAATACTTCGTTGAAGGAGATAAAAGTGCATTATATACATTATGAAATTATTAAAGAATTTTAAAAAACCCCAAATACATACCCAAGACATGTTTCACAAATAACTATGGTGAACCACAAGGCTTAGGAGGGAAGGCCATATCCCACGAGTGACAGCTTGTGTGGAGGTCCATTCAAAACTCCAGGGAAATATTTCCTCCTGGTTGCCAGCTAGCTACCCACTGGGTCCAGCCTCTGAGGTGCTGGCTTTTCACTATAAGTGGATTTCTAGGAGTGTGTCATCTAGAAACTTCTCTTTATGGTGACTTTGCCACAGGAGATCTTCCTGAGCTGTTCTAGAAACTTCTCTCAGTAGGAAGTGATTTTGCCGCAGCCGAGAATACCTCAGTGCTATTTGCCATACCATGAGCGTCTTTTCCTCTTTAGTTTCCAAGTTGAGATTTAGAGTTTGGTAAGGAATGATCTTCATGTACTTAACACCAGTACTCAAGCCACCATATTTAATGGTTATAGCAACAGCCGTTTTTCTCCTTAAATTTTTTCTTTATGACTGAGTGCTGTGGTATACGTACAGAGGTCTGAGAATAACTCTTGAGAGTTGGGTCCTGGTACTGACAACTTAATAGCTCAGGTCATTAAGCTTGTGCCATCTCGCCCTCTCTGTGCTCCCTGTTGCCTCTGGTCTCATGCTGTTCAGGCTAGCCTTGAACTCACTGTGTAACCAAGGCTGACTTTGAACTCCTGATCTTCCTGTTTCTACCTCCTGAGGGCTGCAATCGCAACCTTGCACCACCATGCCAGGTTTATGCAGTGTTGAAAATTAAACCTAGGACTCTGTGTGTGGGGCAAGCACTCTAACAACTGAGCCAGAGCCCCAGCCCCAGGGTTTCATTATTTCAAAAGATTTTATGCTAACGAATGGGATTGAATAGTCACACATGTCCTCTTCATTGTCCTATGGATTTAGTCACCAATGAAATTCTCATTGAGTATAAGGTCCCCCTCCCTTCTGGAAGGAATAATTGCATTTATTATTATTTTTTTGTGTTGCTTTTTTGTTTTTTGTTTTTTTGTTTTTTTGAGACATGGTTTCTCTGTGTAGCCCTGACTGGGCTGTCCTGGAACTCACTCTGTAGACCAGGCTGGCCTCGAACTCAGAAATCCACCTGCCTCTGCCTCCCGAGTGCTGGGATCAAAGGCGTGCGCCACCACTGCCCGTATTATTATTATTATTATTATTATTATTATTATTATTATTATTATTAAATTATTTTTACCACTTATTTCAGACAGAGAGAACTGTGTGTATTTAGCAAGTTTATCTGTTAAGTAACAGTGTCTCTGTTAAGGGATGGGAGGATTCTTTTGTTGATTGACAGATTCATGTACGTGCTTGCAAATCCCCGTGAACCTCATTTTGTGTGTGTGTGCACAGTCATTTGTGTATGTGGGTGCAGGTATTATGCAGGTTTGTGCACCTGTGGGGTCCGGAGTCCAACCTTGGTCTCTGCTCCTCAGACACCATCCAGTTCTGACTTGTGAGACAAGTCACTCACTGAACCCAGAGCTCACCCAGTAGGCTAGTCTGACCACTGAGCCCCAGGGACCCTCCTGTCTCTCCCTCCCCAGTCCTGGGATTGCAGGCACATGCCATCAGGTTTCTTTTAATGTGGACTCTGAGGCTCCAACTCAAGTCTTTGTGCTTGCATGGCAAGCCATTTCCTGACTGAACTATCTTCCCCATTACTGTTTCAGGTGAGGTATATCTAAGGTCTGTTCATTGAAAAAGAAGCTCACTTCTGTCATGAGCTCTACACGCCCAGCCATCATTGGCTTGAGAAAGCAAGAAATTTAGCAAATACATTGACTAAAAGAGTGATCTTTTTAAATCTTGTACGTGTTCATGTGTATGAAGGCAAAAGCAAGGTAACCACGTGGGAACTCAATCAGGTCTCACCTTTGACCTTGCTTTCGGTATTTTCTCGTTCGCCACTCCATTCTTCAGTACAGCTGTCCCACGAGCCTCCAGGGAGTCCTCTGTCCTCTTGCTGTCTGTTTCGTCACAGGAGCTGGGATCACAGACTCACACCATAGCACCAGGCTTTATGTCTGTGCTGCGTGTGTAGCAAGTGTTTCACCCACTAAACTGTCCTCTCAGGACCGGTATGGTGAATTTACTTCTCAGGCTGGCTTAAATGGGAGTGCCCCACCCCCATAATCTGGAGCTTTACCTTAAAAAGTAAGATAAGAATTCAAAACAAACCCCAACATTGTATGATACCCGAGAATGGAGCTGATCCCTAGTGTTACGCTCTACGTGAGTGGCACATGGAGGCAGAGGTTTAAGAACAGTGGTTCGTTAAAACTTCTCACTAGATAGACACCTACAATTGAACGTCTAATGCTGGGACAGAAAGGAAACTAAAATGCCCCTGCAGGGAACTTAGAGCAAGCAGGTGGACCTTTGACCTTTGACCTTTGACTTTGATTGAGGGCTACGGCTTGGCCTTTTGAACCTTACACTCTTAGAACACAAAATACGGAACCCCAAAGTAGGCAGAATACAACTTCTGATGATAGAGAAGTCCTGTCCTATGAAAGACCCCAAGTCAACTGTGGGGAGCTCCAGGATCACCCCTGCTTGGTAGAACTGGTTCCAGGTAGAGCACAGCCATGTTTGGTCCTCTTTGTGAAGGGCCATGTTTTCTCTGGAAACATGGAAGCCACCAGCCAAAAGACAGAGAGGAAAGAAAATGGGGTACAGGAGAGGCAGAAGTAGAAATGAGAGCAAACGGCTGGGTGGGTGGCTCACAGTAGCTGTGACCAGGGGACACTGGAAACCACAGAACATCTGTGTGGCCGTGGGTAACCCAGGGCTGCCTTGGTTAGGTCTTAAGACTTAAGTGAGACAGCCGATGACCTCCGGGGCTTCTGTGTTCCCTACCACTGAGGCCCCGTGAGCCTCAGTCTCTTCTGCCACAGTGGGCAAGTTGGGCCACATGATACCAGTATGACTTCTTGCTTTGAAAGTCTTGGCTGCCAACCAAGGAACAGCCTGGGGTGGGGTGGGGTGGAGAATCTCATTTACAGAGGGGCTTTTGTGGCAGGCCTGGGCACCCGACTCACAGCCAGGGCACAGTCTCCTGACTCTGGGAGCAGAAGATGAGATGGTTCCAAAGCAGCTGAGCCGTGCTAGCCAAGGATACACACCCTCTCCGTGGGCTTTGACTGCTGGCTGCCAGTCAAGAGCAGTTACAAGTCGAAAGGAGGTACGCCTGTTCTAGTTTTATAGGCGCGAAACTGAGGCAAGAGGAAAAGTGTTTTGTCCCACATTTGCCAAGGAGCAGGTAGGCGAGAGAGAGCATCAGCCATAGGTAGGAGCCTGCGCAGTTGTGGGAGGTGGGTGGTGGTCACAAGTTCTTTCTGTCTTTATTACTAGATTGTTAAACTCTCTGAGGCTGCAATATGGTGTGTGTGTGTGTGTGTGTGTGTGTGTGTGTGTGTGTGTGTGTGTGTATGTACGGGTGTGTGCTCTCCAACTCATTCAAGATGCACATGTATGTGCAAACACACCTGCAGGCCAGAGGCCAGTCTCCAGCGTTGCTCTTTGGGCACTGTCTTACTTATTCAACTTTCTTAATTCAAACTGGAGCTTGGGCTGGAGGTGTATCTCAGTGGTAAAGTATTTGCCTAACACATGCAAACAGTACCAGCAAAAATAAAGCAAGTGTGAACTGGGTCTTAGGTAGCCCAGACGCCCTTGAACTCACTATGTTGACCCAAGCTGTGGCTGACCTTGAACTTGGAACTCCCCTTCTTCGACTTTCCAAGGATGGGATGACCTCACTGTGCCTGATTTATCTGGTGCTGGGGACTGAAACTCAGAACTTTGTGCGTGCTAGATTTGGATTTCTGATAGCTGTTCTGGTCCCAGGGTTAAAAGGGAGCAGGGCAAGAATAAGATTTGTGGAAGGCTGTTGGAGTGGTTTTGAGGAGAAACTGTGGAGTTCTGTAATGGTGGGAAAGTTTGGGGCATTCTATATTCAGATCATCCTAGCAGTGCCCTCCCCAGCCCCCATCTTCCTATGTGGTCTTCCAGTTTCAGATTGCAGTCAGAGCCAGAAGGGCAATGGTACCCCTTAGAGAGGTTTTATTAAGGAAGTGTTGGCATTTTGAAAAAGTCTTACACTTACAAATTGAGCCAGAAAGCGTGCTTTGGGAAGATGCTAGTGTCCCAAGAGGTCTGGGGCTGCCTGAGCAAGCAGGACCAAGGGGTTTGTGGGATTGAATTCTAATGGTGTGATAATAGTATCGAACCCTTACAGCGTGCCTGACATCCATGAACATGTTAGGAACCGAGGCTACTCAACCTGCTCTTGATGAAAGTGTGATGGGATATATGACTGTTCTGAGAGAGAGAGAGAGAGAGAGAGAGAGAGAGAGAGAGAGAGAGACGCCAAGTCACAGATTGCTTAAGGTCACCCACATCATTGGACTAGGGGCACAGGAGAGAATTTTACTGTTTTTATTATTATTGTTGTTGTTGTTTCTTACTTCCATGTCCTATATATGTATTTTGTGCCAACATAAAATTCAGGAACCACAAAGGAGAAAAAGCATACTATATTTTGTCTTTTTGAAACTTGCTTAATATTGATTGCCTCCAGGTGTATGTATTTTTCTACTAACTTTGCTCTTCTTTATGGGTGAAAATTCCATTGTGTGTACAAACCGCATATTTTTTATATTTGTTCTTCTGTGGTTAGACTCCTAGGTTGATTACATAACTTAGGTATCCTGCATAGTGCTGCAGGAAACATTGATGTGTGAGGGTCTCTGTGATATGCTGGCTGGGACTCTTGTGGGGAAATACCCAGGACGGGTACAGCTGGCTCATACAGAAGACATAGTTGTAGAATCAGAGGCTGCAAAGGAAGGAAGGTGTTCTTGGCATTAGGAGGAAGAATCAAAGGAAATATGCACTTGTTCTTTTTTAGAAGATGAGAGAGGTTTTCACAGGGCTAAAATAAGCCCAGCTTAGGGAGTGGGCTAGAGGCAGGAAAGAGCCTAGGGGTGAGAGAGAGAGAGAGAGAGAGAGAGAGAGAGAGAGAGAGAGAGAGAGAGAGAGAGAGAGAGAGAGGGGGGGGGGGGGCTCTCTGGCAGATAGACCAACCGACCAACCAGTGGAACATGGCAGGAAGTGCATTTGACTTCACTGTCAGGAAACACCCAAAGAGGTGAATCCACAGAGACAGGAAGCAGATTCCTCTTTCCCAAGGGCAGGGGGGTAGGTAAGAGGGGCTTTTTAATGGCCCAAGTTTTCTTGTGGGGTATGTATTAATTAAGTTTCCTGTTGTGGTGACCAAATGGCTTACAGTTTGAGGGTGCACTCTACTATGGGGCAAGCCATGGCTGCAGGAGCCTCAGGCAGTTGGTTTCACTTAGCCTGTAGACAGGAAGGAGGGATGAATACAGGCGGTCCGCTCACGTTTTCCTTTAATTCAGCCTGGACCCCAGTCCATGGGATATTCTATTCACATTCAGGGATAGACTTTCCCTTTTTAGTTAAACTTTCTGGAAACAACCCACAGAGACTGCCAGAATTTTGTTTGCCTGGTAATTCTGAATCTATTCAGTTGATAATAAGGCTTAGCTCTTACAGGGTAGTAGAAATGTTTCTGAACTAGGCAGAGGTGGTAGTTGCAGAGTGTGGTGAACATATCGTACACCACTGATACATAATCTGTTTTTTATGATGCTGAGGATTGAACCCAGGATCCTGCGCATGCTAGGTCAATGCTCTGATATGTGGAGCTATGCCTCAGCCCTGAACTGTCTACTTTCAAAGGTTCAATCCATATTATAGGAATTTTATTTCAATAAAACCTTTGAAGGAGGCACAAGTAGACAAGAGCAAAGTGGGTCACCTCTTTCCTTGTTTGGTTCCTGTTACCTAAATGGCTTTAGTCTGATCATCTACCGGCGTGAATGTTTGGTGAGATCCAGGGCTCCTTGTGCAGACTCAGCAAATGTGACGGTAGATGAAAGAATGGTTGAGTCCATAAATGAAGTTCCAGAATGCTGGCTGAGGATGATGGGAAATGGAGCAGCTGAGGACAAGGAGAGAGACCCAAAATGCTTTTCCCTCGCCCCCAGCCCTCTGGTACTGCTGAGGTAGCTGACTGCAGAAGAGAAGGCGGATTGGCTGTTAAAGGTGGGACATTGTGTTGGACCGCGGTGGTAATTACACCTGATGGGGTGGAGGGCTTCGGGAAGAGGCAGGTCAGAGACCCGATGAATAGAGGTGAAGAACCACAGAAAAAATTGGAAAGCAGTGGCTGCAGAACTCTAGGGATGAAGACCAGCCCAGGAATCCTGGGAGTGGAGTCCTGGACAGTGAACCAGGAAGCGTACTTGTCATCTGGCTCAGGTACAGTGAAGGTCAGAGCCATTGGATGCCAAGAAACCACAATAGTGCAAGTCCAAGGACAGTGGATTCTAAAATTTGCTGTTCATAATAACCCTTTTGGACATGGGAAGAAGATATGGAAATTCCATTTATTCCCCACTAAAACTAATGTCTTCAAATATAATTTCATAAATTGACAGTAGTATGTGTTTTGTTTTAAATGAATTAATGTACGCTAGGTGGGAACCTGTACTTATTTCTGGCCGGTGGGATGTATGACTCCGTGTAGAAAGCCTCTGGCTGGCTGTCCACCCTTGATGCTGGGAGACCAGGTCTAGTGGCTTATTTAAACAGTCACCATGCTTTTCTGTATTGATTCATGGTTGGCAACCAAGGGGCTCTTAGAGGGAACGAGGTTACCCTGCTTCTGGCTCTTCCCAAACCTACTGTGTGAAGGCCATCTTATTTACTTACTGACTTTTGCTGTGCTGGGGATGGGCTCCCCTGCTTCTACATTAAGATTTTCAGTGATTCATAGCTTTTTGCAGGCACTCCTTTTGGAGCCTACACACTCAGCATAGGGTCAATCGTTTTAGATTCTATCCTTCTTTCTGCATTTCTCTCCCTCTCTCCCTCCTCCCTTTCCCATTCTTGCCTTCCTTCTCTCCCTCCCCCCTCCCCCACCCCCTCCCTCCTCCCCTGTCCCTCTCCTTCCTCTTCCCCTCTCCTTCCTCCTCCCTCCTCCCCTCTGCCTCTCCTCCCCCTTCCTTTCTTCTTCTGTGCCTTCCCTCCTTTCTTCCCCCTTCCTCTTTTTGTATGTGCATTCATGTTTTCTCATCCTCTAAGGATTACCCTCCCCCCAACACACACACACACAAACACACACACACACACACACACACACACACACACACACACACACACACACACACACACACACCTAGGAACTCAGGGTACAGTCTTGCTGAATTTTGAAAGTTGATCCGGAAGTAAGTAAACCTTAAGCTCTGAGGGATAAAAGTGGGAGCCAGCGCTCACTCCGATGTCGCCCTGCGCTGTTGAGCAAGGTGCTTAACCACTGACTTCCAGTTTCATGTTAAAAGCAGAGCAGAGAAAGTCTGGTAAGGCTGTGGGGGGAAAAAATCAAAGGTGTGAACACCACACATGACAATAAGTTCCTTCCAGTCAGTAGACTCAGTGACTCAGGACCTTTGTCACCTTTCAGATATCCCTTCCCTACGCCATTGCTTCCTGTACACTTGAGAGCAGAGAGCCTTGTCTAGGCTCTTCCACAGACTGGGACAGCGTCTTTGATGTTGGCTCCTTAGCCTTTGTCCTCTGAGTTCCTTCCCCCAGTCTTAATGCTTTAAGGGCAGATTAGTCTGTTCTTAGTCATATCCTGGTGTCTGTTAATGAAACAACTCATTAGTATGTGTGCCTTTCTTGTCCCAGCACACACTTTGATAAGGAGCTAACTGATTATGGGGGGGTACGGAAAAATAAAATAATACCTCTTAGACTAGGTGTGGGGATCAGGTAGTAGGGGAGGAGAGGGACATGTTTCAGAGTTAGTCCATTAGCATCATGGCAGAAAGTAGACAGACAGGCTTGGGGCTGGAGCAGTATCTGAGGGCTTTACATCCTGATCTACAGGCCGCAGGCAGAGAGAGAGAGGGGGGAGACAGAAAGAGACACACACATACACAGAGACAGAGAGAGACAGAGACAGAGAGAGAGAGAGACAGAGAGAGAGCAAGAGGGAGAGCACAAGCACCACAGAGCCTGGTGTGGGCCCACCCCCAGTGACATACCTCCTCCAACAACAAGACCACCTAACCCTTCCAAACAATTCATCATCAACTGGGTACTAAGCATTCAAGTATATCAGTCTGTGGTGTGTGTGTGGGGGGGGGCAGGGAATGGGGAACAAAGCACCACACTGGTCATGGTGGCGTAAGCCTGTAATCCTAGCACTCAGAAAGAGGAGGTAGGAAGATAGTGCAAGGTCAGCTCATGATATATTGAAAGTCTGTGTCAAAAATGAGCACATGAATAAATACATAAATGAATGGCAAGTAAAATCCATATCTTCATTTATAATTGGAATTTTAACATTGATGCTAATATTTTGTGCCCTGCCTGCCTTCCCTCCTTTCTTCCTTCTAGATTTCTCCCTCCCCCTCCCTCCCTTCGCTCTCTCCCTTCCTCCATCCCTCCCACCCTCTCCTTTCTCTGTCCCTTTGTTTCTCTTCTGCCTGAGAGAATGGTTTTGTAAGAGACTCTTTGAAATCCTTAATCATTTACTATCTTTACTATTAAAATGGGATAACGGATGTGAACGTCAGAATAATTAAAAACAAGGGCCCGATGCTGTACCCGCAATGCAATAGCTGAGCTGTATAAAGTTCATTGCCATCTTAAATCAGAATAGAGAGAAAAGAGGTACTCATAGTCTCTGCAGGTAGCTCAGCCTTCAGTGAAAAGGACCCTATTGATTACACCCTTAGAAAGTTTAAAAAGCCCCCCTTTCAGCCCTAAGATATCGGCACACTTATGATGGATGCCTGTGAGCAGATAAACCGTTGAGCCTTTTCGTTGGGGATCTTTTCACCGCAAGAGGCACTGGAAAAATATTTGCTGTAATTAAAAGCTGTAGTGTGGCTTTCAGAAATGTATATTTTTCATGCCTGAAGAGTCACTTAAAAAAAAAAAAAGTAATAGCCTGCTGGAAATGAAGATGTGATGGGATTAATGTTGTTGGTACCAGTTTCCCCTCCCCTCCCCTCCTCTCCCTCCTCTCCCTTCCAGTCTTGAACCTGGTAGTGAAATCTCTGGTTGACAAATAAGTCCCACAAGCCATCCTCTTCCTCGACCCTTCTTCTTCAATACTGGAAGTAAACTTGACGGCTGAACTCCAACTGTGGCTGCAGGCCATAAGGCCAACTGGAGTGCGCATGCCTTCAGGGAACCGGGTCCTGAGACTGCTTTGGACACTAACATCTGAGCTGCTTCAGTCCCTTCTGTAATGGCACACACTCTCCTGTGCCTGAAATTGACTCTCCAATGTTTCTAATACTTAACACAGTATAAGTGCTTTTGTTATAATATTGTGTAGGGAACGTGACAAGAATAGAAAGTTCTATGTATATCCAGGACTAAAACCGAACAAGTTTTGTTTTCTCTATGAAAGATGGTTTTTTTGCATAGTGGAGGCTGTGTAGCCAAAATGACCTTGACCATCCGATCCTCTTGCCTACAGCCTCTGAGCTCCCACATATGGTTTATGTAGTGCTGGAGCCCGAGCCCAGTGTTCGTGATTGACCTATATCCCCAGTTCCCCAAGGCAGTTTTTTTCTGGATACTTTTCTATCCAGAAAATGTGGTTGGTTCAATCTGTGGATGTGTTCCCATGGATACAGGGAGCCCCGAGGTGTGGAAGCACCTTGATTAATGTCCTTCAGTAAATATATCACATGTTACAGTTTGCTGAAATCTCAGAATACTTTTTGTATTCTTCATGACCAAGTCCAGTTGGTGGGTAACAGACACTCTTGGATTTTGTAAGTAGGCACACATATTGCCATAATGCAATTATATCTTTAAAATATTTTTAATTTATTATTGTTGCCACAGGGCATGCTCACTATGTGGCTGAGGCTAATCTTGAACGTCTGATCCGTGTGCCTCCACATCCTGAGTGGAGGTAGGCTCAGGTCAAGAGTAACTTGAAGACTTTGGGCCCTTCTTTCTTTTAAAGAATGATACTCTGGAGACTGGGGGTGTAGATTAGTTGGTAAAGTGCTTACCTGGTATGCAAGAGGCCCTGGGTTCAATCCCAAGGACCTCACACACCATGTGGAGGACTATAATCCCAGTACCCACTGAGGTAGAGACCAGCCAAACCAAACCCAACTAGAGCAGACTGGTACCAGGGAAGGGGAGTGATTTCCACTGGGGACAGGTGGCCTGGGTGAATCTCACCTGGGGCTGAATCTGTTTCTGTCAGAGAGTAATAAAAATTATTTCTTTAAGGACAGTTGTTCAGTGTACCCAAGGCTGTTTGTTTATTGTGCAGGCGTGTGTGTGTGTGTGTGTGTGTGTGTGTGTGTGTGTGTGTGTGTGTGATGGGGCACGTGTGCCACATGTCATGGTGATGTGTGGAGAGCTAGAAGACAACGTTCAGGAACTGGTTCTCTCCTTTCACCACATGGGTCCTGGGGCTCCAACTCATGTTATCAGGCTTGGTGGCAAGTGTCATATCACTGGCCCAGGTGACTATTTTCATTACCCCCCCCCCCCCCTTAGACTGTAAAAGAGCTTGGACCAGTCTTTGGGCTCCTGGGTGTTTTTGTATTAGTAAGCAGGTGGCAAAAATGAAAGCTAAGCAGGAAAAGTTGTGTGCGTGGCTGGAGGGAGAACGGCTGTGAGCCCTTCCCGTCTGGGAGGGTTGTAATCATCTGCTGGGCTCTGGAGCTGAGTTCAAGGCCCCACAGATAGAGCATCTGTCTTTGTTCTTTCAGCCTAGTGCTGCAGCACCGGAAGAACCGCTTGGGAATGTCCCCGTGAGCTTCCGGGCCCACGAGGATGCATTTTCATCACAGCTGTGATAATGCAAGTCAATGTCTGAGCTACTGGCAGGTAACACATTTTACCTGCAAAACTCTGAGCAGAGATTAATGGCAGAAATAGATACAGGGCACCTCCAGAATGAGGGATCGCCCCAGGCACCTTGCCTAACAACAGTGGGAAAGCCCTCAGGCCCAGGACAAGGGCAGGAAATAAGGCTGCTGGAGCACAGAGAGGAGGGGACAGGGTTGTCAAGGGAGCCCAAGGGTATGACTCCTAAGGAGAGAATGTTTTATTTTCTTCATTACTGTGACAATATGCCTACAGACACAACCCAAGGGTATCTTTCAACTCAAAGTTCAGGCAAACAGTGCTGCACGGTGGGGAGGGGAAGGCAGGAGCTTGAGGTGGCCATCACATGGCAAGGGCACGGGCAATGCCTCTCACAGTGAAGGTGGGTCTTCTCTAATCTAGAAACTGCCATAGGTGTGCTCAGTGGTTTGTCTCCCAGGTGATTCTAGGTGCCATCAAATAGACAACCCAGGAACTCAAGAAAGAAAGGTTGGGGAGCACTGGAGATGCTCCCCTGTAACATGGTTCCCCTTTTTATGGTTCAGTTTAGGGGCTGGTGAGCTGGTTCAATGAGTAAAGGCATGTGCCAGCAAGCCCAAGGTCCTGGGTTTGATCCCCAGCACTCACATAGTGGAAAGAAAGAAGTGACTTTTGCAAGTTATCTGATCTCTACAGAGAGCGCACACGCGCGCGCGCGCGCACACACACACACACACACAGAGACATACATATCCACATACACACACATATATATACACATACACACATAGACACACACACATATATACATACACACATACACTAAAATAAATGAAAAAAGACTTCTTAAAATTTGAAGCAGTCCTGGCTGTCCTGGACCTGAAGATTTCCTGGATCAGCTTCCTCAGGACATTTTCATGTGTTTTTGTGTGTTTCTTTTCTGATCAGCTTGGCTAAGTCAGAGTTATAAAACTTCATCTAGGTTTATATCCAGGTTATTTTGACCCTACACTTTAGGCAGGCAGGGCTTATCAGGACAGATACAGAGGTGTCCATGGGAGGAGATGCTAACTTGTTCAAAAAAATAATATCCCAACCACCACCCCCAACCAACACACAACATGGACCTGGGAAGCCTGGCTTGCTTCATCTCTCCATCTGTCAGTCCATCCAATAAGTTTTTAAAATTATGTGTGAGTAAATTTTGCACCTCATACATGCAGTTGCCCGAGGGAGCCAGAAGAGGGCACCAAATCCCCCATGGGACTGGACTTAAAAGTGGTTAGGAGCTACCTGACCGGGATGCTGAGAACCAAACTGGGTCCTCTGCTAGAGCTGGAAGTGCTGCTACTTGTTACTGTAACTACTGAGCTGTCTCTCCTGCCTAGACTGGCCTGTTTATTAATCCGTTTTTTAAATGATGATGTTTTCCATTCATGGCTGCCTGTCTCCTAGGGGTTTTCTATATTGCCTGCTAGACCCTGCTGGGTGATTAAGCTGCTCACTCAGCATCTTAAAGGCCACCAGAGGACTGTTTGCTTACAGCAGCCAGCTGTATTTCTCACAGCCTTCCCTGAGTGGTATGCTAACTGCTTATGATCCTTGGGAGGAAAAGACCTTATGCTGTGGGAGTTGAGGATGGAGGATACAGGATTCACGCTGATACCCTCTTCTTTGTCGACTCCTTCTGTCCCATCCCATGTGTGATGGTTAATCTCGTCAATTTGACAAGACAGAATCACCTGGGAGGCAGACCTGGATGCAGCCGGTCCCAGCACCTGATAACAGTTTGTGGATTTCTGGGAGGTCCTTAGTCCTTAGTCCCAGAACAGTGAGCACAAAGACAATTGGCAAGGAGGCTGGGATGGGGGAGGGGGAGGTTACACATGCTACAGCCACAGCCAGCAGTCCTTGGGTTTGCCATCACAACTCTTTTGATGCCTTGCACAGGCTCCTTCCTGTGTAAGTGACTTAATGATTAGAATTATACCTCCTGAAGGAGATGCTGGTAAATTTGCTGGAACGTTAGAAGCGTCTTTCATGTTCCAGAGTGACCAGCATTCCAGGTTGTTCTGTTGTGGCTAGCAGCATCACTGGATTAATTCTGGTGAAATTCAGGGTCCTTAGATTTAATGCTTGTAGCCAAGACCTTCGGGAGTATCCAGATAGGCTTGCACAAGGAAGATTAGAGGCCAGTTGCAGGAGGTGAAATGAGGCAGGAGGAGCTAGGACGCAAGGCACTTGCTGGGTGGGACGTTTAGAGCCTTCAGTGGGTTTCCAGCCCTTTGCAACTTCAAGGCTCTAGTGAAAGGCAGACTCTGATCCTGGATTCCAGGAAGCCCCCTCGGCTGTCCCTGGAGAGGACATGTACATCATTTTGTTGAGCCTGCCGGTGGAAGGACATGTACCCAGTCATTTGTGTGCCCAGCTCATTGCCTGAGCTGCTGGGCCCCTGCTCTGGGAGCCAGACTGGATCTGGGAGTAACAGGAAGGAAGTGAGGTAATTTTCTAGTTTTGTGAAATCTGGCTATGGCTAGTGAATGCATTTTTCTGCTTGGAACACTGTTACCTGGTAACTCACTTAACAGCTGAATGATGGCCTCTGGCCTTCCAGCCCCACTGGCGGGCAGGATCTGAGTCAGGGATTCCTCCCTCTGGTCTACAGGCCTTGCTGTTTCCTGAGCTCCCTGGGAGCAGTCAGAAGCCCAGGACCCCAGGGGCAGGGAACAAGCAGCCCCAGGATTCACCTCTGTTCGGACCTCCCCTTGGTTATTAATAACTTGCAAATCAGTGTGATAGAGTAGAATTTAGTTTTCTTCCTATGGAGGATTCGATGAAGGCCGGGGGTGGAGCTCAGTTGGCAGAGTGCCTACCTAGCATCTACCAAGCCTTGGGTTCTATCCCCAGAAGCACATAAGCTGGGCTTAGTGGTGAATGTGTGTCCTCTCGGCATTCAGGGGTGGAGGCAGGAGGATCAGAAATTCAAGATCATGGCCAGTTTGAGGCCAGCCTGGGCTATGGAAGACTGTCTAGAAGAAAAAAATAAGTGTGATGTGGTAGAGATCTCTTTCACTGGCCTGATACATTTGATCAGTTTACTTTGATACATTGTTTCTTTTTTGTTGCTGTGACAGTGTAACTGACAGACACAATCTAAGGGTTCTGTTGGCTCACAGGTCTGATGTACATCATGGCAGGTGTGTGAGGCATCTGGTCACATTGTATCCACGGTCAGGAAGCAGAGAGAGGTGGATGCTGGGGCTCAGCTCACTGTCTCCCTTTTCTTCTAAGATCTCAGCCCATGGGAAGGTCCTGCTCATCTGCAGGGTGGGTTCTCCTTTAGTGAAACTACTTTGGAAACACCCTCAAAGACACACCCAGATGTGTTTCCATGGTGATTCTAAATTCCCCCCCCCAACTGACAAAAGAGATTAACAATCATGAATATGCATTTAAAATCCCTGGGTTGTTTGGTTGGTTGGTTTATTTTTTTGGTTTTTTTGTTTGTTTGTTTGTTTGTTTGTTTTGGTTTTTGGAGACAGAGTTTCATTGTGTAGCCTTGGCTATCAAATCCCTGTTTTAATTCCTTGCTTAACTCTCTGGGCCTTTGCTGTGGTTGTTAGAATGGTTTTAATCATAGCTTGAAGAAAAAAACCACTTACCTAGTCTGTAAAAACAGGATATCTTGCTGGAAAGGCCTGATCTCCACAAGTGCTGTAGAATGCGCACATGCACTCCAGTGTGTACACACTGGTGCGCGAACACAGACACACGCACACACACATGGGGGGGGGGAGGGAAGAAGAAGTGAAGGCAAGAGGGAGATAGAGATTAAAAGGAAACCTCAACAAGTAAGTGAGGAAGTATCAAGCCCTCTGTATGTAGCGGTAACTTAGTAAGTACCCATTACTAAATAGGATTTAACTGAATGGCGGCCATAACAGGAGGGAGAGGAGCACACAGCTCACGTTCCTCTACCTCCTCCTCCACCTCCCATTCCTCTTGCTTTTTTTCTTTTGTAACAGAGTCTCACTCTACTGCCCAGGCTGGCCTTCAACTTCCAGGCTCAAGGAATCATTAGGCACCAGTCTCCCATGTCAGTGGAGAACCTTGTCAGTTGTCAGCAAAGGTCCCAAGGAGTGACAGAAATTGTACCCAATTTTAAAAAATATTTTTAAAATCATTATTATTTGTGCTTGTGTCTAGATGAGGGGTGGGACACATAAGTGTCGTGGCATGGAGGCAGGAAGATGTCAGGTCCCTTAGAACTGGAGTTACAGGCTGCTTTGAACTGCCTGAAACTTGATATTTCCTCATTTAGTCTGTAATTGAAAAGAACCCTAAACCACATAAAAAATAAAACCTGTAATAACAATGATCATGCAGGAAAGATTTCTCTGGTGTCATGTGTAAAGTATGTGTCATATGGATATTTGGAGCTTTGGGACAGTAAAGACTAGTGTGTTCTTGGTACAGCTGGGGATAGCTCAGTGGCAGAGCACGTGAGCAGCATGCACGAGGTTTAGGTTTAATCCCTGGCAGTGGCAAAGAGTGATAATTGTAGGCTTGGAGAGATGGATCAGCCATTAAGAGTGCTTCCTGCTCTTCCAGAGGATCCAAGCGTGTTGAGGCTAACTTTCCTTTTACAGATGAAGTTATAGTGAGATGTCACACATACCCCACAGTGACGTTATCACCCGTCTGTATCATACATCCTGTACTGTTTGGAGTTCTGTAAGCTTCTTGTATATTTATGTTCATCTCTTTCTTTAGGTTGGGGAAGTTTTCCTCTATAATTTTGATGAAGATATTTGCTGGACCTTTAAGTTGGGAATCTTCATTCTCTTCTATACCTATTATTCTTA
>CM052711.1:60525430-60552813 GCA_028551405.1 Uromys caudimaculatus | reverse complement strand
CCTGAGAGGGATCTTTGTCCCGGCGCTGATTAGCTGTGGAGCCCTGTGGCCCAAGCTGAGGTTCCCCTGTGTTATGGTTTTATGAACGAGGAAATTGTTCCTGTGTGGATAAGAAAATAACCAAACGACTTTATAGCACACTTTCCCATGAAGTCTTTAAGAATAAGGGCGTGTTGATTAGGTTTAGAAGACTTAACCAGTTGGTGTGAGTGTGTGTGTGTGAAGGAGGTCAGATCTTTTCCTTTCCTTTAGAGAAGCTTTGGCTATTTAATAATTCTCAGAGAGACATCTCTTGGCTAGCAGAACCAGTTGATTTTTTGTTTGTTTTGTGTTTGGTAGTGGTGGTGGTGGTGGTGGTGGTGGTGGTGGTGGTGTGTGTGTGTGTGTGTGTGAGAGAGAGAGGGGTGGGGAGGGAGAGGGAGAGGGAGAGAAGGAGGGAGGGAGGGAGGGAGGCTGAGACTGGGGGAGTGTTTGAGTCATGTTTTCATCCTCCCACCTGATTTGGGTAGGTGGGTGGGGGCATTCAGGGTCTCATGTAGCCCAGATTGGTCTCAGATTCTCTTTGTGCTGGGTTTACAGGCACACACTGCCAGTTCTATTGCATGTAGTACTGGGGATCCAGTGTCAAGTGTGGAGCTTCCTGTTTGTGCTTTGCTGAACTTCAGCCCCCAGCTCCTCCTTAAAAATTATAGCCAGGTCAGAAGCACAAAGTATTTCTAGACATGTTTCTAAGATGGAATTCTTTCTTTCATTTAAAAATTGTGTGTGTGTGTGTGTGTGTGTGTGTGTGTGTGTGTGTGTGTGTGTGTGTGTCCAGGTGAGTACAGTTCCTGAGGAGGCCACAGGAGTGTGTCAGGTCACCCTGAGCTGGAGTTAGGGGTGGCTGTGAGCTGCCAGATGTGCGTGGTAGCAATGGAATTCCGGTCCACTGGAGGAGCACAAATCTCTCAATCACTGATGCTTCAAGGTGAAGCAGCTGCCAGTCATGTGTTGTAGGGGCATAACTTGCACAGACGGGCTTGGGATTGGGTTGTCTTTCTGTCCTCTTGCTAATTCCTCTCACTTTGTAACAGAGTGTTGTGAGCTTGTTTCTGTGTGTGCTTAGAACCATGTGTGTTAATGTGTTAATGTGGACACATTGGAGTTGGTAAAAGGCTTTAGTGCCTGCTGAGACCTGGTGTTAAGAGGTCTTACTTAAGACTTCCTTTCTTAACTAAGAGTAGCTTTGTTTCTGTCTAACTCAGTCATCGGTGCTTTTCTTTGAGGCAGAGTCTTTTATTGGCCTGGAACTTCACCCAAAAGGCTGGGCTGGCCATCTAGCAAGCCCCACGGGTCTGCCTGTCTCCCACTCCCATCTTTGCCATAGCTGGGATTAGAAGTGGCCACCACCACTCCTGGATTTTCCCATGGGTTCTGGATGAAGAGTAGTAGGTCCTCATGATTGTGAGGAATGGTTTTTTGCCTTCGGAGCTGTCTCCTAACCTCTGCGTCTTAATGTGTTTGAGGAAGAGAACTTCTCCCTCTTAGGCATATGAGTTCTAAAACTCAGAAACAGAGGTTGGACAAGCTCTTTGACAGCCTCTCCACTCGATGCCTCATGCCCTTTGACAGAGGAACTTAAAGCTGCCTTTGTCCATTTCCTTTCAGGAGTGACTCCTACCCGAAAGTGGACTTTGGAGGAGGGTCCGTTAGACTGTGTAAGTACTGTGTCAGCAAATATGCATCCTTCCTGAACAAAGAGATCACAGTAGAGAGAGAGAGGACCAAGAATTTGAGTTAGATCTTATCTTTTAGAAATATCAGCATTTACAGACATTGCATTGGGATGTAGCCAAGTTAGTGGAGTGCTTGCCTGCCATTCACAGAGCCTGGGGTTTCATCCCTTGCATTGTATAAAACCGTGTGTATTGGTTGTAGTGTGCCTGTAAGTCCAGCACTCAGAAGGGGGAGGTAGGCAGATCAGAAGTTCAGTCGTTTTGGGCCATATATAGGCTTTGAGGCTAGTATACGCTACATGAAATCCTGTCTCAAAAAGAAACACACATCCATGTACATGCATCAGACACAAACCTACATATGGAGAATGGTCGAATAGTCTCTGTGTAAAGTGTTTGGTATCAGCTCAGGACCCCCAAGACCAAGTTCTCCGAACAAAAGAGATGTGTTTCCCTCAGAAGGACAGAGAGCAGGAAATAAGAGGCAAAGACAGGAGAAGGGGGACAAAGGAGAAGGGGGAGGGAACAAGAGAGAGGGGCAGGGATATTTGTTCTTGAGTGGGACAAAGGACTGCCTCTGGATAAAGAGGAAACAGATAGGCCTACAGGAAAAGGGAGGGCTATAAAGGTAAGGGGGTAAGCCCCGTGTTAGGCTGAGGTATTTAATGTTAACTGGGCATGTTAATTAGGGAAGCCAAAGGGGCTTTGGATTGCTGGACTTCAGTACTTTGATAGCTAGACCTAGGTAGTCAGCCTCAGGAGGAGGAAATGGCCAAATAAGGGACTAGAACTTGGTGGCTAGCATTAGGAATGTAATCTACTGGCTTTTAATGACACTTAATTAAACATAAGGCAGAGGGAACTGGGGGAGAAGGGCAAGGCATGCCAGATCTCTGGGTATGTGAGGAACCCTTGCTGAAGGAGTTCATGTCCTTGTCCCCCATGCTGCATCTGTTTTGTAGAGAAAACAGTTTGCTGAGTATGTCTTTCAAGTGTCTGGATCCCCTGTGGTGCTTCATAACCCCCCCCCCCCAAGCATTACCTTGATAAGCTTGGGATAAGCTTCAAGGCTTCAAAGGCTGAGATTTTGGGTGTCAAGGCTATGGGGTCAACACAATGCAGCATTAAACATTTCTAACTCTTATTTCTTTTATGCATATGGGTCTTTGAACACACTTAGACTCTAACCACATCACAGTAGCAAAACACCCAGGCTTTGCCCTCAGAATGACTTACTGTGAATAACAGCATTAAAGTTAGCACTGAAAAGTCATGTGACCATGTGACTTTTTTCTGTGGTTTCTCTCTAGCTGTCACCTTGAGAGTCTGTCCCTCTGGGAGAAATCAGGGAAATAGGAAATGTCTCCTTTGGAAACTCAAAGGCGTTTTGAATCTCTGAGGACGTGGAATTTTTAATTTTCTTTTTGTCTAAAACACAGCGCGCACACTGAATGCCCACAACCTGGGCTTAATGAGAGTGAAAGTCAAATTGCAGGGACCGGTCCACTGAGCAAGTTCTCTGCAGGCTTTGTTCTCTAGGAAACTGGTTTAGTGGTATCTGGTAGGCAGTGTTCTCCAGGCTTTGCCAAGGATGTCAGCTCTCCACTGGCCTTGGGGAAGGCAGAGCTGTGCATATTGTCTCTGCCCTCCAATACAAGTTCGAAGTGATTCTCCGCTACTTTGTGAGTTTGAGGACAGCCTCGGCTACATGAAACTCTGTTTTGTGTTCTGTATACTGTTTTTTGTTTTTTTTTCTGGCAATCTCCATACCTCCCTCCTCATCTCTTCTCCACCGCTGTGTGGGTCTGACAGCCTTCATGAAACAGGCGGTGTGTTGGCGTCATGTAGGATTCCTGGCACATGTCTTTCTACCACCTAAAGTTGTCACACACACCCTCCCCTCCAACTTTGGCATGCCATAGTTAGTCCCCTTTTAAGGGCCCTCCTGGCTCTACCGAACAAGACTGCTGAAAGAGCAACTGTCTGTCAGCCTCCCCCAGAGCCACTGCTTTGGGCTGTCGTCAGCTTGGTGTTGGAGGACATCCCTAAGCAGCAGACTCGGCTGTCACTGACATTTATAACTTGAAATCGTAAATGAAATGCCTTTACGTTTCTATCATCCTTTAAATAGCCTTCGGTAGGTATGGCACATGGCCTTTCCACACATGGGTAGCCCTGAGTGAGAATATAGTTGGCCTCCCTTGAAGTGGCAGAGTGACTCACCCTCTTCCTCCACCATGTTACCAAGGCCTGTCTCTGCTGATGTAGGGCGACAGCAGTTCGTCAATGTAAGATATGCCTGTGATGCACTAGCTTATGAAGAGAAGACTTATCTGGACAGTTTTAGAGGCATTTGCTCATGTTTGGTCGGTCCTGTTGTCTGGCCTATGGGGAGACAGTGTACCAGGGTAGCAGGTTACAGGAGAAGCCTACTCACCTCATGGCCAGGATGCTGAAAGGGAGAAGAGAGAAATGGTTGTGTGCCTAAGATGGCATGCCTTGAATCTTCTTTGAGGGCACATGCTGAGTTACCTGACGATCTCCAACTAGACCCCATCGTGTGTGTGTGTGTGTGTGTGTGTATGTGTGTGTGTGTGTGTGTGTGTGTGTGTGTGTGTGTGTGTTGAACCTGATTGTGGGGGCCAAGGATAACTTAGGTGTTATTCTTCAGGTGACATCCATCTTGTGCTTTGAAACAGACTGTCCTAGTTTTCTTTAACTCTTAACTTGACACAGCCTTGAGTCAGATGAGTGAAACTCCTCAGCTGACAAACTGCCTAGATCAAATGTGTCGATTGCTAAGTGATACAGGAAGCCCCACCCCACTGAAGGCAACACCCCTAATCAAGTGGTCTTGGGCTGTATTGAAAAAAAACTAGCTATCAAAGCAGGCCTAGTGGTGACATTTTTATTCTCTAAGGTAAGAAACAATGGGAATTTGGAAGGAGAATGAAAAATTGAAGGCCAGTGTCATGCCGGCTATCAGCAGCCTTGAGTGGCCTTGATGAACTGGCCCAGTGTCATAAACCATATTTGGATTAAAAAACAAAAAGGATGCAGGTATTTATGAATTGATAGTGACTCTGGTTCTTTAAAAGTAGATAGCACTAAGTGGAGGGGCCCTGGCTGCCCTGGGAGGGGCCCCGCAGGGAGAGGCAGTAGAGGTAACTGACTTGACAGCGAAAAGATGGCAGGAATACCCTTATAACAATGCCTGTTCTTGCCCCATAGAAATGAACAGAACACAGATCAAAGCCTTTCTTTGCTCTTAGTTTCGGAGACTCGAGAGTCAGAATGAGAGGAATGAGATTTTGTGTGTGTGTGTGTGTGTGTGTGTGTGTGTGTGTGTGTGTGTGTGTGCGTGTAACAGTTTTAGGGTGATTCTGAATGAAGCCAGTGATCATGTGTACTTCTGAAAGAGGCGATGTGTTTTAGGTCTAAGTGCTCAGTCACTGCTGCTGTGAGTAACTGTCTATCTAGGTACCCTTGGGTGACACAGAGTCCTGGCTTTAGGAATTTATCCTGATGATGCCCTGACTTTGGGATGGTGCGAAAGCTGTGTGCATTCAGTGGATACCATAGCCATGTTTCTGACTTTGAACTGAGATCTTCTCCTAGACTAGAGAATATGCAATAGAATATGGTTTAGGGATACGGCTCAGATGCAACAAACCACATCTCCACGCCATGTAATCATAATGGGAACAGGTGACACTCACTAGCCTGTTCTTCCTTCAGCCTAAGGCCACATGTACCCCAGGATGGGTATGTATGATGTCTGACGTATTTGCAGATGACAACATCATATTACAGTGTCAAAAGGTTGAACACCCAGGTCGGGAAGATAACTTAATTACACTGTGCCTGCCTTGCAAGCATGAGTGTCTAAGTTCCAGCCCCAGAAACCACATGGGGTGCAGGAGGAGAAGCTGATTGGGGCTGGAGAGATGGCTCAGTGTTCACGAGGTTAAGAGTGCTTACTGTTCTTGCAGAGGACCAAGCTTGGTTCCCACACTCAGATCTAGCAGCTCACAGCCACTGCTAACTCCAGGTCCAGGGGACCTGACCTCCTCTTTTGGCCTCTGTCAGCAACTGCATTTATGTGTACACGTGCTCACACAGACACGTGAATATGCATATTAAACATGAAAAGTTACTCAAAGGCATAATAAAAATCAAATATAGATATTAAAATAAAAATAAATCTTCCTAAAAGAATCAAGTACTGAGGAAGCTGAGACAGGCAGAACCCTGGGGCTCACTGACACACAGTCTAGCTTACATTGCAAATTCCAGGCTAAGGAGACAGCCCTGCCTTATATTTAAATAGAGACTTGCATAAGAAGCAGAATCTGTGACTTTAAAGGCAAAGGTGCAGAACTGGAGGCTTTCCCATCTGCGTTTCTGTGTAACCAGTTGAGGACTAATTTTTAAATTACATTTTAGGTATTGGATGTGTGTGGGCACCTGCCTACTAAGATATGCATGTGGAAGTCACAGGTCCCCTTGCAGCAGTTAGGGCTCTCCTTCTTCCACGTGTGTATGATCAAACTCTCGTTGTTCGGCTTGATTGCAAGCATGGTTACTCACTCAGCCATCTTGCCAACCATGAAGGATTTTAATGTATCATTAAAATATGTAATGAATGTAATGCTTAGCAAATGATATTGTAGCTCCTAGAAGATGCTTTACTTACTTTTAAAATTTATTTACCTACTGGCCTCCTTGAACAAAGACTGATTTATAAGTGTGGTTCTTCTTATTTTGTGAGACAGGGTCTCAACTCATAGGCCAGGCTAGCCTTGAAACGCTCTATGTAGGTAGGTGGAGATTGCAGTGGTTCAGATGATACAACTCAGAGTTTTGTACACACTGGGTAAGCACTCTACCAACGGAGCCCCGTCCCTAGCTCCAAGCATATAATTTTTATTTGAAAAATTACCACCTCGACTGTCTGAGGCCTTAATTGCTGCACTTAACACAACGAAAACACAGAACTGCGATACCAGTGTAATAAAAGCAAAGGAGTGTTGGAGGCTTTGGGGTTTAAATAGTAAGAAGAATTGATGAGAGGAGACAGGTCAGCTATGGAGAGGCTCCACACACAGTGCATGTCACTGGAGAGAGGAGGGCTGGCCCAGGACCTGCGAGCTTACTGCAGTGAAATTCGTCACTTCCTTTTACATCCTGTTGTTAATTTATATTTTTGTTGGAAAAGATTTCCAGAGAAACAGTGGGCATCCCCCGGTGCCGTGTTCCCAGAATTTATTTTCCCGAGCGGTAGTTTGAGCAGGGTGATTTTGTCATCACAACACAGACATTCTTCCTCAGGGACACAGCATGTGTGGTCATGTTGGGAATAGTGAGCAGAGATGGGCTGGGGGTGGAGATGGGAGAGAGCAGGGGCCTGTGGGTGCACAGCCAGGAGTCACAGCCTGTCTACCACCACAGGAGACAGAAAAGCTTTTGAATTCTGTCACCTTCACTGTGTAACCTTGGGTAGGTCCTTTTGCTTCTCTATGCCTTACTCCTTCCATATGTAAGGTAACATCCCTCCATTGAAATTGCTGTGACAATTTTATATACAGAATGTTCTGTACCTATCTCTGAGAAGATGTTGATATTTCTGCTACCAAGTTAAAAAAGTATCATTAAAAAAAGCAGCTTAGGAAGGGTTCCTTTTGGCTCACAGTTTGAAGATACAGTCCATCAAGGTACAGCAGCAGGGATTTGAGGCAGATGGTGACATTTTATCCATACCCAGGAAACAAAATGCTGGTGCTCAGTTCACTCTCTTCTGTTCATTCAGCCCAGAATCTTAGCCCAGGGAATGGTGCTGCCCATTGTGGGTAAGTCTTCGCACCTCCATTAACCTAACCAGTATAGTTCCCCACAGATACACCCAAATGCCCATCTTTCTTTTCATATGTGATATGTAGATGGTTTTAGGGGATCCCTGTGAGAGAGTCGTTCAACTGCCAAAGTGGTTGAAACCCACAGGTTGAGAACCACTGCTTTAGAGTAACTTGGTTTTGTTGTAGAGTAAGTAAGCCAGCCACAGGAATTTTATAGTGACCTAAGAGCAAATGAGTTACAGAGAGCTCCTGAGCTTGCTTATTTCACAGATGTGCTTTAGTAACTTTCTTGGATGCTCTTTGTGCATACAGGAAACTGCTGGGTGCCCATCTCTCTGGCCGCTAGAAGGTCCTCTTCCTAGGAAGGGCAGAGAAACATGGGTGGATACTGGATGTGGCTTTGGGATGAACAGATATACCCACGGATCTTAGCTTAGCTGGGAGTGCTCTCATTTGCATGACCCCGTTTTGTATTTTGCAAGGCCTGCCCTGATTTGCTTGGCAGAAATGGTACAACTGGAACCAAAGCTGCACAGTGGCTCATGCTAACCTCCCGGAACTGTGCTTGGCTAGTCTGGAATGCCCTCCCTTCCATGGCATGAATTACATGCCAGGAGACTGCGTGCGGAGAAACTCTAGAAAAAATACTTCTCCCAAATAGAGCCCCACCATGACCATTGCCCTATACTGCAGGCTTATTCTAATTACTGGCCAGCCCACTGCCCACCCGCTGCCCACTCAATAATGCTCCTTCCTCTTCTGTTCTAGAGGGCAAATTCTCTCTTCCCCACTGTATCGGTGCTGGCTACCAAGTACACTACGCTTTCTGCACCTTGTTTTTCTGTCCCTACAAGATCTGGGTCTGGGGATTCTGCAGCTTGGAAGGTCTTTCCTTCAAACTTCACAGCAGTAGCAGTACTTCTGGCATTTTGGTGTGATTTGGCTTCGGGAGCAAGCATGGTTGTTACCTTCCATTGTTATGTGGATGTCTGTGCTTGTACAGGCGTACTTGTGTATGTGAGTACGTGCACATGTGTGCGTGTGCATGTGGGGGCCAGAGGACAGTGTTGGCTGCCCTTCTTAAGACTCTGTCTACCTTATTTTAGGGGACAAGTTCTCTCATTGGCCTGCGGTTTGCATTTCCGGCACTGGGATTAGAAGCCTAAGTCACTATGTTCAGCTGGGTTTGTGTTTGTTTTTGGGTTTTGTTGTTGTTTTACATTTTGCTTCTGGAGATCAAACTCAAGGACTCATGCCTCTGCAACAAGTGTTCTCACCCATGCACAGCATCTCCCCCAGTGTAGTGTCTCAACTGTTCATCCATGTTACTGAGACTGAATAATGTACTCCACTGTATGCCTACCCTGGCTTTTGTCTGTTCATTTGTGGATAGACCCTGGTTACTGCCACCTTTGGGCTTTAGTGGCTAGTGCTGCTATGGATATTGGTTTATGGGTTTTTGGTTTTTTTTGTTTTGAGACAGGGTCTCTCTATGAAGCCCTGGCTATCCTAGAACTCGCTATATATTGGACCGACCTTCAACTTACAGAGATCCTCCTGCTTCTGCCTCCCAAGTCCTGAGGTGGCAGTGGTGTGTGTGTGTGTGTGTGTGTGTGTGTGTGTGTGTGTGTGTGTGTGTGTGTGTGTGTACATATGTGCAGGGTCCCATGGAGGCCAGAATAAGAGGTAGATGCCCTGGAGCTGGAATTGTAGGCAGCCATGATGTAGGTGCTCTCTGGTCCTCTGCCAGAGCATTGTAGTCTCTTAATGGCTGAGCCATCTTTCCTGCTCCAGGATTACTTTGTAGCAGTGGGAAATTCTCAGTGTGAGTTTTTGAAACAGAGAGCTGTGTTTATCATGCAGGGAACTGCCCTGTGAGTGGTGCCGCGGAACAAGTAGCTGAAGCTGTGTCTTAGTGTTCAATTGCTAGGAAGAGGCACCATGGCCAAGGCAACTCTTATCAAAGAAAGTATTTAATTGGTGGTTTGCTTATCATTTCAGAGGGCTACTCCATTATTATCATGGTGGGGGGGCAGTGCTAAGGCAGGCGTGGTGCTGGATAGTGGCTGAGAGGTTTACATCCTGATCCACGGGCAGGAGAGAGAGAGAGATAGAGAGAGAGAGACAGAGACAGAGACAGTCAGGTAGAGACAAAGACAAAAAGGAGAAGAACAAGCAAGAGCCCCAGAGCCACTCAACTTGGTGGGGGCTTGTAAAACCTCAGAGCCCACCCAGAGAAGCACATCTATCCAGGGCACACCTCCTAATTCTTCCAAACAATTCACCAGTCGGGGACTAAGCATGCAAATACATGCGCCTGTGGGGGCCACTACCCCAGGAAGCTTGCTGGATACACTTCTCTGCTGGTCACTAAAATGATGCGTACCCTCGTCGAGTTAGTTAAACAGCTCACAGGGCAGGTAGCTGGCAGCCAAAAGCTTGACCCTGGACCTAGTCACTCAGGCTTAAACTCAAGTTCTTCCCATTCACCAGCTGGAGAAAATACTTAACCTTCCGTACCTCAGTTTCCCTATCTGTCCATTCGAGTTTAGATACAGCTCTACATTAAACAAGGAAGTCACTCGGCACAATGGCTGGTACACAGTGTTGTGGCAGTTATGTGTTGGGGGTTTGTAGGGGTGGAGGTGGGCGTTGCGTGTGTCCTGGTGTGGGTATTGAGTGTGTGTGGACAGCAGCAGCTTTCAAGAGCTGGTTCTCTCCTTTTCCCATGTGGGTCCTGGGAGCTGAACGTAGGCCATCAAGCTTGGTGGCAACTCATCTCAGTTTTTATATAATAGTGAAATATGAATAATGGAAACTCGGCTGAGCGCACAGGGTATGTCTATACTGTTATACTGTATTCCTGGGGATCATACAGTGGTACCACTTTTCTGAAATAAATATGCAGTCCCTCTGCTCTTAAAAACCTAAACGCTCTCGTATTGTATCAGGCAATTCTTTTAAGAAAATGGCAGGAAAAAAAAAGAAAAAAAGAAAATAGCAGGAACATGGAACTGAGATGAAGCATTCAATGGGAGGGCGTGGCCTGCCAGTTTCTGGAAATTCTCCCATTTTCTGCCTCCCATTTTCGCACTGAAGTGCTGGGATCACAGATGCACACCACTGGTGAAGGGACTCTGGCCAGCCTGAGCTTGAGGAGCATGGCTCTGGCAGGCCTTGCCCTCCCTCCTGCCTCCCCCATTCCCTCTGCCTTGTTTTTAATTAAATGTCATTAAAAGCCATTGAATTAACATTCCCAAAGCTAGCCACCAAGGTCTAGTTCCTTATTTGGCCACTTCCTCCTCCTGAGGCTGACTACTTAGGTACAACTATCAAACTTTTGAAGTCCTGCAATCAGAAACCTCCTTTGGCTCACCTAATTAACATGCCTAATTAAAATTAAACACCCCATCCTAACATAGGGTTTCCCCTTGTACCTTTATAAACTGCCGTTTTCCTATGTGCTAGTCTGTCTCCTCTCTATCCCACTCTGGGACAAATCTCCTTTCTCCCTCTCTCTTGCCCCTGTCTCTTATTCCCTGCCCTGTGTCCTTCTAGGCAAATACATCTCCTTTATGCTGAGAACTTGCTCTTTTCCTTTCATACCGTGCCTGGCTTTAAGAGGGTTCTGGGGACTGAACTCAGGTCCTACTGAGGCTTGAGCAACAAGCATTTTGCTTGCTGAGTCTTCTCTCCAGCCCCGTATCTATTTCATATCAAATCCTCTCTGTTACATATTTGCAGTCCATGGAACAATATACTGATATTTAAATTTTCTTTGTTCATTTCTAGCATTAACGAGTCCTATTTTTTTCTTTTTTTCGGGGGGGGGTGTCTTGAGCAGTATTAAATCACTATCATTGGGAGGAGAGGAGCAATAGTTTCACTTGGAAAAAGAAAATGCTAGAATCCGAAGTCTAAAAGAAACAATTCCCCAAGGGTGAACCGAGCAGAGGGGCCTGTCTCATAGTTGTCCCCACAGATGTCCCTCGTGTTGGCTGGCCTTACAGTTGTCCTGCAGCCCCTTTGCCTGGCCTCTGCAGTTGGAGTTTGGTATCCATGGATCCCGGGCAGTTTTCTCTGCTTGCATTCCTCAGGCCTTTGTAGCTTATTAGAGTTGCTGCCCTGGCTCCGTGGGGTTTGTTGGGGGGTGTCTTGAGCAGTATTAAGTCACTGTCATTGGGAGGGAGGAGCAATAATCACTTGCAATGAAGCCCAGCTTCTCCTGGATCCTGGTGTTGGCTCCCACTTTCCACTCTTGTTAATGTCCCTGGCGTGCCTAATGCGGGCACGTATACAGTCCTCGTGGTTTTGTGCATATATTTTCTGTTTGAAGAGTAAAAATAACCGTGCTTGCCTTTCAGGTTCACAATTGGTCCTGGGCAGCATATCTTCCTCTGGACAGGGATGCCAGATGGCGTTGCGCCTCCTGCCTGGTTAAGGAATATGCCTTAGCAGAAAACCTTGACTTGTTCTTGAGTCCATTTCTCCACTTAGAGAGGAAGCCACTGCTCTGTGGATTTACATGCCTTCCCCTTTCTCTCATCAGTTGATTTCAGGCAGGAAAAAGAAATGACACCTTGTGGAATAATTGCCTGTGAGTTGAATGAGTTTGATTAGTGTTGTTATCAATCTGTATCCCAAAATAACAGTGTGTGTATGGGTGTGCATATGACTCCTTTCAAATGCAGCTCTGGGGGCTGGAGAGATGGCTCAGCCGTTAGGAGCACTTGCTTCTCTTCCAGAAGATCTGAGTTCGGTTCCCAGTACCCTCAGTCAGTGTTTTAACAGAAAGCCCAGCCTCGTTGGTGAATTCCATATGAAGTGAAAGACCATCTCTAAAAACAAGATGAGCATCTCCTGAGAAATGACACCTGCAGTTGACCTCTACATACACATACATGCACACATACAAACATGTACTTACATGTGCATGTACAATTTGGGGGCTCCTAGGATGTAGTAGATAAAGCGAAGAAGGAGCTGGAAAGGTAGCAGGAACAGGGAACTCTGTGGTTTTTCAAGGATGGGTTAGGACCAGGAGGGCGCCTCTATCTTGAACTCTTCTTTCTAATGTAAACTCTTTTTTAAAAGAGATTTATTTTTTATATGTATATGTGTGTGCATGTCACACGTGCAGGTGCTCATGGAAGCCAGTAGAGGATATTGGATCTCCTGGAGCTGGAGCTAGAGGTGGTTGTGAGCTGCCTCATGTGGGTGCTGGGAACCAAACTGAGGTCCTCTGGAAGAGCAGCGAGCATTCCTAACCACGGAGCACCCCTCCCGTTGTTCTACTTATACTCTTAATGGCTGCACTCATGCCTTTACTCCCACTGAGAAGATTATATTACAACCTAACATGTAAATGCTAGTTGCTGGGCTGTTTTGGACAATGAACAAGTATAAAAGAGACAGAAATGTATTTTGTGAATGAATGGCACACGTGTGCAGCTCTGCAGCTACCTCAGAATGTTTTCTTGTGGCATATTAAAGTTGTCTTCAAGCATTTTGGTTAACAGAAGGTAAAAATTAGCACACCAGGAAACTTGCTCGCCTACTATTTCTGAGGAATTAATACTTTCGTGTCTTCCAAAATTGGTGATAGATTTTAAAGTAAACATTATACTCCACTCTGAAGCTCTTAATACTAAGCTATTAATTTTTTAAATTTAACTAAATTCCTAAGAATACTGTCTTAGTAGAGCTGGGGCTCAGCTGGTAGAGTGTTTGCCTAGCATGACTGAGGCCCTGGGTTCCATTCCTAGCACCACGTAAATCGGACATCAGGCACTGATGGCGCATGGCTGTAATTCCAGAGAAGGAAACAGGAGGATCCGAAGTCCAAGGCCATCATTAGCTGCCTGTGGCGAGTCTTAGGGTAGGCGGGACTCTAAAAAGAAAAGAGCACTGCTTCCCTTTGCTGTCTCCTGTGCACACTGAGCCTTCCTTAGTTGCCCTCTCATCTGAGACCCCTGCGCTGTCTGTGCTGATCTGACTCAACCACAGCAACTTCTGTGATGGACGGGAACCTTTGGGGAATCAGGGCAGACTAGTAAAGGTTTGGGCCTGGTCACTCACTGAAAGCATTCTACCCACGTGGTCAATTGGCAACTTCTCCAGTAGAGACTGGTGTATCCATTCTGGCTGGGTGGGCCATGTCTTGTTTGCCCCACCCACTCCCTTTCCGTTTTCTATAAGTGATAGTAGCTAACTTGTTCTTCCCATTAATTCTGGGAATGAACACATTTATTCCTTGTTCAGGAAAATAGTGATTAACACCTCCCCCCAAGAGCTGCTCTAGTAATGTCTCTTGTTAATGTTATACAGGAGTCTTCCCTCCCACTCCTGTCTCAACTACTGGATCATTTAATTTTGTTTTATGTGTTTAATAAATATTTATTTTTATTTTTTGAATTGAAAATAAATTCTCTTATATAATACATCCTGACCACAGTTTCCACTTCTCTCTGCCTCCCAACCTCCCCCCAACTCCGTGCTTCCCCAGATCCACTTTCCCTTCCATTCCCATTGAAAAAGAGCAGGTCTCCAGGAGAGAACAGCCAAACATGACAAAACAAAATACAGTAAAGGCAAGGCTAGAGCCCTCACACCGAGGCTCGACAAGGTAACCAATCAGGAGGAAAAGAGGCATAAGAGAGGAGAGTCAGAGACACAACTGCTCCCACACTTAGAGAAGTCCTACAAAATCACCAAGCTCATGGCCACAACATCCAGCAGGGACCTGATGCAGACCCCTGCAGGCCCTGTGCATGCTGCTTCAGTCTCTGTGAGCCCATATGTGCCCTGCTTAGTTGACTCGGTAAGCTGGGTTCTCCTGGTGTCTTTTATCCCCTTGGCTCCTGAAATCTTCCCTCCCCCTCCTCCCAGGGGACTGGTGTATTCCCCAAGTGACGATGGGAGGGACTTGGTAGAGACCTCCAATTTAGACTCTCCACATGATGTCTGGCTGTGGATCTCTGCATCTGTCCCCATCTGCTGCCAGAGGAAGCCTCTCTGATGATGACTGGGCTAGGCACCAATCTATGAGTGTACCAGAATATCATTAGAAAGCATTCCACTGATTTTTTTTTTTTTTTTAACTAGTCATGCTTGGGTCTATCCTAGGTCTTTGGGCTATTCAGTCTGCAGTTCCTGCCATCTAAGCAAGTAGTGTTGAGCATAGGCTTCTTCTCATAGAGTAGGCCTCAGGTTAAAGCAGACATTAATAATCCTACAAATCAGACATAATCCCACAAATTCAGTACCACCTTTGCTCCAGCCCATCTTGCAGGCAGAACAAATTGTTGGTCAAAGGTTTTGAGGCTGGATTGGTGTCCATGTTTCTCTTTCGGTAGCCTGCAGAGTACCTCCCCATACCAAAGAGACTAGAACATAGGGGTGATGGCTCCATACAGGCTCCGACTTGACCTCTCCACATTCAGTGAGCTGCGAGGATGTTTGGGGAGCAAGCCTCTGTTCTGGCATCAACCTGGGTTGTTTAGGGGTCACCACAGGACCTCTTCAGACAACAGCTCAACTGAATGCAAACCAGTTCTGCCACTGGAATCCTTGTCTGGCTTCAAGAGATGGCCAGTTGAAACTCTATCCCTCATCCCTAGGAGTCCTGACTAGGGTCACCCTTATAGACTCCAGGATGTTTCCACTGCACTAGGTTTCCACACCACACACCCAAAAGCCTCCTCCTTCAAGTCATCTCTCCCTGCCTCTCCCTGCATGCTCTCCTTCCATCCCATCTCCCCTGTCCACCTGATCCATCTTGCTTTTGTCCCTGCCTGGCTCCAGTATACCCATGAAATCCATTCTATTTCCCCTTCCCAGGGAGATCCATGTGTTCCCCACCCCTGACCCTTCCTCTTTACCTGACCGCTCTGCATCTGTAGATTGTTGCTTGGTTGTCAATTACTTAATGGCTAATATCTACTTATAAGTGAATACATACCATATTTGTCTTTCTGAGTCTGGGTTACCTCATTCAAGATGCTTTTTTTCTAATTCCATCCATTTGCCTACAAATTTCATGGTATCTTTTTTTTTCTTTTTTTAAATAGATGAGAAATACTCCATTGTGTAAATTAACTAAATTATCTTTATCCATTCTTGAGCTGAGGAATATCATCTAGGTTGTTTCCAGTTTCTGGCTATTATGATTACAGCATCAATAAACATACTTGAGCAAGAGTTCTTGTGGTAGAAAGGAGTGTCTTTTGGGTATATGCCTGAGAGTTGTATGACTGGGTCTTGAGGTAGATCAATTCTCAATTTTCTGAGCAATCGCCATTTGATCTCCATAGTGGCTGAACAAGTTTGCTTTCCTACCAACAGTGGAGGAGTGTTCCCTTTGTTCCACATCCTTGCCAGCACAAGCTGTCACCTGTGCTATTGATCTCAGCCATACCGACAGGTATAAGACAGAGTCTCAAAGTCGTTTTGATTTGCATTTTCCTGATGTCTAAGGATGTTGAACATTTCTTTAAGTGTTTCTCAGCCATTTGAGATTCCACTATTGAAAATGCCCTGTTTAGATCTGTACCCCATTTTTAATTGGATTTTTGATATCTAGTTTCTTGAGTTTTTTTTTAATATATTTTGCATATTAGTTCTCTATTGGATGTGGAGTTGGTAAAATCTTTTCCCATTTTGTAGGCTGCTGTTTTGTCCTATTGATGGTATCCCTTGCCTTACAGAAGATTTTCAGTTTCACAAAGTCCCATTTATTAATTGTTGATCTTAGTGGCCTGTGCTATTGTGTTCTGTTCGGGAAGTTATGTCCCGCAGTTTCAAGGCTAGTCCCCATTTTCTCTTCTGTCAGGTTCAGTGTATCTGGTTTTATGTTGAGGCCTTTGATCCGCTGGGACTTGAGTTTTGTGCAGGGTAGGTGATAGATATGGATCTGTTTGCATTGGTCTTCATGCTGATAAACAGTTAGACCAGCACCATTTGTTGAAGATGCTGTCTTATTTCCAGTGTGTATTCCTGGCTTCTTTATTAAAAGTCAGATGTCTGTAAGTGTGTTAAATTATTCCTGGGTCTTCAATTCAGTTCCATTGATCGGTTTTTATCACAATACCTCTGTAGTACAGTTTGAAATCAGGGATGGTGATACCTGCAGCAGATCTTTTATTGTTCAAGATTGTTTTAGCTATTCTGGGCATTTTTGTATGAAGTAGAGAAATGTCTTTTCAAGGTCTGTAAAGAATTGTGTTGGAGTCTTGATGGGGATTGCATTTTATCTATAGATTGCTTTTGGTAGGGTGGACTATTGCTATGTTTTGTGTTTTTTATGCCTTTAATTATTGATAGTTTCTGGGCTTTCCCAGAAGTCTCTGGGTTTTCTTCTCCATTATTACTTAGGAGTTTAACTTTGGAACGGTTCCCTAAAATCTTTTGCTGTTGAAACACCAGCACATCCAGGGCGGTTCCCATTGCTGTTTGTACAAGGAAAGCATGTGTCCACTGGCCGTCAGATGAACGCTCTGGGTATGCAGTTACTGCACCTGGTAGACACCAATGAGGTCTTGCCCACAAGGAACACCGGTGAGCAGCAGAAGCAGCAGATCTGAATATTTAGAGTCTTTGTTCATATTTTTGAGTCAGGGTCTCAGGTAGCCTAGCCTAGCCTTGAATTTACTGTGTAGCCAAGGATGACTTGAGTTTCTGTTTTCTGAGTGCTAGGATTAGGTGGATGAACCACCATGTCCAGTACCAGGCATTGGTCCAAGTGCATTGTGTTTGCCTAAGAACTCTACCGCTCTACCCACCGATCTGCATCCCCAGCCCAGTACGGCATGTCTTAAAGCCATTCACTAGAAGCTTGATTTTGGAATATCTGACAATCATTTGTCCCTCGTGTCAGTGCGTTTGTAATTGAGAAGTAATTACTTAGTACTTCACAAGCAGTCTTCCACTGGGTACTGGTGACTTTGCTTATTTGAGGCAGGGTCTTCCACTATAACCCAGGCTTGCCTTGTGCTTGCAGCAATCCTCCTGCCCTGACTTCTGAGAGTTGGGATTACAGGCATACACCACCATAGGTGACTGCTTTAGCCTGTGTGCTCCCACTACCCATAAAGCCTAAGAA
Organism: Uromys caudimaculatus; assembly: GCA_028551405.1. Classification (NCBI taxonomy): domain Eukaryota; kingdom Metazoa; phylum Chordata; class Mammalia; order Rodentia; family Muridae; genus Uromys; species Uromys caudimaculatus. The sequence goes on along the minus strand of CM052711.1, from coordinate 60,535,144 downwards.
AGTAAAAGGCTTGGGAAAATACTACAGAAGTAATATGGTGGTTTTCTAAGAGACTGAAACTCATGAGAAGTCCCAAAGTTTTCATAGGGCCCAATGGTCTAAAAGTTAGGGTTCCCTGTCTTAACCTCCCAGGTACTGGGATTCAAGGCATATGCCACCACACCTAGCTGAGAACCATGTGGCTGGCTAGACTTGGTAAGGACACTGTAATTATCATGCCATCAGGGCTTAAGAAGATTTTTCTGCCAAGGAGACTTATCCTGCAGTCTCAGAGCTTCTGCCAAGCCTGTCTAGAAACCTCCTCCTTTGTGACTCTTTTTTTAATAGAAATTTCTGTTGTCTCTGCAAGGACAGCATGTTCGCTGCTATACAGCTATTTTTCCTGGATGATGGCAGCTACTGCCAGTTAGTGTATTATTGATCTTTTCTCTCTCTCTCTCTCTCTCTCTCTCTCTCTCTCTCTCTCTCTCTCTCTCTCTCTCTCCCCTTTTGTCCTCTACATCTTATGTGTAACCAAATAACCCCAACTTGATACAGGGTGTCTTAATTAGGGTTTTACTGTTGTGAACAGATACCATGACCAAGGCAACTCTTATAAGGACAACATTTAATTGGGGCTAGTTTACAGGTTCAGAGGTTCAGTTCGTTATCATCAGGTGAGAACATGGCAATTTCCAGACAGGCATGATGCAGGAGGAGCTGAGAGTTCTACATCTTCATCTGAAGGCTGCTAGCAGAAGATTGGCTTCCAGGCAGCTAGGACTAGGGTATTAAAGTTCACTCCCACAGTGACACACCTACTCCAACAAGGCCATACCTCCTAATAGTGCCAGTCCCTGGGCCAAGCAGATACAAACCACCATACAGGGTTCATAACTTCTGAAAATATGGACTTTCCACACATCTGTTGTCTTCTTCAGGGCCAATGTGATAAAGAAGTCTGTGGAGTTCTCAGCCTGCATAGTGCTACTATTTCAGTGAACAAATAAGGACAATTTCCAATAGGTACTAGGTGGGGGGAGGGGTATTTGAGCCCTCATGATTTGGGGTATGACTTGGGCAGGAGGAGGAGTCATAGTAGAAAAACCCTGCCAGGCCTGGGAGAGATGGCTCAGTTGGTAAAGTGTTTACTATGCAAAATGAGGAAAAAAACTAAGTCCCCAGTACCCATGTAAAAACACCAGGTGTGATGGAACATACCTGCGATTCCACCACTGGAAAGACAAGAGAAAGGCAGATCCCTGGGGCTCCATGGCCAGCCAGCGTAACCTACTTGGCAAGCTCCAGGTTGGTGAGAGACCCTGTCTCAAAGGAGATGGGGCAGTGTTCCTGAAATCCAGTGCTTGATGTTGTCCCTTGGCTTCCGTTTCCACATGTGTATAGTGCACATCGACCTGTAAGTGGGCTTGCACACATACAGACATGCTCACACATGCATGCACTATACACATTCATATGACACGCACACACACACACACACACACACACACACACACACACATGAAAGGACAGGAGACACAGGGCAGTGGATGTGGTGGAACAGATGAGCTTAGTTAGCCTGGTGAGTGTTGAGAAAGCAGCGTAACCAAGGAAGGCCGTATTTCCAGGGTACGTTTCGACTTTCTCTTGAGTGAGCTGGGAGTCTTCAGCCTAAAGAACAAAGCCTAGTGAGGTGTATAAATGGCGTGAGTCTCTGTCAGTAGCATCATTCTGAGTCACCTCCTTGTCTGTGCAGAGTGGAGTTCCAAGTGCTGGGTTATAAATCTTGTTTCCTTCCTAGAAGTGACAGGCTATGTCATAGTCTTTGTCTGAATAGATTTGTCCCATACCAAGGCCTGTACCTGCCAGGGCTGATGGATGCTCTGTAAGGAAGCTCCGCTATAGTAACTGCTGTTCTCAGTCCCTCTGCTGCTGTTAGGGAGCGCATGACTGGGTGTGAACATTTGTGCACGTTTTGGAAGACCACAAGACAATCTCCAGGATCTGTCCACCTCATTTGGCAGGATCTCTCAATCGAGCCCAGAGCTCCCTGATTTGGCTAGTCTCTCTAGCCAGCTTGCCCTAGGGAATCCCCTGTCTTTGACTTCCAAGACTGGAATAACAGGTGACCCACCATGCTCACCTAGCATTGACTTGGGTTTCTGGGAGTCTGAACTCCTATTCCCATGCTTACACCCCAAGTAACCATTGGGCTGTCTCCCTGAGTACGAGCTTTTTTTTTTTTTTTTTTTTTTTTTGACAAAATCTCTCTCTGGAATTCTGGAACTCACCAAGTATGCTAGACTGGTTGTCTGGTGATCCCCAGTGCCTGCCCAGTGCTGCGGATAGAAGCATGTGTTGCACGGCCATCTTTCCTTACATGCTTTTAGGTGCTTCTGTTGGTAGAGCCGGTGCTTTAGATTGCATCTCTCCCTAACCTCACTGGATGTTCTGGTTCTGCCTCCATCCTTCCTGGTGTAAAGATGCAGGCCAAAGGAGTGAAGATGCCTGTAGAATCCTTACTCTCATTTTCCCGGGGCTCTGGGTCTGCTCCCAGGGCTCCTCGCTTCCTCTCTCCTACCCCATTTGGGAACATGTCTGCATCTTCTCTCTCTTCCTCTGTGATTCTTGTGAATCCTTATCAGAGTTCGGAAATAGGCGGGTCCTGTGCTCATAAAATACATGTCTGTGAACCTGACATTAAGACAGTGCCAGGATCCTCTGGAAGGTAGTTTTGATTTCAAACCCATTTTTTAAAAAACCGAGTAAATCAGTTTTCATTTCTGTGTTGGGAACATACATTTTAAACATTGTTATGGGACTGACTTCATTTATTTTTACTGGTGTGTATGTGTGTGTGTGTGTGTGTGTGTGTGTGAGTGAGTTGAGGCGGTACATGTCGGTGCTCATGCCAAGGCACCTGGGTGGGAGTCAGAGGATAGCTCTGCAGAGTTGGTTCTCTCCACCATGGGTCCTGGGGATTGAACTTAGGTCCTCTGCTTGCATGGCAAGTTCCTTTGCCTCTTGGGCCATCTCATGGACACCACAACTACTCTTAATAAGGAGTCTTTGTGAGCTTGTTCTTGCCCAGAGATCTGTGTGCACACCCCGGGAAGGGTGTGGGCTTTGCCTGCTGTAATGCTCTTTGGTCCAGTTGAGACAGGTTGTTTGAACCAGTGTATACTAACATGTGTTAAATGAAAGCATGAAAGTCCAGGGTCCAGCAGGTACACAAGAAAATGTCAGTTGTCATTTGGGAGGGTCACTTTCTCAGCTGTGGTACTGAGGGCAAGACACTAGAATTGCCTCCTGTGTTTTAGTTGTGATAAACCAATTATTTTGTCTTTATCTTCTATTTAAAAATGTGTATTACATATTTGTGTGTGTGTGTGTGTGTGTGTGTGTGTGTGTGTGTGTGTGTAAGTCAAAGGCTCCTTCACATGATGATGAGTGCCATTTCCTGCCGAGCCATCTTGTAGGATTGGAATCTTTGTCCTTAAATATCCAATGTCATTCCATTGTTGAAGCCAAACTCTGCCGTTTGGAGCTAGGTTTAGACAGGCTGTGTTCTCCTGCAGTGTTCTTTGCAGGTAGGAAATATCCAGAGCTTGCTTATCCTGGTGTTTAAGAACAGTTGGGTTTCTTAAGCTGAAGATCTGTGATAAGGAGGAGAAAAGAAAGTCATATTCCCCAGAGACCCCTCTGTAAGATTGAGGCCATGTTGAATTGAAGTTCCCAGAAAAAAACCTGTTCAAGGCCGATGTGGAAATTCTAGCTCCAATTTGGAAGCGTTGGAATGTTGCAGGTCAGAGCCAAATCATCCTGGGCTCTTTTTTATCCGTTCTTTGCCCATTTCTGGGGTCTGACCTGACATCCTCGTGAGTGTTATATAACACTCGCTTTAGGAATGACCTATCAGACCTCTTCCTTCCTCCAGCCGGAAACTAAGGATGTCATCAGATGGCGTCCGGGCCTATAGTAGAGATTTCTGGGTGTTACAGTAATTGCTTACCCAATGCTGCAGCAATGTGTTTACAAAGTGCCGGCTTAGGACTTTCTCTGTTTGGCTGCCATTAAAGTCATATAAAACTGTTTCCTCGTGGGAACATGGTATCTGTGGTAACTGACCCTTTGATCCTGGGTCGTGCTCACTCACCCTCAGCTCCAGAGTAAATCATCAGCCTCCTGTTTCCTTCTCTCTCTCCTCTTCCCTCTTCCCCGTCCGTTCTGCACGTTTCCTCATTGCGCATATGAACTAGCAGCCATCCTAACACAGAGAGATGTCTTAGCAACAACATTCATTTTTGCATTGAAAAAGAAGGAACATTTTGGCCAGGGGGGTGAGTACCCGAGTACGAAGCCTGGAAACCCGCATCAAGCCGCAGACAGCGGCAGACTGTAACCTCAGCGCTTTTGAGGCCAGATGAGAAACAGTGAAAAGAAAGGCCTAGACTGGGGGCCAGCTAGCCTGGTGTGCACAGCAGTGAAGAACTAGAGACTGTCTCGGACAAGGTGGGTCAGAGATATACTCGAGGTGACCTCTGACCTCCACATGCTTTCTCTCTCTCTCTCTCTCTCTCTCTCTCTCTCTCTCTCTCTCTCTCTCTCTCTCTCTCTCTCATGCCCTTATACATATATTTATGCATCATATAAAACAAATACTTTTCCAAAACTAGACATTGTGGTTTATTCTTACAACCCCCTCACTCAGGAGGTGGAGGCTGGAAGTTCATCCATCCTCTGATACATAGCAAGCAAGCTCTAGGTCAGCCTGGGATACATGAGATCCTGTCTCAAAAAAATGTTTTTTCTGAAATTTTTCTCCCCCCTAAAGACTAGAATGTAGTTTTTTGGAGACCCTAAAGCTGCCCATAGCAGCAAGGGTGTGCAGAAGCTCCAGAAGAGGGCAGGGACTTCTGGGGACTTTTGCACTCTGTTTAGTTCCTTCCTGCTTGTGGCTCTGGACAAGTCACAGCACCTTCAGACTCTTGAGGGTAGAAGATGGAACTCGGTAGGCCAACCTCTGTTGAAGTGTCTCTGTATGCGGCTGGAAGTTTCCCGGGCCAGTAGACACATGTACAAATGTGTCTTGCACCTGTCCGAACCTCCATCCCTTCATCTGAGAAATGTAGCCCTGGTAACTTTGCTGGGGGTGTGCTTTATCACACAGACTCGAGCCTGCACCCCAGCATGCTTGGGGTGCCAGGAAGCCCTCTGCCGAGTAGTGGATGCCTGCACCCATCCACAAAGAACCAGGATCCACCTCTTGCAGGACTTTCCTTAATGATTTCTGCAGTCTCTATAGAGATTCTCTGTCTCCTCATCTCCCCTCTCATTCAGTTCTCTTGATTTTTACCATCTATTGGGCTGGACAGCCCCCACCCTCACCCTTTGGTGTGTGTGGGGTCTTGATATCATGAATTAGTTTTTTTAAAAGAAGAGTGAATGTAGACACTCTGGATGCATGACTGTGGGGGAGGATTTCCTTAGCGTGTGTGTATGTGTGTGTGTATGTATGTATGTATACTTGTGTGTGCCTGCATATGGAGACCGGAGGTTGATGTTGGATATCTTTCGCTATTGATCTCTTTCTCTCTGTCTGCTTTAGTTTTTAAGACATGGTCTCTCTCTGAACCTAGAGCTATGTTCAGCTCAGCTCAATGAGGCTGCCTGCCCAGGGAACCCCCAGGATCTTCTTATCTCCTGAAGGAGAAACAAAACACTGTGTTCCAGACACTCAAGCCGTCACACTTGCCAGGCAGGCACTCTGCCCACCTGAGCCCTCCTCTCAGCCTCGATTTTGTCATTTTTAGTTTTAAAGTGTTTCTCATAGCCTAGGCTGACCTGGAACTGGAACTCACTGTGTAGCTGAGGATGACCTTAAACTCCTGGTCTTCCTGTCCCCATCAGCCCAGTGCTATCATTGCAGCTATGCACCGCCACACTTGGTTTATGTAGTCCTGGGAGCCGACCCAGGGCTTCATATCTGCTAGGCAAGCACTCTGACTGAGCTATGTCCCTATAAGCCCTTATACTTACCATTTAATTTTCATTATTATAGTTTTACAGTGTGTGTGTGCGCGTGCGCGCGCGTGCGTGCGCGCGGATATGGAAATCAGAAGGCAATTGGTGAGAGGCCCTCTTCTCCCTGTGGGTCTCAGAGAGCAAACTCTTAAGGGAGCTTTGGTAGCAAGCTCCTTTACCACTGAACCAGGCATTTTTTTTGTTTGTTTGTTTTTTTAATTGAGAGTGAATGCCACTGGCCACTAGCCTTCACTGTTGTTGCTAGGATTCCCTCTTATCTCTACTGTCCCTCCTGGAGATGCTAATTTGCGCCTTTGTGCCTGTGTATCCTTGTTTCCTGGGCCACTGACATTATATTTCAAGAAGTTGGGTGAAGAGACTCAGAAGAAAACTTGGTGGTTAGCAAGTAGCATGAAGCCCCAAGGCTAAGCAGGAGCAGATATAAGAAGCAACAAAAACCAGATACAATAGATGGTGAAAAGGCCAGCCAGCTGGCAGAGAAGGGAACCTTGGACATCCAAAAGAAGAAAGTGAAGAAATCAGTAGAGACTGAGAGTTAGAGCCAAGGGGAACCAGGAAACAACTGGCTCCAGGAAGCTGAAGACAGGGCTTCATAAAACTCTTTAAGATGTCCTGACCTTGAATTATAAAACTGCCCAGTCAACAGATAGGGAGTTATTGTACTCCTCCTGTGTTTCAACTCCCCAGGACACTGCCCTTAGTAAGTGTGTCAGGGTCAGGACCTGGACTCTGGTAGCCCCAACAAGCTCGGATCAGCCACCATCCTCAATAGGCCAGTTAAATGAGTCATTATGGGACGTAGAGAAGAGGGCCGCTGACCCCACAAGTCCCACTTCAGGGTCCTGACATAAGGTTTAGGTTTTAATAGAGAGCAGGAGGCACTCAGGGCTAAGTGGTCCTGGTCTCTATACGGTCCCTCCCGTCATGACCTAGCAGTGTCTGGGCTTCTGTCTCTCTTGCAAGGTGGACTGGTGAGTTGCTCACACTGTGTGAAAGGGAGAAGATGCAGATAAGGAAGAGGATTCCCAATAAGTCAAGTTCTAGGAGAAGGTGGCCCAGGAGTCACCAAGGTGCCCTATAGGCTGATGTGTGCTATAAATAGAAGCCCTAGGGAATGACTGGAAACCGGTAGCCAGACATACCCGAAGAGAAAAACTGACTGGGATACGTTCAGGTATCTGTGCGCCACTGGAATGTTAGGAGAGCTACCAGAAGACCCCTTCTCTAGTTTCTAATAGCATATAGGACACTAAGTTTTTATGTGATCCTATATTTGTGCTGGACAGGATTGGCTTGGTGAGTAAACCCCTTGATCTTTGCTGGTGGAGTAGATGCATACGAGTGTCATTAAGGTGAGTTCTCTGAAATGAATGGCAATCTTTTCTCTTTCTTCTTCTCTTAGATTTGCTTTAGGGGTTATTCTACAGTTTACTTAAGACACATCCTGCTAAATCTTAGCCGTAAGATCAGCTATCATCTCGTTCTTTTTGTCTCTCCCTTCTTTCCGTGTGACTCCCTGACCTCAGGCTCGAGTCTACAATGATAGGTATTCTCAATTGTTGGTCCCATGTGGCCTGCTCCTGCCTGTCACCCTGCCAACCCCCAGGAGGTCGGTGCCTACAGGCTTGGCAAAGTGATTCTTTGTGTGGCTCAGAATTTAGCTACTGCCTTAGAGTCTTGAGTGCCCTCATTCTACAAAAGTCCACGGATCTCAGCTGGTCAGGGGCACCTCTTATTTTAAGGCGAAAGGACTTGTGGTATATTTTGAGAAGGTTTCATGCTTTTCCCACTAGTGTTTGCTGCTGTCTTTCTAGTAATTTCTTCCTGGGAAGATAGGTGAAGAGCCCCAAGGACTCATTAAAAGAGCAGTTTGTTCTAGAGCTTTCTGAATCTTGGTTCAATTTTTTTTCTTTTTAAAAATTTTTTAATTTTATGGGTATGGGTGTTTTGTTGCACGTATATCTGTATGACATACGTGCCAGGTACCTGCTGAAGTCAGAGGAGGGTGTTGGGTTCCCTGGAACTGGAGTTACAGATGGTTGTGAGCTACCATATGGGAACTGAACCAGGTCCTTCCCAGGAACCACAAGTGCTCTTAACTGCAAGTAACTCTCTAGCCTCCCTTGGTTCAATTTTTAAAATGTCTTTTTAAAAAATTTTTTAATGACATTCATTTCATGTATGTGTGCACATGTACATATGTGGGTGAGTCCATGCATGTTTATATGTGCACCACAGGGCATTTATCAAAGTCAGAGGACAACTTGCAACTAACAGGAATTAGTACTCTCCTACCATATGGGTCCTGAAGTTTGTCAGCAAATGACTATCCACTAAGACATCTCCTTGCTCTTCAGTTAAAAATAAAACAAACAAAAACCAGACTAGTGTTCTCTAAGAAGGAATGCATTTGCAGAAGTCCAGTCATACTATTAGCAATGCCATTCAATTTATCAGTTGTATATATGGTCGCTCTTTGTCACCAACTTAAATGGATCTCTAGGAGACACATGTCTGGACATAGCTGTAAGGCCATCTTCAGAGAAGTTTAACTGAACAGGGAGACCCACCATGAATGTGGGCAGCACTGTCCCATGAGTAACACTGCCCCTAACTGAATAAAACATCAAAAGAAAGAAAGAAAGAAAGAAAGAAAGAAAGAAAGAAAGAAAGAAAGAAAGAAAGAAAGAAAGAAAGAAAGAAAGAAAGAAAGAAAATGAGCTGAGTACTGTTATTCATTGACCCTAACTTCCTGGTTGGGATTGCATTGCGTCTCGATGCCTTAACAGTCCTGCCCTCTAGCCTTTCCCTCCATGGCTGGCCCTATCCTAAAACTGTGAGCCAAAATACTTCAGTTGCTTTTGTTGGATCTTTGTCCCAGCAAGGAGAAAAGCAGTCAATACACTTATCTTTAGATTTATCTTTAAATAAACTCATTTAATTTGGTCTCACTGTAGTTAGTAGCATATATAAATGAATGAATTAGGAAAGTTTGGTCATGACCAGATATGCACTTAATGAGGGAATAAAGTAAGTTTGTATATTATGTGTTCCAGTACCGTGCCAATGCACTGTGCATAATGCAGAGATAAACTATATTAAACCATGCTGGCTGTTCAAAGCATATTGGTTCTTAAGGAATGGAAGGCTAATGGTTAGCTATTCTGACTTCTGTATCCTTAGCACAGGAGTGGGGTGAGGTAGGTTGGCAAACGGGGACGAAGAATGGCTGTTCTAGCTATTTAGGAATACTTCCAACTCAATTCTTCATAGACTTAGAAAGAGCAATTCTCAAATTCATTTGGAACAACAAAAAACCCAGGATAGCAAAAGCTATCCTCAACAACAAAAGAACCTCTGGGGGAATCAGCATCCCTGATCTCAAGCTGTACTACAGAGCAGTAGTGATAAAAACTGCATGGTATTGGTACAGTGACAGGCAGGTAGATCAATGGAATAGAATTGAGGACCCAGAAATGAACCCACACACATATGGTCACACAAAGGAGCTAAAACCACTCAGTGGAAAAAAGACAGCATTTTCAACAAATGGTGCTGGGTCAACTGGCGATCTTCATGCAGAAGAATGCAAATTGATCCATCCCTATCTCCTTGTACAAAGCTCAAATCCAAGTGGATCAAGGACCTCCACATAAAACCAGTTACACTGAATCTAATAGAAGAGAAAGT
>CM052711.1:60514367-60524930 GCA_028551405.1 Uromys caudimaculatus | reverse complement strand
AATGGGTGGGCGGGTAGGTGGGAGGAGGAATTCCCTCACAGAGGCAGGGAGGGGGAGGTATAGGGGGTTTCCAAAGAGGAGACCCAGAAAAGGGGAAACATTGGAAATGTAAATAAAGTATCAAAAATAAATTAAAAAAAAAAAAGGAATACTTCAGTAGCATATCTGTAAAACAGAGATTGGCTATGCTTTTATTTCCAGTATTTTATTTATTCTGCTATTTGCCACTCTAAATACCATGTGTTTCTGTACATCGAAAACTGGTCTTCCCCACCTTTCTCTGCTACTGGGGATCAAGCTCTCCTTCATGCAAGCTGGGCTAGTCCTCAGATCTTGGGCTTTGTCCCACTAAAGGAAAGCTAAGAAATTATACAGGTCCAAGGCCAGCAGCAGAGTCTATGCAGCCAGGAAGCTCAACATGCAGGGAAGCACGGTGACCATAATTACACTCTGTATGTCTGCTTGGCCTTTCTTGGCTAAACTTTGTGAGTGACAGGGCCTCATACAGCCCAGGCTGGCCTAAAACTCCAATGTAGCTGAGGCCGACCTTAGTTTCTGATCCTCTGGCCTCCACCTTCAAAGTGCTAGAGTTATAGGCAGCACCATACCTAGTTTAGATAGCTCTAGGGATGTAACCTGGCTTTTGTGCATGATAGGCAAGCACTCTACCTACTAAGGAATGTCCACAGCCCACAAAGCTGCTTTAAAAGTTTTGTACTATATATAGTCTTTGTAAAACCATATCTTGTTCTTAGCCTCCAGTTCTTAGCTGTGGGGCAGTGGACCATGAGAGGTAGCCTGGTCCTAGGCTAGAAGACCCTGAAGGGACAGTAGGAGCTTTGCCTGCTCCTGTGCACCAGGAACCTCTGATGATCCACTGTCCACACTTAGCCTCCAATTAAGGCAACAACCAAAAGGAGAGTCCCTAAGTAAAGGGCTCCTTGTGGTGACTGGCCTCAGTGCCGGTGACCTGAGGGGTGGGGCAAGGTTGCTGGCAGTTTCCCTGTTCCTTCCTGGGAATGGGGAGATCATACCTACTAAGCATTCCAAGGCCCAGTAGTCACTGTCCCCCATTTCCTATTGTTTTGGGGTAAATACCAAATGTTGGGTGAGGGAGGCAGAAAAGTTGTGCAGAGGATTAGCTTGTTTGTCAACAACAAACACACCCTTAAAACCCTGAGCCAGCTGTTACCCAGGCCTTCCAGAGTGGTAAATTAATGATTGGACTGGGGAGGTGACTCAGCTGGTAAAGTGCCTACTGTGCAAGCGTGAGTACCTGAGTTCTAATCCCCAGAACCCATGATAATAATAATAATAATAATAACAACAACAACAACAACAACAACAACAACAACACAGTAATAATCTGAAAGGTAATGTGCACTCGCAGTCTCAGCACTAGAAGGAAACAGGCTGATCTCTAGGTCTCTTGGCCAGTCGGCCACTAGCCTGTTTGGTAAGCTCAAGGGTGTGACAGTCCATGGTTGTCTTCTAACCTCCATATGCATGCAAAGTAGATGTTTACCTGCATGTAACACACACACACACACACACACACACACACACACACACACACACACACACAAGTTTTCCTAAAAAGTAAGAGTGTCCCTCCTATTTCCATCCTCTGCCCCCCTCTTCTCCATCATTTTTGCTTCTTCAGAAATACTTCCTTCTTAGAGGAAAAGGGGACAAGTTCATAAGACTTGAAAGTTTCCCAATGATAGCAAGAAATGACTCTGCTCCATTGTTGAACCTCACTGATTAGACAGACTACAATTTGCTTGCATCTCTTTATCCTTGACACTGAGTTTTCTTCTGGGGAGGAGCCCTGTCTGGATGGGCCTTTTGCAGAGTGTTTGCATTCTGTTTGTAGGAAGTCTGTGCCCATACAAACTGGGGTAAAAACATGGCTTTGTATAATACTTTTCTTACTTCTCTTGAAATAGGGAAAGTGTGTGTGTGTGTGTGTGTGTGCGCGTGCGTGTGCGTGTGCATGTGTGCGTGTGCGTGTGCGTGTGTGTGTGTGTGTGTGTGTGTGTGTGTGTGTATCGGGGTAAACAAACACAGGATGGGGTTGGGATAAATTTGTGGGGTGATAGACAGGTGTCCCTGGTCGGACAGTACCCTCTTTGTCTAATCGGATTTTTGGATGGCTTTGGAACCGTGATTACATCAAGACAGTGGAGATTCAGGGTGCCCCTCTCTTGCCTTTGGTGCTTGCATTCTAAAATGCAAAAAGGGTTGATATTAGGAGTTCCATCCCCAGCACCTCACAAGCCAGTCATGATGACACTGGTTTGTAATTTAAGCACTTGAGAGGAAGAAGGAACTGAAGCAAGGTCACTGGAAGCTCCATAGTGAATTGGGGGTCAGCATGGGATTCATGAGACCTTTTAAAAAAAAAAACAACAACAACAACAGGACCTGGAGACCTGGCTTAGCAATTAGGAGCACATGTTACTCTTGCAGAGGACCTGGGTTCAGTTCCCAACACCCACATGGTGGTTTACAACCACCTGTAACTCCATCTCTAGGAGATTGAATGCCCTCTTCTGACCTCTGCAGGCACCAGGCATACATATGATATACATACACATGCAGGCAAAACACTCATACACATAAATCTAAAAAAATTTTGACTTCTACCAGTTCAACTGGTGGTAGCTTAATTTCTGTATATTAAAGATGGCGTTTGTTTGATGAAGGGCTGTCAACAGATGGACGATGGCTGTGTCTGAAGCTTGTTTTCAATGCGCTCTTGTGAGATCAAGCTGGATTTTCAGTTTCTGGATGAGGAAGCCTCATGTTGCAATCTATATTCATGCAGGACACAGAGATCATTAAAAAGAGAAAAGTAATCTCTCAGCCATTGGCCAAACCAAACACCAACCATAACGTTATGTTAACCTTTCTTAATAAGGACTCTGGGTCTTTAGCTGAGGCAGTGTCATGATTGGAAGAGCTTTCTGGGAAAGTGCTGAAGGAACATCAAAACTTGACCAGGAAATATACTTCTAGCGAGAGAAGCAAGCTCAGGGGCTCCAGATCGCCTTCACCCAATGGTGATTCGTCTTCCTGCTGTTTCTGGGGACCATTCAATCCAGTTGTCGGAAGTGGTCAATAGAGGTGAGCTGGGGTCTTTCTTTTATGATGTTCTAGTCAGAATTTCATCTCTGCATCTAGGAGGTGATGCTTGTAGTTTCTCAGGTACAGAGAGATGGAGGGGGTAGGTAGAGGTGTAGGAATGGTTGAATGGAGAAAGACATGGAAACGTGAGTCAGAGTATGCTCAGTGGACTCTGCTTGACACTGGAGTCAGCCTATAGTCTTGCTTGACATGGGGGACTTGATCAGAAAATGGAGCCATTTTTATATATATATCTCCTAGTTATCTTATTAAAGCCTCAATTGAGGAATTACCTAGCTCATATTGGCCGGTGGGCATGTCTGCGGGTGATTGTCTCGACTGCTGGTTAATGCAGGGGGACCTAGCCTCCTGTGGGCAGCACCATTTCTCTTAGGCAGATGAGCCGTGGCTGTATAAGGCTAGCTAAGCACTGGCCTGTGAGTGAGCCAGCAAGATGTGCCTCCATGCTTCTTGCCTCCAGGCCCTTGCCCTGACTTCCCTCAGAAATGGATTGTGACCCAGAAGTGTAAGCCAGATAGACCCTTTCTTCTCTAGGGTGCTTTTGGTTAGACTTTTATCACAGCAACAGAAACACTACCTAGAACCTGCTTGGGCAGAAGCACCATGTTGAGTGGGACAACAGTTCTGTGTCCTAGGACTCTGGGGGCTCAAGTTTCCTTAACCGTACCTTAATTATGCAATATATAAAGTCCTGGGAGATGGTAGAACCCTCGGTGGAGGAAGGTGGGCAGATGGATCTTGATTTGGATACAAGTGAGTTGGACAGAAACATAGGTTTAGGGAGGTGATTTGTAGACTTTTGTGCTATCATGGATGCTACAGATTCAAGCAGGAAAGTGCAGGCTCTTCCTTTGAGAGGTCCAATTCGGGGAGACAGATGTGGAAAACAGGAATTTCATGCCAGTGGACTTTGACCAGAGGAAAGAACCGGATATGTCTTGTTTCAGTGTAATGGGGTCCAGGGATTTCACTGGCGTGTACGTGGATGAGGGGCATCTTTGTAATAGAGTCGCTCTATGGCTTTCCCAGTTTTCTAACCTCCTCCGGGAGCTATCTTGATTGCCCTTCAGACTTGACCAGAAAGTGTCTTGATTTTAGAACAAATAGCTGAGATGACTTTTGAAGACTCTGCTCCTGAGGATCTCTGCTTCCCATTAAGTGGAACACTCCCTAGCATCACTTTCTGTCTTTGTGAATAATTCTCCCTCCTCTAATTTCACGTAGCTTAGACTGGCCTTGAACTTGCTTTATAACTGAGGATGGCTTTGAACTTCTGATCTTCCTACTTTCACTTCCTGTTGCTGAAATTACAGGTTTGCTCCATGACATCCAGTTTGTGAGCACTAGATGGAACCCAGGGTTTCATACATGCCAGGCAAGTACCAAAATGTACTGCATCCTCAACCTGACAGGCTACCTTTAAAAGTGATGTCTTCCTTCAAGATTGACGAGCTGAAGTAGGGTCACTAATCCTTATAGTAGAATTAACTCTGCCTGAAGATTTAGAGGATAAACTTCTGGCTTGCTTTTAAAAACTATTATTTAAAACTATGTATAGTGTATGTATCTCCTTATGGTCATGTACACATGAGTGCAGTACCTGCAGAGGACAGAAGAGAGTGTTCAATCCCCCTAGTAGTGTTAAAGGAAGCTGTGACGGCATCTGGCCTGGATGCCAGGCATGAATGTGTTAACGCGTAACTGCTGAGCCACCTCGCCAGCCTCAGTGTCTGACTTTCTTGACTTGAGATTTTTGCAGAAGGGAGAAGCAGTAACCCTGTAATATATATGCCTTCTGTTTAGACATGTTGAGCAAAACCTATCTGCGAAACTAAAATGTTAGCAATCAGTCCATTTATTGTTTTTTGTTTTGTTTTCTTTAGCTAGATGCCTTCTGAATTTTGTTTTTTCACACTCTTGCTTTGGAGTCAGAGTCTGTCACCACTCCCATGGGTGAGCTTTGGAAGCAGCATCAGCTCATTCTCTGACCCTCTATGTTGAGTGAGCAGTGCATTTTTTGACATTAAAATTGAAATGAGAAACAAGCTCATTTAGTCCTGAATCTGAAATGCCCTTAAACCTAGTTATTTGAATGCACAAGAAGGAGATTCCGCCCCGACTTCATGTGACTGATTGGGTTCAAATGTTGTGGAAGAAACCCTTCTTAGTCTCTTTTCCTGTAGCTGTGATAAAATACCCTGGCAAAAGCTACTTGAGGAAAAAAGGGTTTATTGAATTCCGTGATACAGTCCACCATGGCAGAGAAGTCAAGAAAACAAGAACTGGCCTTGTTTTCTTGTAGAGAGCAGTGAATTAATTCGTACTTGCTGGTGCTAAGCTCACTTTCTCCACCCTCTTACAGTTCAGAGTCCCCTTCTTAGGGAATGGTGCCACCCACAGTGGGTGGGGCCTTCCCACCTCAGTTAATAGACTGGAGATAATCCCCTGCAAACATGCTCACTGGCCAGCCTGAGCTAGACAATCCTCTATTGAGAGTTCTTTTCCAGGTAATTCTAGATTGTGTCAAGCTGACAACTAAAACCAATCATAACGCTCCCCTCGCGCTGTGTGTATAAGCTCTATATGAAACAAAAGAATTTTTTGTATAGACTTGGGTCTCATTTCTGGAATATGCCATATATATATATATATATATATATATATATATATATATATATATGTTTATACACTTATGTTTGCATTATGTATATACATATATGAATATACTATATGAAAATAACCAATGAAACTATATGTATAGTTTATTATGTATGAGTATATAAATATATATGAAAATATTCAAAAATCTGTAAAAATCATCAGCTGGTCCTGAGCAGTTCTGACTAGAATTAGGAATCCAGAGTTTGTAGTAGAACCAGAACACCTGTGTTGTCTTTGACCTTGGGATCCTAGCATGGAGAAGGAACAGCTACTAGGAGGAACTCTGTGGCTGAGACTACATTGAAACATGTTACAGGGAACTGGGAAGGTGACTTAGATAGCAAAGTCCTTGGCTTGCAAGGTAAGAACCTGAGGCCAATGACCCCTATAATGCATGTAAGAACCAGGCGTGGTGATGAGTGCTTGGAGTTCCTTCCAGCATTGTGGAGGACCAGCAGACAGGCCCCTGGGGCTCCAGGGCCAGCTATTCCAGACTTCTCAGCAAGCCCCAGGCCTGAGAAAATATGTGTTCTAAAGAATGGTAAAAGATGACAGCAGAGGCTATCTTCCAGCTTCCACACACATGTACATATATGCCTACATACACAGATACACACACACACACACAAACAAACACACACACACACACACACACACACACAAAGAAGTTCCATTCTAAGAGCGTTTGCTGCTCTTCCAGAGGGCTGAAGTTCAGTTCCTAGCAGTCGTGACGGGCAGCTCCCAACCACCTGTAACTCCAGCTCCAGTGGATTCAGCTTCTAATTCTGGCTTCCATAGGAACCTGCACACATGTGCACGTAGACGGCACATAGACACACATGCAAATAAAACAGCAACAAACTCCCTCCAAAGTACCTCTCAAAAAGCATTTTGGAGAGTCTTTGTTGGTGGGGTGTTATTATGGGCTAGCTGGACTTGATGTCACACATTGCTGTCTACCTCCTCTGGTCACCTCAGAAAGAGAAGCCCTCCCCCCACCCCCTCTTATTCCGCTCTGGCGTTTCATCTTAAATGCCATCTGAAAGTTCTGTCCATGGTGGGTAAGAACTATTTGTCTTCAACTCCTTGGGGCTGGAACTGCCACTGCTGGTGGTAAGCAGGCTCTTTTGGGGTGTGACAGGAGGGAAATAGCAGCCTGGCATTCATTTGAAGAGGTTGTCTCCATCCTTTCAGGAAAGCAGACAAAGCAAGATCCAACTTGAAAGCTCGAGGCAGGAAAGAATTGGATACCCACAATGCCACGCTCACAGAGAGGACTGCTGAGCACAAACCCATTAGCACATGATGGAATGGCTTATAGGGAAAATTCCTTCTGTTAAAAGAAAGAACAACTGGAAGCTTGGGGTACAACTCAGTGGTGAATGCTTGCATAGCGTACATGGTGCCTTGGGTTTCCTCCCCAGCATCACAGAAGTGGGGGGGGGGGGGTCTAGGATATCTTTAGCACATTTAAGGCATAGTTAACAGAAGGCCACAGTATTTGTGGGGCTCCGTCAGAACACCGTTTCTAGTTCCACTGCAGTGTGCTTTAGTAATAGGGTAGGCATATGCGCATTGCATGCGTGTAAGTGCCAGAACATATGTGAATAGTTCAGAAGTATATGTGTACACTCCCAGGCATCAATCCCCATGTTCTACATACTTAAGACAGCTCTATTGTCTGTTCCTGCGTATCCTGGGCTAGCTGGCCTACCAGACTCCAGAGATTTCCCAGTCTCTGCCTCCCAAACTCACCATAGAGCCACTGTGATTACAGATGTGAGTTGCTGAACCTGGCTTTTAAAATGTGGTTTCTTGGGATCCAAACTCAGATCTTGACCCTTGTACATCAAGTGCTTTATCTGTTGAGCCCTTTCCCCCAGCACCGCCTTTGGCAAATTTCAGAATAAGAAAAATCCTAACTAGAGTAATTGTTTTCTTTGTTGGTGTTCAAGTGGTCTGAGGTCCTTTGGCCACAAGATACTATACAAATGTCTTTCTCCAGAGATGAGTTCGAGAGAAAATGTCCAACCCTCTTGACCATAGCACTTGGCCTGTGCCACAGGCTGATTGACAACCTGTCAACTCTGCCTCTTTTGCCTGCTTTGTAAGGATGGATCTGGGCCCCTTGAAGGTTTTACCTTCACAGTGCTAAACTTTGTCAGCAGAATGTGCAAGAGATATATTGTAGAAGGGAAGGCTTCCACTTCTGGTCTCAAGGGTAGGAAGGTTCTACAAGATGCTCTGTTTGTCCAGTGTCCTTCTCTTATGGTGTTTGGCATACCGCTGGAAGCAATGGTTTTTTTGTTTTGGTTTGGTTTTGACAGACCTTTCGTTACCAGGGTTATCAGGATCAGAGCCCTGGTTCTGGCAGCCACAACAAGGTACATTTAGCCAAAGCCAGGGGCACAAGTGTCTCTTCAGAGCATCACCTCCATTCCTATTGGAATGGTTGTACCCTGGGCAGCCTAGAACCAAAGTGTGTAGAGCCTAGAGTCCTGTGATCTGATTTCCAGAGAGTCTAGAAGGCACCACAGTGACTTTACCACAGCCACTGCAGTGACCTGCAGTTATGTCACAATTCCGGATTTCTGGCCTGGGATGGGTGCTGTCCCCACACGTTCTTCCCAAGCTAGGGATGCTGGCTGCCGTCTGTAGCTGGTCTTCTTCAAGTCTCAAGCATATTGTATTCTCTTTAGTTAGTGCCTCGTCAGTGCAATTCTGGGCTGTGGTTAATAGGCATTTATATTAAGATTTCCTTAGCCGGGCCGTGGTGGCGCACGCCTTTAATCCCAGCACTCGGGAGGCAGAGGCAGGCGGATTTCTGAGTTCGAGGCCAACCTGGTCTACAGAGTGAGTTCCAGGACAGCCAGAGCTACACAGAGAAACCCTGTCTCAGGAAAAAAAAAACCAACCAACCAAACAAACAAAAACACACACACACAAAAGATTTCCTTGTTCAAGGGCTGGAGAGATGAGTCAGTTGTTAAGAGCACTGGCTGCTCTTTACTGGACCTGGGTTCGAGTCCCAGCACCCATATGGAGACTGACAACTATTTGTGACTCTAATTCTAGGGAATCTGATACCTTCCTCTGTCCTCTGTGGTCACTGTGGGCACATCGTGCACATACATACATGCATACATACATGCATGCATACATACATACATACATACATACATACAGGCCAAACAACCATACACATGAAAAATTAAGAGTTACAAATATAAAAAGTAAAGATTTTCTTATTCAAATTACTGTGTGCTTTCTATCTTCTCTATCTTATCTTGACTGATAGAAACACAAACAAGGGGCTAGAGAGATAACTTAGTGGCTAAAAGCACTTAACTGCTCTTGCAAGAGGATCCAAGTTCAGTCTCAATGTCCCTGTCAGTGACTAGTTCCTGGCCACTGATGCCTCTGTGGGCACCTGTACTCTTGTTCCCAAGCATACATGTAATTAAAAATAAAATAGAATCTTAAAAACAAGCAAAACTTAGAAAAGATAATGTTAGGGAAATTCAGAAGACTCTCAAATGGGCAAAAATGAATACTTAGAGCAATGAGTCTCACCCTGTGGGGCGAGGCCCCTGGGGATTAAATGACCCTTTCACAGGGGTCACCTAAGAGCATCAGAAAACACAGATACTTACATTATAATTCACAACAGGAGCAAAATTTACAGTTATGAAGTAGTGATGAAACTAATTTTGGTGGTCATCACGACTTGAGGACCTGTGTTTAAGGGTCACAGTGTTAGGTTGCGAACTACTTAGTCTTGTGCATGCTCTGGGTTAGCTTTCAGTCTGTGGCCTCTTACAGTCTGGCAGCTATAGAAAAAGTCATTTAATAGAGAAAAGTAATTGTTCATAGAAACACAAGTGAGCTCAAGGGGAGCTCCTGTTTGTTGATCTCTTCCAGAATCTCAAAGTCAAGACCTGTGACACGTGTCTAAACTGCTACTTACTGTATCCTGAGACCTGTGACACGTGTCTAAACTGCTACCTACGGCAGCCTGAGACCTGTGACACGTGCCTAAACTGCTACTTACTGTATCCTGAGACCTGTGACACGTGTCTAAACTGCTACCTACTGTATCCTGAGACCTGTGACACGTGTCCACACTGTTACCTACAGTAGCCTGAGACCTGTGACACATGCCCACACTGCTACCTACAGCAGCCTGAGACCTGTGACACGTGCCCACACTGCTACCTACAGCAGCCTGAGACCTGTGACACGTGCCCACACTGCTACCTACAGCAGCCTGAGCTGTTCTTTTCAGAGTTCTTCACTCAGATGAACACAGGATTCTCGACTTCACTGCAGAGATTTATAGGATGAGCCAGTATGTAGCAGGGTTGAGTTTATTAAGAAATAGTTTTAACATAGATTTTGGCACGTGTGTTAATAGAAAGAGAAGTGCCCAGGAAAAGGATATTATACCCTTATATGTGTTGTGGGCTCCTCAAGAGAGAATTGCTCCTAAGTATGTAAGCAGTAGCCAGGTATAGGATTTTAGTGGTTTCTGAAGTTAGCCTGCTCAGAGGGTTTCTTTTTTACATTTATTTTTAGGTGCTTTGGTATTCAGCCTGCATGTCTGTGCATGAGTGGCAGAGCCTCTGGTATTGGGTTTACAGACACCTGTGAGCCACCATGTGGGTGCTGGGAATTGAGCTCGGGTCCTCTGGAAGAGCGGCCAGTGCTTTTAACCGCCAAGCCATCTCTCCAGTCCCACTGAAAGGGTTTCTA
>CM052711.1:60492819-60514267 GCA_028551405.1 Uromys caudimaculatus | reverse complement strand
CCCCCCCCCCCCCCCCCCCCCCCGCATACACATGAGTCAAATAGTGGCGCACGCCTTTAATCCCAGCACTTGGGAGGCGGAGACAGGTGGATTTCTGGGTTCGAGGCCAGCCTGGTCTACAGAGTGAGTTCCAGGACAGCCAGGGCTACACAGAGAAACCCTGTCTCGAAAAACCAAAAAACAAAAACAAAAAAAATGAATCTACACTATTTAATTGAACATGGACTTTTTCACTTAAAATACATTGTAGCTTCTTTTTGGTATATCTGAGTTGCCAGTGTCTCTATTCTTGAATTCGGGGTCGTTGTCAAAGTGAAGTACGTTATTGGAACGTAAGAACTTGCTGTCTAGGAGAATTTACCCGAGGACTAAGATGACCACAGAATGACTACGGTGCAGGTAGCACGTGCGGCATGGGTATAGGAGACCTACGTGTGAGCCGCACGGAGAGCAGGGAGAGTCCTCACACTGTCTGGACTGACTCCCAACTTACAACCTACTGGCTGGCTCTGGAAATGTAGTTTTAATAAGTTGGACACACACACACACACACACACACACACACACACACACACACACTCACACACACGTGTGGAGGGATAGAGGTTTCCTCTGTCAATCCCCATCGTCCTTTTTGAGACAAGGTCTCAGTAACCTGGGGCTTGCTGGCTCTGCTAGACTGACTGGCCAGTAGGTTCCAGAGAGCCGCCTGCCTCTCCCTTCCCAGTGAGAGAGTTACAGGTGTACACTCGCTTGCACTGAAAGCACTTTACCCACTGAGCCACACCCTCCCACCCCTGAGGACACATTTTAATTTAAGACTATCTCAGACTTCCTTGATGCTGTGGTGGTCATGACCAGTGTGTGAGATTTTGCTAGCCACTACTTGTTTATCCTTGTAAAGTGGATTATACCCCCAGGGGCTTGCCAAGAAGAAATCCAAGCAGAGTAATTCTATCTTGTGACCCAAGGTCAGGGCATTCTTATGTAAAAAGTCCGAATTGTCACAATGCTGGAGAACAGTATAGATGTTTATTCATTTTGAATCTGAGATGATGTCATGCTGAGCTGTTCTTCTGGGCCTGTCTGTGTACTTGTTGTGTTATCCTTGTTCATTGTATTGTGAAATTTAAGGGCACAAGGCAGACTTTGTTGTTTTCTTGGTTTGGTTTTGGTCACGGTTCTTAAATATGGTGTCTTCCAGAGAATGACTTGCTTCAGTGGCTTCAATGACTCTGAAGAGTGTGCATTTACTTTTGAAAAGTCAATATTGTGACAGGGATCCTTCCATCTTCTAGGTACTGACCCAAGAAATTTGTTCTGTGTGTGCGTCTATGCTTGTGTGTGCGCTGCACTCACCTCCAATACTTTGTGGAATATTAAATTCAACAGCAGGCTCTCTTTGCTTTCCTTTCCACTGTATCTTTTTTGAGACAGGGTCTCAATGAAGTTGGAACTCACTGATGTAACTAAGCAGGCCAGCTAGAGAGCCTTAGGGATCCTCATGTCTCCCCCTTCCCCGTCGTCTTAGTTTCTATTCCTGCACAAACATCATAACCAAGATGTAAGTTGGGGAGGAAAGGGTTTATTGAGCTTACACTTCCATGCTGCTGTTCATCACCAAAGGAAGTCAGGACTGGAACTCAAGCAGGGCAGGAGGCAGGAGCTGATGCAGAGGCCATGGAGGGATGTTCCTTACTGGCTTGATTGCTTCTCCTGGCTTGCTCAGCTGGCTTTCTTATAAAGCCCAAGACTACCAGCCCACAGATGGTACCACCCGCAAGGGGCCCTCCCCCTTGATCACTAATTAAGAAAATGCCTTACTGCTGGGTCTCATGGAGGCATTTTCTCAACTGAAAATCCTTTCTCTGTGATAACTTCAGCTTGTGTCAAGTTGACACACAAAACTAGCCATGACAATTGACCCCTTGTCAACTTGACATACAAACACATCACCAATAAGCCTCAACCCTTACTTTCTTATTCATCCCCAAGCTAGTCCCACAGTCTTTGCAAATTCTTACATATTAAAATTTCAGTTCCGCTTAAATATCCAATCTATTAAAATTCAAAGTCTTCTAAAAATTCAAAGTCTCTTAATTGTGGGCTCCACTAAAATACCTTATTTCTTCAAGAGGGAAAAATATCAGGCCACAGTCACAATCAAAAGCAAAATCAAATTTCAACCATCCAATGTCTGGAATCTACTAACGATCTTCTGGATTCCTCCAAGGGCTTGAGTCACTTCCCCAGCTCTGCCCTTTGTAGCACACACGGCTCCGGATGCCTGTACTCCACTGCTGCTGCTGTTCTTGGTGGTCATCTCATGGTACTGGTATCTCCAAAACACTGCTGTCTTCCACGCAACTAGGCTTTACCATGGTGCCAAGCCTCAGCTCCTTTGCATGTCCCCTTCAGTCCTGGGTCATCAATTGCAACTGAGGCTGCACCTTCACCAATGGCCTTCCGTGGCCTCTCACAGTGCCCAGGCCTCAGCTGCTCTTCATGACTCCTTCATGCCTTAAAAACCAGTACCACCTGGGTGACTCTTACACATTACCAAGTCCAGCCACCGCACAAGATACAACCTTGTCTATCTGGAATGCAGCCTCTGCTCTCAGAAAACACTTCTCAGATTTCACCCCAATGATGGAGATCTCTTCCCAATCACAGTCAATTTCTCAGCTCCAGCTAACCAGCATCAATAGTCCCAGTAATGCAATGGTTTTTTTTGCTTTAGTAGTTCTGATATCTTGTTAATCACAGCTGATTTCTTCAGCTCCAGCTAACCAAAACTACAGAATCTTAAATCAAACTAGCAATGGCTCTGATAAGAGTCTTTAATCTTCCCTCTGAAATTTCACAAGCCAGGCCTCCATCTTCTGCACTGTTCTCAGCATTATCTTCCAAGCTCGGACGCAACATCCCACAAAGCTCTTATCACCGAATGGATCTTCTAGCCCAAAGATCCAAAGTCCTTCCACAGTCCTCCCCAAAACATGGTCAGGTTGTCACAGGAATACCCCACTACGCTGGTACCAATTTGTCTTAGGGTTTCTATTCCTGCACAAACATCATGACCAAGATGTAAGTTGGGGAGGAAAGGGTTTATTGAGCTTACACTTCCATGCTGCTGTCCATCACAAAAGGAAGTCAGGACTGGAACTCAAGCAGGTCAGGAAACAGGAGCTGATGCAGAGGCCATGGAGGAATGCTGCTTACTGGCTTGCTTGCTTCTCCTGGCTTGCTCAGCTGGCTTTCTTATAGAGCCCAAGACTACCAGCCCACAGAAGGTACCACCCACAAGGGGCCCTTCCCCCCTTGATCACTAATTGAGAAAATGCCTTACAGCTGGGTCTCATGGAGGCATTTTCTCAACTGAAGCTCCTTTCTCTGTGATAACTCCAGCTTGTGTCAAGTTGACACAAGACCAGCCAGTACACCCGTGAATAGGATTACAGGTATGCACCATCATGCGGGTCTTTATTTGGGTGCCGGGGATTTGAACTCTGGTCCTCCTGATTAAGCAACAATTACTATAATCCCAGAGCCGTCTCCCCAGCTCCAGGAAATTGTCTGGATTAGCAGTTGCAGTCAATCTTGGAAGGGGTTTGGCCACCCAGGGCTGCATGACTTCCTCACCAAAGGCAATGGACAAGATAAATTCTGTGTCACTTACCGTGGCATTTTGCTGACACTTGCCTGTGTTTTCTGTGCTTCACATGGGTGTGTGTACATCCTGGGAGACAGGAACTGAAGAGCCCAAAGTGAACTATAGTCTTCTTGGGAATAAAATGAGGTTAGCCAAGGCCGACTGTGTGGTTTTCGGTTAAGCAGGAACTCAGGGAGGTGCCTGGGGCTCCTCCGAATTGTCAAGAGACTTCTTTAGTCATCGAGTTCTCACCAAACGCACAGTGCCAGAAGAAGCAATTTGCAAATTATAGCTCTGTGTAGTAGTAGACATTCTCCACATTTGGAAGTTTCTAGAACTTTCCAAAGCAGGTTGAGGGCTAGGTTCATTGGGGCTGACACTTGAATTTGGATTTGATTACTAAATGTCCCTCTGCCATACCAGCTTGCCTCTCCACTAACACAAGCACTTGGCTTCTGGACCTCCTGATTTTAGACCATGCTCACAAGGCTGGCTTCAGTTCCGGCTGAGGAGCTGCCCCTTGAGATGTGTCTCCAAGTGAAGAAGTTCAGACCACATATGTTGTGGGTCTCTTGCTGGGTTTTAGCCTCATCAGAGCAGGAAGGGCACTGTGGTCCCGGAGGAGCAGGAGGCAGCCTGGTGGAGGCTGCTTATGTGTGTGTCCCTTCTATGCAACTCTCATCTCCCAGGTTTCTGCAACATGCAGTTACTGGGAGCTGAGAAACCGTTTCTGGGATACATGGTACATTCTACAGAGGTTCTCAGAGACAGCCATGCCGCTAGTTTCCAGGATAACTAGAAGTGTGTGTGTGTGTGTGTGTGTGTGTGTGTGTGTGTGTGTTTGTGCACGTGTGCGCAGGAGTAAGTGCACATGCATGCACATGTGCATGTTGTGTGTCTGCATGTGTTCCATGTGCATGAGTGTGTACATGGGTATGTCTGTGTGTACATGTGCATGTACATGTGTGTGCATGTGTTCCTGGTACGTGTGTACATGGGTGTGTATGTATGTGTGTGCTCTCATGAGCGTGTGTTAGCACTCATGAGTGAGTGTCCATCTCAGGCATTATTCCTCAGGATGTCATGCACCACCCCCAATCCACTTTTTAAAAACAGACTCTATTTTTACTTGAAACTTACCAAAGAGGCTTGTCTGGCCAGTGGGCTCCAGGGATTCCCTCTGTCTCTGCCATTTCAGCACTAGGATTTTGAATGTGTACCAGATATCTGGCTTTTTTTTTTTAATGCAAGTTCTGTTGATAGAACTCAGCTTCTTGTACTTGCAAGGCAAGCCCTTTCTTTATTGACTGTGCCATATCTGGAACCCAGCAGATGTCTTTATTAACCAATGAAAGGACAAGGACTTTTCTCACTAAATATTAAGTACCTGTTTTAGTCAGGGTTTCTATTCCTGCACAAACATCTTGACCAAGATGCGAGTTGGGGAGGAAAGGGTTTATTCGGCTTATACTTCCATGTTGCTGTTCTTCACTAAAGGAAGTCAGGACTGGAACTCAAGCAGGTCAGGAAGCAGGAGCTGATGCAGAGGCCATGGAGGGATGTAACTTACTGGCTTGCTTCCCCTGGCTTGCTCAGCCTGCTTTCTTATAGAACCTAAGACTACCAGCCCACAGATGGTACCACTCACAAGGGGCCCTCCCCCCTTGATCACTAACTGAGAAAATGCCTTACCGCTGGATCTCATGGAGGCATTTTCTCAACTGAAATTCCTTTCTCTGTGATAACTCCAGCTGTGTCCAGTTGACACAAGACCAACCGGTACAGTACCCAGTTCATAGAAGGGCTTGAACGTCTTACATAAGGCCTCTAGATCCTAACAGGAGCTAAGTGTGAAGCTGGAAATCAGTGTGTGAAGAATTGGAAGATTCTGGTGGAGACAACAAGAGGGTTCTCTGCCCTTGATCAAGAAGTTCAGAGGCCCACTTTGCCTTGAAGCCATCCGACCTTCAACTGGGCAAGTCCCGCTAGGCCATCAGGATCTTGTAGCATGTGTCTCTCTCACCGGGTAGCTGTTCATTTGTTTTTTGAAACAGCATCTTGTGTAGCCTGGGCTAGCCTCAGACTCACTGTGTAGCCAAGGATGCCCTTGAATTTCAGATCCTTCTGCCACCACCTCGTCAATGCTGGAATTACAGGCGTGCACCGCCATGCCTGACTTAAATGCTGCTGAGTTGGTACCCAGGCTATCATTTATAAGTGCTAGAGAAGCATTTTAGCAACTGAGACACATCTCAGCCTTAGTATTTCTTTCCTTTTTGAGGCAAAGTCTCCTCTTGTAGCCCAGGCTATCACGGCATAGCTTCTGTGTGTCCAATTCTCTTCCAGTTTTTTAGGATTAGTGTACTACAGGTTTGTGTTGGTTAGAGATCTTACTGTGCTGACAGAGACATCTATATCATTCTAGTAATTGACTATGGTCATTTTTTCTTTATATTGGGTGATTATATTGACTGCCATGAGTTTGAGGCTAGCCTGGGGTGTAGAGCAAAAACCCTGTCTCCAAAGACAAACTAACTAACTAACTAACTAACTAGCTAACTAACTAGTGCTAACACTTTAACATTATAGAAATTGAACAAAACTATGTTTTTCTGGTGGTGATTGTGGTATTTGTGTGACCAGAGGGTAATTGTCTGTCTGTGTTTTTCTCAATTTTAATTTTTGAGACCACATTTGTCACTAAACCCAGTGCTTTCAGATTTGGCCAGACAAGCTGAGCAGTGAACTTTAGGAGTCCTTCTGTCTCTGAGGTCACAGGTTTTTTATGTGAATACTGAGGATCTGAACTTAGGTCCTCCTCTTTGTGTGGGCAAGTATGGCAAGTTGAACCATCTCTTCAGCCCTGGGTTTTCTGGAAAGTTCACAAAGTCTGGCCATCCCAGGATGTTTTTACTCTAGTTATTCAGTGACTGGAGACGACAAGAGGCTGTCCTTCTAGAGAGATCACATTATCTGTGTTTGACAAAGCCCCCTTCTCTTCCTTCTTAGACCCCTTCCTTGTCCTGTCGTTTACTAACTTGTGTGTGGTAAGGTGGCTATCTTAGCTTAATAGATTCGCTAGTTAGGATCACAGCTGCCTTTCTTACCTGGCCCTAGATAAATAGGTGAGTAAACTCGAAGAGAAGGAGAGCTATTCTTATATCTAACACATATCCCAAGATGATTTGATGCACACTTAGAACTGAGAAACAAGTACCCCGACTTGATCTCCACGCCAGGAGGAAATGAATTGGGATGACAGCTAATCTGACCCAATTGATGGAGGATGTCCCAAAAGAAGTTCAATGTTAATTAAACTCATAGGCAGAATCAGGCCACTCTTCTAAAGCAAACACCTAAGTGGCGTAAGGTATTAATAAACTCCCCCCAGGTCCTACTGTGCTGGTAGTGACATCTCGGTCATTGTACTACTGACTATGGTCGTTTTTCTTTCTATGGGGTGATTATAAAAATTGTTTAAATTAGGATCTAAATTTAGTGGTTATAAGGCGTAGGTGACACAGATTTAGTTTATTTGAAGGAAAGGGAAAGAGAGAGAGAGAGAGAGAACAGTTTAAATTAACTTTGGTTTTCTTTCTGTTATTATGACTTCATCCACCTGTAATTGTCTCTCTATAAATCAGCTGTCTTTGCTGCCCACTCCCTGCCGGGATCATATTCTAGGCTATACATACCATCCTCCTGGATTGTTACAAAAGCCAAGTAGCTAGCAAATCAAAACCTGATCTTTTCAATGCAAAGTTGAGAAAAAAAGAGACTCAGTCACCATGCCTTTCTGCTGCATTCAAAGGGATGGTTGGAGACGGGTAATGTTTATTCTTCTCATCACGATAACCAGAACTGCTGACCAGAGGCAATCGAGGAAAGGTTTCTTTTCACCTTACATTCTGGGAGGGATACAGTCCATCCTGGTGGGGAGGTACCACCCTGGTGGGAAGGCACCACAGCAGGAGTATGAGGTGGCCAGTCCCATGGTATCCGCAGTCAGGAAGCAGAGCGTGCACATGAAGTGGGGTGGGGTTATAAAAATCTCAAGGTGTACGCCCACGTATTTCCTTGTATTTCCTCCAGAGAGGTTCTACCTCCTGAACTTCCCCAGCCTTCCCAAACAGCACCACCAGCTATTCAGCCACCTGAGCCTAGACATATGAGGCAGTGGCAAGCCATTCCAGGGATTTGTGATGCCCAGAGAGAGCAGTGGTCATGTCCGACTCTTATTACCCAGGTCTGTCTATTTGGTTGGTTGGTTGGTTGGTTTTAGGTGCCCTGAGTTTGCCTTTTGAATGGCAGTGATGTAGCTTGTAACGTTTCTATCTTTTACCATATTGTTTGTTTGCATTTCATTATTTTGTATGATGTATGTATGTGCATGCACGTGTGTGTGTGTGTTCATGTGTGTTCTTGAGCACACAGAGGCCATAACTTGTGGTACTCACTTATTGCCTGTTGTGTGGGTTCCAGGGGTCAAGCTCGGGTTCTCAGGCTTGGTAGCAAGAACCTTTAACCACGAGGCACCTACCAGCTCTGTTTGTTTATTGAGACAGAGTCTCATGTATTTCAGGCTGGCCTTGAACTTCCTTATGTGGCTTGAACACGGCCATGAACTGCTGATCATCTTGCCTTCCCCTCCCTCCACATTCTGGGAGTCCAGGTGTGTATGGCCACACCCAGTTTATAAGATGCCGGAGCCTGAATACAGGACTTTGTGGACGCCATGCGAGTGCTCTTAACAATAGAGCTTCACGTACAGCCTCTACCATTAATATATTCTTAGGACATTAAATAAACTGCATATTTACATGTGTGATCGCCCACCACTCTTTGTGCCAGAAGAATCTGAAAGAGGAGCATTGGCTGAGAGCTAGGCAGCACGTGACATTCAGAAGTGGACTAGGCACTGGCTCCTCAGGAGGGTTTTGACTGTTATGCGTTGTATGTCAATGAAAACCATTTCTATTCTTAATGGTCTGCTGGCTAAAGGCAGGATGCATTAGGGAAGCGGGTCAGAGTAAAAATGATTGAGGGCTCTGCCAGTTTCTCTTGAGATTATCTTCCATTTAGCAAAAATTTGCATTATCACAGCAGAATTCTAAGGGCATGTATTACAGCATCTTTAAAGAAAACCTATTTTTAAAAGCAATAGAAAGTATGAGTTTCTAATAATTTTAATCTCTTATCAGAATAAAAAAAAAAAAAAGCTTCACACTTGCAGAGAGTTACTTCTAGAGAAGTGTTGTAAGCAGCAGCCGGAGCCCACCTGTCTACTCCTGGCATTCGGAATCAAAGCAGAAAAGAAAAAACCCAAAATTTAAAATACACGAACAGAGTTGGCAATATGAATTAATCTTATACTTCTTTGTGAACTAAAGGCACACTGTAGCATATGCCTTTAATTCCAGTGAAAGACAGGAAGATCCCTGGGATTTGCTGGCCAGGTAATCTCACCTACATGTTGAATTCTAGGCTAATGAGAAACCTGTTTAGATAGATAGATAGATAGATAGATAGATAGATAGATAGATAGATAGATAGATAGATAGATAGATAGACAGACACAGACAAACGTGTACTGTGCCTGAGGAGCAGCAGCCATGGCTGACCACCACCCCTCCTACCTTTCTTGCATACACTTGCACACATCCTCGTGAACGCATATATATCCTCAAAATACAGTAGTGGTTTTGTATCACTGTGCAAATATAGTAATCCAAGGCCAGCCAGCATCAAATAAACAAATATGAAAGTGTACCGTGGTTTTACGATTGTAGATCAGAATTGGAAGGTGTAACGTGTGTGTGGACTCCCCGAGCTTCTCTGCCTGAGTCCTTCATGCACCTGAGTGATGGAGACCATCAGTCGTGCATAGGCTTTGCATTGGGGTGCAGACACCCCGCTCACTTATAATACATGAGAACTGCAACTTGGTGTCTATCTAGCAGTCTTCCTGCACTGAGTTATAGCCCTCCCCCAGAAACCTCCTAACAAGGGGTGAGACTGGCCACTTGCTTCTTCCTGGGAAATAGATTACAATGCCCTGCATGGCAGGAAGTCCAGTAGTCATCCTTTTATAAACCACTCAATCTTTGTTGAAATCCAGGTACATGAAACCCACACAGTGGGCAGTTTCTTATGTTGGTTTAGCTTTAGGACTACTAATCGAGTCTGGCTTTGGATCTGCCTTTAGTTTCTACACGGGATGCATTCTAATGATTGAGTCCGCATACCTGGAGCCGACTTTGTGGACAGAACTTACTTTTCCTTACACAATTTAATGCTGGCTATTGTGCATTAAATGGGCAAGCTGTAATTTACCCCTAGTCACTTGGAATATTAGCAGATTGGCTGTCAAGATGAATGAAGTGGGGCTGGTGCCCAGGCATGAAGGTTCCAATCCAGACCCTTAAGCATCTATATAAAAATCAGGGCATCCCGTTTGCCCTGTAATTCCATTGCTGGGAAAGCAGAGACAGGAGAATCCTTGGGGCATGCTGTCAACTCTCTATAGGGGAATCAGCATACTCGTGGTTCAGTGAGAGACCATGTCTCCAAAACTAAGGTGGAGAGCAATTGAAGATGACATTTGGCTCACCTCTGGCCTCTACACTCATGTGTGCACACACACTCACCAGAAGTGTCACTTCTACATCATCGCGGGAAAAAAAATTGGGTGGGCTTCATAAGCTTTAATATCTTGTATTTACTAAGATTTTAATGCCCTGCCATAGGAGCTGATTTAGTGCCCTCCCTGTAGGAGATGACTATGTTGCTGAGGAATGTAGGGGTGTGGGCACTTGTGTGGGTAAAGGAGAGAGTGAATTACTGAGACAGGAGCTTATCTGTCACAAGGGCCCAGACAGACCTGGTGTCGAAGAATGGATGTATCCTGGGAGTCTCTTCCAATAGTTTCCCACAGCAAAACTTTGAAAGGGTGTTAGTAGCCATGAAGACACTCCCATGTTGCCTGGAAAGTATAAAGCATCTTCCGAAATTACTGATTGGCTTCTCCCGCATTGTGAAGGCACCTGACCGTTGTGCTCACCCAAGGCCTGATGGCTGTTCTGTGTTTGAAATCAGCCTAGGAAGTATGTGTGGTTACCAGTCAGTTCTAAGGTGAGCACTTCCAAAATGACAAAACATGCCCACAGGCTCAGAGCCTCCTCTCCACCCAGGCTAGCGTGGACATGTGTGGAGAACATGAGGGGGGTTGAAGCTAGGGCTCTTTGTATTGTCAGAATTAGAAACTGGAAGGTTTATATCCAAGCTTTGTCTTTGACTTCAATCTAATAAGCCAAAAGTCCTCGTGTGTGTGTGTGTGTGTGTGTGTGTGTGTGTGTGTGTGTGTTCACGCACACACATGTATATGCACCATGTGGAGATTCAATGTTGACCTCGGTTGTCTTCTCAGTCATCCATCTCCTTATTTTTTTTGAGGCAGGATCTCTCCCTCAACCCAGAGCTCATTCTCTTTGCTACACAGATTGTCTGGCCACCAAGCCCCAGGGGTCCTCTGTCTGCCACCCTAGTGCTGGAATTACAAGGCCTCTCGACTACACCTGGGTTTTATCGTAGGCTCTAGGAATCAAACTCGGTCCGTGTACTTGCACAGCAAGCAACTGACTGACTGAACAGTCCCTAGCTCCCAACTTCTGATTCTGTAAGGCAGTGGTTCTCAACCTGTGGGTTGTGATCCCTTTGGGAGTTGAATGACCCTGTTACAGAGATCACCTTAGACCATCATAAAACACAGATATTAACATTATTGATTCATAACAGTAGCAAAAATTAATTATGACATAGCAATGAAAATAATTTTATGGCTTTTCTCTCTTTCTCTTGCCTCTCTCTTACATCTCTTATCTCTTGCCTCTCCCCATTCCCTTCCCCCCTCTCTCCACATGGTCATGGCCGGTCTCTACTTCTCTATTCTCTTCCTCTTTCTGCCTTTCTCTGCCTCTACTACCCTCTTAACTCCCCTCCCCATGCTCTAAATAAACTCTATTTCTATACTATAAAAAAAAAAAAAAAAGAGAAAAGAAAATAAGTTTCTGGTCAGGGGTCATCACAACATGAGGAACTGTGTTAAAGGGTCCCGGCACTAGGAAGACTGAGGACCACTGCTCTAAGAAGATAACGAGTCAGTCTTGGAGACAGATTATCCCATAAGCCAGTGGGCACACTCTTATGGGGAGCAGAGAGATTGCCTTTTAAAACATTGGGATAGGTCTCATTTTGTGTCTCCTTAGATAGGATGATAAAAACATGGATGATAAAGAGACATTTAATAACTCTCAGTATTATGACCGTATATTATAACTTCTTAGGGAGATTATATGTGAAATACATCCCAGATGAACTGAATCAAGATCTTTGGTCTATCTGAACTCTACCTTCTAGAAAGCAGCCAGGTGAATCTCTGAGTGGGGGTGGGGTTGAAGGGCAGGCTATACAAACTTGAGCTAGTTTATCATTTGTGTGTTCTGAGGGCTTGGGATGCCAACCAGGGTGCCCTGAGACTGCCGTGTGGGAGACTTGACCTTGGCTTTATAGATTGCAGAACAAATGAACTCAGCAACTTGGGTGTGACTGCTTAGTTTTCCTCCAAAGAGAGCTGGGACGTTTGGGAGCCTGGGTCTGCTGAAGCTATGTATAGCATGTGAGTAGACTGTGTACTTATTTAAGAGATGGTGAACTCATTCTAAGGTTTAAGTCTGATAAGCCTCCGGTGGCCATGTCAGGGGTGTGTGCATGTGTGTGTTTGCGTGCATGTGCCGATTTCCTTTCACATCTAGATTTTAACCTGATAATCTTAATCTAGTCTAGTTTTTTGTCAGGCTGTCCTATTTCTGCAGAGAGAACACTGGGTGTGGGCCAGCAACCAGCCTGGCTCCTCCCAGGGTAAGGCAGCGGGCCCTCTTGTAGGACATCAGGCATTGAACAATCTTCATTAATGGCTTTTCTCCTGATACTTACTATTGCACCCTGTATTTAAGATAACTTTTGTGACTTGGTGATGGTTTTCTTTACTCTGGAGCCATTTAAGCTGCGACATTTATGTGTATTTCTAGAGATAGTTGACAAAAGTTAGGGCACTCTACGCTGATTATAAAATTCTTTTGTGGCATCCCTGTTCTTTGGCCCTGAGTGGGAGTCTTTTGAGCAGCACCATTCCACACGGAAGAGGTCTACCTCGCAAGTCTCTGCTGATTTCTTTACGTACTATCCAGCTTCTCTTCTTCAAAAGGCTTTCCTCACCTCTCCTGGTGTCAGTTCCTGGTTCCCTGAACCGGAAGGAGCCAGATGACAATCCTCTGTCTGATGAAGCTTCATCCAGATGGGATCTTTTCACAGACTCCTGCCTGTGCCTGCTGACTTATGAGCCAGGATCCTTTATTTTTCTTACCATATACAAATTTTTCAACTATATTTGAGTCTTTTATTAACATGTATCAATTATACATAATTTCATTATCTTTTCATTTATATATATATATATATACATTCAATATATATATAATGAATTTTGACCATAACTCCCCAGTACCTCTCCCCTCAGATCCCATTTTTCCCAACTAGACTCCTTTTTTACTTTGTCTTGTATATGTGTGTGTGTGTGCCTGTGTATATGTGAACGTGTGTATGAACCAGAGTTTACTTGAGGTTGCTAACAGAAACACCATTGAAGAATCAGTCTCTACCTTCCCTATTAATTATTCATTTCATATTTGTCCTCAGGGAAAGATAGAGCTTTATGATCCCCCCCCCCCGGCCCCAGAAATCATTAACTGTTTATCAATACGTAGTGCTCACGAACCCTATCATTAACCTCCCATGATCCTCTGGGTGGGAGCTGGAGAGATGGCTTAGCAGTTAAGACTGTTTGCTGCAGCTGGACATCTCTAGCCCCAACACTTTAGGAAGCAGGAACAGGCCATCTCCGTGAGTTCCAGGCCAGCCGGGGCTCGGCAGTAGGCATTTGGGTCCTACCATATGTGGCAGGTGACTCACAGAGCCTATAACTCTAGCTCCAGGCTATCCAGTGACCACCTCTGGCCTCTGTGGATCCCTACAGACTCATGGAGCATGTGTCTGCCTGCGTACACACACAATTCAAAATAAATCTTCACAGTCTCTCAAGGAGGCGCGAGGCCTTATGAACCATCTCCCCAGCAAACATTATGCAAGCACATCCCACACAGCCACTTGTTAATCTTTAGGAAGGG
Organism: Uromys caudimaculatus; assembly: GCA_028551405.1. NCBI lineage: Eukaryota > Metazoa > Chordata > Mammalia > Rodentia > Muridae > Uromys > Uromys caudimaculatus. Next base: position 60,500,374 of record CM052711.1, on the reverse strand, counting down.
GTGGTGCCTTAGGGAGAAATAAGCTCCTCCCCCCAACAACTGTTGGCTGCTTATCATTTTTCATACATGGGTGGGGCCTCATGAGCCCTTCTCCTACAGTAACCATTCCCTGCCTGTCAATCCGTAGAAAGGGGTGGTGCCTTGTGAGCTCCTCCCCTAAGCGACTGTTAACTGCCTATCCTTTCTCAAGGATGGGCAAGGTCTTATGAGCTCCTTTCTCTTCAAGACGGAATGTTGTCCAGTTTCATCTAGCCCTGGTGACAGCCTAAGAATGATCTGAGGCAGTGAGCCTGTGTAGCAGTCAGTGCTACAGTTCTGGGGACCCATTCTCTCATCTCTCTGGGGTCTCCATTGGCTTAGCAGAGCCCTGCCAGTTCACAGTGCTGGTAGCCAGCTCCAGATTCTTTCTCTTTTCTCCTATTCTGCTCTGAAACCTGTAGGCTGCTGACCTCGAGGGTCTTCTAGGTAAAGGAGGACCTGTCCCTGTTTAAGGTGGTACTTTTCAACTGGGGTCATTAAAAGCCATCATTTGGCCCCATGGGCAGACATTTCCCATTGTGTGTCATAGCTCTCCAGTTGTGACAGTCCTGATGAAGAGTAGTGCTGGAGGGGAGGCTGGAGCTGCTAACCACTCACCTGACAGAGAGCATGACACCCTCTCCAACAAAGTGATCCAGCCTACAAATCTTCCCAAGCCTGGGCCACCTTGGATTAAAGGTCTATTTCAGGCTGAGGGGTTGGGGGGCAGGGCTTGGTGGGTACCGCTTTGCACACGTGTGAGGACCTGAGTGTGAATCTTACATACACATCTGGCAAGTATCTCAGCATCTGGAGGTGGAAGCACTGGGCTCTAGGAGATTTGGCAGATTGACAGGTTGGCCTGGAGAAAGTGCCTGGCATCAACTTTGGGCCTCCACAAGCACACATGTCCACACTCATGTTTTTTGTCTTGGTTCAGGTGTGTACAGCCTGTGGCTTGTAGGCCCTGTGCATCCCAGGAGAAGCATAAATGCAACTCAATACAAAATTGGATACTTTTCCCGTGGGGGTGGGTTGAGACAGGGTTTAATTTGTGTAGCCCTGGCTGTCCTGGCACTCATTCTGTAGACCAGGCTGGCCTCGAACTCAGAGAGAAATACCTGCCTCTGTTAGGATTGAAGGCATGTACCACCACTACCCAGCCAAAACTTACTTAAAATATTATGAGATGTGTGTGTGTGTGTGTCGATTTATTTTGTAACTTATTTTGTGACAACAGGTAAACTTTGCAGATGATGAGGTCTGTTGACGTGTCTGGAGGTTGGGAATGTTTTCAGAATTCTTGAGGCTGCTGTGGTTTGACTCAGCGTGGGTGGGAAGTTCTGTTGAGTGTGAATAATTTATGGTTCTTGTGAGTGGAACTCATGGAACATGGGGCAGTTATAGATGACAAGGTGGTGACAGCTTTGTGCTCGCCCTTTCTCTTGTCTACCTTCCAGTAAAATGTGTACCCAGGAGGCTACATCAGAGAGATGAGACATTCACTCCAAAGTTGTCCTTCCCTGCCCTCCACTTTGTAAGTGGAGATCCAAGATGTGAATTGAATGGCTAGGCAGAGTCAGAGAAAGCAGGGGAGTCAGGAATGTGTCAAGATCTTTAAAAACATTTTATTTTTAAGTTACATTTATTTGTGGGTTTTTTGTTGGGGGAGGTATATGTGGCAGTCAGAGGAAAACTTGCCGGAGCTGGGTCTCATTGCACTCTATGGTTCCTGGCGGTCAAACTCCGGTTACCAGCCTCCGCAAGCACCTTTGCCCACTGGGCCTTCTCTAGCCCTGAAATTAGATGTAAGACAAAATATAAAACACCTGTGGATACTCCAGAACCTTTGAAAACTCATTTGGAACACAGTGGGAAAACCAGAAGCTTGGTTCTCTAGACTCAGCCCTAGTCACCCAGGTTTCACAGTGTTGTGTGGTTTTTGAATGTTCTGCATTTTAGCAGAATAAAGCTATGAATCAGAGCTTCTGAGTATTTGCTGTATTTAGGCTTTCTCACCATTTTGCTGTCCTTTCTCTGTGGCCATCCTTGTGTGACACTGAAGACTTACAGCTTCCGTAGATGGTTTCTTTCCTTGTTCATTCTCTGCTCTGTAGTTTATATGTGCTGTGTGCGCTCTCGCGCCTTAGATGTTGTCCCTTGGTTCTGTCCATCTTGTTATAAACTTCTTTATCACTGTGTGTGTGCACACACGTGCACCACAGCACACATGAGGAGGTCAAAGGATAACTTCGTAGAGTTGAATCTCTGCTTCCGCCGTTACATGAGTTGAGTTCCGGGGATCAAATCCAGGTTGACTTGATTACAAAGCAAGCTCCTTTACTGTTTGACCACCTGTCTCCTTGGCTTCCTGTTCTTTGAGATAGGATCCCTCACTTTCCCAGAGCTTAGCAATTTGGCTAGGCTGGCTGGAGAGTGAGCCCTAGGGGTCACTTATCTTCACTTTGCTGTGCTGGAATCAACACATGTACCACTGCCCCTGGCTTTTTACTGTGGGTTCTGGGGAATCAAATAGAGATCCTAATGCCTGCAAAGCCATCTGGGCCATCTCCCCAGCCCCAGAATTCCTTCCCTTTGGAAACTCACAGAGCCTATAGGAAAGTTGAAGCAAGACTGGGTTGTTGAACAGTAGATAAGGTCCCCAAGAATTTCCTTTGGTAATTCAAGGAGGATGAGTTCTGCTACTCTGGGGACCTGGAAGGATTTATGCAGGAGGTGAGGTCAAGACACTGGAGATGTGAGTGTGGATTTCAAAGCTAACATAGGCAAGCACAGACGGTTTCAGGAATCCAGAATGTTATTGGAGAGAATGAAGATAAAGGCAGGTCTGTCAGCCAAGGTTAAAGATAGATAGGAAGCCAGTCAGATAGTAACACAGTTCTGACAGAAGCATGAACTTGATGGAATTGTATGATGTTGTCTGTGGTGTGCAGCGTTGACTGGTGGGGCTCTGGGCTGGTGCTGACTTCACTGCTGAATGAATGACTGTCTCTAGCTTTAACCATGCTCTCTAGGGCCAGGGGCTGACCTAAGAGATGGGACCGTCAGAGACATTGGGCAGGTGTTGCAAGACTTGCTTGATCAGTGTGGTTCTCAATGCTGTGGACTGGGCAGTTTCTGAAATGTCCTCACCCTAGTAGCCTCTGCCAGGCAGGGTATGCCAGGAGCCTAGGCTATGGGGTTGATGCTGGGGTCTGAAGAGTGGCCATGTCTGGGAAACTGGAAGCAAATGGCAGCATGAATGCTCTATGGCTAGGCCTGTGGTCAGCCCTTCATGATGATACAGTGTGCTCATGTCTGGACCGTGGAAGATGGGGACGGAGGCTGCTGTAGACCTGAGAGGTCTATTTGCTGCTGTAAACAGAGCTCCAATCCCCACCTTCAGATTTTGAGGGGGGCTCTTTTTTTCTGATCAGTGTTGGTCTGAGTTCTTTCTATTGCATGTCAGTTACTGCTGATCATCAAGCTCTTCCATGGGACCAAGATTGAGGGTGTTCTTCTAAGGCCTCTCTTTATCCTACTGCTTCTCTGATGTTTGAGTGTGTCTCTTAGGTAAGACCCCTGAAGTTAGAACTTCTGTCTTCCTAATGGGAATCATGGTGGTGAATTCTAACATGATTCTCTGTGTGTGCTGACAGAGTTTCCTTTATTGTACATTTTTGCGTTCTATGAGAGCAAAGACTGTTCCTGGAAATTCTATAGTTGTTTATGATTAGAGCCATCAAGTGCTCCGAATTTCCTTTAGCTAAGGCTTTAGACTCCAAATGTGTACCTCTCTAAGTGTCTCGATTCTTTTCCTGGACAAAGCTTGGCTCACCGTCTGTCATGGTAGAGAGGTCAGGATCACAGAAACCTAAAGCAGCCAATCACAGTCCCATCCACAGTTAGAGACAGAGAGCAGTGGATGCCAGCTTAATTCGTCCATTTTATACAGCCCAGGGAATGGTTTACCCACAGTTAAGAAGAGTCTTCTCACACCAATCAGTGTATGAGAGAATTCTCCTGAGGCCCAACTCCTAGGCAGTTATACATCCTGCCCTGTTGACAGTGAAAAGAAGCCTCTCACTGAACTGGAATAATTTCAAGTAGGCTGGCTTAGCCAACATTTAACTCCGAGAGTATACCATCTGGGTGGTTCTGATCTTTCTAAAGCAAAGGTCAGAAGCCTTTGACCTTCTATCAGAGCCCTAGGCTTTGCTGTAGTTCTTGCTCTTGCCTTTCCTGTGTCTTAAACCCTGTTACAGCCTTCATCAACCTCTCCAGTAGGCTCAAGTGAGAAAGGAGAGTGGGTGGGACTTCCTGCTGCAAGGTTAGAGGTAACTGTGTTATCAGTTCAAGATCTGTCCTAAAATACTCAAAGAAAATTACCAGAAGGCCCCCTTTTGGGTATGGCACCCAGCTAACATGGCCTGGGAAAGTTCCCTCAGGTCTGAGGTGAATGAGCGTAGGTTATCTAGAAGGAAAGGCTGTTTCGTATACTGGGGGAATGCTTTTCAGAGTATTAGCCCCATGAGGCTGGGAGCTCCATCTTGTTCACACTTAGTCCCCAGGGCCTGGGGACAGCAAGTACTCAGTGTGTATGTACTTGCCAACCACATAGAGAAAGAAATGATGGAGGATCCCGTGCTGCTGGCCGCCATTTAGAAGGCCTTAGTATAGTGCCATCATTCCTTCGAGACATGCCGTGTAGCCGTCAGAGTTTTTAATGGGTATGGGTGTTTTGCCTGTGTGTTTGTCTGTGCATCATATGTGTGCCTGGCACCTTGGAGGGCAGAAGAGGCTATCAGACCATTTTTTTTGTCATCATCTGCCTGTTTGTCTTTCTTAATTTCCTTCTGTCTTTCTTTCTTTGTTTATTTCTTTGTTTCGTTCCTTCTACTTATTTTGTATGTGTGTGTCCTGTTCAAATATGTATGGGCATACATGGGTGCAGCTGCATGTGAAGACCCAAGGTTGATAGCATCCTCCACTGGATTTATTGTGGCAGAGTCTCTCAGCTGAACTCAGCCTGCCAATTTGTTTAGTCTTCGCTAACCAGCTTGCTTGGGAATCCCCTTTCTCAGTCTCCAAAGTGCTGGAGTACAGGTGGCTCACCTACCCAGTTTTACATGTCTGCTCCTACCTATACTTTCACAGAACATAAGGTCTTTACCCACTGAGGCATCTGGCTGATTTCCCATTTGGGGGGCAGGGACAGGATCTCATGTGAACCAGAATAGCCTGGAACTCCCCATGTAACCAAAGATAACCTTCACTTCCTGATCCTCCTGCCTTCGCCTACTACTGGGCACTCTGGGGCTTTGCACGCCCTAGGAAGTATTATACCGACTGAGCTGTATCCCCAGGCCCGGCCTTGATTTTCTCTGTGCATACCCATCAGCCCATCTGCAACTTCTCCTCAGGCCCTCCTTGCTAAGAAACCCCAGGAGAGGGAGCACTGGGCCTGTCTGCTGTTATCAGGCGGGAGATGAACACCTTCGCATTGAAACTCTGCCCTAGAACTTTTCATTTTGCCTACTTTTCATTTTGCCTCATGACGGCAGTGAAAGTGAGAACCACAGAGAAGCAGGCACTCGGTGCCTCGGGCTTCCTGTGCAGCAGGCATGCAAGCCTGTAAAGTGCAGCTTTTGTTCCGGACAGCTAAGGCAAGGGGCTGGGGGGGGGGGGGGTGAAGCTTGGTGACAGAACAGATTCTGAGCGAGCGTGCACTCTGGCTTCTTTCTCTCTCGGTGCTCGGGGAGGGCACCTGGCAGAGTCATTTACCTTGGAACAATGATGGTGAAATCCAGCCATGCTTAAGTAATGCAGGACCACCCCCTCTCCTTCTTAGCACCCCCTGAGAACACATCCTCTTTCTTGAACACCTCTGAAATCGTATGTACAAACTTTGCTCCAAGCGCATAATGACTAAGCTCAAGTTACCCAAGCACCAAGTACAAAGTTGACCCCTACCACCCCCCACATGGTTTTTTGCTGACATTCGGTGACATATCCTTCCCTTTCCTTTGTACCTTGCAAAACAAGCTTCCTGTTTTGAACTAGGTCTAGAAGGCGAACTGCCCTAGTACACCTGTGCCCACATGCTGGGATGCACACTTCCCTCAGTGTATTTGTACAGCTTTCTGTTGCTGTACCAGACTTCTCGTCTAGGCTCCCAGGTCCCACACATCAGCCTAAAGTGTTGACTCAGCACATGAAGCCAAGAAGTGAGCAGGCACTTCATGGAGAGCTACCTCAGTACAATTACAGATCCTGATTGTTGTGCTTTTTTCAACCACATTGCTAACTGTCCTCCTCCTCCACAGCAGAATGGAAGCCCGGCAAGGAGATCAGCTGACTCAGGAGCCGGAGTGAGAGCCACGCACTCTCCGCCCCAGCAAGCACCATGAACTTGCCTTGCCCCTCTGCTTGTTGAGAGCCAAGGGAATGGTACATTGCTAGAGAGATGGCTTTCTTTTCTCCCTGGAAGTTGTCCTCTCAGAAGCTGGGCTTTTTTCTGGTGACTTTCGGCTTCATATGGGGGATGATGCTTCTGCACTTCACCATCCAGCAGCGAACTCAGCCCGAGAGCAGCTCCATGTTACGGGAGCAGATCCTTGACCTCAGCAAAAGGTACATTAAGGCTCTGGCAGAAGAAAACAGGAACGTGGTGGATGGACCATACGCTGGTGTCATGACAGCCTATGGTGAGTGAGGGGACATGGGGTGATGGGTTGCTCCATGGAGCATGCCTGAGCTTTGGAGGGACCCCAGAAGTTCCCACATGTGGGCTTGCTGTGTTTTCCTGGGCAGGGGTTACAGTTCTTTTTGTATGTGCATCGTTTTCATATATGTATTTCTATATGTGCGTGTGGGTGTGCATGGGCCAGAAGTTGGCGGATAACCTCAGCTGTGAGTCCTTATATTTTTACCTTGTCTGTAACAAAATGTCTTGTTGGCAGCTGCATGCCAGGCTAGCTGCCTCATAAACTCCTGAGGGATTATCTTGCCCCTGCCTTCCATCTCTGTATAGGCACACTATACACACTGGGATTCTATATGCATGCTAGGTGGGATCAGGGGATCTGAACTCAGGTCCTTACACTTGTCTAGCAAGCTCTTTTACTTACGGAGCCAACTCCCCAGCCCATAGCTGTACTTTTTTTTTTTTTACATTTTGAATTCAAATTTAAATATTATTGTTTATTTAGACACAGTTCATCAGATAAGAGTTTACTGGTCTCTGCCTCCTGCAATGTGGCTATCACTCATTTAAACACAACTTTCTCTATTGTACCAACTAGAGAAATTCTTTTAGTTTTAATTGTACTCTTGCCACATGCCTGTTTTGCCAGTAATTGGAGCAAATATGTGATCCTGAGATCTTTCCTTACATTTCTCTGTAAATGTTCCCTTTTGTTAGCAGAAATAGCTATTTTTTTTCCTCCTTTTTTATTTTTGATACTTTATATACATTTCCAATGTTTCCCCTTTTCTGAGTCTCCTCTTTGGATACCCCCCATCCCCTCCCCAACCC
>CM052711.1:60459200-60492319 GCA_028551405.1 Uromys caudimaculatus | reverse complement strand
GGGGAGCTGTCCCTCAGGGTCCGCTCTGGGGTGCAGAATGGAATCAGAAGGATCTTGTACCCAGCTGTCCCTTGTTTCCTATGCCCCAAAGGTTCTGTAAAGGTCTCTCTTGATCCAGAAGTGGTGGTTTTGCCTGTGCTCAAAGGTGTGTCAGCACTTCTGGGATTCTCTGTTCACGTGGAGCCTTGTGGCCCAGGCTGAGGTCCCCAGGCACCAGTGTAAATCGGAAAGTTCACAGTTTTTCTGTCCCTGGGTTCTCAGGCCCCGGATCCCTGCAGATCAGGGCGGGTCTGGGCGAGAGGTGCTGCTCCCCTCAACCCCACTCATGGCCCTTCCAAGATCCTGTGAGGTTACCTTTTTAAGGCACTCGTTGGCTACTGACTCCTGGTGTCCCAGGCAGAGGTTTCCCCCTTTCTACGGCGCTCGTTGGCTACCGACTCCTGGTGTCCCAGGCAGAGGTTTCCCCCTGCAAGTGAGATCCGGAAGTTTCGGAGTTTTTCTGTCCCCGAGTTCTCAGTCCCCGGATCCTGGCAGATCCGGGCGGGTCTGGGCGAGAGGTGCTGCTCCCCTCAGCCCCACTCACGGCCTTTCCAGGCTCCTGGGGGGGCACCCCTCTCCAGTGCTCGATGGCTACCGACTCCTGGCGGCTCAGACAGAGCCATAGCTGTATTTTGAGAGAGGTAAAGCAGTACTCTTTGTGGGACTCTACACTCCTGTACACACAGACACCCCCAGACCTGCCACTCAGAGCACCCGAGCTCTCTGGCTTGTATTTGCAGCCAGTCCCCACTCTGTCAACATATTTCTAGACTGTGATCACAGGAGTGCGTTCAGGAAGTGCAGACAAACATTTTCATTATCTGTCCTTAAACAAAATGTAATTAGATACAGTGGGGAGGAGGATGTTTCAGATGCCGTTAAGGTCAGTGTTGAGCTAATAAACTGCCCTGAACCATTAATGTTTGATTTCCCAGACTTTATTGCTTTTGTCTTTAACTGTGCTCAACTCCAGGTTCCTCATGCTTTTTAAAACTTCACATGAGGGTTGCGAAGAGAGCTTAGCTTGCCTAACATGCATGGTTCAATCTGGGCATGGTGGCACAGGTCTGAAACCCCAGCATTGTCATGCTAGGGCAGGGAGATCTGATGTTCAGGGTCAACCTCATCTATGTAGGATGTTTGAAGCTGGCCTAGTTAAATGAGACACTGTTTACGTACACACACACACATATATACATATATATATATATATACATACACACACATATATATGTATGTGTGTATAATATGTAATATAAAATATAATATATAATTTTAGATATATAAAATAATTATACGAAATTTATTTTACTTTTTTAAAGTAAAAGTTATGCTTAGAAAACAACTGAAGGCATAGGCAGGAAAACAAAAGATAAAAATCACATAAAAGTGTCCTCTGTGCAATGTACACAATTAGCATTTAGTATATAACTTCACAATAGATTTTTCTGTATTATTCTTTTTTACTATTTTTGTGTGTGCATTTCCATTCATGCAGCTGGGTGCATGCACCACTGCGCACAGTGGCGCCCAGAGCTGGTTCCACCACACAGGGATGGAACTTGCAGAATCACGCTCGCATGGCTAGTGCCTATCCTCTCTGAGCCATCTTGTCTGACCCTGATGGTGACAGACTGCACATACAGACACTTACAAAGTGGAATTTGGGTCACAGTGTCTTGGAGATTTTGCCTTCCAGGATGTGCTGTGGTCACTGAGGATCCAGAATGACCTGGTTTTCTAGAGGGTGAGCTCTTGTTAGTTGTCAAAGGGGAAATGGAGCCATCGAACCCAGTCTTGAGAGGGCCTAGTGTTTGGGCCTTTTGCTATAGATGGCATGCTAGGGTGGTGGAGGAGAGCTGGTGCTCCGCTTTGCAGCCTAGTCAAAGCCATGCCCTCGATTCATGAAGCTGTAGGCTCAGCTTGGGCAGCTGGAGTACAGACACGGGAAATCATACGTTCCACAGAAACTTGGTTCTGTAGTGTATGTGTCTATGAAGAAAAGGTTGCTACCGCTCAGGAGCTCCGATGTTCTTTCTCAGTTCTTAGGATCAGAGTGGTCACACAATGTGCTTTTAATGTATCTCTTCAAGATTTATCAGCAGTAGTCTTGGGGGGATGGCTCAGTTGGCAAAGTGCTTACCATGCAACCATGAGGACCTGAGTTTGACTCCCCAGCGTCCATGTAAAAAGTCAATGTTACCAGGCACTGGCTTTTCACATGTCTAAATAAAATGCCTTTTTAAATGTAATGTGTTAAAGCCATGAAGTTCCGCTTTGTGTGCCACTGTCCAACAACAAACACTAGGTATCCAGCCACACAAGACAGATGACTCAGTGACTTGACCTATATGGTCTATCAGCCTGAGAGATCAGTTACCACCCGAGAGAACAGAAAAGCACGGGATGTTAGTGTTGCGTAAGTGTGATGTGACCTGTGGTAGACGCTGTCTTAAAGGTTATGATTCTACATGTAGCTTGTATACGTTTGTCGGGAAAGGACAGCAGCTTAGCAGTTTCCTCTAAATACAGTTTGTCAAACCTTTTTCATAGGCAAGGCAAACACATGAGTTATATATTTATAGACTTGTGGGTTTACCAGTTGTGTTGCTAAATAACTCAGAGATTAGGCTTCCTCAATATTCTAGAGAAAATACACCTGATCTTAGCTTTTTAGGTGTGTGTGTGTGTGTGTGTGTGTGTGTGTGTGTGTGTGTGTATGTGTGTGTGTGTGTGTGTGTGGTGTGTGTGTGTGATATAAAGGGAACCCAGGAAATAGCTTACCAGAGGACCTGTATTCAATCCTCAGAAACCATGTTTTAAAAAAAATTCAAGCATAGTTTGAGTGCTTGTTTTAATCCCAGCACTCGGGAGGCACTTAGTTAGCTAACCAACTAAGCCTACTTACTGACCTCCAGACCATGGGTGACCCTGTGTCAAACAAAAACAAACAACGTGGGTAGTGTTTGGGGAATGGCAGTTGAGGGTATTCTCTGGTTCTCTCCACATGCACATGTGTGCACCCATACACACAAGTATGTTCATACACACACACACACACACACTAATCTTGTGTTGGAATTTTAGCCATGTGCTTGTCATCGCAGGACACTGCATCTCTAAGAGCCCGGAGGAGTTATTTATTCCAGTTCTTCCCTTTTCCAGATGCTCCTTACTGAGGTAATCATTCTATTCCCCCACCTACCAGCAAACACTGAAATGGGAGTCATCAGCAAGTCTCACATGCTTTCCTTCCGTCACGTTGACATACCAATAAAAGTGGTTTTTGGAGCTGAGTTTCTGGAACTTACTAGAGTGTGTGTGCTTGAGGTATTTGGGACGATCCTGTGATGAGGTCTACTGAGACAGGGTTTCCTGGTCCTGTTGATGTTTTAGGTTAGATAAATCTACTTCAGTACAATTTTACTTACATGGTGTTTTAATTTTCTTCTGTTGCTGCTTTGGTCATAAATTGCACTCTGACCAAAGGCGACTTAGGGAAGAAAAGAATTTATTTGGCTTACACTAAGATCAGAGTCCAATCTATTATTGAGGGAAGTGGAGGCAGTAACCTGGATGAAAGAACATTGCTTGCTAGGTCACTCCCTGACTTGGTGCCTGGCTCCCTCATGGACTATCATTAGGTAGCTTAATTATACAGCTTAGGATCTCCTGCTACAGGGGGGCGGGGGGGTATTTGTCAAAATTACCCAAATGTATTATGTATAAGTATGAATTGTCAGAGTATAGAAAATGACACCTCTCATCCCATTCCCATATGGGAAGAGTCAGAGGATCTTGGTATGCCATGAATAGAGCTTTGGTGTTTGACAAATTTGAATAGTTGATTTCTAAGTGATTCCTGCTTCATTGGAATCCTGCTTATAGATCCTAGAACAGTGTTGAGCAAGGTTTGGCCTGTGGACTAAATTCAGACTGCTGCTTAATGGTATAAAATTTTATTGGAACATGGGCACTCACAATTGTTTATAACAGATTCAATTACTTAGAAACATGGTGACACCAACATTCCTTTCACACAACTGAAACTTCTGAAACCTTCTCCAATCACCCTAGCCTATTCTCTGGTCACACCCTTTAGGGATTCAACAGCTACCCAGGATTCTTTTGATTCGAGAAAGTCAGTGACCTACAGCTTGTGGCCGATTCCTCCTTGCTGCCCAATTTTGTAAAGAAAGTTTGTGAGGATACAAGTGTCCTAGTCACTGCAGGAGATGGATGAAGCTGTATCCAAGGTCACACACATTCAGGCCTCAGCCTAGTCCATTATGATTTTAACACAAAATATGTATGTGACAGAAATATTATCTCCACGTCAGCAAACTTTGCAGTACAGGTTAACTGTTCTGGAAGTCTGGATTTGGGCATGAGAGGCTTCAACCTCTCATCCATCAACAGCTCCTTCCTACCCATGTCCCCAGTTTCCTGTCTTTCTATCTTGATTCGGTTCTTGAGGAATAAGAAACAGAGACCAGAATGAAGAGAGACTTCTGAACTCCTCTGGGACTCGGTCATTCATATGTATTGCTGGAAAGTTCCCAGCAGCCTGTGCAGAACAGTGGGAGCATTCATCCTTGGGGTGCAGGGGTGTGGGCTCCTGCCTCCCAACCACACCTGCTTACCTCAGGCCAGCACAGCATGGGCTGGGCCTGTTGGGGTCATAGTTGTTGTCATTCACTTCAGTCAATGCTTTTCTTGTTTCTGAGGTGACCCAATCTTTCTCAGGCTGCTTGACCTACATTCCCAACCCCGGTGGTGCTCTCTTACTTAAGACCAGGCCTGGGCTATTTCCATGCTCTCATTTGAGAATTCAGTACAGTGCTCTCCCCTCTGCAGTCCAACTACACCTTAGTGACCCTGTCTTGTCCTCCTGCCTCGCTGGACACTGGCATACTTTACTCCAGGGAAGTTCCTAGTTTAGACTAACACGGCTGTGAGCTTCTCTTTAGCTCACTCCTACCCACAGACCACTTTCGTGGTCTCTCTTGGCCTCTAGGTTCTGTGGCCTGTTTTGTCTTGTACTCTGCTGGCTTCTGGCTGCTGAGCTTTTTAGGCCTGAACTGTCCATTTGACGTCATCCTTAGAGACTGGCTTGTTGTTAGGTCTATCTTTGCTGGCTGGTGTGCCCTAAGCAGCTTTCCTGCTTACAGTGGGAGAAGAATTCTTCTATTCCCGTGAATGCCCTGCCCTTCATAATAGCAGGGGAAGGTCAGGAGCAATCATGTCTTCCTTGAAGAAAAATGGCAAAAGGGGAATTTGGTTTATAAAAAAGTAAAAATAAATAAAAGTCCTGGAGGGGTCAGAGAGATGGCTCAGCAATTAAGAGTTTTCTGATCTTCCAGCATCCTCACTTGGTGGCTTACAACCATCTATAACCCCAGCTCTAGAGGATCCAGTGTCCCCCTCTGGCCTCTGAAGACGCCTGCATTCAAGTATCATACCTACACCTATACACACACACACACACACACACACACACACACACACACACACACAGGCACACACATGCACACAGGCACCTTTAAAATAAAAATCCCCAAGGGACTTTGCCTTGAGTAGTGAGAGAAGCCACCTCTCCTGAAGTGTGTCTTTTAATTAATGTATTTGAATTATACAGACTATTAGATTTCATTATGATAGTTTTAGACAACGTTTGGTTCTCCTCCCCTCTTCCTCATGCTTCTGTTTCCCCTTGTCCCTCCCCACCCCCACCCCACTGCCTCCTTTCTGCCTTCAGGTCACCTATGTCTGCTGCCCTTCCCCCACCTTCAACACCTCCTCCTCCATGATCCCCTTTCCAGTTTCATAGCCTACACTCACATGCACACATTCTCTCTCTCTCTCTCTCTCTCTCTCTCTCTCTCTCTCTCTCTCTCTCAAACACACACACACACACACACACACACACATTAATACATACACGCACACAGACACTCACACATACATTAAAAGTTAGGTTCTGTATTTGGGGGAAGACATAGTATTTGTCTTTCTGAGTCTACATCACTGCACTGAATGCAGTAATATCCAGATCCACTTACTGTCCCATGATTTCCATGTTTCTTTACAGCTGGATGAATGAAATCTCGTGTATGCATGCCCTGTTTCTATTATCTATTCATGTGTTTGATGGACATCTAATAAACCGGGCAGTGCAAGTGTCTCTGTGGTCTTGGGATAGAGTCCTGGGAGTGTTTTTGCAGCTGAAGGACAAAAGGGGGAGGTTTGGGCAGAGCATGCCCAGCAGGAGACAGATGCACACTGGGGATACCGGAGGACCCACCTGCTGTGAGGTACAAGGCCCAGTGTGAATGTGTGGAAGAGAGAGGTGCTGTGGAAATGAATGCTGGAGGTGCCCCTGGTGCCCCTTGGAGGACTAGATGGTGGGTGACAGTCAGGTGAGGGCTCTGGGCTCTGGTCAGCAGTCTGGACTGAGCAGCCCTAAGTGCTTTGGGCTGGTGGTGCCTCCCCAATCTGGATTTATATGTCTAGGATGTTGGCTCCACCCTGCACTGCACACCCCGAGATGACTTTCTGAGCTGCACGTAAGAGCTTTTACAAGGCTTCTCTTTCCATTGTCCTAGGAGAAAAAAAGAGGCGTGGTGAGACCAAGTAGCCAGTCTGGAAAAGTGTCTCCCCCCTCCCTTTTTGTCTTCTTGCCTCTCTTGTTACCAATAGAACCAAGGGAACTGTCACACGAGGGCTAGGACTTTTGTGGAGTGTCCTTGGAAACCACCATGGTAGAAGCAGATAGTCCCTGCCCTTGAAGGAAAAACACATTGTTACAGCAGCAGGACTGGGAAGAAGAAGGTAGGCTCCAGGACTTGTCCCAGGAGCCCTTGCTCTCTGCCCAAGGACGTAGCTGGTGTGGTTAGGGGAGGACTGCTTGGCCCCCTTGGCATCTTAAAGTGGACATCTTTGGGGGCTTGGGGCGTTTCCTGCTGTGCTGTGCTGGACACTCAGCCACACAACACAGTTCTGTCAAAGGGAGGCCAAGCTCTGGAACACATCAGCCCAGATTGAGGAGACAGCCAGCATGGTGTGTGGGGAGGTTGGTGTGTGTGTGTGTGTGTGTGTGTGTGTGAGAGAGAGAGAGAGAGAGAGAGAGAGAGAGAGAGAGAGAGAGAGAGAGAGAGAGAGAGAGAATATGGGGCCCACCCTTCTCCCACATTGGGCTTGAGGAAGGGATGCATCACAGGACTCTTCTCCTTATCTGGTGTTCTGAGCCTGCCATGGTCCTGTCTCTTTTCACACCCGTGTCACCTTGCCTTCTTCCTCTCAGAACAAGCTGGGCAGACCTCACACCACAGTGTTCCAGCCCTCAGGAGTTCCCTGCTTTCCTCACTCTTGTTCTGGGTCTTGGATGAGTGTTTTCCAGTGTTCTGCTTCTATATCTTCTTTACTCCCTCCTCGCTCATTCTCAGTTTCTGAGAAGTCTGCCAGACCTCCTCACAGGAGGGGTTCCCCCCACTCCCATCATGGTCTTTCCTAACCTCAGACCACCTAACAGCATGGATTCATTGTCCTCGCAGGCCATTCTCACCCTTGTGGACAGACAGCACAAACGCTTCTGGTCTCTGTTTCCAGGCTTTGCCAAGCACATAGTAGGAGCTAGAAATGAATAGTGACCCCCCATCCCCCACTACCACAGGTTCTGTGTCTATCTGTGTGGTATCCTGGCAGCTGGGATGACTGAGAATCACAGTCCTGTTTTTAACAAGGCAGGAAGTGAAAGAAATTCCATGTAGGCTCCACATCCAGGATGCTCCAAGTAGTTATTATGGGGGACCTTGATATGGCAACTGTTTATTGTCAGAAGCTCTTAGAGACCGTTTTCCATGTGGGTTGGAAGATGAGCCTGCTCCATGCCAGATGTGTGACTTTGGGCAAGCAACGAACCTCAGGATGTAATGGATATGACCTCCCTCAACTCATGGCACAGCTATAGGGATCAGAGGGGATAGCATTAATCCCCACACCAAACTGGGTAGGAAATGTTTATTACTGTTACTACCCACACCACCCTGGTTGAACCTCTATCAGTTACCTAGTAGCCGTGGCTTGAGTGGCAGCCATGTTCAACCTTTGGATTCTGTGAGAGCCCTAGTTTCTGTTGCTGTGAAAAAACACTGAGACCAAAAGCAACTTAGGGGAGGAAAAGATTTATTTCAGCTATAGGTTACAGTCCATCATTGAAAGAACTGGACTTAGAAACGAAGAGGCTGCCTAGCGTAGCATTCAGAGAGCTTTTGGTTTAAGTACTACCATGCAAAAAGCAAAGCAATTAAACAAACAAAAAAACCCAAAACAAAACAAAGAAAACCACCCCAAACTAAAAAACCAAAACAGATATGGTGGTGCTCATCTGTCACCCCAACACTAGACAGGCAGAGGCAGGAGGATAAGGAGTCCAAAGTCACCCTCAAAGCCACAAGCTCTGGAGTGAGTTGAGGGCAACAGGGAATACATGAGACTCTGTGGCAGGGGAAAAATCATAGGAGTAAAGCAGTGTGTGCCGTGGAGACGTCTCTGAGAGGTGTCTTCTCACTTGATATTAAAGCTGTCTTCTGAGAGTAGAGATCACTGTACTGTCTGCAAATTTAAAATGGCATTTTATGCTTATGTGACCTGAAGATGGTGTGAATTTTTGTAGAAAATTGAGAGCATATTAGGAAAAATAGAGAATGAAAACTGATAGAAAGCTTTAGTTCCAGTCAGATCTTACCAGTGATAACAAGGATTACTTCTTGCCCGCCTTTCTTTTCTTTCCTTTAAGGTCTCATGTGTCTGAAGCCGACCTAGAACTCACTAGGTAGCCAACGATGACCTCGTGCTTCTGATTCTCTTGCCTCTATGTCCTGGATGCTGGCATTACAGGCGTGCACTGATATACCTAGGTCATGTGGTGCTGGGTGCCCCGCCCAGGGCTTTGTGCATATAGGCAAACTCTCTGCCAACTCAGCCTTCCTCCAATATATATGACCATAGTGTCTTTCCATGGAAAGGGCATTTTAAAATTAATTTTAAAATATGTAAGTGATGGGACTTGACATTCCCGGCAGCCAACGACTCTAGGAGACTGAAGTTAATTCTCTCTTCATTAGCACCTTCCTTTCTCATTAGTGCCCCGTCTTTGCCTGCTCTCTGGTGCTGTGAGCAAGGCTGCTCAGCAGCTCTCTCGTCCATGTTCTGTCTCTCAGGGCAGCCATGGCAGAAAGGGATTTGTGTTAGGAGCCAAGCAGAGAAGGAAATTATTTGGGGCAGTTTGGGTGTAAGTCCTTGGCTCATTGCTTAGTCACTTCTGAAACATGGTCACTGTCCCTCACAGGTGAATTGCAAGCCTTGGCCTTGCCCAGAACCTTTGACCAACGTTTACAAATCCTTCTTAAAATGGGGCCTGGGAACCAATGCCACAGATGAGTGTTTTGAGTACCAGCAAGCTGAGTAATAACTCCCTGCTTTCGTTTTGTTCCCCTCCCCCCTTTTGCTTGCTCTCGCTTGCTCTCTCTTCCTCCCTCCCTCCTCTTCTTCCTCCTCCTCCCCCTACTCTGTGTGTCTGTGTGTCTGTCTGTCTGTCTATGTGTGTGTGTGTGTGTGTGTCTGTGTGTGTGTGTATTTTAGTGCTTATGTAAGTACATGCCATAGCATACGTGTGGAAATCAGAGGATGAGGACAGCCTCTGGTGATCTTCCTTTTTGTCCTTGTTTGCAGCAGCATGTATTGTCCCCCCACCCCACCCCACCCCCGCCGCCAGTTGGTTGAGCTTCCCAGGATTCTCTTGTCTCTCCCTTCTGTCCTGAAGCAGTAAGTGGAATCCAAGGAGTCATGCATGGCCTAGGGCAGATGGGGTGAGCTCCCATATACAGCCTTTCTTGGTAATTTCCCAAATACTGATTGATTTGATGAGAGAAATCATGGTTTGCCATTCTCTCTTGAGAATCTAGCCAAGAACCCTAATCTATCAGCAGAGTTTCTTCTAAGGATCCTTCTTGGACACCAAGTTGACCTCACTTGACCTAATGCACAACCCCTGCTCACAGAGGTACAGAGAGACTTGCCTTATCAGTACTCGGGATCCTGGTAGCCAACATCAGCCCTCACAAAGATACAGCAATGCTCACTCTTTCTTCATACTGTTCTTGGTTGATCCTTCTAGCCCTTTCTACTGTGTGCTGTCATGGCTTCCCGGAAATGCAAACGTCCAGATGCTCTGAGGGCACCTGTTCTGCTGCAGTCTAATTGATCTCGCACTAACCAAAGAGTCCCAACTTGAAACACAGCAGCGCTCCCTTCCCCAGAGAGCTGTTCTAAATGCTCTCAGCCACACGCTTCGTCCTTATTGTGTACAGTGAATTGTAGGAACATGGAAAATTTGGGTCGTAATGTTGGGCTTCAGTTTTTACCACCAAGGCTTTTGAAGTACAAAGAAAAATGTAAAAGTTCATTAGTAATTAGAAACTGTAATCCTGTTGATGACATACTTTACTGCCACTATAACCGTAAAATACCATGATAAATATAAAAATACACTAGAATTTGGAAGGAATATTTGTGTCCTCATTTTCTTATTAAACTCTATCAGAACGACTCTGCATCACACAGTGTCCTTAAATAAATGGATTACCATTAAATACAATATAACCAAATATTCTGATGTTTGCTTAAAACTGCAATAAAGCTGTTAGCAGTTTTTACACCTTTTTAAAAAGGTGAGAAATGCTTTTATCACCCGGGAAGCTATAATTTACGTGAGGACAATTGTTTGTTCTTGTAGGTGATAGTTGATCTGTTTTGCTAATTTGCTCACATAAAGCTTATTCATCTGTGTGCTGTAGGCTGCTGAGCACTGTGCGTATTTGTAAAAATACAGGCCGGGGCTTTGCATCCTCTTTGTGTGGTCTGTCCCCACTCCTACCCCATCTGTCTGTCTGTCTGTCTCCCCCTTCCTCTTCTTTTTTTCCTCTCTTCCTCTGTCCCATCTCTCTCATTTCTTGTTGTTTAGTATTTCTTCACATGTATGTGTACCACATGAGTGTAATTGCCTATGGGGTTCAGAAAAGGATGTCAGATCTCTTGGAGCTAGAGTTACAGGGGGTTGTACAAGAGCTATCCAGTGTGGGTGCGGCCAACCAAGCTAGGCTTCCTCTGGAAGAGTTGAATGTGCCCTCAACCATTGAGCAATGTCTCCAGCCCCATCTCCTTTGTGCTTGTGTTTCTCTTTAAATAAGACTGAAGAGATGGCTCAGTTGGTAAAGCATTTTCCTTGAATGTGTGAGGACCCGAGTTCAAATCCCCAGAACTCATGTTTGAAAAGAAAGCCACATGTGCCATCTTGTACCCATAAACCCAAGGGACGTGAGATGGGAGGTGAAGCTAGGTGGAGTCCTAGAAGCACACTGGCCAGCAAGCCTAGCTTACGTGCGGTTCCAGGCCAGTGACAGACCCTGTCTCAAACAAAAGAGTAGAGAAGGCTTCTGAGCCACAGGATCTGGGCTGCTCTCTGACCTCCGAATATGTGCTGTGCAACCCATACCAATATGTAGGTCATTTTAATTTTTTTATTTATATATATATATATATATATATATATGTTCTCATATATATATATATATGTTCTCATATATATATATATATATATATATATATGTTAAGTATTTGATAATACTGCTTTGAAATGATGTCTTAGTATTGCTTTAGTTGGAAATCAACTCTTTCTTCTCCATCTATCGAAAAAAGATGGCCACCCCAGTAACGAGTCTAGAGATGCTGAGGGTTTTGGTAGCTTGATCTTCTGCCTCCACCCAAAGGCAGGTGTACAAAGCCAGATTCTTACTAATTTTTTTCTTTGTGCATGTGTGTATCTGTACACGTGTGTGTACATATGTATGAAGTCTACAAATTCCAGGCTGGTTTCTTCTTCTGTTGCTCTCTGCTGTGTTATTTGAAATAAGGTCTGTCAGTGAACTTGGACCATAGGTTCAGAAGCTGCAAGTTAGAAATGCTGGCAGACAGGTCCAAGGTACTTCTGAAGAGGTGGCCTGTCCTACCCAGGCTGTTCCTTAGTTATCTGTCATTGGGAATGAAACAGTTATATAGTCCTTGTGTCTACAGGGTGAGCATATAGGATGTTCTGAGTTAGCTAGGTAGAGTCAGTAGGATGAAGGAGGGGCGTAGACATAGCTAACAGTGATAGTTTGGGAAGGAGCAGCAGTAGCCCTTTCTCCATCTTCCTGTCCTCTCTTACACTGTGTCAGAGTCATAGACCGTTAGTAGAGATGGAAGGTCTCTCTTCGTGACAATCACAAAGTATAGTTTTAGAATCTAGGGAGAATAGATCTTTTTTATCTATGTATTTCTTCCCTATCTCTGTTTGTCTGTTGGTCTGTCTGCCTGCCTCCTCCCCTCTGTCTCTGTCTCTCTCTGTCTCTGTCTCTCTCTGTCTCTCTCTGTCTCTCTGTCTCTGTCTCTGTCTGTCTCTCTCTCTGTGTGGAGGGGGGGGTCCAAGAGGTCAACATTGTGTATCTTCTTCAGTGGTACTCGACATTTTTGTTTGTTTGTTTTGAGACAGGATATCTCACTGAACCTGGAGCTGGCTAGTAAGGTGCAGGGATTTACTTCTCTCTACTTCCCTAGTGCTGGTATCTGTGGGCATGTGCCACCATGCCCAGCTTTGTATCTGGGTACCAGGAGCTTAACTCAGGGCCTCCAGCTTGCAGAGCAGGTAATTTTGCATCTGAGCCATGTCCCAAGCCTGAGCATATCCTCTTAGTTGATAGTGTGACTGTTGTTGTTTGGTTGGTTGTTTTTTTTTGTTTGTTTGTTTTGGTTTGGTTTTTTTTGGTTTTTTTTTTTTTGTCCTACCTAGAATGTGTTCTGCCATGGCTATCACCAATTAACTCTATTAGGGACTGGCTCTCTCGTCCTGCAGCTTTGAAAGCACGGCTCCAGAAGGCTCCCCGCCCTTGAGAGCCCATCCATATTAGCTCATTTTCTGTTCCCTTTCCTGGAGGAGGAAGGAAACCACCTCCTTTCTTCTCCCCCTTGTGTTTGCAGCAGTGGCTCTGGTAAGCTTACGGATCCCTCTCACTCTTGCGTTAGTGAGTGTAAAACCCTTCCTCTGATATGCTCTTAATGTCCCAAAGGGTGGCTCATGATACACAGGTTTAGAGTATGTCTTTATTCTGTGGTTTCTCTAATGAAGGCGATTTTGGCCCTAGGATATATTCAGCAATGTCAGGACTCCTTTGTATGTTGTCACTTTGTATGTCTCACTGCCTAGTGTCCCATAATGTAGAGTGGTCCCCACACTGACTGTTCTCATAGACTTCCCGTGCTCATCACACACTCACGCGTCTGTTCCACGAGCTTGTTTCTTGACCCAGGTGAAACTTCGTGGAATTGTCTTGACAGTCCAGAGTCTAAGAAAGGGACTCCACTCTCTCGATGTAAGCCCCACAAGAGAATGTCCTTAGCCTTTAGAGTACAACCTTGTCCATACTAGTTTAAAAGGGATTTGTGAACAATGATGACTCTAGTTGTTTTCCCAAATTTGATTATAGTTGATGTCAGGTGCTCCGGCATGGCTGTGAACGTGGAATTATGCCTATCAGTAACCAACAGAAATACACCCCTGTTTGAAAAATCGAATTGTCCAGGAACGTATGGGGAAGTGTTCTCCAGTTGATGGCTGCGGGGGGAGGGAGAATCACTCGCCTTGGAGAGTATTCAAGGCTGTTGTAGGTAGGCAGCTTCACACCCATGCACATATGGACATCACTAATTAGACATAGTGCTGTCAGAAAGAGGGAGGGAGAGAGAGAGAGAGAGAGAGAGAGAGAGAGAGAGAGAGAGAGAGAGAAGGAAGAAGAAGAGGAAGAGGAGGAGGAGGAGGAGGAGGAGGAGGAGGAGGAGGAGGAGGAGGAGGAGGAGGAGGAGACATGAAGTTGTATTGGGGGATACAACCTAAAGAGTTGGAGAGGGGAAGTGTGTGTGGATATGGTCATATGTCATTGCATACATGAGTAAAATTCTAAAAGAATAATACAAATTCTGAGGCCCAAGGATGTGCTTCATTTGGTAGGGTGCTTGCCAGCCACATACAACCCCAGTTCCACATGGAACCAGTTGAGATGGCACACACCTGCAATCTCAGCACTCAGGTGGTAGAGGCAGGAGGATCAGGAGTTCAAGGTCATTATTGACTACATAGTAAGTTCAAGACCAGCCTGGAGTTCCTTAGACCCTGTATCAAATAGGGAAAAAAAGAGATCAGAATAGAATATGCTAGAGAATAAAAATAACAGTAAACTTCATTCCGAAGCTGCTTCGAGGCCCGGCTACACCTTCAGATCATTTCTGGGTGTCGTTAGCCACAGCACCATGTGGAGGAAGGATCCGTGCAGTGTTGAGGTAGGATGGGCCACGGCCAAGGTTTCTCTGTCTGGACCTGTGTCTGGAAATAATCTTACAGCCTCACCCCTTATCAGAATCGCTTTCACACAAACAGACTTGTTTGCTCGAGAGAGCCTGACCTGATTGAAGGCGGTTCCTGCTATCGCTGAGATGTGCTCATTTTATCAGAGGTCATTTGTGCCACTTCAGAAACACTTGACAACTTTTGTGACTTGTTTTGTGGTACTGAGGAAAGTACCCAGAATCTTGTACATATCCTCTCTTGTGGAATGAGCTACATTGCCAGCCCAAATTTCAGTTTTATTCTGTGCATGAGAGAGGAAGAGAGGCGGAAAGAACATGTCCAGACTGTGTCATTGTTTGCTGTGTCCCCCCTTGTGTGTGTGTGTGTGTGTGTGTGTGTGTGTGTGTGTGTGTGCGCGCGCGCATGTGTGAGTGGGCAGATCAGAGGACGATGCTGGGCGTCCTGCTCCCTCCTTTCTCCATCTTATTCTCTTGGGGTAAGGTTTCTCACTGAACCCAGAGCCATGCTGGCAGCCATGCTGGATAACTTCCTTCCCCAGCACTCCACTCCCTAATTCAGGGGGTCACAGGCTTGCATGGCCACACATGGCTTTTTATGTAAGCGTTAAGGGTCTGAACTGAGGTCCTCGTGCTGATGCAGCAGGTGGGATCAGCCACTGGGCCCTCTCACCTGCCTCTGTCCAACCTTTTCACATTGTAGTTCAAAGTGTTCTCCTCTGCTGAGTTCATGCTCAGACACCATACGATAAAGTTATGGAAGAAAATGCTGCCAAAAATATCTCCCAACATTTTACGTTTATGAGTTAG
Organism: Uromys caudimaculatus; assembly: GCA_028551405.1. Lineage (NCBI taxonomy): Eukaryota > Metazoa > Chordata > Mammalia > Rodentia > Muridae > Uromys > Uromys caudimaculatus. The sequence continues at coordinate 60,477,016 of CM052711.1, read as the reverse complement.
CGTTGGGCTCTGTTCATACATACTCTGGGTGCACATAGGCCACAGGTTGGCCATGCGTGGGAGAGCCTGCGGAAGTTTTCAGTTTTCTTTTTTTTTTCCTCGCACAGATCTGAAGAAAACGCTTGCTGTGTTACTGGATAACATCCTGCAGCGCATCGGCAAGCTGGAGTCAAAGGTGGACAATCTGGTCAATGGTACAGGAGCGAATTCCACCAACTCCACCACGGCTGTCCCCAGCCTGGTATCGCTTGAAAAAATTAATGTGGCAGGTAAGGATGGCCGTTCCCTGCCCAGCCATGGGACTGAACCCTTCCTAAAACCACGGCACCAAGGTTCTTACTGGGGCAATAAAAATTCCATAAACTTGACGTGACTGTCGTGAAGGCAAGCTTAACATTTATTTTTAATAACAGATATTGGGGCACTTCTATGATTTTTCTCAGGATAGCTGGTGGATTCTCTGACACCCACGAAGATAAAGGGCTCCTACAATTGAGTTGTGCTGATAAGCTTTAGAACGTAAGGAGCTTAAGGTCGCCCTCAGTTACTCAGTGAATCTGAGGCTCTCCCCGGCTATAAGAGGAAACTAAAACACATAAGGGCCAAAGCTGGAAGAATTTTAACAGACAATAAGGTGGTGTTACTTTGTAACACAGAGCTTGAAAGAAATTCTCAACGGCTGCGGGCAGGTACAAGTGAATGGTTAAACTCAAATGAAAAAAGGAAAAAAAAAAATGGAAGAATTTCTTATTACACAGCTATTACCCTGGCAAGCTGAGAGGAGGCATGAAGCAGGCAGGAGGATCGGGGATTGAAGGTCATCCTCTTGTGGCACAGCCTGGGCTGTGTAAGAGTCTGTCTCAAGAAATAAAACTAAACACTAGGTAGCCAGTGTGATAGATAGAAACCCCCAAATCCTGGAAGTTAAGGTGACTTGCTATTCACTGCCTGTGGTAGTGTCTCTCCCCGCCTTGCTAAGGCAGGGTTGTTACTGTACAGAATGCCTCTGTACATGTGGAGCACCAGACGAGGTGGAAAAACCTAGCCAGGTGCCATGAACATCCGTGGACACTGCCATGTGATTCCCATAGGGATGTATCCTACCTGCCCCCCTCTTAACACTGGAACCACAGACAAGAGAAGGGAAATGGTTAAAAGCAAAACTTATACCAAAGGCGCGTCCACAGCCTGCACTGGGTCCACCTTCAGATCATAACACCTTGGAGCCCACTCCTGGCCTGTTTGTGTGTGAGCCCTGATTCCTCAAAGGGATGACTGTAGTATCCAATGTAGGGCTAGGTGGTGAGGCACTTTGGATAAGTGCTTATGAACCAGCTGTGTGGACTTTTCAAATGTGGCATTCCCTTGCTGTGATTCGAAGGTAAACTCAAGGGGCAGAAGAGATGGGTGTGGCTCAGCTCTTAAGAATACTGTTGCTCCAGGGTCCGCAGTGGAGGAGTTAGAGAAAGGACTGAAGGAGCTGAAGGAATTTGCCACCCCATAGGAAGAACAACAATATCAACCAACCAGACCCCCCAGAGCTCCCAGGGACTAAGCCACCAACCAAGGAGTACACATGGAGGGACTCATGGCTCCAGCTACATATGTAGCAGAGGATGGTCTTGTCCGGCATCAATGGGAGGAGTGGTCCTTGGTCCTGGGAAGGCTCGATGCCCCAGTGTAGGGGAATGCCAGGGTGGGGAGACAGGAGTGAGTGGGCAGGTGGGGGAGCACCCTCATAGAAGCAGGGGTTGCGGGGAACAGGAAAGGGGATAACATTTGAAATATAAATAAAGAAAATATCCAATTAAAAAGAAGTTAATGAAAAAAAAGAATACTGTTGCTCTTCCAGAGGACCTGGGTTTAATTCCCAGCACCCACAGGGTGACTCATAACTGTCTAGAACTCTAGTTCTAGAGGATTTGATGCCCTCTTAGGGCTCCTCAGGCATCTGGCACACACATGGCACACAGACATACATGCAGGCAAAATGCCCCCTGGCATATGTGTGTGTGTGTGTGTGTGTGTGTGTGTGTGTGTGTGTGTGTGTGTGTATGTAGATGTAGATATATATATGTAGATGTAGATATGTACATATATATATATATATATATATGTATATGTATATATTTATAAGATGAAGTTAAGAAGTAGCTATGTTACTTTTGAGTTTTTAAAGACCCAGCTTTAGGGGCTGGGATGGAGCTCAGTTAACAGAGTGCTTACCTGTCACCCAGGAAGCCCTAGTCCTATCCTCAGCACTGCCTAGAACAGGGAGTGGCAGTGAGTGCGCGGCACATCCTCTGTACTTGTGTTTAGGAGGTGGCAGTAGTATGACAGAAACTCAAGGTCCACAGCTCCACTGCCAGTTCCAGGTCACACTGGGATATAATCCGCAAACACCGCCGGTTCCAGGTCACACTGGGATGTAATCCGCAAACACACAAATACATAGAAGCTGCTTCCTCTCCTCGCTTCTTTTCCTGTGACGTGGACCTCTTTTCTCGTGGAGCTGAAAGTGGGAGAGATTTTTCTCTCCCCTTCCCTACTTCTCAGTGTCAAAACAGTGAATGCTTCGCATTAAGCAAGCTGGGTGAATTACCTTTTTCTTTTGGCTTTTTTGCCATTTTGCAAGTTTTAATTCACAAACTATATTTCGAGTAATCTCAGTATCTCACCAAAGTGTTAAAAATAACTTTTAATTACAACACAGAGACAGTGTCATCTGGGCCATAAATCCTGTCTTCCCTGCCATTTCCAGCAGTTTCTGTAATTAGACAAGGAACCCTCCCACTGTGTTGAGCTGCTTATTAATAAGTGGGCGCTGTGCCTCTCCAGGCTCTTCTCTCAATGCCCACTCCCACTGGGGGATGCCTGTGGAGAGCTCCTGACTGACTCCGTCATGCTTCTGTGTCACCTGATTGGAAAGATAAGGTGGTGTCTCCTCCACCTCCTCCTCCCCCCCATTGTGTGTGTGTGTGTGTGTGTGTGTGTGTGTGTGTGTGTGTGTGCGCGCGCGCGCGCGTGCGTGTATGTATATGTGCTATTTATTCTTCTGCATGCCTGTGGAGGTTAGGAGTCAACATTGGATGTCTTCCTCAATTGCTTTCAGTTTTATTTGAGACAGGATCTCTCACTGGCCAGATCCTGATTGGCCCCAAGTTCTCCCCTGTCCCTACCTACCCAGCTCTGAGACCACAGATGCACTTTTATGTGTATGTGTAGTCCTCATGGGCTTGAGACAAGCACTTTACCTACTGAGCCATTTTCTAAGCCCCCAGGATGGTTTTCTTTCTGATTTTAGGTTTGTTGTTCTGTGGTCAGCCCATGATCTGGATAGACTTTTATGCTATCACTCTCTCCCTACTGTGTGACCCTGTGGCCTTTAGCTGTCCTAATTTGCGACCAGGCTATATAGAGAGGCTGCTTTTCCTGAGTGTCAGATCCCAGGGCACAGCATCGTGGGTGAACTCAGGAATGCCATGGTGTAGCTGCTTTCAAATGGGATGCGTGCCGGACCTGGGCACTGTGCTACTTTAACTCAGCGAACAAGGGTCTGAGGGGCTCGTTCTGGAAGCTAGTGACTCAGATTGAAGCATCTTTAAATGTGCCACCATGGATGTGCCTTCAATAATACAAACACCAGAATGAAGGGCTGGCAAGATGGCTCACTGAACAAATGCATGCACTGCTCTTGTGAAGGACCCAAGTTCAGTTCCCAGCTCCCATGTCGGGTCCCTCATAAGCACCTGTAATCTCAGTTCTGAGGAACCTGATGCCTTCTTCTAGTCTCTGTGAGCATCTGCACTCAAGTGTACATACTTGCTCACATATGCATAATTTTAACAAAGAAAAATACCAGGATGATTTTTTAAAATTTAATTTAAGAAATAGGAGTGAATTCAGGGTCAGAATTATTTTGAGTTTTTAGACAGGCTGTGTGTATTAGTTGCTTTCTTGATACTTTGATAAAACACCATGACCAAGACAACTTAGAGAAGGAAGGGTTTATTTGGCTTGCCAATCTGGAGAGATAGGGGTCCATAATGGCAGGGAAGAGTGACAGCCAGCATGGGCGTGAAACAGAAGATGGGGGTACAGATCTTGAATTAGAGCAAGAAATAGAGTGAGTTCCCTAGCTTGAGTCCTTAAATTCTCAAAGCCTGCCCCAGTGACATACTTCTACTTCCTCCAGTAAGACCATACCTTCTCAACCTTCCCAAACAGTGCCATCAACTGGAGACCAAGTATCCAAATGCCAGAGACTATTAGGAACAAACCACCACCTGGTCTCATGTTTCCTAGGGTGGTCTTATGCAACCAAGACTCTCTGAGCTGCCCCTTCTCTCTCCTTCCTTTATTTGTCTGTCAGTCCATCTGTCCATCCATCTGTCCATCCGTCCATCCATCCAACCATCCATCCATCCGTCCGTCCATCTATCCATCCATCCAGGTTTTTAAGGTAGAGTTTCCCTCTATAGTCCTGGCTGTCCTAGAATTCTGTAGACCAGACTGTCCTTGAACTCTCAGGGATCCAAGTACTGGGATTAAAGATGTGTGCCACCACACTGGCAATTCTGAACTTCTTATGCTCATGCTCCCACTTCCCAATGGTGGGATTATAGACCTGAGATACCTCATCAAGTTTATGGGATTCTGGGGATGTAACCCAGGGTTTTTGTTAATCTGGGTAAACACTCTACTAACTGAGCCACATCCCTAGCCCACAAATTAAATTTTTAATAATCAATCCCATTCTCCTGCCTTTGTGTCTGTCTTAGTCAGGGTTTCTATTCCTGCACAAACATCATGACCAAGAAGCAAGTTGGGGAGGAAAGGGTTTATTCGGCTTACACTTCCAATTGCTGTTCATCACGAAAGGAAGTCAGGACTGGAACTCAAGCAGGTCAAGGAGCAGGAGCTGATGCAGAGGCCATGGAGGAATGCTGCTTATTGGCTTGCTTACTTCTCTTGACTTGCTCAGCCTGCTTTCTTATAGAGCCCAAGACTACCAGCCCACAGATGGTACCACTCACAAGGGGCCCTCCCCCCTTGATCACTAATTGAGGAAATGCCTTACCACTGGATTTCATGGAGGCATTTTCTCAACTGAAACTCCTTTCTCTGTGATAACTTCAGCTTGTGTCAAGTTGACACACAAAACCAGCCAGTGCAGTGTCCATATGTTTAGGTACACTCCATACCTTCAGTGTTCTTACTGGATAATTAGGGAAAGAATATACAAACAAAATAGCAATGTGTTGTTGTGAGGTAGGATGACTGGGGAGGGCTTCTACAGGAAGTTACATTCTGGAGCTGGCCGAGGAACCTTGTGGAAGAGAAGCTTCCTAGAAATGGATTGTGACCTCAAGAAAATAGGTGGAGCAAGAGAGGAAGCCAAGAGCAACTGTGCAAATGGTGCCTATCATTCTCCTGTTCTTGCAGGGCCCATACATTGACTTAATCTGTTTGTATGTCAGTACTTGAGAAGCAAGTACTTTGACATGTCTTACTGAGTTCAAGTATTTTGGAACAGGAAGAACCCTTGGTATCACGGTGTCCACAAGGCCACTTATGCCCTCCATGTTAATTACTTAATCACTGCTAAGTCAAAGTACTTGCCAAAAGCAACATAAGTGAGGGAGACTTATTCTGGCTCACAGTTTGAGGGTACAGTTCACCATGGCAGGAAAGGACAGCAGAGTGTGAAGCAGCTGGTCACATGACGTCCACAGTCAGGAAGCAGAGAGAGATGGATGCTGGTGCTCAGCCTGGCTTTTTCTTTTTTGTGCACTCTGGAAGCCTGGTCCGTGAATGATACTACTCTCTGGGTAGGCTTCAGTTAACCCAGTCTAGAAACTTCCCTGTAGACACGTTCAAAAACTCGCCTCCTGGAGATTCTAGAGCCCATCAAGTGGACAATCAAGATTAACTTCACACCCTTCTAATTGCTTATAGGAAAGAGATTATTTATGCTTTAATCACCTCCCATTTCCATCTGTTAGCCCTCACATAGGGCCAAGTCTGTACCTTAAGTACTTTTTTATTATTGTAATAAAACACCCTGACCAAGGCAAGTTAAAAAGTTAAGTGCTTAATTTGGGACTAACAGTTTTAGAGCTTTAGAGTTCATGAATATTATCAAGGGGGGGCATGGCAGTCGGCAGGGAGGCATAGTGCTGGGGTAGTTACTGAGAGCTTACGTTTCCATCCACAAACAGAAGGTAGTGAGAGCTAAATGAGAATCTCCCAACAGAGAATGGCAAGGACTTTTGAAACCTCAAAGCCTGTGCCCAGTGACACACTTCCTCCACCAGGCCACATCCCTTAATCCTTCCCAAACAGTTCCACCAACTGGGACCAAGTATTCAAACATGTATCACCTTCGGGGCCATTCTTATTCAAACCAACACAGTCTACCACAGAGATGTTACCATTTTCTGAAGGGTTCTGGAAAAGGAGAGCCGAGCTTCCTAGACCATTAGCCTTTCTGATAGAGAGGCTTGCTCTGTATCGGCGTCTGCTGCTCTAGCAGCTGTGATATAGTCCCTCTGTGCACAGATGCATCCTTTTCTCAGGAAGGCACATGGACTTGGTGGATGGCCTCCGTCATTTCCCCTGATGCTGGAGGCTCCTTTGTGTCTTGTCAGTTAACCAGTACATGGTTTTGTGTCTGTTTTGTAACTGCTTCCCATGTCTACAGACAGTTACTCTAGAGGAAGATGAAGTCCCACACTAATAACTCTCCACCATGAGCAACCTACCACTGCTTTTGCTGGTTCATGACTGTGCTCTTGGTCCTCAGAGCCCTTTTGTCATCTCAGCAATGGCTCGAGAGCTATAAGAGAGTTCATTTTTATGGGGTTCCAACCCGACTTAAGCGAGGTTTTTCTTTCTTCCTTCCAGCATGAAGACATGTGGTAATTGCTCAGAAACGCTCTCCCTGGCGTGTCTTTACGGCTTACTCTGGTGTTGCTCAGCTCACTGATGTCTCTGATTGCTTACTGTTGTGTCTTACTGCTTGCTGATCTATCTTCTGGTTGACTGTAAACTGCTTCTAAATTGGGCACCATAGCAGTTGAAAGAGTGTTCACTGTTTTTTTTTTGCTTGTTTGTTTGTTTGTTTTTGTTTTTTTAAGAAGGAACAGCAGCCCGTGTGTGTGTGTGTGTGTGTGTGTGTGTGTGTGTGTGTGTGTGTGTGTGTGTGTGTGTGTGTGTGGTATATCTGTTCCTTGATCTGTTTAGTTGTATTCTTTGTGACTTTTTCCTAAAGTGACTTTTCTCCCCCAAATTTATCACCCTTGGGTTTTGTTCTTGTTGTTCTGTCAGAGTTAATGCATCCATAGGGAAATTTAGGTAGAAAATGAACTTTATTAAAATAAAAAAAATCACATTTGTGAACCCTGTTTTTTGTTGGAGAGGAAGGAAAATCAAAGAAATGAAAGAACAGATCATAAAAGTCCCACCCTTCCTCTCAATCACAAAGTAAATTAAAATACCCAGACTTATCTTCTACAAGGGCTTGAATGCTCCCTTGTCAAGTTTTTGCCTGTATGGGACCAGGGGAACATTGCTGAATGATACAGCACTGTCCCAGCTGGTTCAAAGTCCTCCCACTACTAACAAACGTTGCTTTGGTTTTTAGAAAGACATGTATTAGGGGTGGGAAAATGGCTCAATTGGAAAAGGGCTTGCCTTGCAAACCTAAGGACCCGAGTCTGATCTCCAAAACCCCACCTACAAAGCCCAGGTGTGATAGTTTATGTGCTGAGGAGCTGGAAGCATGCAGGTCCCTGAGACTTGCTGGATACCCAACCTTGTCTGTTGACAAGTTCCAGGCCAATCAGCCATCTTGTCTTGAAAACAGAAAGGTAGAAGAAACTGAGAAGCAATAGCCAAGGTTACACACACACACACACACACACACACACACACACACACACACACACACATATATACATACCATGATACCATGCCTTGAAAAAAGAAAAGAAAATTTTCTTTCTCTAGTTTGGATGTTTTAATTTTTAGAGTCATGAACAAAGTGATGGCGTACAGAGCATTGGCTGGGTAGGGCTTTCAGGGACAGGCTGAGGATGGGTAGTGTAAATGTAGATTCGTGATTGTGAGGAGGGAGCTCTTCACTCTCACCGCGCAGCCATGGTCCAAGCCTGACCCGCTGAAGGACCTCAGAGGCTCTGCCCACAGGGCTGGGTTCTACAAGATGAACTCCTCCTCATTTGTCTGTCCGGCATTCCACCTGATGGGGGGTTGCTTGGAGGCAGAACTTGACACCTCCTTTCCCTTTCCCAGACTGCAGTAGATGCCACTCACTGGAGTTACCTCCCTCTTTTGGTTGTGACTGAGCTTGGCACCAGTGGTTCAATGCTGGGGACCCTCCATGGAGCATGATAGTTGTATCTTGACACTGAAACATCCTAGAAGAGAGAACAACAGGCGAGGGCGTGTGCACACATACATTTGTTTACTTAACCACATTAGTTGCTTTTCTCATTTTGGCAAAACGACAAAACAACTTAGGGACAGAGGGAGGAAGGGATGGAGGGAGGGAGGAAGGGATGGAGGGAGGGAGGGAGGGACGGGCTCACTGCTTGGGAGTTCCTGGTGTCAGAACAGGAGGAGGCTGCTCCCATTGCATCCGGTCAGGAAATGGACACTGGTGTTCAGCTCACTGTCTCCTTTATCTTCAGTCCAGAATCCTAGCCTGTGAACAGTGCTGCCCACAGTTAGCCTGGCTCTTTCCACTTCAATTAACCCAGTGTAGACACTTCCTCATGGACATGCCCGGCAGCTTGTCTTCTAGATGGTTCTAGATACCGTCAAGTTGGCTTACATTACCAATAGCCATGTGCTCCCATGCAGAAGCTGAGTGAGTAGTTGCTGTTAACTGACTGTCCCATAAAAGCAAAAAAATGTAACAGTAGCATGAGCTTTTTATTATATTCACTACGGCGGCAGGGACAGTCACAGAGTCCAGTGTTCAGGCGAAGCTCACTGGCTTCTTCAGTATTTAATCCAACTTGATTCTTAGGCATCCGTCCATTTCTCAAGTCGCATTTACCACAAACATCGGGCTTCTAGTCCTTGGGAAGTGCAGTATGTTTTTGAACCTCAATGTTGTTCTGAAAAACAATCTCCATAATTATTGTTCTTACCGTTTGAAAATTGAAAAAGGTCCCTGCTGAGTTCTAGGACTTGCCTTTAGCAGTGTAATTCTCCGCTCTGTGCCACTAATGGACCTTGAAATTAAGTTACACCTGTGCTCCCTCCTTGTTTTTGAGCCCAGAGCAGTGCTTATGTTAAAGTAGCACCGGAAGTATCCCAGCGCCCCACCCAGGCTGCAGCTCACCAGGTCATTTTCTCAGGGTCAGGGATTGGCCAGCAGAGTGCTCCCCCTGCATGCTGTGCCTGGCCATGCCAGATGGGATTACAGGCTGCTTTCTTTTTAATTGGAGCACAGCATGCACATGGTCCACTGTGGCTTTCTGTTCTGTCCTTTGCAAGGCAGCAGTGGGGGCTTGAAGACAGGTTAGTATGCAGTCTTCACAGAAGGTGTGTGATGTTGCTGTGGTTTTTACTTTACAGGGATGTTATGATTTTAGTCAAAGAACTAAAACACACGGCTGGGGGATAGCTCAATTGGTAAAGTGCTGCAAAGGGCCTTGAATTCAATCCCAAAAATTTATGTTAAGGAAAAAAATGAGCTGGGCAGTGGTGGCGCAAGCCTTTAATCCCAGCAATTGGGAGGCAGAGGCAGGTGGATTTCTGAGTTCGAGGCCAGCCTGGTCTGCAGAGTGAGTTCCAGGACAGCCAGGGCTACACAGAGAAACCCTGTCTCGAAAAAAAAAAAAAAAAGGAAAAGAATGAATGAAAGAAATGAAGGAAGGAAGGAAAGAAAGAAAGAAAAGAAAGAAAATAAGCAAGCAAACAAAGCAGGCGTGGTTGTGCACACTTGCAATTCCGTTTCTGGGGAAGGAGACAAGAAGGGAGATATCCCGGGCTCTCTAGTTAGCCAAGCTATCCTACCTGGCCAGCTCTAAAAAGCAAGGTGGGCTAGGGAGATGGCTCAGGGGCTAAGAGTGATTGCTGCACAAACATAAGGACCCGAGTTCAAATCTCCAGCACTCATGTAGAAAGCCTGGCATGGCTGTGCCTGTGCCTATCACTTCAGTACTATGACGGATACAGGAAAATAGCTGGGGCTTGCTGCCCACTAGCCTAGCTCTAGGTTCAGTGAGAGACCCTGTCTCAAGGGAATAAGCTGGACAGTAATAGAACATACTGTCCTCAACCACACACATAAACCATACGCATGTTCATGACCACTTACATCCACACACACATGCCACCAACCCCCCCCCCCAAATAAGTCTCCAGGTGAAGTCTTTCTTTGAGGTCCACATGCATGTGAATATAGGTATATGTACACACATATACATGCACACATCCATGCTTGCACACACACACACACACACACACACACACACACACACACACACACAAAAAGGCCTGAATACTTGTTAGCATCTTCCTCAGTGCCACAGGAATCAGATGCCATTGTTGGTGTGATTCTCCCTTTGTGTTGGTCAAGGGTGTTTTGATTTTTATCATTAAAATGAGAACTGCAGTTCAAGTGAAGCAAATAATGCTGACCCTCAGGGCCATGTGTCTGCAGCAGTGACTCTCAGCTCTGGGCAGCTTCACACCCCCAGGGAACACATGGCCCTAGCTGGAGTAGGCTGTGGTTGTCACAGCTGGGAAGTCCTATTTATATCTTACGGAAAGAGATGGAGACGCTGCCTAACAGGCTTTGCTATCCAGAGCAGCCCACACAACAGAGGATTCTCCAGCCTCAAATGTCAGCCGTGCTGTGCCAAGCAACCCCCATCTCCCAAGGTTTTACTGCGATCTGATGGTAGATATTAGTCCCAGTGACGGTCATGGAAGACAGATGTCCAGGTCAGGACTGACAAGATGGTTCAGTAGTGACCAGATGACCTGGTGACCAGCATTCAGTCCCTGCAGCCCAAATAAAAGTGATAAGAGAGAACCAACTCCACAAACTTGACCATGGTATACAGGTACTGCTGCACACATACAGTGTTTTACACACACACACACACACACACACACACACACACACACACACACACACACACACACAGTTCCTAACATCATCATCATCAGAGGCTGGAGAGATGGCCTAGTAGTTCAGAACACCTACTACCTGAATTTGGCTCCTGACGCCCACCCCGGGTGGCTCACAGTCAGTTGCCTGTAGGCCCAGAGGCTTCAGCACACTCTTTTAGCCCCTGTAGGCACTTGTACTCTTTGCACATCCTCACTCCCCATGTATGCATAGTTCAAAAATAAGATCTTTTAAAACCAACAATCGTGATAAACATTAGTCTAGGTAGGTGTCTGGTTCCAGGGTCGCTTGCACAGAGAAGACGCGTCTTTTTCCTTCAAAGCAGCTTGTTTGCAATGCCTCCCTCACCCCTTTCCCTGTTTAGCTTCACAACTGGTCTTTGAGACCTCCAGCAAAACAGATTACATTCTAAACTTCCAATGCTTATTTTGGAATCCTGACCTTAACGCCTTTCCTGGCCCACAACCAGTGCAGTTTTTGGCAGCGAACACTGTGCTTTCTGCTTATATGAAAGGTAATTATTTCTTTTCATAAAAGAGCCACTGATTCGGAATAACGATGGCACAAAGTACTGTGAAACAGTGGATTCAGATTGCAGAATGTTGGATAGGAAAAAACCCTTTTTATTAATTTGAAGCAGAGTGTGTATATATAATTATCAAGATATGAGAGGGTACATTTAATGACTCAGGGAAAACAAATTATGCCCCCAAAGATTGACTTTACAGGATGAAGTATCCTCCCCAGCATACTTAGGGCACCTGAGAAGATGAACCAGAAAGATAGGCTGGAGTTGCCCATGAGGAGCGTTCTGAATGGAACTCGAAAGTGTTTGCTTTGTTCTGCCAGTGTTGGCTGAAGAGGAAGGCTTCAGGCTTAGGGGTGAAGAGACAGAGCTAGGATGTTCAAGCAGTAGTGAACACACAGGTGGCAGGAAGGCACGGGGGAGGGGGTCCATCCCAAACTCAGGTGGCAGGAAGGCACGGGGGAGGGGGTCCATCCCAAACTCAGGTGGCAGGAAGGCACGGGGAAGGGGGTCCATCCCAAACTCAGGTGGGAAGAAGTAGGGTGGAGGCAGCTCAGGAGGTAGAGAGTTTGTCTTTCACGATGGAAGCCTGCGGTTCTGTCCTCTGTACTGTGTAAGCCTTGTGTGGTGCTGCAAATCTGTCAGGGTCCTTATATGCAGGAGGAAGAAACAAGCGAGCCAGGAGTTCAAAGTCATCCTCTGCTCTAGAGTGAGAGTTCCGGGATCCTATACATTCCTTCACTTTCTATTGATGTGATAAAATACTGACCAAAATCAACTTGGGGGGGAAAGGGTTTATTTCAGCTTATAGCTTGTAGTACATCATGGAAGAACGATCAGGCAGGATATGAAGCCACACCACAGATAAACACTACTTACAGGCTTGATTTCCATAACTCTCTTAGCTTGTTTTGTTTTAAGACAGCCCAGGACTATTTGCCTAGGGGTGGCGCCACCCACAGTGGGCTGAGCCATCTTATCTCAATCATCAATCAAGAAAATGCCTCTGCAGACTTGACTACAGCCAATCTGTTGGGAGCGTTTCGTGATTGAGATTTTCTTCTTTCTTCCCAGATGATCTTAGCTTGTATCATTTGACCAAAAACTAATCTGAACAGCTTGCTTGTATGAGATTCTATCTCGAAATGAGGTCCTGGGGTTGAAGAGTTACCTCAGTGTTTCCGAGCACTTGCTGAGCTTCAAGAGGACCAGAGCTCAGTTCTTACCATCCATGTTGAGCAGTTTACAGCCACCTGTAACTACAGCTCCAGGGGATCAGGCTCTCTCTCTCTCTCTCTCTCTCTCTCTCTCTCTCTCTCTCTCTCTCTCTCTGTCTTTCTCATATAAATTAAAACAAGTTTTTAAGAAAGGGTAGAGTTGGGGCTCATGAGGTCCTGTCTCTCTCTGAGGAGCTAGAGGCAGTTAATGATTGCTGAGGGAAGAAGTAATACTCCTGTGAGCAACCTAGATTAAACGCAATAGATACATTAATAAAACTGGTGAAAGCAGAAGGGGGAGCTAGTTGAGAAGAAGAAAGGAATGAATAACCAATAGGAGTAGAGGAGAAGCGGGTACTATGGGGAATGTAATCAAATACATACACACACACACACACACACACACACACACACACACACGCCATGAAGCCCATAAATTACAATGAATACATATCAATAAAGAACTTCAGGTTGGAGACTTCTGATGATCTAGGTAGGAGCCAAACATCTGAACTTATAGAATGAGGCCTGAGGGAAGAGATTTGAGAGCCACATCAATCTGAAGCTGGAACTGTGGGACCATGGTGGGCCATTGGAGGAAGTGAGACACCATCTTGATTCCCAAAGGAATCATGGATGTCATGGTGACTTAGTGAGGAAACAACCCAGTGAAGGTTTGTGATCCCTGGGGAACTGGGGATCTGGCAGAATGTAAAATACTTTACTCCAAGCATTTAGTTTGGGCATATTAGTTTAAGGGCAGTTGGATCTTTGCTTCTAGTGTTGTGGGAAAAGAAAGCATGAAAAGTGTATCTTCAGAACCAGAAGGCCCAGGTTCAAACCCAGACTCTGCCATTCATGCCTTGGCAGAGTGGGCATGTTTGTTAATCTTTCACCAGAGTTTCCTCTTCTGTGGCATGGGGTAGTAGTGTCCATTTGGCAGGATGATTTAGGAACCTAGACTTGTAGTAATTACTTTCCTATTATGGTGACTAAATGTCTGACAAAAAAAAGTTATAGAGAGGAAGACTTTATTTTGGCTCACAGTTCAAGAGTGCAGTCCATCATGGCAGGACAGTTATGGCAACAAGAGCTTGACTTGACTGCTTACATTGCATCCTGTAAGCAGGAAGCAGAGAGATAGATGCTGGTGTTTGGTTCACGTTCTCCCTTTTTATTGAGTCCAGGACTCCTGCCGGTGGGATGGTACTGCTCATATTCAGAGTGAATTTCCCTGCTCTGGAGATGCCCTCACAGACACGCCCAGATGTGTGTCTCCTGGGTGACTCTAAGCCAAATGGTATAAAGACTAACCAGGGAAGCAACAGGTGAATCAAACAATCTAGGATTAGCAGCACGTTGCTGGGAGTCGGTGTGAGCAAACAGTACACGGGAAGTGTTTGTCCAACTGACACCCTCCACTGACCTGCACACAGCAGGCCAGCCGCTGTACAGAGGAGAGCTTGGGAGGCCCTACCTTCCTTCACTTCTGGAATACCCCGTCTGCCATTTGCCTGGTCTGGGAATTCCTAAAAGCCCCTGGAAATCTGACTGCTGTGTTGTCAAAAGGGGATAGGCCTCTCCCATTTTGAAGGCTGAGAGACCACCCTAAGGCCATCCATTCTGCTGTCTGTTGGTGGCCTGTTATAAAAACAGTGTAAGATTTTTGAGAAGTCCTATCCACTCCTATGATTTAGAGGTATTAACACTTATGTATTTGCTTATTTATTTGAACAGGCTAGTCTCTGTCTTGTTTTGTAGTCAAGGAGTACCTTAAACTCCTGATCCTCCTGCCTCCACCTCTGGAGTGCTGGGGTTCCAGGTGTGCAGCATCACATCTGTTTGTGCAGTGGTAAGCATCTATCCCGGGCTTCCTGCAGGGTAGACAAACACTCCAGCAACTGTGATATATCCTTAGCCCTAGAGGCGGTCTCACTGTTGTGGGGACTGAAGCTTCTGTATAGGGTTACTCTTCTTATCAGAGACAAGATTCAGGCATGATGAAATTAGGCTTGTTTGTTTTGATCAGAAGATGGCAGCCATCGCTTTCTCTAATTTGGCTTAATGAGGTATGTGCAGACAGTGATGACTTGGGCTCACATATGGTGTCGGTTCCGCAGACGGTTCACAGTCACCGACACATCTGCTTTCTCCCACGTGCTTGTCTTTTTCTGTTTTCTTCTTCACCTGTTTCCATTGATGCGTATTTCCACAGACTCATTCTGGACCTCAAGACTTAAAAATAGAGAAGTGACTCTGGAATCAAGCTGTTTTCATGGGAATGAAGAGGTGATGGGTCAGGTTTTGAGAGGTTTACTTTTAAGCTGTGCTCTTGACTTTGCATATCCAGAACTTCTACAATCAGGTGATCCACAGGAAGATCATTTGCTAGCTGCTTGTTTTATCGTGCAGGTGGTCTTACTCTGGGCCTCATACATATTAGACAAGTGTTCTACCACTAATTTATAACCTCAACTACTTTGTGTGTGCGTGTGTGTGTGTGTGTGTGTTAACCAACTGAGCCATTTCCCCAGCCCTTGTCCTGTGTTTCTTAATTTAGTGTGTGTGTGTGTGTGTGTGTGTGTGTGTGTGTGTGTGTGTGTGTGTATGTAACCAACTGAGCATGTCCCCAGCCCTTGTCCTTTGTTTCCTAATTATCAGTCCATAGATGCTGCCTTTGAAAGAACCTTTTGGATCTGGGTGACTTTTGGCCTTAGTATGGCCTTAAGACTCTGCAGTCTCCTGGAGGTGGGAATGCCTTATAGGACTCTTTCTTCATCCAGGCATAAAAGGATATTACCCAGTGCTTACACCTCCTGTCACATCAAACTCAGGCAGACCCACAACAGTGCTTGACCCTTCCCTGTGTCTTCTCATTGCATGTAGGGAGGGGACTGCCTACTGGGGAGTATTTTGTTCTCAAGGGAAGACAGTCATTAACCTGTCTAAACTCTATGCTAATAGAACTTTCTGGGTAATTGCTTTCGTTAACAATGGTTAAGGGAAGCATTACAAGTTATAGCAAGCTTTTCAGAGAACAAAGTAAATATTTAAAACTTCATTTTAGGGCGCAGTTAGGCTGGGGCAGTTTAGTATGAGCTGGGTCTGATCCTATCTGTCACTGAAGTAAGGCACTTGGTTGAAGTTGTAGTCATTTCTCTTCAGTGGCTTTCTGAAGCCTAGCTCTGGGGAGACAGATGTGTGTTCCAGAAGATAGGGGCAAGGTCGTTCTTCTTCTTACATTTCTGTCAGAACCGAGTGACATGGTGACAGAGATTAACTGCCTTCCCTGGCCTACCGAGAAATGCTGTGAGGATTAAGAAGGTGGCCTTTGGCTCATGGCTCTGCCATGCCAGGAGGACAGTTGTTTCTTTAGGGCACAGGGCCATTAGTAGCAGCTGAGTTGGCTAAGATGCCCACAGTCTGTGTGTGCCAGGGCCAAGCTGTGCTCTGGACTACTGAGCTGTCATCGAGGACACCTGGGAATTCATTGAGCTGTGATTTTCATGCCCACAGGCTCCAAGTGTCCAAAGCAAGCCAAGTTCCTGCTTATGTGTGTAAGTGAATTACTGGGTTGTGTTTTCAAGTAGCAGCTCGGACAAAAACTTGTTTTCCCTGTCAGGAAGAAGGATGCAATTGGATTGTTCAAATGTTCGAAATTACAGCTGAGCCACAAGGTGTAATAGAAAATAGCTGTTCTGCCCTGACCCAGGGACTGAGTCATCTGCTGGATGCCAGGCCCTTCCCAGGATGCTGGAGAGAGGGAGATGAGTAAAACCACTGTGTAGATATATGAATGTGCAATTGGTCCAGCAGTGACAGAAGGGGGGGCATGTTAGCTGTGTGTTAGGGAAGCCCCTCTCAAGAAGAGAAGTTGCTAACACCTCTGAAAGGGAGAAGGGAGCCCAAGGACTATCTAGAGAAGGTTCCAGAGAGAAGAACCAGCCTTCCCAGATCTCTAAGCCACATTCTTGTGGGGTGTATTTAAGAAACACAGGAGTGACATCTACTGTGGCAGGTAGCTTATTAACCAAACAGGAAGTGTAAATGGGTTTGGATGCTCATCTTCATTGTCAGTCTGACCGGCTTTAGCAGTATCATGGACACACCTGGATGTGTCCGTAAGGATGTTTCCAGAAAGATGTAGCTGAGGTATGAAGGCCCACTCTGAAAGCAGATAGCACCATTCCATAGCTGGAGTCTAGGACCGAATAACAAGGAAAAAGTGAGCTGAGCACCAATATTCCTCTCTCTCTGCTTCCTGACTGGGGAGGAAGGAGCTACCTCGTGCTCTTATTGCTGTGATTTCCATGCCATGAGCCTCTGCTTGCTCAAATGTGACCCAAAGCAAACCCTTCCATCTTCTGTTTTCTTTTGTCAGGTATTTTGTAACAATAAAAACCATGCCAAATATAGACATCATTTACTAAACTGTATTATCTACTATTTATATTTCTATTGGCTGCAGCAGGGCACTTGTGTGAGTGTGTTAGGGTGGCTCTGTTCACTATTTGATCTCTGGGGTGTGCTGGGGTGTGGCTCTGTTCACTAGGTGAACTCTGGGGTGTGGCTCTGTTCACTAGGTGAACTCTGGGGTGTGGCTCTGTTCACTAGGTGAACTCTGGGGTGTGGCTCTGTTCACTAGGTGATCTCTGGGGTGTGCTGGGGTGTGGCTCTGTTCACTAAGTGAACTCTGGGGTGTGGCTCTGTTCACTAGGTGATCTCTGGGGTGTGCTGGGGTGTGGCTCTGTTCACTAGGTGGCTCTGAACAGTGAGGCTGCAGTGTGTGCGGCAATGTGAATATGAGAGACTCCGAGTGGGATCAGAAATAACCAGCAGGAAGACTCGGGCCAAGTCATTTTAGAAAGCGCCAGTCTCAGCTCTGCCATCTGCCCAGACCTTA
>CM052711.1:60441938-60459100 GCA_028551405.1 Uromys caudimaculatus | reverse complement strand
CACTAGGTGATCTCTGGGGTGTGCTGGGGTGTGGCTCTGTTCACTAGGTGGCTCTGAACAGTGAGGCTGCAGTGTGTGCGGCAATGTGAATATGAGAGACTCCGAGTGGGATCAGAAATAACCAGCAGGAAGACTCGGGCCAAGTCATTTTAGAAAGCGCCAGTCTCAGCTCTGCCATCTGCCCAGACCTTAGCAGGACCATGACCCAGGGGGCCAGAGATTTGCATACATGGCTGCCCTAGCCTACAATGGGGTTTCTGGAAAAGTTACTTGATCTTTGTTTCTTCTCCTATAACTAGACTTTCATGACATTTTAGAAGCCAATGAGATTGAGACATTCGAACATTTCCCTCACATCAAGGAAGCATGGCCTCGCAAGGTCTTTAGTATATACTTCTAGCCTTTATCTGAACAGTGATGGCATATGAAGTTTTAATTGAATATATAGCCATGCCTGTTTGTGGGTTTATTCCCTGTGGCTGCATTTGTGCCAGAGGACCAGAATTGAATGGTTACAAAGGGAAAATGTTTATTCTCTAGCTCTTCCCAGAAAAAAAGCTAGCCGTCCCCTGGCTTAAATGAGCAGTACTACTTCAAATGTATGTGTTGTCTCTGATACCATGAGTACCACCCACTACATTTGTGGGGTGTTAATAAATTGATTTAAAAGAAGAATTTTATTTTGGAGAGTGTAATATCCTTAAGCACAAATTATCTTAAAATACTTTACTAATTCCTCCAAGCAGATGTGTAGAACATTTATCCTATTTTCATAGATGAGGTGGGAAGAAGGCATTTCTGCCCAGTGTGGAGGAAGCATCAGAACTCCGGGCCCATTTAGAACAACCCGTGTATTGTGGTGTCCACAGATGCGCAGACAGTTGTTCTGTCTTAAATATTACATTGAAAGGTCACCTGGGGGACGTCTAATGATGAAAAGAGCTCAAGGCCCAAGAACAGAAGGTGGAACAAGAGTCTGAACACTTTGATGGCTTGGATATAATCTTAAGTGTCAGGTGTGGGGGCTGGGGATGCAGCTCAGTAGGTGGGATACTTGCCTAGTGTGCACCAGGCTGCTAGGTCCCATCCCTAACACTGGATAAGACTAGCCATGGCGGTGCATACCTGTGATCCCAGCACTCAGGAGGTGGAGGGCGAAGGATCAGGAGTTCAAAGTCATCCTTGGCTGTATAGTGAGTCTGAAGCCATCCTGATATAACTGAGATCCTTGCTCCAAAACAAAACCTCCTCAAATGTTCAGGATGCTGTGTTTTGTGAGCTTGGATGTTTTGGATTATTTTACCAGTGAACAAATGCCCTTTGGTTTTCCTATTAGGCACCATGGACGCCCTTGAACTTTCAAGTGGGATTACATCTACATATACCAATCACACGTCCAGGGTATCAGTAAGCTGAAGATGTGTGGGGAAACCTAGCCTGTGAACATCCCTCCGTAGCAACCCAGCATTCATCTGCACATTACTGGTCGCTTACCCTCCTGCTCACGTGACTGGGAGCCATGGCTTAGCCCCGTTTCCCAGCATCCTAAGACAGAACCAGACTATGCCCCATGAGCTTGGGGAAAGATCCAAATTCAAAACATTTTCAAACACGGTTTCTGACGCATGACTATTGTTTCTGGACCATCATGAAATGAAAAAACAATTTTTTTTTTTTTTTGCAGGTGAGGATATAGCTTGGTTGCAGAGTGCTTGCTAGCATGCATGATAATGCAGCATTAAATATGATATCCAGACCACCTGTACCTCCCAAAGTCATTACAAGGGGAATCCTCATAAAGCAGAGTGTGCATGTGCCTCTGTGTGTGTGTGTGTGTGTGTGTGTGTGTGTGTGTGTGTGTGTGTGTGTGTAAATAGACAGTAGAGGAAAGAAAGATTCTAAGAAGGTCATTTTCTTTAGAGAAGAAGTAAGAATTATTTTTCATTTTGGTTCTTTTGTTTTACAAATTAGAAACATGTAAATAATATCTGAAAGAGTAACACAGATTTGCTGTAGGAAATTTAGCAAATACAGAAAAGAATAAGAAATAAAAACAACTTGTGACCCTGTCCTCTGGATCCCACGGCATTTAGCATAGTCATTTCCCCCAGGATTTTGTTCTGTGCCCGTACAGGATGGCATGAAACATACAGTTGTCTTCTCCATAGCTTTACAGCATGGTTTTTGTGGAGTGGTTGCTTCTGTTTTTATTATTCTTCAAAAGCTTTATTTAAAACTAAGCATGTGGCTTTTTTTTTTTTTTTTAAGCTAGGTCCTCTTTATTTTTTCTTTTTTTTCCTCCTTTAAAAGGTCATTTTAGTGCACAGAAAGCATGTGTCTCTGCTCATTCTCCTGGGAGAATCTTCAAGGTTTT
The DNA here is from genome assembly GCA_028551405.1 of Uromys caudimaculatus. NCBI lineage: Eukaryota > Metazoa > Chordata > Mammalia > Rodentia > Muridae > Uromys > Uromys caudimaculatus. The sequence continues at coordinate 60,456,726 of CM052711.1, read as the reverse complement.
AAATGGTTAGGTCAAGGAATATTTGCAATTTTGAAGTTTATTGTTTACTTTTATCAAATTATTATATGTGTATAATTTTCAAAGTGAAATCTACAAGGCTAATCACAGAATCCCAGTCTCTTCCATGGTACTTAGCCAACCCTTCTTTCTCCTGACGTGCTTTCTTCCTCTGCGAAGACTTTCAACTCTTTGCTTATTTCTTTCCACATGTATCTCCATGCTCATCCAAACCTCGAGTGTGATGTTGCTTTGCCTCACACTGCACTGTAGACATCCCCTCCTGTTTTCTGTGATAGAACATGTGTGCTATACCCTTAGCCCCTCACACCGCTGTTCAGCCAACCGTGGTTAGTTCTTAGGAAAGATACCACTAAGCCACTGTGTAAGGTGAGATCATACCAAACTGACTCCCTGATTAGTCAAAAAGCAACATCTCAGTGTGGCCGAAGCCTCCCCTGCCCCCCATGCTTAGATTACAAGCAGAGCAGCACCATGCCTGGTTTTATATGGTACTGGGGATCGAACCCAGGGCCTCCTGCATTCGAGGCAATTACTCTGCCCTTGTTCCCAGGCCAGTCCTTTTATTTTCTCTTTCCTCTGTAGTCAGAGTTTTTTCCTTTCCCTCTCTTTCTGTTTCTGAGTTGGTCTTGATTTCTTTCAGGGCATGTTATTTCCCCAGATTTCTACTAATCTGTACGTGCAGTTTCAGAGTTAATGGTGTGATTCGTGAGGGCTGACAGCTGTTGTGCTCCCTCGTGGGAAACAGGAACCAAGGACCTAGGTCAGTGGTCCTCAGCCTTCCTAGTGCTGCAGCCCTTTAATACACAGTTCCTCGTGCTGTACCCAGGGGGTCGTGACCCACAGGTTGAGAACCACTGACAGAAGTTGTCTGTAGCACTCTCTTTCCTTTCACCAGTTGCCTCAGAGGTAGAATCTTTAGCCTGCTGCCTAGGAGCCAGAAGCCTTGTGTCTAACTAAACCTTTTCCAGAGTAAAGCGAGAGCTCGGGCCTTTTAAAGCAGAGTCAGGGCCTCCTCCCTTGATTCTATGTCTTCCTCCTTCTGGGTTCTGTCCCTTTGTCTGTAAGCATCCCTGTGAATGCTTTCTAGGAATATTGCTTTGTAACCACCTTCTGCCCTGGCAGCCACTGGATCCCACTTCTGTCACTCTCTGATTCTTACAACTTCTGGAAATGTCACATGCACAGAATGAGCCTTACGTCCTTAAACATTTCATTCATTGTCTCTGTGTTCGTGACTTTGCAAAACAAGTCCCATTAAAAGAAAGCAAAACCAAGTGAGCATGGGGAAGTGGGGGACCATGTCTCAGTTGGTGGTCTCCTCCGGGCATCCTTTGTCCCACTTGTTCAAGGGCCCCATGGCTTTATCAAGCCCTTGTCTCATTGCTGTGACAAAACACCTAATGAAAGCAACCTAAGGAAGAAGGGGTTTGTTTTGGCTCCCAGTGGAGAGTACAGTACATCATGAAGCAGGAGAGTGAGGCTGCTCGTATTGTGTCCACAGCCAGGAAGCAGAGAGATGAGTGCTGGGGCTCAGCTCAGTGTTTCATTTGTATTCAGTGCCCCCTGCCCACCTATGGTAATGATACTGCCCGCATTCAGGGGCTCTAGTACCTGATCTAGGAAGTCTCTCATTGGCAGGCCACTGTGTGTGACTGCTGTGTTTTCCTGTGTTCTCAGCACTGGCTTTTTCTACCATTTCTGGCCAGAGCTGCCTCTGTTTTCTTTCTCTGGCGAAAGGTATTAGTCAGAACAAAACTCTGGGGTTTGTAGAAAGTAGAAGTAGGTGATGAGCCAAGAGCAGTTGAACCTTCAGGACATCCCTCCTGCACACACTTCCTGAGTCTTCCTCACATGCAGACTCCAGACACTGCTGCCTGGCTCTAGTCATTTCAGACAATTTTTGGTTATAGAAATGGTTCATCTGAAATCTCTGCCTCATCTCTCACTTGTCAGTTGAGACTCGGCCTTCACACATGGGTCTACAGGAAGTAGGGTGTCACCTTCAGTAAATAAACACCAGAGGATGGTGTCGGAGAGCTATGTGACAGGGGCTGGCTGCTGCTACTGCTGCTTTTCCACCTGGTGTGCACCATCAGAAAGACGGATGCTAGAAGGCCTGGCAACAGAATGAGACAAGTTTCTTCAGTGTCACAGTTGTGACACAAAGTCAGGACAGGGAAGATGCCTCTCAGTGGAGCCTCGGACACTTGAGGACTAGATTGGGCATGTGGAGTCTGGGGATTACAGAGCTCTCAAGTACTGAGCTCATGCTGGGGAGGTTATACAAAATGGGACAGGTAAGAGCCTGGTCCGAATGTGCTCACAGTCTAGGCAGGGAGACTGGCAGTATATCAGCAGATAATACAATGTGAAATGGTGAGCAGTAGGTTTGATTTTAAAATAAAGCAAGTTTGGGCTAGTGAGAAGGTTCAGTGGGTAGAAGGGTGTTGATCCATGATCTCCTGACTGTTTCTCCTTGCTCACTGATTACTCTGTAGAGAACCGGAATTGGGAAATGAGATATAGCCCCAGCATCACTACATTTTGTTCAACTCAAAACTCTGTGTGTGTGTGTGTGTGTGTGTGTGTGTGTGTGTGTGTGTGCACCCATGTATGCACGTGAACGGATGCGTGATAGTATTTGTGTGTATATGTATGTGTGTATGCACATACACACATTTGTCATACATGCATACATGTGCTCATACATGCCCGTGGAAGCCAGAAATTGATATCTTTTCCTCTCCACCTTAGTTTTTAAGACAATCTATCCCCTAACTTGGAGCTACTGATTCAGCTGGACTGTCTGGCCAGTGAGCCCAGGGGATCTTCAGTCTCTGCCTCCCTAGCAGTGGTATTGCAGCCATGTACTGCCACACTCAGCTTCCTACTTGGGGGCTGGGGATTCAAACTCTGGGCCTCGTGCTCAGACAGCAAACACTTTACCCACTTAGCTATCTCCCAAACCTGCAGAATTATATCTCTCTCATTTAGGCACCGCAAGTACTCTCCTCTACCAAAGAAGTCCTACAGAAGAGGAAGGCCATTTGCTTCCGGTGACCCAACCTTTAAGCTTAGCCACACGTTCTTCAGAGGATGAGCTGTAGACTTTGCCTGACCTCTACGAAGCCATTATCAAGGCCAGGTCCATGCCTTTCTGCTCTTGCAGCCCTTTGAAACTTCCTGTGCTTGAGTCAGACACCAGGGTTGCCAGGAGCAGGCAGGGGCCCGGGCAGCCATTCTTCATGTTGAAGTCTCTAAATAGCTTTCAGATGAAGGCGGTACAGGACCTTGCCCAGATGTGAGCCCGGCTTAGGGCTTTATCTGTTGTCTATGTAAAAATAGCAACCAGGCAGGCATGCCTCCAAGTGAGTGCAGGCTTGTAATAGACCTTTGTCCATGAAAGGGAGCCTGCTCACATTTCATTATGAATCACTGAGGTACCACTGTGTACCCTTGTCTCTCTCACGTGTTTTCATAACATGCATATTCTAAGTGTTACTATTCACTGAGTGGAAAATAGGAAAATTGAAATGCCCGAGGATTCATTAAATTGCAAACGGATGCGTTATCAGTGGGCACTCGATTCCCAGCGCTGGGCTGGTTACTTATGCGGTGGTGCCAGCGTAAGGATGTGAAGGAACATAACACAAGCCTGCGGGCATGAGCAGGCAGCATCTACCTTCTGTCCGGTGCCCATCTGCTCTGATTTCTGGTATTGGCCGACAGCTGGTGCACCCACTGTCCTCTGCAGACCCTCATCCTGGGTGTGTGTGTGCAGGTGTGTATGCTTGTATGTGCGTATGTAGGTCAGGGGGCCATTCCAAGCCTCATTCTCAGGAAGGCCGTCTGCTTCCTTTGAGACAGGAGGCTCACCGATTAGGATGGCCTGGCTGGCTGGTGAGCTTTGGGTATCCCGGCTCTCCTCCCCGGAACTAGGATCGAAAGCACATGGCCTCACACCTGAGATGTTAATGTGGTTTCTGGGGATCAAACTCAGATGCCTCATGCTTTCCTCGTAGGCACTTGACCAGCTCAACCATCTACTCAGTCCAGGAGTTTTCATTTAATTTTCTTTTATCTCATTTTACAAGTTTTCGTATAAAAATCTCAACTTTGGGATTTTGTTTGCTTCAGAAACTAAGTATAAGTATTCAGCATACGATATGCATGCTTCTGGGACAGAATTACACACACACACACACACACACACACACACACACACACACAATTAGTTACTTTTCCCTTTGCTGTGACCAAGGGACTTGACAAGCAGCAACTCAAGGATGGAAGGGTTTATTTTGCTAACAGTTTGAGGATGCAGTTCATCATGGCAGGAGAGACATGATGCCAGGAGACAATCGATCACATTGCATTTGCAGTCAGGAAGCAGAGAGAGACGGATGCTGGTGCTCAGCTCACTGCCTCCTATTTATTCAGTCCAGGAGCCCAGCCCTTGGGATTGTGCTGCCCACATTCGGGGTGAGTCTTCCTTCCTCAGTTAAACCTCACTTAGATACAACCAGAGGTATATCTCCATGGTGATTCTCAATCTAGCCAGGCTAACCAATAAGGACTAACCACCACAGTGACCTACCGTAACCCTTTTCTGCACTGTGCGCCACTGCTGGTCAAGGTCTCTTGTGGGGATTTCGGCTGCAGGCTGTGGTTATATAAGAGGCAGGTCCAAGGAATATACTTTTGGATGCCCCAGATGTTCACTGACATTTAGAGGCTGTTTATTAGTTCACAGATACTGGAAATGAACAGGGAAACGGCCAAAAATATCTAGCATATGTGGTTAAAGCTCCCATGAGTTGGCTATCGCTGGATTATGTTAGAAGTGTCTGCTATAGTTGGCAGTGGAGTTGGGAGTGTGGTAGCCCAACCAACCACATGGCTTTCTCAACTCAGGCAGGGGAAGCACTATATTTTGGAATCCTGATATAGTAATGTCTAAGTAGTAGAGATAGGAAATAAGTTATAATTGGAAAAGCCTTGATGGTGTTGACAGTGTATCCCTGTCATCAGCTCTCCTCTTTAGTCCTGCTTGTCTCTGTTGTCATGTTAATAGGTACTTTTATTACTACTCTACTAAGGATTCATTCCATCTTGATTTATTATCTAGACTTTCCCAGGGGATTGCAGGAACAACGGTACAGGCTGCCTCCTGGCTTGTTGCCGCTGTTCTTGGCGTGAGCCAACCAGAAAAAGAACTGTTCCGAGTTTCACTTGAAGCAGCCCCAGATACCCAACAAGAGTTGTTTCAGGAAGCATGGATGAGGCCAAGTTCAAGACTCTGTTTTGGTTCATCTGCTTAATCTTAGCCCAACAAATGCTCCCCTGTCTTGATGTTAATTTTGCTTCAGGGTGGGATGGATAGCTCGCATAGTTTCACAGCATAGTTTCCGAGCTCGAACGTCTTTGATGAGTTGTAGTGGGAACCAAAACCAGCTGCAGCTTTTATGTGGGAGGTGAAATGGAGAGGTGAGATTTTTCAGACAGCAGATTTTTATCTGCAAGTATTGAGTGCCCCACACAGAGCATGTTGGTTGTGACCTGAATTTTGTCTCTTGTGAGAGAAATACTGCCTCGTTGGCCACTGAGGCCAAAAGGTAGGGTGGAAAGGGGAGGGTGGGACCAGAGAAAAATCATTACGTTTCACCGAGCTGGGGAGCCGTTTCAGTTCCTGTTTTCTATGTGGCTATATTTCAGAGACCTGAGGATGGCCTCCTGATAAAAGGGCACAGAGTTTAGACAGCCACTTTGAATAAAATATATATCTGAATCAGGAGACAAATCCTGGAATCGTGGGCACTAAATAAACACTAAATATCAATTACTTGGTTTGGTGTTGAGGGAGTGGCTGCCTGGCTCCTTTGGTTAGTCCCTGTATTTCCTGTTCTTAGTGTCTTTGGCTCACAGTTTTATTTGTAGAGGGTTAAGTACTCGTCTTTTTCCCCCCTCTGTGTAGTTTATGACTAAAGCTTAAGGTTTCGTTTCTCCTTTTCTCTTTGTCTCTGCTGTGTTCTTCCATTACACTCTAGGAAGTTCCTTCTTTTAATCAAAAGAAGAAAAATAGCTTTCTTTATTCGTCTAGAGTACATGAGAGTGGAAATCGAGTTATATGGCAGATCTTATTCTGCAGATGTAAATCTGTATTTAACTTTGCCCTCTCTGTCTTCTGTTAGTTATTTTTCTTCCCTTTCCTCTCCTTTCTATTTTAGATTTCATATTTGACTAGAATGAGAAAAAAAAATTCCCACCGTAATAGAACCCAGTCAAGGAAAGTTAGATGATAATTATGATTGTAAGCTTCATAATGAATATTGTTCTTTCTGTAATCTTAGTGTTTAGAGGCAGGACTTTAAGTATGGTAGAAGGAATTGCCTGGAAAATCCTCAGAAAAAAAAAAATTAATATCTGGCAAAGTGACTCAGCAGGTAAAGGTACTTGCTGCCAAGCCTAATGACCTTAATTCAATCCCTGGGACCTACATGACGGAAGGAGAGAGCCAACCCTCACAACCTGTCCCCTGACCTCTCCATATACTCCATGTGGTATGGGGGGGGGGGCACACGCGAACACACACACACACACACACTGGGGTTGTTTGAATGTAATTGCCCCCCCCATAGGGCCATTATGAGTGGCACTGTTAGTAGATGTGGTCTTGTTGGACTAGGTGTGGCCTTTTTTGAGGAAGTGAGTCACTGTGTTGGCCTGCAGGCTTTGAAGTCTCATATATGTTCAAGCCATGCTTAGTGGGACAGTCTCCTTCTGCCTGCAGATTGAGATAAAGAACTCTTAGCTTTTTCTTCAGTACCATGTCTGCCTACATGCCAGCATGCTTCTCACCATGATGACAATGGACGAAACCTCTGAAACTATAAGTATTTAAAAATATTTATTATTAAATACTATTATTAAATGTTATTATTAAAAAAATTAAATATTTTCCTTTGTAAGAGTTGCTGTAGTCATGTCTCTTCACAGCAATAAAAGTTTAAGTAGCACACATACACACAATATTTAAAAGAACAAATAAAATAAAAATTTTAAAGTATCAGAAGTAATACATAATTAAGTTAGACAAAATTCCCAAATGAAACCATTTTAGGGCTTTGGCAGTTGATTGACCACAACTGCCAATTTAAGAAAAATGCCTCAAGACAAATATATAAATTTGTATACGGGCTTTTTTTTTTTTCCTGGAGTTCCTACTCTTCCCCAAAGCTGGCCTTGGAATCTGGGCAGAGCATGCTAGAAACATTGATAAATGTTCATTGATGGATGAAGTGAACGTGAGTTGGAAGAGAAAACAGGAAACACCCACCTCCAGCATCCGCCTGGTGACAGTGCTAACCAACCCTGGCCACACCTAGACTGAGGATGCTCTCTGGTTTGGAGGAAGCAGTGAACTAGAGGACAAGCCAGGACTAAGAATGGAGACCTGGGAAGTGGCACAATAAGGGGTTAGAGGCTGTCTATAGCCTGGCATGTGACAGGTCTGAGAGGACCGAGCTGACCACTCACACTTGACCTGTGCCTGAGTGTACACACAAGAGCAGAAGGGAAAACTAGAAGAAAATAAACAGTGGAATAGAATCAAACCCTGCTGCATAGGGAAGCACCTCCCCATTGTTTAAATAAATATACAGTATTTGCCCATCATTATTTTTGGTTCTTCAAATTTTCTCCAAGTTATGTATTTACAGACTGCTCAAAAAAGAAAAGAAATCCCATTTTAAAGATAGCTTTCTTCAATGTCTTTGTAGGTATCCAGAGGCCTCCTGAAGCATTGCTTCAGTGTTTGCAAAGACCCCTGACACTTCCTGCATTAGTTCCTTATCTTAGTGTCCTGACAAAAGCAACACTAAAAAGAAAGATTTATTTCAGCTCATGGCAGGGAAACCATGGCGGCAGGAGCATGAAGGGGCAGGAGCGTGAGGGGGCAGGAGCGTGAGGGGGCAGGAGCATGAGGGGGCAGCGGGTCACATGGCACCGCGTCAGAGGGAGGGGGGCTGGGGCTCAGTTCACTTTCTCCCTTTCCTTCCTTTTTAAAAAAAAAAAAATTGAAAAAATTAAAAATTTTTATTTCATTTTGGTTTTCCAAGACAGGGTTTCTCTGTGTAGCTCTGGCTGTTCTAGAACTCTCTCTGTAGATGAAACTGGCCTCAAACTCAGAGGTTTGCCTGCCTCTGCCTCCCAATGGTAGGAATAAAAGTGTGCACTACAGCTGCCACACATTGCCTGGATCACTTTCTCTTTTTTGTTTTGTCCAAGACCCCAGCTGATGGGTTGATGGCTTCCCACCTTTAGAATGGTTTTTCTACCTCAGTTAACGGAATATAAAAGTTTCCTCACAGACATGCCCAGAGACTTCTCTACCCATTGATTCTCTGTCCTGTCAAATCTACAACATTAACCATTACTCTTCCTTAAAAACATACACACACAAAAAAAAAAACTTAATTTTTTTTCCTTTTTTTTTTTTTTTTTTCTCAACACAGGGTTTCTCTGTGTAGCCCTGGCTGTCCTGGAACTCACTCTGTAGACCAGGCTGGCCTCGAACTCAGAAATCCGCCTGCCTCTGCCTCCCAATCTGCTGGGATTAAAGGCGTGTGCCACCACTGCCTGGCTAAAACTTAATTCTTAATACAACACGTTCCTACTAGCCTTTCCCCGTAACCTCATGTGGGCCTCGCATCTCCCAGTGCATCTTGTAAAGCTATGTCCTGTGGTATAGAAATTACGGGTGAGTCCTTTTCAATCTGCAGATCTTCTGCAAAGCTTTATGTTCAGCTCACTTCTGTGTTCTAAATGAACAGATTCAAAGTGAAGAAGGAATCAATTCCCGATACCTTTGGGTTACTGGCTGTAGCTTTTGCAAGAAGCAGTTGTACTCTGTTCACTTGGCTTACTAGCTGGATGTATCTCTTACTGTCCTCTTTGCCATGGCCCAGTATCTAACCAAAGCAACATCTTGAGGAAGGATTTCTTTGGATGCATAGTTAGAGGGTACAGTTCACCCTGCAGCTGCTCACACTGCATCCACAGTCAGAAAGAGAGGAATTGCTGGGTTATCCACTTTAGATGCTTCATTTGGTCCAGGACTTCTGTGCATAAAATGATGCTGCCCACAGTTAAAATAGGTCTGTCCTGCTAAGCCAACCCAGTCAAGAAACTCCCTTGTAGACATGGCCGAAGGTTTGATCCTGTGTGATTCCAGATCCTGCCAAGGTGACATTGGTAAGAACCATCACACTGGAAAGTTTTACATTCTCGGCGTTGCCTCGAGTTTCCCTCATTTAGACTATCTTACCCGTTCAGGGCTATTTTTGGTGATCCACGTGTGAGGCAGAAAGCCAGGTACTGCAAGCCAACTGAGAAATAGGGATTGCACATTGTCAAGTGGCTGGCTGATGCCTGTCAAAGTCTTCAGACAGGAGTGGGAGGGAAATCACATCCTTTCTTCCTTAAGTGTTTAAGGGTGAATTATTTCCTGGTGCTGGTGACTCTGCTCCCATGCAGTCTCCTTTGGGAGCAAAGGTTGTTACTGAAGCCCTGTGCTTGGGCCCAGCACTGTGAACACACAATGAACTTGTCCACCCCCACCCGAGACACCCCAGTACTACCACTAACAGAAAAATACTTTATAAACAAACGGGTTCTACTTGACACCAAGCTCCGCATTTCCAGAGGAAGCCCGAGCTTGAACTTTGAGCATGGTTTTATAACAAGTCCTAGCTCCACAAGCTCACGACAGCACATAGAAAGCTGGCTAGCAAGGGGTTAATAAATGTCATCTGAATTCTTCCATCAGAAAGCATCCTTTTAAAGTGATTCAGGTTAAACCTTATGTGTGAGCAAGATTGTGTCTAACGCAGGGTGCAGATCTTAGGTGTACAGCTTGGTAAGCTTTGGTAAGGAGGTATCTGCCTATCACAGCAGCCCGGCAGGCAAGGTGCAGAATACATCACCCCAAGTGCTCTCTCATGTCTCCTCCTGTCAGGTCTCTATCCCCATAAGCAGTCGTAACTCTGATGTCTAGCCCTGTACATTATTTTTGCCTGTTCTTGGCTTCATAGAAACAAATTACAGTATGAACATGTAAGGGAAGGGCTTCACCGAGCCCCGCACGAGGCTTTCCAGGTATGTCCGCTGCATTGCACGCAGTCAGTGTTCGTTCCTGGGGATTTTAGAGAGTGATGTTGATCTGTATGAGCATAACACAATTGATTTATCAGTCTGGCTGGCGACGGGCATGTGAGTTGTTTCCAGTTAGGGACTCTTATGAATTATCCTGACATAAACACACGAGCCTGTCACATTTTCTAAATAGAGGACTAGCCAACTACAAGGTAGTTCTTGTGCTTCGTGCTTTTGTTGTGTAGCTGCAGGGTTTACAGGATGTCTCTTCCATCTTTCCCACTGCTAATTTATTTTCTCTCCTTTTCTAATTATTCTCACTAGCAGGAATTACAGATGTTATTCATCTTTCCCAAGAACTACCTTCGGCTTTTAAACTTTTCTCTATTTGTATTAGTCAAGATTAACTCAGGAAGCAGAACCTCTTGGAGAGGTGTGTACACTGAGGGATTTGTTAAAGGGATTTGACTTCACACAGCTGCTTCAACAGTGTCTGCAAGGATTCCTGTCTTTGTGTCTAGTGACAGACTTGACACCCACAGGGCTGGCAGCCAGGAAGGGAAGACAGGTTGGTTCTGGAGGACAGGATGAGCATGCTGGCAGTTGGGGAGGTGACTGTCAGTAAGATGTGTGTTATGCAAGCTTTAGGACCTGGGTTCAACCTCCAGAACACATGTGAAGAAGCCGGGTGAAGACAGCTCACTGGCCTGCTGCAAGTTCTAGGCCCAATGAGAGATCCTTTCTCAAAAATGTAAGGGCATCTCTGCCTCCCCTACAAGGCCCAGAAGACAAAGAAAGGATTTAAGAGCTGGAGGAGGAGGAGGAGGAGGAGGAGGAGGAGGAGGAGGAGGAGGAGGAGGAGGAGAGGTACCAGATGTGGCCTGGCAATAGTAACCATAAGCACATGTCAGTTGTGTATATTGCGTTAGACTGGGCCCTCCAACTTTCCATCATGGGTACAGGAGGTCCCATGAAGTGCCCTTCTGATGAAGACACTGATGACTCCTGTAGGTTGTGCCATTTCTTTAATGGTGTAGCCTCCGGGAATTAGGTGGGAAGAAGGGATTCAATGGGAAAGGAATGGAGACAAAAGAGAGTAAAGGGTGTTGAATATGGCCACAAAGCATGTCTATGAAACTTTCAAAAATAAAGTAAAATATTAATGGGAGCAATTGATGAAGACAACTGATGTCAACCTCTGGCCTCCTCAAATAGGCATGTACTGGCTGAGTTCCAGATTTAAGTTATGGGTGTTCTAGGAGAGGAGCTATTACTCAAATTGAGATATTACTAGTGCTATCACTTACACACACACACACACACACACACACACACACACACACACATACACACACACACACACACACACACACACACACACACACACACTTTAAATAGTAGGATCAGCGATGGACTCTGAAGGAGAGGACAGTGGATTCTAGAGGACCGACTGAGCTGTTTTCACCCTGTGAGCTATACTGTCCTAACCTCTTACAGCTGTGGAACCCCGCCATTATAGTGCACACTAGCTGTGGAACACGGCTGAATGGCATAACTAGAAGCAAAGCTTTAAACATAAAAGGGGACAATTAGCAGATTTGGACTGGGAAAAGGGTTGCTTACCAGCCCCTGCTCTGGGGATCACAGTATACCTTCTCAATTCTTGTATGATAGTTTTCAGCCAAGAGTGTGGTGTTTGCCTTTAATCCCGATACATGGGAAACAGGCAGGCTGAGGGGGATCCAGCACCCCCACAAAGACATACATGCAGGCAAAACACCAATGCACATAAAATAAAAATAAATAACTCATTAAAAAAAAGATAAGTTTTCATTGTCAACCTGTCATAACCTGGAATCACCTGAATAAAGAATCTCCATGATGGGTTAACCTAGATCCAGTTATCCCATGGGTATATCTGGGGTGGGGGAAGGGAGTAGATGTAGGAAGTCACTGCCCACTGTGGGCGGCACTCTTCCCTAAGTGTATGTGGGGTGTGTCCTGTGCCATACAGGGTGAGGGCTAACTAAGCAGTAAGCAGCCAGTAGGTGTGTATTGGTTCCTCTCTGTTCTTGACGGTGGCTGTGATGTCAGCTGCTGCTTGAGCTCCTGCCTTGCCTTCCCTCGAAATGATGAATTGTGTGTAACCTGGAATGGTAAGACAAATAATCCCTTTGTTGCTATTGCTCAGGATATGTTATCACAGCAACAGAAATAAAACCAGGAGAAACAGTTTGCCCAGAATTAACATAGTAACCTCCCTGATCCATGGTTTTCCTTTGGGTGGGTTCAGTTACCTGGGTTAACTGTGATCTAGAAATGTTAACGGAAAATTCCAGAAATAATGAGCAGCTTTTTGTTTTTCAAGACATGGTTTCTTGGTTTAATCGTCCTGACTGTCCCAAAACTTCCTTTGTAGACCAGACTGACCTCAAACTCACAACGATCTGCATGACTCTGCATCCTGAGTGCTGGGATTAAAGGCATGCAGTTGTGTGCTTAAACAGAAAATTTGCAAATTTTAAATAATTAGTGAATTTCAAGTTCCCTGCAGTGTGATGAGCTCTGGTGCTCTCCTTCCTAGAAGGGGAGCCGCAGTGTTTTGCTGCTGTATGTGCTACCAGGCAGCCAGTCACTTGGCAATCATCTCAGCTCAATGCTGTATCCAAATAGCCCTGATTTTACTTAAAAACGGCCCAAAGCACGAGAGTTTTAAAGCATTGCCATTCCAGTATAGCTAAGAAAAGCTGTGAAGCGCTTCCTCTGAGTACAAAACTGTAAACTCTTGACTTAGACAAAGAAAAACCATGTGGGTTAAGGTTTTTAAGATCTACATGAAGAACAAGCCCTCAGCGGGCTAGGGAGATGACTCGGTGTCACGTCCCCCGTTGTCGCGTCCCCCTCGACCAGCAAGGAAAAAACGCTACTACTGAGATCTTCCTCAAGCAGTTTATTCAGGTCCTTCTACAGTCGACGACTTCTTCTTTCTGGCTGTTCTCCTCGCCCACCGCTACCTAAATACCCTATCCTAGCCAATCAGAATGAGCCACGTGGGTTCAGCAGATAGGCTGCTCGATGTGGAAGCCGAGCGCTCAGGCAAAACACAACCAAATAAGGACTTGTTTATCCAAGGGAGCGCTCGCCATCGGGTAGGCGGAAGGTGGAAGCCTGCGCCATCTTTAAGGCGCGGCACTCCGCAGCTCCCTACAGTTCCCCCTTCTTGTTTTATAAATCAGCAATAGGGCAGGCATCAAACCTATCCCGACATTTTTCGAGTACTATCTGTCTTAGGTCGTTCCGACGTTATCACTACCTTACCCGTCATTGAGTAACCTTGTCATTCTCAAGGTCCTCTGTCTTAGGTTGGTCAGTGTAAGTGGAAAGTTGCCCGTCTCTGATAAGCACTCATCAAGTCAGGTAAGGAATTCCACTAGTTGTGGGGTTCCCAGAGTCCTCACACACTGGCCTGCGAATGAATCTAATTGCTGCAAAATTATAGGTCCTGAATGACCGTGAGCCAAGCTTGGGGAGACTGTCCTACTTCAATGGCTGTGAATGCCTGAACAACCACAGCAGCATGCCGCCGTTGAGCAAACCTTATCTTACATGAACACCACAGACCCACTTCTGAGACCAGACATAATAAGAACTAACATAGCTCCCATTCCATTCCCGCCCATTCTTTCAGATGATCCATGGCTCTGTCAATCCAAGATGTCAGCCTTACTGCCAATCCAGCATCCGCACGCGTCGAATTCATTGTAGTAATGGAGATCCGCAATTCCTCTAGGAGGCTCTCAAAACCTCGGGACCAATTACCTGAAAAATAACTGGATAATTCTCTTGATCGATTAGCAGCACGTGTAAAATTTTCATATTGGACAGCAGTCACACAAAGCCCATAATATTTTGGTTGTGTGCCTAGCCTTTAACGGCTGAGCCATCTCTTTCCACTGACATCCTCGCTGCGCTGTTTGCCACAAAGTATCAAGTTGTTCTTGCACTAAATCAATCCTCTGATTAACAACCATATATCAAAAGGATTAGCCGATAACACCATGTTGGGATTTTGATATGTCCAATTATACCCTGAAAAGTTAGAATTAAAATTAGTTCCTATGTTAGGCCTTTACAAAACAGAGACCATTTTGGTTGACTGGGAATACTCATATTATTCTTATTCTGTGTTATCGGCCATCTACCCCTAATCCAGCTACCATTAGCTTTCCCCAGCCCCTGTGCCCTATCAAGCCAAACTGCAGATGGATTGTATAACATAACACAGTTACTATTATTGCTAGTTATCACACCTCCTTGTTAATCTTTCTGGTGTCCACACTGGGTCCTGGCGATCCTGGGGAAACACACAAACAGACCCTCTCGCCCAAGACAACACCGGATCTGGGCCATTCCATTTCCCCATCAATACATCCTTCCATTTGACATAGCCTTTCAAAGCACCACTTTGACAACGATGCCGATCTGCAGCAGAAAGGCCATCAGAATCCAAATTTAAAAAATTAAGGGTAAATAATGCTAATGATATTCTCTCTTTTGGTGTTCTGCCATGACCTATTCCCCCTTTTTGTTTTAACAAACATTCTTTCAAAGTACG
>CM052711.1:60425099-60441438 GCA_028551405.1 Uromys caudimaculatus | reverse complement strand
TCATATGTCTGTAGAGAAAAAGGCACAGTGCATGTAGACATCGGGTCTGTGTAGACACTGGGGGCCCTTGAAAGGTGTTGCATGACGGTAGAAGTGTTATGATATTATAAGTTCGTGTTTAATTCATATTGATCAACTATCCTTTCTAATCTCTTAACCTCATCATGCTCTAATAGACTTTGTATTAAGCAGAGACCTGATAGAAGAAGTGAAGGGAAGCCGGGCATGCCTCTAACCCTGGCATTTGAGAGGCAAGGACAGGCTGCAGTGCACACCTTTATTTCCACCACTTGGGCGGCAGAGCAGGCAAATCTCTAGAGTTTGAGGTCAGGTTGGACTACAGAGCCAGTTCTAGGACAGCCAGGGCTACACAGAGAAACCCTGTCTTGAAAACCCAAAGAAAGGAGGAAAGGCAGCCTTGTGTAGATAGCAAGACCCAGAGCAGCCAGAGTTATATAGAACTACTCTAGTTAAACAACAACAACAACAACAACAAAACAAAAAGGGAATCAACACACACACACACACTCTGTAGTTTTCTACTTGAACATATATTAACATTTTCTTCCTGTGTGTGTGTGTGTGGAAGGCAGAAGTCAATGTTAGGGGTCTTCCTCTACCACTTTTTGACTTGCTTGCTTTATTTATTCAGTGATTTAGTGGCAAGGGCTTTCGTCTCTCATGGGCCTGGATCTCACCCATTTGCCGAGGCTGACAGGCTAGCAAGCTCCAGGGATCCTCCCATCTCTACTTTGCTCATGCTGGGGACATACAGTGCAGCGCTCAGCGTTGTGTGTGCACTAGGAAGAGAACAGAGCGTACGTCCTTGCACTTGACAGCAGCATTTTGGGCCCACGTCCCTCCAGCCCCTAGGGTAGCATTTCAGATGTTCTCCATTTTCTTACAGACTCCTTTTATTACCTAACTGCATTTCCTTTTCAGCCCAAAGATTTTTTTTTATTTCTTGTTGTACAGGTCTACAAGTGGTGAAGTTTCTCATTTATTTTTCTAAAAATGGCATTATTTATTTATTATCTATCTTTGGTTGGCATTTTTCAGGGACAGAGGTAGAGAACTCACAGTAAGTTTTTGCTTGACTTAAACAGCAAATCTGTCTTTGTTTGGTTTGGTTCCAGCCTTTCTGATGCAGCGAAGTCAGGTGGCTTTGCTGTCTTTATTGCCTTTTATGTAATGTGTCTTGTTTTTCTTTTGCTTCCTTTAATGTTTTTCTTCCTCTTTGACCTTTAGCAGTTCGGTTATAACAAATATAATTGTCTTTGCCTTCTCTGTGAGTCACTGAGTTATAGATCTAAAGTTAATGATTTTTTTAAAATTTATTTGGAAACTTGTTGCCATTATTTCTTCAAGCATTTTCTTTTCCATTTGTTCTCATTTTCTTTCTATTGCTATGGTAAAAATACTCTGACAAAATGCAGCTTAGTGGAGAAAGGGTTTATTTGGCTTAAAATTGTAGATTCTTGTCCATCACTGTAGTGGTGTCAAGGTGGCGAGAACTTGAAGCGGCTAGTCACACCCAAAGTCAAGGGCAGGGAGGAATGCATGCATGCTTCCTCACTGCCCAGTTCACTTTCCCTACCCTTATACGGTCCCGGCTCCAGCCTGTGAAACTGTGCTGTTCATACACAGTTTGGCCAGGTCTTCCAACCACAGTTAACCCAAATAAGAAAAAAAATTCCTCATCAAAAATGCCCACAAACCAACCTGATAGAGACAGGCTGTCGTTGGGAGTCCCTTCCCATGGGATTTCTTACTGTACCAAGTTGACAATTAAAGCTGTCAGCCCCTTGTCTCTCTTGGCATTGGGCATTCATTTGCCCATTTCCTGCCTGTCGCAGGGGCTCTGCTTATGTTATTTCCTTCACCCTTTATTGTCCACTTCCAATGTTCTCTAGTTTACTGATCTTTTCTTCAGCTAGTTCTACTTTACTATTACTTTTAGTCTGTGAATTTTCCATTTCAGATAGTCTATTTTACATCCTGGAATTCTTTGTGGTGTGTGTGTGTGTGTGTGTGTGTGTGTGTGTGTGTGTGTGGTCTTTCAAGTATTCATTTCTCTACTGAGAAATCTTTCAGTCACTGGTTTTTTTCTTTTGTCTTTAATTTTATCATAGCTGCTTTAAATTTTTTATCAGTTCTCTGGCATTCACATTGTCTGAAGCTAATTTTGTTGATTGCTTTTCTTTTTTAAAAAATAAATTTTTTTACACGAATTTATTTTGTGAAGAAAAGCACATGTACCATGGCACAATCTGTGGCCTCAGTTCTGTAGTTCCACACTGTGGGTGTGTCCTTGGGATCGAACACAGGTCACTAGGCTTGGCAGTCGGTACCTTAACCCACTGAGCCACATTGCTGGTCTTTGCTGGTCTTTTCTTAACCTTTTTTTAAGTCTCATGTAGTCCTGGCTGCCCTGGAACTTGCCTGTGTAGACCAGGTTGGCCTAGAGTTCACAGAGGTCCACCTGCCTCTGCCTCTGCCTCTCCCTCCTGACTGCTGAATGAGACTAAAGGTATGCCCATCCTTGACTGCTTTTCTAGTTGATTCACCCTTTCAATGAAGGCTTGTGACAAAGGAATTTAGACACTTAGTCTTCTATTGCCAGTCTTCTCTCACAGTTTCTAATTCTATAATATTTTTTCTTCCCCAATGATAAGAAATACTAATACACATAAGTGTAGAGTATATATTTCTGCCTTTTTTCTTAACAAAACTCAAGTCCTTAACATCTTTGACAGTTTGATAAGAGGAGTCAGAAATGTATGAACTGTCTTACTCAGGCCTGTTCTAGAAGAGAAACTGAACAAATCTTATTTGTGGGGCTGAAAAAATATGTACACGTGCACATCTGGGATACTGTCACAGTTTCACAAGGACAGTGACATGCAGCGCCGCTTCCTCCAGGAAACTACCTGTGAGAATGTGGTTCCAAAGGCTCTGGCCTTATTTCACTTATTGCAAAAGGAGTGCAGTCATCAAAATCGCCCGAAGCACAACCCAAGGCTGCCATCCAGAGTTTACCGCCATCACCTCAGCTTGGTAAGCCTTTCCACCTACTTCGCAGTTTCATAGTCTCCTCAGAATTGACAGCTGAGGATGTCTCAAAATACGTCAGCTTTTATCTTATTTTTTTAAATATTATGCAGAGAAGCTATTTTTTCTGGGAATATATAGAGCAACCCCTTTTAAAAACTGTTTTTGAAATATAAAGCTAGCATTCTCCCAATTTATAATAGTGCCTGCCTTGCCCAGTTACTGTAACTGGATACCTATGTGGGATATTTGTGTTCTTTCTGTTATTGCCTAAAATACTGAAGAACATTCTGTTGCAGGAAAAATGATACCGGGAACTAAGTTTATCCTTACAGAAGGTGCCATTTACATAGAGATGAGCGCATGCAGATTTATGCAGGACCCTGATTATCCACATCACACAAATTCCATTTTCTCTCCCAGCCTCAGGAATGGGAATATAGACACACAAGTTGATGCTGTGGTGCTGTTATATTCACTTAAAATAACCCAGCTTTTCTCATTGTACAAATTGAAAGTATTGTGATCTCAGTGTCCCTTCCCCTCTACCCGCAGGCACGGTGACATAGAGCTGACCGGGGTGACAAGACAGCACAAAGAGCATCCATTCGTAGGATGAGTGTAATGCAGCAGCAGAGTAATGAGGGGGTGAGGACCTGCGTGCAGTGCTCCGCGATGAGCACCCCAGGGCCTGCTGTCACGGGCTCTGGGTTCAATGAGACCTTATGTTATCGTGGGTCTCAGGACATGGCCCAGGAAGGGTGACGAGGTCCTTAGAAAGCTTTGCGACAATTCCCGAGTGAGGAGAGAGGCTCCCAAGGGTCTGAAGGGAAATCCCCCATACTCTGTGATTAACTGGCTGGTGGCTCTGTTTGGGATGGTTAGGAAGCCTTCAGGAAGTGGAGAGCTGCTGGCAGAAGTATGGCATTGGGGTTGTTAGGGAAGAGCCTTAAGGTTCTACATCCCTGGGCCACTTCCTGTTCTCGTTCTACTTCTTGTCTGAGGATGCAGAGTTGGCCAGCCAGCCCTCCTGCTCCTGACACCATGCCTTCCTCACCAGACTGGACTCTGTCCCTGTCCACAGTTAAGCGGGAATGCACTCATTGTATAGCCAAGGATAACCCTAAATTTCTGACCCTTTTGCATCGCTCTCCCTCATACTGAGACTACAGGCGTATAACCACACCCATTTTATGGGGATGCGAGGGATGGCACCCGGGGCTTTGTGCATGCTGGGTAAGAACTCACCAGCTGAGCTGCCAGTGTAAGGTAAGCTCCAACTCCTGGACAACTACGTTGGAAATAAACTTCTGTTCCACTGTAACGATCTTCTGTGGTAGTTTTCTTTTGGAGTACAGTATGTTCTTATCCCATAATGTACTTTTATCTTTAACACCCAAAATAAAATAGGCAGAGTTTTTTTTCCTACTCAATGAATATCAGTTGCTTCCCCAAACTACATTAGCATACAGCAGCTTTCCCCGTGTGATCCAGACATTGGGTTTGAGCCTGGCATTCACAGCCCTCTGGCCTGCAGTGCCTGCTCAGCTGTCCTGTCATAGCTCTCCCCTCGATGCCCGTATCCGAGGCTTTCTCTAAGTATCTCCCCTCTTCACCCTCTCGGACCTAGAGGGTTGGCTGCTTGTCTTCACTCATAGGACTGGGATTATCCTCAGTAAAACACTCTGATTTTGGAACACACATCAAGATACCTTCCCCATCTCTGGCCTGTCCCTCTTCTGCAGTGTCCCTCACCTTATTTCCCTGCTGACTAATGCTTAGAAGTGTAATTAGGCAGATAATCGTGCAGGAAGCTAAGAACAGAGTACATGATGAGGGGAAGAATAGTCAGTGATGGTTTGGCTAAAGTGTTTTCTGGAATTTTTGTTTGTTTATGTAGGTATGTGTCCTGTGCATGCATGTGTATATGTGTTTTCATGTGTGTGTCAGCATACACGCACATGTGTACATGCTTGTGGAGACAAGAGGTTGATGCCACATGTCTCCTTTGGTTGCTCTCCAGTTTGTGGTTTGAGGCGGAGCCTCTCTCTTGAAGCCAGTTGAACACCCATTTGGCTACCTAGCTAACCAGCATGCTCTGGGAATCCCGTCTCTTCTGCCTTCATAGCACTAGCATTAGAGGCAGGCCATCACATCTGCCTGGCATTTATGGGGGTGCTGGGGACCTGATCTCTGGTCCTCACTCTTGTGCAACAGTTGCTTTACATGCTGAGCTATCTCTCCAGCCCCCTGTATGGCAGTGGGCTTTCATGCAAATTTCTGTGCAGTTCTAGTATTTGTACGTGGGTAAAACGCTAGCTTAGGAGGGCCAGGAGGCCAGCGAAGGTGCCTTTCTAAGCAGAATACTATTTAGTCAGTTTACCCCTCAGACTCACTGCTTATGTCTCCTATCCAGAGCATGAATGAAGTGATTGTGGTGTGTGCCTGTGAATACCTAGACACAGTTAGGTGGAAATACTCCTGTCCTAGAAGAAAATCTGTGCTGGAGAGATGGCTCAGTGCACTTGCCACATGATCATGAGGACCCGAGTTCACTCCCCAGAAACCGTGTTAATCTGGGCGCAGTAGGCATGTCTCTAATGCCAGTCAGTGTTCCTGCAGCAAGATTAGGGGTAGAGACAGAGACCCCAGAAACTCAGGGACCAGCTAGTCTGGCCTTACGCAGCGGTGGATGAGAGACCCTGGTTGCCCCCTGACCTCCACATGCCATGCTTGCTGTGTAAATGTTCACATTCACACGCAGTCACACTCACTCACATGTACGTACCCCAAAGGAAAAGCCTTACGGTAGAGATTCACGGCGCCTTACCCAGAGAAATGGCTCAATGAGTTTGATTTGTTTCCTCATTGAACTAGGGATCTCTTTCATCTCTCAGGGCTATAGTTTTAGGAATCAGAAAAAGCAGAGGGTCAGCAGATGTGCTTGTGGGAAGTCTCCTGTAAAGTGTGAGGCAGACGATGCTTCCAGCTCTTTGAGCTAAATTCCTCCCAGAAAAAAAAAACAACCAAATACAAAACAAACTTTTTAAAGTGCTCTAGAGGTTGATAGATACTAGTTGCAAAATAAATAAATAAATAAATAAGCACACAACTGGAGAGAATTGTATTAGGAGAATTAAGCTGGTCTTACAAATGCGCCATGCTTTCTCTCATTGTGGATCTACATTCATACAGACACAGAGCGTCATGTATGTATGTATGTATGTATGTATGTATGTATGTATGTATGTCCGTCCTTATGAGATATGAACTAAAACTCTAGCAAGGGGGACCAGGAGGACCAGCAAGAAAAGTGGAGGGCGATGGAGCATGAGGGGTGTGTGCAGCATGCATCACATCAATGAGAGCTTAAGTAAATAATAAGAATAACCTCATTTCGAAACAGAAACTCTGATTTTGGAGCACTTTGGATTAGGGATTTTCTCTTGGGAATGTACAACCTAATGTCAAGCCTGTGAACATATGAAGAACTATGAAGTCTGAAGCAGGGGTCTCAAGCATCTCAAACAAGGGACACTCAACCTGGGTGTCCCCTGAGAGGCTGCACGTAGATCTTGTGGATTAGCCACACCTTGGCTTCTCCGGCCCTCTGGGAGCAGGGAGCTTCCTGTGACCTTGAGATCTTCTGCATAGAATATGTGGTGTGCTCGTTGGTTGGTGCGCTTCAGCTTCACACCAGCCTAGGCATATCTGAGAAGAGAGACTTGAGGAAATGCCTTCAGAAGATTGACTTGTTAGAACACCTATGAGCCGTTGTCTTAATTAATGAAGGATGTGGGCGGGGCCACCCCTGGGAAGGTGGTCCTGGGTTGTATAAGAAAGCAGCCGGAGCAAGCTACAAGGGGCAAGCCTGTTCATTCGTGGTTCTGTTTCAGCTCCTGCCTCCAGGTTCCTGCCCTGCTTGAGTTCCAGCCTTGACTTCCTTCAGTTGATGGGCTGGGAGCCAAATTTGGTTTTGATCATGTTGTTTTACCACAGCAACACAAAAGTAACTAAAACATCTGTCAGGGAGCTAGTTGTAGAAATTCACTTTTCTCCATGGTGTGAAACAGACCTAGACAAGGATTTTCCCAGTAGAGAATGAGTTGTATTGGGTCATTTCTAATGGGAGATGGTCTTTCACCTTGGCCAGTCCCCTCTGATGTACTCCTATTGGTTCTTATAGCCAAGCTGGCCGAAGAAAATGCTTGCAAGAGCTGTGTTGTCTCCAGGCCAGATGCAGAGATTGCTGGCTTCTGGCTGGTGCCAAGCACTGGGCTGGTGGCAGAGCTTGCATGGACTCACTCTGCAGGGGCCATCTGATAAGGTAGCCATGTGTTCCTATCAGGTGTGCAAGGAGAAACGCTGCCTTGTTGTACATACAAAACAGTTGCTGGAGACCCTTTATCTTTTGAGAGGAAATGTGTGTAAGGTACCAGGGGCAGAGCGTCACCTCCCTCCTGAAGATGCTTATCTTGGCTTTTGGCAGCAGAGCTAGATAGGAAGATTGGGCTCAGTTTTCAGTGGGAGGACAGACAGATGGCCATAGTTACCAAAGTTTAGGGGCGGGGATTATAAGCTCATTTCTGTCTGTTCTTCCCACTGCCCCTTTAAACTATGATGGGACGATAACCAGGTACCTTTAACCTATCAGATGCCATTCAGTTCTAAATAAAAGTCAAGGTGACTGGGTTCTTAAAATGAACCTTTGCAAAGTCTGGAGAGGTGATCATGGTGACATGCTTACAATGATCCGTCTATGTCAGGAAACCACGTGTGTTGGCACATGCTTGTAATCCCAGCACTGGGGAGGTAGAGGCAGGAAGAACCCTGGGACTTGCTGGACAGCCAGCCTAGCCTACATGGTGAGTTCCAGGTCAGTGAGAGACCCTATCTCAAAAAAATAAAACAAAACCAAAAACTGTGGAATGCTCCTGAGAAATGACATGTGGCCTCCCCTGCGTGCCCATTGTGTCCCCCTATACAGGAGCACAAGCAGGTGTGGGGGGGTGAGAAAGAATGACTGTCATAGATGCTGACATACCTTTCTTTATAAGGATTAAGATCCCAGAGAAGCTCCTTGTTGATGGCATGCCCCCTGTTGTAGTTAGGGTTTCTGTTGCTGTGAACAACATTTAACTGGGGCTGGCTTACGGTTCAGAGGTTTAGTCCATTATTATTGTGGTGGGAAGCGTGGTGGCATGCAGGCAGATGTGGTGCTGGAGAGATAGCTGAGAGTTCACATCGAGATCAACAGGCAGCAGAAACAGTGAGCCACTGGGTCTGGCTTGAGCTTCTGAAAGCTCAGTGCCCACCCCAAGTGATGCACTTCCTCCAGCAAGGCCACACCTCCAATAATGCCACTCCCTGTGAGTCCATGGGAGCATTTTCATTCTTACCACCACTCCCCTGACTCCTAGCACCAACATTCTGCTATGACCACAGCCATGCCTGCAGTTGGGGGGGAGGGGGCTGCATGGATCAGAACCTTGTCTCCATGGAGACCTCTGTATTTCAGTTTGTCCTTCAGCCTGCGTGGACTGTGATGTTGGGCTTCTGTATTATGATTCTCATGGTTTCTTTTGTTTCCTGTTCTTTGCAGATATCATCAATGGAGTTCAAGAGAAATGTGTATTGCCTCCTATGGATGGCTACCCCCACTGCGAGGGGAAAATCAAGGTAGAGTAGAAGTTATGTCTGTTCATCCCAATACCTTCCATCTCCCCCCACCCCCGCCCCAAGATGCCAGTAGGAAACCAAGCCTTGAAGCAAATCCTCTCTAGGGGGTTTCTGTTCCACTAGTGGTAGCCCTTCTCTGCCATTCCCATGGGTCATCAGTGGCTGTCAGCAGTCAGCCTGAGAACCTGGACCACTTCTGGTGTCCTCTCTGTCCTTCCCAGTCCTTCATCTCCAAGTGATCCTTCAAGTTCCAATACCAAGGGGGCTTAGTTAGAATTCTTCCTTCTCCCCGGATCCCCAGAGTCCTGTTCTGTGTCCACACTATGACATAAATGTGATATCTGCATAAGCAAATGAGTGCCCAGAGACACTTGGCCACCCATTCTTAACTGTGCACTCCCACTGGTGATCAGATCCAAGGTCTCCAGGATTCTAGGCAAGCGCTCCATACTGAGCTGCAGCCTGGCCTGTTGTATGTGATCTGTGCAGGTGAACATGTATGTGCATGTAGGTATGGAGGCCAGAGGACAACCCTGTGTGTCATTCCTTGGGTGCATCCAGCTTTCCCTTGAGACAAGGTCTCTTACTGGCCTAGAGCTGGCCCGGCTGTTCCCAGAACTGCTGTTCCCGGTGCACACCTGGATTCCTGACCTTTTCTTGTTTTGTCTTCTATTATTTTGAGAAAAATAAATTATATTTGTTTGGTCTGCTCCTGGAAACCTCTCCTGGCCAGTGGTGTTCAGAGAAAGGTTGTCATTCAAGTACTCGGTTAAGGATGGCAGAAACCTCCTAGGGACATTCCCTGGTGTTCTTTGGGGACAGCTGTAAATGCTCATTGACACTTTTGTGCTATTTGGTCTTAGCTCTGCAGGGCAGGCCCTGTACTGTGTCTGTGGCACCTCCTGAGGGTATTGAACTGAAGGGCCCCTGTGGTCTTGCGCCCTTTGCCTCCACTGCTCTCTGTTTAACGCAGAGCTTCTCTGCTCTGCTCTGGCAAGCATCTCCAACTCTCCAGGAGCTGAGCATTTGGTCACCTGGCCCTCAGCTCAGGGACTTTTGGCTCTGCTTTACCCATGGGCCTCCACTTGAGTCACCCACTCCACTGTGTCCTTTGCCCCCCTCCTCCACAGTCTCCTCAGCCATGTCCTCTCCTCTCGTTTCAGTGGATGAAGGACATGTGGCGCTCGGACCCCTGCTACGCAGACTATGGAGTGGACGGGACCTCCTGCTCCTTTTTTATTTACCTCAGTGAGGTGAGTCTTTTTGAGGACTTGTGCATCAACACTGAGGCTCCTTTGTAACTGAGCCTGGTAAGACGGCCCAGTGACTGCCCGACACCTCATGAACATCTATTTTCCATAAAGGAAGAACAGCCTGGATCCACTGTTTTGTGTGCTTTAACTTTCCATTTCAGTAAAATACACAGACTGCAGGACTTTCAGTCTTCACCAGGTTTTTTAATTTATTTATTTTGTTTTCTTTTGTCCTTTTAAAAAAAACACTTTTATTTATTTAGTGTGTGCATGCGTGCACAGGGCCTATGGCACACAAATGGAGGACAAAGGACAACTTGCCGGGCTCTCTCCTTCCCCATGTGGGTCCCAAGCACATCCAGGTCATCAGGCTTGGTGGCAGTCACTTTACCCCACGCCATCTTGCCAGCCCTTCCCTTGGGAACAAATCCTCAGACATCTTCAGATCCACCAGGTAGTGGGCCCAGACTGAGAAAAGAGGCCTGCTTGGCACATAGTCCACAGAGCACTCAGTGGGGGAGGAAGACACTGGGCGCACAAGGCTGAAAGCACTCTACCAGAATCTTAATTTTAAGTCTTTCCCAAGTTCAAGACATGCTACTTTCTAGTTTGGGGATAGTGCCCGTCTTAATGAGCCTAAAATTAGGACTCATTGTTTTGATTTATGTTTTTTTAGTGATGAGCAGTAGTAGACCGCTTTCCCCTGGCTGTTGGCTGCCACGCGTGCTCTCATGGACTAGGTTACCTCCTGTCACCATCCTTATTATCTTCTCTCTGATTTTCCTTTTCATTTGTTTATGTACATTTACAATACAGATCTTTTATTTTTTTTAAATACCTAGTCATGTGTTTGTTTGTTTGTTTGTTTGTTTTTTAAATGAGAATGGCTGTTCTTCTTTTTTTTAAGATTTATTTATTTTATTTATATGAGTACACTGTAGCTGTCTTCAGACACACCAGAAGAGGGCACTAAATCTCATTACAGATGAATGTGAGCCACCATGTGGTTGCTGGGAATTGAACTTAGGATCTTTGGAAGAGCAGTCAGTGCTCTTAACTGCTGAGCCATCTCTCCAGCCAATGCAGATCTTTTAAAGGACACATAGCATTTAACAGACCCCCATGGGTCCCTGGCTCAGGTGACTTCTAGTTCTCCTTTGGAAAGAGTGCTTCTCTAGCATACACAAAACCCAGGGTTCATCCCCTGCACTGCCTAAACTGGGCATAGTGGTACATACCTATAGTCCTAATAACTGGGAGGTGGAGGGAGGAATGTCAAAGTTCAGGCTATCCTTGGCTACATAGTAAGTTAGAGAAAAGCCTGAGACCATGAGACCGACTCAAAAGACGAAAAAAGATGAGTTAAAAAGTTATAATTTGTTACCTGCAGAGGAAGAACCTAGTAGGGAGTTAGAAGCTAGCTGTACCGTCTCCTCTGAACCAGACAGCCTTGGGGCCTGCCTGCGTGGGTGCTGGGCAGCCTTGTCTGGGTCTTACCACCATTTCTTTCATTATTCTGCCGCATGGTAACAGCCTCTTAGTGATGCCCTGTAGAATATCTCCATTTTTAGGCTGAATTAAATGTTCTTGCCATGGTCTTCTTTGTGCAGTTCTGGGTGCCTCTCTTTTCTGGACCGTACACTGACTAGCATGTCTTATTTGGATGACCAAGCCCAAGTCACCACTACTATAAGGCATGTGGCCCCTCTCCTACATCCACATTCTCTCTGTGCCATAGCTAATATTGATTGTCAAGTTGACACAACCTGGAATCCTGATAAGCCTCTGGGAGTTTGTGGTTGGGTGAATTGAGGTGGAAGACCCCCACACACACACAGATGCAGTATGTCCTTGTGCTCCTGCCTCGATGGATTGCACCCTCAAACTCTGAACCCAAGTAAACTCTGTTCTTCACTAAGTGGCTTTTGTAAGGCATTTTGTTACAAAGGAAAATAGCTAACACACCCACTTTCTTCACCGGATCATAGGCAGCCCCCAGGCCCCTCAGCACTGGGCTTTGATCCCAAGGCCCTGCCACTGAGCCACCTACATACTTTTTCATTGACAAGTTAGTTCCCTGGAAATCAGAGAAACCCCAGCACTAATGACAATAAAATGCCTTCTAGAAATTAGAAGCACAGGCTAGCCTGCGTGATCCTCCTTAGCTCAGGCTAGCCTGGGTGCTCCTCCTCAGCTGCTGAGATACAGAATTTGCAGCATTTGTTTGAGCCTGTCCCTGCTTTGGCTTCTGCAGCCTTCTCCAAGGAGAATCCGGCTGTGAGTGACCTTCACCCCAGTGACAACTCAATTAGAAGAACCTCTCCTGCCCTGAGGGAAAGACTCTTCCTCCAGTTTAATTTTACAAAGTTTCCTTTGTAAATCCCCTGGCATGGAAGAAGACAGAGCCCGGCCATAGGTCCTGATTGACAACCACGGCTCATTTGTGGATTTGGGAGGGCTGAGGAAATGAAGGATGTCACATTCTACCTGGGTTTCCCAGCCTCCTCTCCAGCTCCTGGACCAAAGCTGGGACGATGTGGAGAAGTAGTGTGGTAGACTGAAGGGCACAGACATGAGTTATGATAGGTTCATTTCCTTTAAAACTGCTACCCTGACCACACTCCCAGTGGAGGAAGGCTAGACGCTAAAGAGAGAGGAAAGTAGGTGTGTGAGGAGGGGGGAGTCCAAGAGTGCAGGCGTGTATATGGCTTCATAGGCCTGGACTTATGCTCTTCCTGAGGTGCAGTCATTCTTCAGTAGCATAAGACCAGTTTCTTGCTTCTCATTAGCAGATTCAATTCAGTGAGTGCTTACTGGCCTCTGTTGTAGACACTGGGTTGTCGGCATCTACTGAGAGCTCATTTTCTTGCCACTGTGCTGAGCATTCTGTATCTTGAGAGTTTAATGGGAAAAAGAAAAGAGAGAGATTCAGATGAGAGAGAAGGATTAGCCACAATTAGCCACAAAATGGGAGAGATGGCTCCTCTTGTGCATCTGGGAACCTTGTGGTAGTTAACACTGGTCATCAGCGTGACAGGGGCTACAGTCACCTAGAAGACAAGCCCATGGACATGTGTTAGGAAATTTATCTCATGGGCTAAGGAGGAAAGATCTAACTTAAGTGTGGTCCCATGGGCTGGGGCCCAGATTGAGTAAACAAAGAAAGCAAGCTGAGCACCACTGTCCATCTCCCTCTGCTTCCTGGATGTTGATGCCATGTGGCCACCTGGCACCATGCATTCCCACCATATGCACTGTGTCCTCAAACTCTGAGCCAAAACCAACCCTTCCTTCTTTAAGTTGCTTTTGTCAGGGTTTGTATTAGTTAGCAAAGTTAAGTAGCATGGATCTCTTTATCACAATTGGGCACTAAAAATTAGTCTTAAAAGGCCTATTGTATCATACTGCTGTAAAAACATAAGTAACATATTTATGTGTTTTTACGTTATCCTTAATTCAAGAACATGCTGGATGAGCTTGCTGTTCTGTTTTAGAGTTAGTCAAGTCACTAGTCTAATAAGGTAAGGCATCTGCTATGACGTCTAGTCATGTAGAAATTGGACTCTTCCTTGATACCAGGTTGGTTGGTTGGTTGGTTGGTTGGTTGGTTGGTTGGTGTGTTGGTGTTTTGTTTTGTTTTTCTGTTTTGTGCCAGGGATTGGGGACAGGGTGTTCGATTGAAGGTCATATATCTTCCTTATGACCATCTACCTTAATTTTTAAACAAGATGTCACTAAGTCTGGAACTCAGCAACTAGACTTGACTTTCTGGCCAGTAAGCCCCAGGGATCCCCCCATTTCCACTTCCTCGGTGCTGGGGTTACAGGTATACACCATCCTTTCCAGCTTTTTTTTTTTTTTTTTTAATGTGCTGTGGCTTAGAACTCACATCCACATGCTTATGTGGCAAGCACTGAGCCATCTCCACAACCCCATGGCTGCCTTTTTAACTGATAGGTACTGTATGTGTGTGTGTGTGTGTGTGTGTGTGTGTGTGTGTGTGTGTGTGTGTGTGGTATGTAACGTGTTGTTTTGATAAGCATGTGCATTGTGGGATGTCTGAGGAAGCTAATGATTACACATTACTCTATATTCTTGGCATGAGTGTGAAAAACACACTTGCCCTTGACTGCTAGTCTCCATGTAGGATGTTGCATTTGTGTTAGGAGCTAGTACACAGACCCAGTTATGTGAAATTGAGACCAGTCCCCAAAGTCAGTTCCTTACTTTGTAGTGTTAAAATCCTGGACAAGGATCTGGAGAGATGACTTAGCATTAAAAATGATTGCTGCTCCTGTAGAGGACCTGAGTTTTGTTCCCAGCACCCATATCAGGCTGATAACAACAGCCCTTAACTCTAGCTTCAAGGGATCCCATGCCCTCTTCTGGCCTCTGTGGACATTAGCATGTAGATGCAAGATGCGCTCTCTGTCTCTTTCTGTCTCTGTGTCTCTGTCTCTGTCTCTCTCTCCCCCCTCCCTCCCTCTGTCTCTCTCTCTCTCACACACACACACACACACACACACACACACACACACACACGAAAATAAAATGCTGGTCAGTACAGCTATGTGGGCCTGTTTGTTAGTCTAGGCTTTTGCTTTTCTCCTTTCCTTTCTCACTGTCTTCCTGTTTTGTTGAACTCTGAGACCTGCTTCCTTTCATGTCACACACGAGGTTTTTCTTGAAGTGGGCAAAATGAAAAAGCCATCTTAGTTTGACCTGAGCTGTGAACTCAATCAGTAGGTATGTGGGTGCTGCTATTGCATTTCCAGTCCTTATGGAAAGAACTGGGCTTGTTTCTGGATTTGGCATCAGACCAGAGACAGACACCAAGAAGACCTAAAGTAAGTGTCACTTGAGGGATGGACTGGAACCTTCAGATTCAGGAAGTGCCCCTCTCCCTTCTTTTCCCGTCCACCTCCACCTTTGTCTTAGCATAAACTTGCAGTGAGTAAGGGGGCAGTTTCCTGTGTTTGCACAGTATCCTGATCCTGTCTCCCGAGCCCCACCCCGCCACTCCCTCCACACACCCATAGCCCAGCCTGTCTACCTTTGTGTCCTCTCCTTTTGTCTTGTTTTCTTTAGTAATCCACCAAGTCTAATTAGTTCTGCTGGTTGGAATGTTGACTGGCTTGGCCTTGTGTAAGTCTTGCCCAGGTAACCATAGCTACAGTGGATCCTGAGTGCAATGGCCATCTCATGTCCAAAAGACAGTATACCACAGCTCTCTTCCCTTCCTCTGCTTCTAACATTCATTCATCCTGCTGCCTTCCCTGATGCTCCCTGTGCTTGTGAGGAGTGCTTTGTATAGATGGCCATTTAGGGCTGAGCACTCCAGAGACACTCTCAACACTTCCACCAGTCAGGGTCTCCACATGTATGCACTGCAGAAAGAAGCTTCTTTGACCAAGGATGAGAGTCATATGAATGTATCTCTATAGGAGGCAGTTTGACACGTCCATTTAGCAAGACAATAGAAGTAGTTTCCTTTCTACCTATGACCTCCTTGGCCATTAACCACCTTATAATCTATAAATCCATTTTAATTGAATCCCCAAAAGTACAGACTTCTCTATGTGAGCTATGGCCGCTCTCGACTGCTTGTTATCTGCCTGATACCACCCTGGCGACAGCAGTGTAGCAACAACAGTCAGGGGCTCCCTTCTTTAAGGATGGGCTTGCAAGATAGCCAGAACATTCCTGGAGTTTGTAGGGTCAAGCCTGCACCCTGGCAGCCCTGGTAAGCTAGGCTTAGTCACTGTCCAATTAGTATGCCAATTAGAGACAAGCAATAGTGAAAGCGGAGAAAACTTCTTCAAAGTAACCATCTTGGAGAGAGGAAAAAATAAAGAGGGCCAGTGACCCCTACCCTGAGTCCATCTTCAGGGTCCTGCCATGAGGTTTAGGTTGAAATGGAAGGCAAGAGCTGTTCATGGCTAAGCAGTCCTGGTCAATGCATGACCCTGCACGCCGTCATTACCTCAGCTCCGGTCTCTCCTGCAAGATGGTCTGACAAGTTGTCAGAAGTGTGTGAAATCTCTTGCCAGGAGACAAACCGTCCCCTCCCCACAGCTGGCACCAGGCATCGGCCTTTCCTTGGCCTCCATTGTCTCTGTGGTCAGAGAGTGGAGAGAGGGATACACATACGTTTGTAGTCTCTTCAGCCCCTTCCAGAGCAGTTACAAGAAGAGTGAAACATTACTTATGCTGAAAGACCCCCGAGCTGGGGAGACCCTCGCTCAAGTCTCGGGATGGCGCAACCCCCCAAGAACTCACGAAAGACCGTCCTTGCTGCAATCACATGAGGTTTAATTCGGGGGTGGTGAGAAGGACCAATGCATTGGGGTCGAACC
>CM052711.1:60419160-60424599 GCA_028551405.1 Uromys caudimaculatus | reverse complement strand
AGTCACCTGTAGGAATGTAGCTGGGTGGGATTTTTGCCCGGGCATGTCTCGGCTCTAAGTTTGCTAGGGGTCTTTGCCCGGGCATGTCTCGGCTCTAAGTTTGCTAAGGGCCTAACCTTCCTCATAAGGGGTCAGATCTTTCAATGCAGGATGCTGCAGATACCCAACCACATTTAAACTGCTGGTCATGGCCAAAGGGGATAGAGAGCCAGGCCATCAGCAGCTGCACTGCAAGAGTTGGGTCTCCTGGCTTCAGGGTTCCACACTTAGTTGCCCCCTTGGTCCTTCATTTTGAAGGAATACAAACTCAGCTAAGTGGCCAACAGCCACTGGCTCTGCATTCTCTCTGTGCTGATCAGCTAAGTAGCCCACAGCCACTGACTGTCTGTGCTGAAACCCACTCATGTTGTGCATGCAGCCCTAATTAGCTGGTTTCAGTTGATGATCTCCATTGCTTAATTTCCACTACTCCCTAATTTTGATGCCTGCTATCCAAGCAGGAGAAATCCCACCAGGCTCCCATGAGGTCATAGCTAATGAAAGCCAGGAGTCACTCACTCTGCAGTGAGAGTATGTGAGTGATTCAGCTCATCGGGCCGCCGCATACTTCATCACCAGCAGGTCACTTTGTCCATCAAGTTTCTTTGAGCTGTGTGGCTATTCCCATTATAAAGACAAGGCCATGCAGAAGAATTGCTGCAACTGTCCTTGTTTTTAGCATATTAATTCAAGTCAGCTGTCCGCACCTTTTATAGCTAATGGCTCTTATAAAACTCGAAGCAAGTTTCTTGCCCCCGGTCGATGGTACATTGATGGATGATATTCATATACTTGACACCCAGGTATCTTTTTCTTCTTATATCATTGTTCCAAAACCAAGCAAGCAACATACTTTTCTAGATCTCTTGACTCATTGGTACTATGGTTTCTCTGTGTGTGTGTGTGTGTGTAAGTCAGAGGCACATGCAGAGACAGAGGTCAACCTCTGTATAGTTCTTCAGGTACTGTCTAATTTGTCATCATTTGCTTGCTCACTTTTTCCCCTGTATGTATGGTCACGTGTGTATGGGCACAAACGTATGCATTTGTATATGGAGGACCAAAGTTGAAGCCAGGCATCTTCTTCGATCTATTTTATTGAGGTAGGATCTCTCACTGAACCCTGAAGTAGCTGATTCTAGCTAGTCTGCCTATCTAGCTTGCTCTGAGGATCTCCTGTCTCTACCTCCCAAGTATTGAGATTATAGGCGACTGTCATGTCTTCTTGGCTTTTATAGGGGTGGAGGCTTAAACCGGTCATGTAAGCCTTTTACTCACTGAGCTGTCTCCTGAGCCCTTTACAAATACCCCTTCTTTCTTGAAACAGACTCCCTCCTGGCCTGGAGCTTACCACATACTCTAAGCTGGTTGTCCTGTGAGGCCCAGGCATCTGCCTGTCTCTTCACCTCCCCAGCCTTAGGATTACAAGTACACACCACCATACCCAGCCTTGGGGTAGAAATCAGACCCTCATGCTTGACTGGCAAGCATTCTACCAACTGTGCGATCTCCCCAGCCTTTGGTTGATATGGTTTTTTTTTTTTAACCATTTCTGTAGCTACTGCAGGTATATTTAATATGAGCTAATCAAATTGCCCAGTGATTTATTGCTAGATCTTAAGATGTTTGCAAACTACTACTCCAAATGCCAGTCTGGACAGGTGTGTGTGTGCACGTGCATATGTATGTGTGACCTTCCTAATGGAGCAAAAGAAGCAATTTCATGCCTTACCCATCAATCTGTTTCTTCTGTTTCATGAACAATGGACATAAAGGTCCCTGCCTTTCGGTTTTCCCTTGGCAATATGTAAAACCAATATTGGTTGAGCATGCTATTAACCTTGAGTTTAAATTCATCATACTTAATCCCTTGATTACGGCCAAGATTAATGCCCAACAGGAAAGGTTGGAAGCTTAAATGCTTGTGAATGCAAGCATGAAATGAAATCCTAATAACCCGCACAGTGATCGGGATTTATAGCCTGTGTGGGCTGTGAAAGATAACTTGGAAATGGTGTTACAGAGACTAATCTGTCAGAGTGGGCAGTCTTCGAGAATGGACTGTGCAGGCTGCAGGAGAAAAAGAGAACAACAGCCAAACCGACACGTGGGAACAGGTCAAGGCATGCTTTAAACGTTCCTCCGGGCTGTTGTCGAGTAGACCAAAATGTGCCTTGAATGTGTTTAGCTGCATGAAGTCAGAAATTCTCTCTCCGTAAGATAAGACTCCCTGGCAGTCAAGGCAGTTGGCTGAGATTTATGGTTGAGATCTTTCCATTTCCTGCACCCAGACTTCATCTGTATCTTTTCATCTCTGTGCGCTCATTGTTCTTTCTGCCCGAGTGTTAAGATGCCCTTTGCAAAAGGATTTTTCAAGCAATCCCAACTTGGGAGAGCTGTGTATAGCTGGCTCATGTCTCTGCCCTTTCCCACCACTCTCCTCCCACCACTAGTCTTAATGACATTTCTTTCTTAATGACATTTATAGTGAAATATCTTGTCCTGGTCTCCACCTCGCAAAACTCAGGGGGAAAGAGCAAGAGCTGCCAACCCCCAGACTAACTGTGTCTGTACTCCTTAGGACACATGGTTGGCAGGACTCCAGTGCAGTCAACTCCTAACTGTTCTATGTTAAATCTGTGTGTGTGTGTGTGTGTGTGTGAGAGAGAGACAGAGAGAGAGAGAGAGAGAGAGAGAGAGAGAGAGAGAGAGAGAGAATGTGGACATTAGTGTGCCGCAAAGCATGCATGGCAGTAGAGGAGAGCTTCAGGTATCAGTTCTCACCTTCCAACTTGATATAGAGTCTCTGTTGCTTTTCTGCTGTATATAGCAAAGTTCACTGGCCCTCAAACTCTGGGACTATTCTGGTCCCTGCATCCCCTTGTTGTAGAAGTCTAGGATTACAGGCACAAGACCTTCACACTTGTTCTTTTCCCACTGAGCCATCTTCCACCTGAACCTTATATACTTTTCAGTGTTATCTGATAGTTTGTGCTATGTGATCAAAAATACATTTCACATTTTTTAGACGGGTCTCATATAGCCAGGCTAGTTTCAACTTCAACTTCCGTATGTAGCTGAGGATGACCTGGAACTTCCCAAGTGCCGGGATTGCAGATGTAATCTTAACTCTTATATCTGGTTTTGGTGGTGCTGGGATGGAACCTAGGACTTCATGAATCCTAGGCAAACACCCTGCTAACCGATTAGCCCCTGCTCCCCCCCCCCCCCCCCGCCGTTTCTGTGTCCCAGTGATGAGTCGCCATGCTAATACTGAGCCACCAGCCAGGCTGTTCCTGCCTGGTTTGGGTGCCAGTGAGTTTAACAAGACTTCTCATGTGGAGACCTGAGGGACAGTAAAACCAGGAGCTTCCTTAACTTTGCTTACTCTCAGTGTGTCCAGCTGACTTTTGATGATTCTCTCTCTGTGGCACTGTACCCTGGCCCTCTGTGGGTTGTCCCACGGAGTCTGCTCAGAGTGAGGCTGTGGATTTCTTTGCATCATGGATGGGTGGTGTTTCACACTTTTCCCAGGAGGCTTATACTACTAGGTTGTGCTTTCACTGACCCCTCCTTCCCACCCCCCTCCTGTCTACTAGCTCTCTTCCCTCTTTCCTTTCCACTCTAAGGTGGGGCCTCAGGCAAGCTAGGCCAGTATCCCTGATGCCTAGATCTACTTCTTCTTCTTCTATAAGGTGTTAGGTCACAAACCCAGGGCAAATGGCTGAGATGCCTACTGACATATTAAAGTGGAAACTGGCCTCCAGGTTCTCCCAGCATCCCTCAGTCCATACCCCTTACAGGACCCTTCTGGCTGGTATACCCCACCCCCTACTCTAAACTAACCCCAGCCCAGGGCCTGGGCTGGGCTTCCCCTCCCCCAGCTGCTCTTCCCTATATAACCCAGTCACTTTGGCTTCACTAGTCTTTTTTCCCTTTTTGCCTTTGGTCTCTTGGTCTCTAGTCTCCTGGCTCGCTCCTCTCCCCCACCCCCTCTCCACATGTGGCCCGGCTCAGTCTGTTGGTCACGTCCACTCTGGACTCTCCAAGATTTCTTTGCCTCTGGCTATGCGTCCCCAAATACCTACATTACACCTGCTCCTCCACTATAACTAGGAGCAGCAATGTCCTTTTTATTTCTCTTTTTCATTCATAGGAATGTCCACTGAGGTGAATTACTTCCATTTCCTATCTAGTCACCCAAAGAGTTCCTATAGAAAACCTTGAAATATTTTTATGATATTTATCACTTACTCACTATTATGTGTGGGTGAATGGGCATAACATGGCATACATGTGATGGTCAAGGACAGTCTCAGGCAGGGGTCACTTCTCTCCTACCTTGTGGGACCTGGGGATTGAGCCTTAGCCCCAAGCCTCCTCTACTGGACCATCCTCCTGGGTTTCCACAGGTATCTAACACTTTTTAATATTTAAAAGAGGGTTGGTTTTGGTTTCATTTTTCTGTTTTTGTTTTTGACTTGCTTGCTTTCTTTTTTTCTTCTTGTTATCATTAAAAAGTCATTGGTTGAAATACATATGGTATCTTTGATCCACTCATTTTCTGACTGATCATCATTTTATCACTGCTATAGTAACCAGGACTATTTTGTAAAACAAAAAAACAAACAAACAAAAAAAAAAACTAGCAGTGCCTGATGCATACATTTATTGAATGAATGACTCTGTTCACAGTGTGTTTTAAGTACTAGTGTGTACATATCCTTTTATTGTCATTGGTATTCATGACATTGGTAATTTCTCCTAGCTATAACCTTATCTTGACAAACCTGCTAAGACTCTGAGATTGAGACACAAAGCAGGGGAATTTTGAGCTTATTCACAGAGTTCTGTCCAGTATTATTTCGTGAGGGAGAATGAGGAATCAGGTGAGAATGAAAGAGCCAATTACAGAAGTATTCCCCTGGTCACGGAAGACGATAACCAGGCAAAGTCACGCACTAGACAACAAAGAACAGTGGTGTGCCAGATCTCTGGAATGTGGCGGCCTCCCACCTCTGGCTGTTCTCATGGATTCAGGCGAGATGAATGAAGCCAGTTTTGAGTGCATTGAACACCTAAGGAGAAGTTTTTGCAGGAAGCGTGTCAGCGGGTCTGTGTTATATGTGTGACCATCTGCAGAGAAATCATTTGCCATCTCTCCCGTGTGATGAAAAGTGATTTTTCTCAAGCAATATCAATCTGGGTTGTAAAACGTCTATGTCATAAGCCCACTAGAATCCCCTCGTTCCAAGGCATAGGGAAGACTTGTCACAGCTTCTCTGTTGTCATAACCTGAGCGGGGCTCTCAAGCATCACGCCCGCCCCTAGCTTTCTCCTACACATGGCCGGCTGAGTGCCATTCTGTGTTTGTAGCATTCCTGCCTGCCCTGGTAGAGG
>CM052711.1:60336660-60416660 GCA_028551405.1 Uromys caudimaculatus | reverse complement strand
AGAGTAGTTCTTCCGAACAGTTCCAGTCAGGACAATTCCTATGAGTCAGGGAGTGGGCTCCTCCTGGGGTCAGCTTTACTGATAGGCCAAGCTCATTAAGTGACACTGAGGTGGAGCTGTGAGCTGCAAGCGGTTTCCCTGCATGCTCGCTGTGGTGCTTTTATTGAGGAAAACATTGCCCTGTGCAAGGCAGTTTGCTCATTACTTGAGTTATCGCCAGCTCTGGCCTTCCTCCCATCCTGGTAATCCTCTGAGGTTTCTCTGAGGAAGAGAAAAAAAAATTTTTTTTTGTTTTTCCTCTCCTTCCCACAGGGTAATTGGTTTACATGTGATTTAATTATTTCATCAACTAGTTATCCCATCCTTGTGGAAGACAATCTCAGCCCGCTCTCCCTTTGTGGGTTAAGGCCTTTATGTATTTTTCCGCCATTCCAATTGCATGCGTAGCCGAGATTGCCGCCTAAACGCTCAGTTGGGCCACTCTATTTTCCATATTTGCAGAGATGTCCTTGGAGGCAGCAAAGGGGTAGCTAGTGATTTAGAGAAAGAAGAACTAAGAAAAATGATCAGCTCACAAAAGGAATTACAGCCTTGAGAGCTCTCTAGTGAAGCCCTCTTTTAAATCACCTTGGACTGACTCTGTTTTCATCAGAGTAGGACTGGACGGTTCATCCCAGGGAGGAGGGACGGGAGGGAG
Organism: Uromys caudimaculatus; assembly: GCA_028551405.1. NCBI lineage: Eukaryota > Metazoa > Chordata > Mammalia > Rodentia > Muridae > Uromys > Uromys caudimaculatus. Next base: position 60,415,963 of record CM052711.1, on the reverse strand, counting down.
GGCATTCTTATACCAACATCTGGGCACACCACGGTGTCGCTGGTTTTCCTATTCCTAGGCTTATTTCATCTTTTCCCATTATATTCTTCATGGGGAGATTTTTTTTTTATCCTGGCAGGTTCCTATATAGGCTTCATTTATTCAGGGGCTGGGGAGCGGTTCCATCAGTAAAGCGTGTGCCACTCACACAGGAGGATCTGAGCTAGGCTCTCCAGCACCTGCATAAGCAGTGGACACCGGGGCCTGCACCTGCCACCCTAGAGCAGGGCCAGCTGGAACAGGTGGCTCCCTAGAGCTTGCCGTCCTGCTGAAGGAATGAGCTCCAGGTTCACTTACAGACCCTGTCTCCAAAACAAAACAAAAACAAAAACAAAAACAAAAGGAAAAAGAAAAGAAGAGGGTGGGGGAGAAGAGAAAAGAGGAAGAGGAGGAAGAAGAAGAAGAGGAGGAGGAGGGGGGGGGAAGAACAGAGTAATGGAGGAAAACATCCAACATCAACTTCTGTCATCCACATGCATTCACATGTGCACACATCTACATGTACAGACACACACACAGGGAAACATAAATATATCACATAACAAAGACAGTTTAGTCAAGTGGGTGAGGATAAAAAGTAATTTTTAAAAATGAACTTAGTTATGTATTTGTGAGGTTTCTTGACATCATGCTCTGTGTGTGTGTGCGTGGGTGTGTGTGTGTGTACACACGCACGCACACATACACACTTACATGCATGGTTGAAGGTCTAGCAGTCAAGCCCAGGACCCATCTGAAGCTTTCATATTATAAATATGCTTCATAGGGATGTTTTATTGAGTCCATTTACTAAACTTTAATTGGTGCCAAGTGAGTTAATCTGGACTCCGAGCAGGAAGCACAGATGTGTGTGGCGTCTCTGGGACTGGCTGAAGCGTCAGGCTTTGTCAGGCTCCTTTTCTGCTCATTGCTCCTGAGTCGTGGAGCTGTGTCTGTTGCCTTTCATGGTCATACTTTGAAGGTCCACAGTAATTTAGACCACGGGCCTCAAGCAGGTTAGTATTCTCTCTTTTTATGAGTAAAGGCATTGCACTTTCCCCATGGGGAGAGTTTCTGAGAGCGCAGTCACTCACAAACATAACCAGAGTCTAATCTTACTCCACGAGAAGAAAAGGGAATCATGCACTTTTCCTACCGCCCCTTAAGCCTTGCTGCCCCGAGCTCAGCTGCTTTCTGACCATTTTCCACAGCAGATGGCTATATGCAAATATGGCCAGTTATTTTCGGTCACAGTAAATACCACGTTGCATTATGAGTAACTTCTAGATTACCGAAATTGACATGTTTCTTTGAAAACCTACCCAGACCTGGAAGACAGATTTTCTTGTCTGACTGATCTGCCAACCCACAAGGCTACGGTTCCCTGAGTCAGTGACTCATAAAGGATGCTCGTCCATAAGATCTTACCTGTCTCCCTAACTGAAGAGCAGTGATTTCTGGTGCCAGTTCTTGAGCCATCTTTAGCGATGCCATATGAATTAATAAAGGGGTGAAATTTTGTAGCTATTTTAGATAAACAGGCCAAACCAAATGTCAGTATCACCCAATGGATTTCTTGTTTTTCTTTTCCTAGATTTTTTTATTTTAATTATGCCTATATCAAGAGGGGTCAGCATATGCATGTGAGATCAGCTCCCTTGGACGCCAGAAGGTGTCAGATCCCCTGGAACAGGGGTTCTAGGTAGTTGTGAGCTGTCCCATGTGGGTGCTGGGAACTGAACTGTGTCCTTTGTGAATTTAGCAGTCTCTCTTTAACCTCTGAGCCACCCTTGAGCCCCTGCCTAGAATCTCTCCAGCCCCTTCCGAACAATTATTGGTTTCACTCACTATGGTAACTTCTCTTGAAGAAATACCTACAAGCCCAGTCCTTCTCCTTCCTTCCCCCAACAACTGTCAGGTGTGTTCAGCCTGAGCCTATAAGCCACAGACAGTCAAGGACTATAAATGCAAGCTCACACAAAATTATAGACTTGCTTAAAGCATTGTGGAGTGAGTGTGTGTGTGTGTGTGTGTGTGTGTGTGTGTGTGTGTGTGTGTTGTGTTGTGTTGTAATTTCGTAATGAGTGACCAGTTAACTTTGTAGTTGCCTCAGTGTTAGAAGGTTGGACACAGCTTATGTGCTGACAAACCCTTCTGTGGAAGAACTCTCATAAGATCACTGATATGTAAGCCATCCCTGTTGTGCTGTTGTTGGAAACTGGGTCTCATGTAGCTCAAGCTGGCCTAGGACTCGTTATATAACCTAGAACATCTGATCCTCCTGCTCAGTCACAACCTGGGTACTGGCATGATGGGTGCGAGCCACCAGTCCTGGGTTACCCATCTTATTTCTTGAGGCAGTGTCAGGCAAATACCCAGAAAACAAACCTTGACTAATTAGCATTAAACCATGGTTTGCATTCCTGATCTTCAAATCAGAGAATAATTTTTTGGCCTGAATGCCATCTGTCCCTTTAGACATACCTGAGTGGATCATAAATCATCTGTGCCTACTTGCTGAATGGTGTGTGGTGACTCCTTCACACTGTTATGCCCCTGCACAAGTGTTCAAATCTTTTAACCTCTTGACAGAGGGTACTCCTTCCCTCCTATGGGAGAGTGGGGATTAGTTGAGGAAGAACTCACTCCCTGTAATGTAGGACAGGTTCTTAAGACCTTGGCTGAAGGTTTCTGCACCTTAGAGGGCACCTACATCTGGCAGGAGTTTGGTTACTATCTGGTTAATAATATCCCGTATAAACACCATGTTCCTTGTGAGTTGGAAGTGGTTCTTAGCCCTCCGTCCGTGTGTGTCCACTGAAAGATGAACTAGTATACTTAGTGTTTCTGATTTATCTTTTTCAGGTTGAAAACTGGTGTCCTCGTTTACCTTGGAGAGCAAAAAATCCCTATGAAGAAGCTGACCATAACTCATTGGTAAATGACTTTGGAACACTCTTCTTCCACTTGTGTGTTTCAGTCAGATGCTAAGTGATACACACAGCACCTTTTGGAAGTGCCAGCTGAAATCTCAAGTCCAGCTGGCCAAATCATACACGGGTTAGCGTAGATTTATTTATTGAGCAGTTCTCTGAAGGTCCCTAAATGATGGGGCCACAGAGAGGAATGAGCTTCTGTGCCAGATGTGGAGGTCTTGGGTGATCTAATGAGGGGACTGGCTGTAAATAATGACCAGGCTTGTCACCAGGCTCTAATGCCTGCTAAGGAAGATTAATGAGGAAGGATGGTCTCAGCTGCAGAGGTCAAGGGAGATTCCATAGAGAAGATGATGAGTTGAATTTAAAAGGACAAGCTGTGTTCTGTGTGGCTGTGGGAGAGAAGCATGTCTCTATAGGGAGTCAGTCTTTTGTATCATGCTGCAAGGTTGGGTGGGCAGGGTCAGAGGTTTGGATACAATGGTTGAAGATACAATTAGGAAAATAGGAAGGGACTCCAGAGACCTTTCAATCTTATCTTGAAAGCATGGGCATTTTCTTTTTGACCATAGATCAGGAAACCTTCGTTATTGTTTAATGTTTTGATTCGCATGTGTATGTACTTTTCTGCATGGGTTTATGCACTCCATGTACGTGTTGAAACACTCAGAGGCAAGAAGAGAGCATCAAATCCCAGTACTAGAGTTACAGATGGTTGGGAGGGGGGTGCGATAGACATGGGTGCTGAGAGCTGAACCCCACTGTTCTGCAAGAGCAGTCAGCACCCTTAACCACTGAGTCTTCTCTCTCACCCCAAACAGGCACTTTCTGTAAAAGGGTCAAATAGGGGTTTGGGGTATAGCTCAGTAGGCAGAGTGCCTCCCTTGCTGACATGTAAGAAGCCCTGGATTCAGTCTGCAACACTGTGTTCGCTGGGCATGATGGGACATGCCTCTTATCCCAGTGCATGGTAGGTACAGGCAGGAGAATTAGAAGTCATGGTCATCCTTGGCTACATAGAGAGTTCAAGGCCATCTTGGGCTTCCAGAGACCCCCATCATGTGCAAAAGTAATAAGGCTAGTGACATGGCTCAGCAAGTAAAGGCACCTACTGACAAGCCTAAAGACCCAAGTTTGATTCCTGAGGACCCACATGGTCCACAAAGAGAGACCATATAAGTTGTCTTTTGACTTGCACACACACATGTACACACACACACACACACACACACATTCTAAATAAGTAAAAATATGACAAACAAGATAGTGTTCTTCTCTTTGCCAAACATTTCATCTCGCGTACAGTTCCTCAGTTCTGCAGTCCTAGCACAGAGAGCAGCCATGGGTAATATGTAATGAAGGGCATGGCTGTGCTCCGCTAAAACTTGATGTATACAAACAGGCAGCCAGGAGGAAGGGGCCGTGGCCAGGGTCTGCGGGCTCATGTAGACTGTGGGAGACTGTTGATGCAAGAAGAGAGACAAGAATGAGCCATGGTGACTGCTAAGAGATGAATTTGGTCTGCTTGCCATGTCTTATGAAATAAAAACCAGTATGGTCAGGTTTCTCTCATGTTTTGATCAGGGGCTGCATCCAGCTACTGTATCCAGAATACCAGGAAAACCAGTCTTCCTGGATCTTACATTATTCTGGTCTGAATCTTAAATTGTGCTACAGTAGAAACAAAGACCATCCCTAGCTTTTAAAATTCCTTAGAAAATCATAAATTTTGTTGGTTTGGATGAGGACAAAATTAGAAAAATTGAGGCAAAAGGGGCCCTCTGGTGACCCTCGGAGTGTCAGCTGACCTGTTGGAGCTGAGGGTGCTTTGTCCTGTGGTCAGCTGCTGAGCAGACAACTGCAAGACACAAATACCTTGAGACGTGGGGGGTTGGAGGTGCATCGTGTATATTAATGTGAGGGCCGCACAGCAACAGAGCTCCGGCTTCCCAGTGACTCCACGTCCTTTCTCAGTCTCTGATCTCTAATGACGCCCCTTGTAACACTTCAGCAGTCAGGGGCCATTGTTTCAATTTGCAGCCCTAGCAGCTCTTGCTTACTAAAATATTTTTAATTATATTTATTGTATGTGTGTATGCATGTGTATATGGGCATGTGCTTGCCACAAGGAGCATATGGAGACCAGAGGACAACTTAGAAGAGTCAGTTCTCTTCCTTCCACCATGTGGGTCCTAGGATTGAACTCATCATCGTCAGGCTGTGTGGCAAGAGCCTGTCCCTGCTTAGTCATCCTGCCAGCACCCACCCTCGGCACTCTTACCGTACAGAGAGTCAAGATTGACTTTTGAAATCCTGGATTTAATTGATACTCAGGTTTAAAATGTTGTATCATGAAAATCATTTCACTACCTAGCATTTTAATCTTCTGCTCATTTTTTTACATTTCTTTCCCCCCTCCCCCAGGCGGAAATCCGGACGGATTTTAACATTCTGTACGGCATGATGAAGAAGCATGAGGAGTTCCGGTGGATGAGACTTCGGATCCGGCGAATGGCTGACGCGTGGATCCAAGCGATCAAGTCTCTGGCAGAGAAACAAAACCTCGAGAAGAGAAAGCGGAAGAAAGTGAGTTTGTTAATTCTGTTCCTGCATGTGCCTGCTTTCTGTTAAAAATTGATTTTTCTTGGAAACAGCATGAAAGGAGATGTCATGTGTCAAGTGACATCCCATCAAGGTAGATGAGCTCAGCCTCCTTGCCCCGCCTTGAGGCTCCCTTTTCCCATACTCCATGTCTTCCTCTGTACTCTGTGAATGTATACATAGGCATACACAAGGCTCTCTTTATGCCCCCACCACACACACACACACACACACACACACACACACACACACACACACACTCACAGAGAGAGAGAGAGAGAGAGAGAACCACACACACAGAGAAGGATCTTATCCACTATGACTTATTCCTAAACTTTAAACGCTTCTGATTTCAGAAACGAGCTATGGGGGGAGGGAGCAATTTTGAACCATGTGCCCTAAAACAGTGGCCAAAGGCCTGTTGTAGTGGCACACACCCTTCATCCCAGCACTTGAGAGGCAGAGGCAGGTGTGAGTTGGAGACCAGCCTGGTCTACAGAGTGAGTTCCAGGTCTTTCAAGGCTCTGTTACACAGAGAAACCCAGTCTCAAAACAAACAAACAACAGTTAACAAACCCAGTCTCAAAACAAACAAACAACTGTGTTAAGCTATACATATTTTTCCACCCTAAGAAAAAAATTAAGTGGTCAAAGAAGGGAGGGGGAGGAGCAGAGTGGGTGTGGCCAGCATAGACACCAGACCTCAGCACTTCATACCTGTCAGTTTGACTCCGGAACCATACATAGGATGAAATTATTAATTTAAAAAAAGCCATACCTCACTTTTTTTTTCTGATTGTTTGCTTTGTCCTATTTTGAATTGTTCGTTTTTACTTTACTTTATTTTATTACTACTTTTTACATTCCTGTTTATATGAGGGGGGGAACTTGAATGAATGGGGCAGTGGGGAGGAGCTAAGAGAAACTGGGGGTGGGAAAACCATAATCAGAATGTATTGTATGAAAAAAATCTATTTTCAGTTTTAAAAAAAGAAAAAGAAAGACAAATCTGAAAATCATAAGGAAAATAAAACCGCTGAGCTGACCACGTAAACATAAGTTCTGATGCGAGCTCGCATGGGAGGGCTGCTTGCTCTTTGTTTCTGCAGAACACAGTAATTGAACAAAGAGCTTTGAAATTTTGAAAACATTTAACACTTTTATCGGGATAATCTTATTCTAGAGCCATTGTGAATATTAGAATATAGAAAGTGACTTACTGTGTTCCTGTCTTTACAAAGTGGAATTTTCATTGTAAAAGAAAGTAAATAACTAGCAAAAGATGGACAATAGTATCTGAAGGTATGTAAATATGTTTATGTGTATATCTGTATACATACATACATACATACACACACATGTTTGAATAAACACTTCCAGTAAGAACCCATAGTTTACTCTCTCTTTGAGGGAAAATAAAGTTCCTAGCTAGGGCCATTGGAAAAGGCTCCAAATAACAATTATGTAGAGTCCCCTGAGAACTGGCCTTTGATCTGTCAATGCTGTTTCCATTAGGTGGGATAAGTGGTTCTTGGGGAAATGGCTCATTAAGATCTGAGACAGAAATTGCACTTCATGAGCTTAGGACATCTTAAACCCAAGAACAGAAAAGCTACCAGAATCTGCGAGGATTCTGGCTAAAGAACAGAGGTACCCACTGCAACAGGCTCCCCTCCGCCAAACTGGGTTGGTTGGATAGTCAGAGACCAAAGTTCACTGAAACATTAAATATGCTAATTTCCATAGTATTGTAATTAAAAAGCAAACAAACCTCACAGATCATAATTAGACTATGCTTCAGCAACAGACTTGAGGGCTAGGCAGAGAGCTCAACTGATAGAACGTTTGCCACACAGCCATGACCTGAGTTCGCTGCCCAGATCCCACATAAAAAAGCCAGCTGTAGTGGTACGTGCTTGCGAGCCCACCACTAAGGAGATCCCTCGAGCACAATAGACAGCCTGTCCAGCTGATTCCATCTCCTCTGCACTGGAGTTACGAGCACGCACCACTGCACCCAGCATTTGTTCTGGGCTCTAGGGATTTGAACTCAGGACCTCATATTTGTTCATCAGATTCTTTTCTGACTGACCCATTTTCCATTTTTAAAAACCAGGATAATCTGTCTATAACTCACACTCACGACTCTACCAAGGACAATTCATGGTTTTGTTATTTCTCTGAAACAGTGGAAAATTATTTCCTTCCTTGGTTTATACCTTCTTTAAAAATGACATACCCCATATTGAGACTTTGCAAATCTCAGTGGAACTGGCTGACTGCCTTGTGTCGTGCATGCCTTAGCATGGGCTTTCTGAGCATTTTAAGCATGGCTCCAGATGTCAGTATGTGTCTTCTCTTTGTTTTGCAGATCCTTGTTCACCTGGGGCTCCTGACCAAGGAGTCGGGCTTCAAGATTGCAGAGACAGCATTCAGCGGTGGCCCTCTTGGTGAACTAGTTCAGTGGAGTGACTTAATCACATCTCTGTATCTGCTGGGCCATGACATCCGGATCTCAGCCTCACTGGCTGAGCTCAAGGAGTAAGGAAATTACTTTTTCAATCTGAAAATCAGAATACAAAAACGAAATAGTAGACTCGTAAAGCCCCTCTATTAGTGTACGATTTCTTGTGGAGGAAAAGGAGAATGATAATTCGCTAAACAGGCGATAAGAAGATTATTTTCAGGAGCTAAATACAAACACTACAAAAAGGATAATATGTTTTCATTGGCACTGCAGGCTCCCGGGGCCTCATACATGAACACCAGGACAACTCAAGCTAAAGCGCTCATTCTTTGCTATTCCAGGTGTTCCCAACATCTGCAGCACAAGACTCTATTGACTCCCCTAATTCTCTGCCTCTTGCCAAAATTCATACTACTGCTTGCTCAACATCAAGCTTTCTAAAGCTTAAAATAGGGCCAGTTTCTGTTTGTAATTTAATATGTGTAAAATAGATTTCCCGAAAGTCCTTTCACAATTAGCTAGCTTCTAGCTCAGTCTGTTCTCTTCCCTGCGTCTTCTGTCTCACTGAGATTTGCATTCAGCTCTCGCCCCCCTCTCAGTCCCTTTCCAGTTAATACAACTAGACAAACAGATGAACTGGAGTCCCCACAGCCCCCAAAAAACTGCCTGCGGAGACTTTTAACGCAGCACGCAAGTGGTCCTGTTGCTATGCCAACCTTTGGGAGAATAGTGTAGAGATAGTGGAGATGGTAACGAGCAGCTACATTCGACCCTGTCCCTACTGTATTGATAAACCAAGGTTGTTGGCATGATATGTCTGAAGCTAACTTTAGCAGTCTTTTCATCACTTTCCAGATGCTGGTTACCGTGATAAAGGTTTGCTCACAGCAGAAATACCAAGAATTATGCCAGCAATAGGGTTGATCGGGACTTTTTTTTTTTTTTACAATGAGACTAGGTCTGTGTAGCCTAGGCTGGCCTCAAACTCAAATATATGTAGTTAAGGATGACCTTGGCTTTCTGATTTCTGCCTCCACCTCCTCAGTGCTGGATGGGATTACAGGTTTGCACCACTATGTCCAGCCTATATGACACTGGATGAGGAACCCTGGGCTCTGTGCATGCCAGGCAGACTCTGTGCCAGCTCAACCCCACCCCAGCACTGATGGCACTATTAAAACTATACTGAGCCATTTACTGGGTGTTCTATACTTTGTGGATTTATTTTTTGTTTTGCTCATTGTTGCATGTGTGCACATGTGGGCAGGTGTGTACCACAGTGTATAAGGAGGTCAGAGGGACAGCTTTCAGGAATCAGTTCTCTCCTTCCACTGTGGCTTCCAGTGCTAGAAGTGAGTGATTTTATCCAAGGAAGCATCTTGGCAGCCCGTATGTTATATTGCATTTAAACATTAGTAGATGCCCTTGCCAGCTGTGTTTTACAGCTGAGGAAACTGTGCTCAGACTGACCGTGAGCTCTCTGAGGTTTCTGGGGTAGCATGCAGGGGGCCTGGAGTTGAGCCTGGTATCTAACGTCTGCCGTTGTAGAAAGCCTTTCCTTCCTACTTCAGAGTTAGATAAACTTGAAGTCCTCTGCACCTCAGTCAGTTCTCCTCTTCCTCTGCCAGGCTGTCTCCTGTCTTCCTGCTTCCCGCTTGCTTTAAAATATGCAGAACATGAAACCTAGAGAGTCACGCACTTTGCAGCCACTCTGTCTGGCTTCAGCGGGCTGGTATTCAAAATGGGGCCTGCAGAGATGGCCGGCGTGCTGTTACTCAGATGCCAGACTTGATAATCACAACTGATGCATTAAGCAGTAAGCATACTAATTTCAATTCTAGTAATGCTGATGGTGGTGTGGATACTAGAATGTAAGGACGGGGAGTGCTCAAAGTTGACTCGCCACTGTGTGCCTAGTGCTTACACATAGCCCCTAGCAGACACGGTATGTTGAATATGCAAAGGTGAAAGTATTTATCATCCAGCCTTTCACGGGACATTTTCCAGCTCTTCAGGACAAATTGGTTCAATGGAGCTTAAGTTTATTAGAAGCCCAGAGAAGGGTCAGAAGGGGCCTGAAGCAGTGAGTGTAAGAACTGTGGAGACGGTTTGTGACCACTGTCATTTGCAAGTGGGGCTTTGTAAATTGGTCAAGTATTACTGTGTGATATGAACAGGGACAGGTGGTGCCTAGTTTCTGGATAGACAGCAGTTACACTTCAGACCTATTCTGACTAATCAAGGTCACATACCAGTCCCATACGATGTCATTCTGTTAGCGCATGGGCAGTTGGAGATAACCAGTCCCATACGATGTCATTCTGTTAGCGCATGGGCAGTTGGAGATAACCAGTCCCATACGATGTCATTCTGTTAGCACATGGGCAGTTGGAGATAACCAGTCCCATACGATGTCATTCTGTTAGCACATGAGCAGTTGGAGATATCAGGGTAGAGAAGTGAGGCAGTGGCTGAATGACAAGTCAACATCTAAGCTACAGGACCAGTTCTGTAAGGAGTCCCTCAAAACAGGCATTGTGGAGGGAATTACTAGAGCTGAGGGACTGGGAATTGAAAGTGTTTAGGGATTACAAACAAAACTGAGAGTTGTTATAGGTCTTTGTGTTTGCTGTGTGACTTTTTCTGGGGACATGTGAACATCTGTTCACACCAAAAAGGACACCAGTAAAGGCGAAAGAAGTGCCTCCATCCAAGTCCAACTTGAGAAACCCACCCCAGTATGACTGGCAACTCAGGAAAGCTGCGTTCCTCAAGCTGCCCGAATGACTCACAGGCAATCTATTGGCCAGAGGATCTTCTCCTAAGCCATTGTTACTGCTAATATATCCATGGGGAGGGTCCTCAAGAATCTTGTCTTTCAAGAACTTCTGGGGACTTGTGAGTCTCATGTACTTCCTGAACCTCATAGGTTTTATTTCCTGAGTCTTAAAGAGCCCTTCTCCAGATCAAAATATTTGAATTTGGAGGAAATATAACCACAACACTACTCAATTCTTCCTCCCCACCCTGAAAGCTAATGAGAGCAAGATTCAGAGAAATGACTTAGGTTAGCTGTCTCATGTCTACTCCACAGTGGAGATGGATAACACTGCTTCCTGAACTACACAGGCTGTGTTTATACACCAGCTTCCCAGGATCTGATGTTGAGGGGTCCGAGTGGGAGCGCTGAAGAGTTGAGACAGATTTCCATCACCAGCTCATTATCTCGAATAGGGACTGCAGCTGTGATTTGAACCTATCACATTTGCCAGGTTTAGTATCCTAAAGTTATTGATGCTTTTTCTTCTTCCCTGTCTGCCTCACTCCAGGATTATGAAGAAGGTTGTCGGAAACCGGTCTGGCTGTCCAACTGTAGGAGACAGAATTGTTGAGCTTATTTATATCGATATTGTGGGACTTGCTCAATTTAAGAAAACGCTAGGACCATCCTGGGTTCATTACCAGTAAGTACTACATGCTAAGACCTTTCTCCCCCTAACAAGGATTATGCTGGTAGGCCTTTTTTTTTTAAAGGATAATTAAATATTACCTTATAAACCGTATGGAGATACTTCTCATTCCTAATGAAGTTCAGGTTATTCCCACTGACTGTATGCTTCCCAGGATTGTTTATTATTTATATTGATATTCTAAGAATAGAAACGTGTATCCAGCCAGGCATAATGGCACACATAATTTCAGCACTCAGGAGGCAGAGTCAGGCAGATCTCTGTGAGTTCAAGGTCAGCTTGGTCTACAGAGTGAGTTCTAGGACAGCCAGAGCTACACAGCAAAATGCTGTCTCAAAACAAAGACAAACAACAACAAAAATTTATCCAGCTTCATCTTTCTTCCCCAGTGCCTAGCATCCCTCTCTTTGTATACCTATGAGGGTCTCACGCACCTAACCAAATGATTTTTCTTATTTAATTGTGTGTATATATGTGTGTTTGTGTGAGTGTATATGTCCGTTTGTGTGCTTGTGTGCATGCCACAGCATGTAGGTGGCAGTCAGAGGACAGCCTTTGAAGGTTGGATCTCACCTTCCACCTTGATTAGGAGGGTCTTTTATTGTATCTGCAGCTGCATGGCTTACTTCAGGTTAACTGCTCTGTGAGCCACAACTGATTACTTTCCTTGCTAAGGGTAGGATGGAACCCAGGACTTCATGCATACCGGACACTATCAAATAAGCTACAGTCCAGCCCCCTTTCCATTTGTTTATTAATTGTGACTAATGGATAGAAACATTTTTAATGTGGTCTTCTGTGTTAATTTTCTGTCAATTTAGCCAAATATCTGAACAACATACCTTATAGGACACAAGTTTTATTTTGGCTCATGGTTTCAAAGGCTTCGGTCTATTGTGCTAGTGAGAGTATTCGGGGCAGTTCATATTGTAGAAGTCAGGAGGCAGAGAGAAAAAAAATGCCTCGACTACAGGATTTATTTCTTCTGTATTCTGTCTGGACCCCCTCCCTCCAGCCCAGAAGATGATGCCACCTACATTCAGGGTAGACCTTCCCTTTGGTTAATCCTCTCTGGAGATACATTCACAGACACATCTATGTATGCTTGTCCAATCTCTTTGGTATTTCTCCAAGTTCAATCAGGTTGTCAATCAAGATGAACCATCACACACTCTAACTAATCCAGTACATGAATAGCCTAAAGTAGGCCTTTATCTTTCCTGCTAGTTATGTTTGTTTGTTTTTTTAAAAAAAAAAAAAAAAAAAAAAACTTTAAACCTCCAAGATTATTTCAGACTGGAAGTCCTTTATGAGAAGCGAAAGTACAAAGAATTTTCTCAAAAATTCAAAGTCTAGTGATGTCCATTCTCTATAAAATCCCCTTTCAAACTTGCCCCCAGCAGCAAAGAATTTCTCATTGGGCAATGAAATATTTATAGCAAAGGAATTGATTGGATAGAGACTGTATGAAGGGTCTAAGTGTTTTGTTTGACTATGTTAACTATGTTGAGTGACTGAGTGACTGTGTTAACTGTTGAATGACTGTTGGCTGTGGTGGTTGACTGTTGACTCTGGTGAATGTGCTCACTATGTTGAATGATTGTATTGACTGTTGAATGTCTAGACTATGCCGACTGTTGAATGACTTTGGTGGCTGTTGACTGTGTTGTCTGTATGGCTGGATCAACTGTTGACTGTGTTAACTGCTGAATGACTTGACTCGTGGCTGACTGTTGACTCTGCTGACTATGGTGAATGATTATGTTGACTGTTGAATGACTTTGGTGGCTGTTGACTGTGTTGTCTGTATGGCTGGATCAACTGTTGACTGTTAACTGCTGAATGACTTGACTCGTGGCTGACTGTTGACTATGCTGACTATGGTGAATGATTATGTTGACTGTTGAATGACTGCAACTTTTTTGATTGTGTTGACTGTGTTGGCTGTGCAAAATGATTTATGAATAACTGTTGACTGTGCTGTATAGGCTGCTGACTACGCCAACTTTGTTGACTATGTTGATTATATTGGCTATGCTGAGTGACTATTGACTACACTGGCTGACTGTTGATTTTGATGATTGTTTCAAATGACTGTTTTGTAGAGAGTGTCGACTGTACTGTCTGTGATGATTATATTGACTGTTGAGTGTGTTGTTTTTAAAGTTTCTGTGTTCTATTTTGGTTAGATAATGCTTTGTCATTTTTATTTGCTTTTTCTTTTGTGCATTTGTATATGTATGTACATGTTCATATATACATGTGTGTAGTATATCTGCATATGGAGGACAGAGAGCAGCCTTGGATGTCATTCTTCAGAAACACTCTCTACTTAATTTTGAGACAGTCTTTCAATGACCTAAAGCTGACCCATGGGGTAGGCTGGCTGGCCAGTAAGCCCTAGAGATCTACCTGCCTCTACTTCCCCAGCACTGGGTTTCCAAGCGTGCACCAAGCACCATACACACTATACCCTCTCCTCAGCTCCAGGACTCCACTCTCTTTGATATCATATTTTCCCTATTATTGTTTTTTTTTTTTTCCTTTCACAGATCACAAGCCATCACTTTCTTTTTTTCTTAGTTATTATAAAAATAGCCATCTTTCTTCTTGGTTAATAAGCCATATTGTAAACATAATTTTTTTTCCTAAAGCGATAGCCTTCAGGAAAGAAAGTTAGGGTTGTTCCTTTCTGTCATTTTATGAACTGTAGACATCTGGAAGACATGCAAAGAAGACTGGGCAATCCAGCCCTCCAGAGCCTCTCATGTCCTTGCTATTAAGAATGATTGTTTTGATGGGAAAATACTCTAGGTGGGTCAATTAAGAAAGGCCATGTTGTTATTAAAATGGTCACTGTTGATTGCTATTTGATGCTTGCTGTGTGAAAATGCTCCATCTCTCAGGGCTTATGGATATGCATAATGGTTTTCCTTCTTTCTTCAGTAATGGTCTGAATTAGCCGGAAACAGCAGGAGGTCTCTTGGCGCTTTAGCCCTCAGCCTTTGTTTTGTGGCAAAGCTACAGTTTCATCAAATGACAAGCAGGCTTCCTAGAAATTTTCTTGCCTACTTCTTTCCCTTTAAATATAAAAAGTAGCATTTAGGGACAGAGTTCCATTTGTATCATACTGGCCTATTGTACATGAAGCCTTGGGTTCAATCCCAGTACCTGATAAACCAGTGTGACAGTGTCTGCCTGTAATCCTGGCACTCAAGAGATCGAGACAGGAGGATCAGAAGCTCAAGGTCATCCTTGAGCACTTGTGGTATATGAGGGCAGCCTATGTTACATGAGACCCTATCTCAAAAAAAATCAAAGGATAGAGGGGACCCAATGAGATGCCTCAGTTGGCAAAGTGCTTGCTGTACAACATGAGGACCTCACTTTGGATCCCTGCATCCAAAAGGCCTAGCAAGATGGTGCACATTTGCAATCCTAGCATGGGGAAATGGAGACAGGAGGCGCCTGGACCTCTAGGCCAAGTACTCTAGCCAACTCAGAGAGTTCTAAATTCATGTCAAGAATCACTCTCAGAAAATAAGACAGGGAACTATTAAGAAACTTCTGGCTTTCATGCATCCATACATGCATACACACACTTCACATAAGTGCATATACACGCTCATGCACACACATAGCATACATATGCTCACGTGTAGAGACATGCACACACATGTACAACACATGCACACAAAAGAGACTGTCAGACTGTGGCCCTCTTGCCTGACGGCAGGTGATGAGGACTACATTCCATTTTGTGGTGTGATCAGACCTCTCAGTGAGCAACAAGCCCTTTAGGTCTGTTTGCGAGACCTTGGAAAAACACTTGTGAATTCTGTCTGATTTGCATAAGAACCTAGGACATTTGATTAAACTTATTAAATGCTGCCATGCTACTAGCACTCCTGCATGTACTACAGAACGCTACCCTTCTGCTCCACAGGAGCCCTTTGCTGAGCGTTGAGGATGTGCGAGAATGTGAGATACAAATGGTCCATGCCAGCTTTTACACCAGATTCCCAGCTAGAGAGTAGACCTTGGGCTTCTGAGTATTCTCGAACTGTAGTGTAGCCTTGAGCAACAAGAATGTCCCAGGAGTCATTTGGCATTGCTGCTGAGGTCTCTCTTAGAGAAAGGCCAACTGCCTTGGGCGCTGGGGCAAATACATGTTTCAATCCTTAGAAGGTCCCTGATGTTTCAGACACATAGAGGGCATCCAAACAAAGATGCATAAAGATGAACACAGCACAGGGATAACTGTAGTGCCAACATGTAGCCAAGCAAGGCCTTGAATTAGAAGCCCTCCTGTCTACACATCCCAAGTTTGTGACTTCTGAGGACTGACACCAGAATTTGACCTCTGGCCTTCACATGCTTGCATGCACATATGCATGCAGACCTGTGAACATATATGCACACACAAACATGCATGTGCACACGTGAACATATATATCCCCAAAAGAGAAACCTGTCATTGTGACTGTTCATCACCTGAGAGTGACTCCAAGAAAGCCACATAAGAATCCAAGCGAGGACATTGTCCCAGCGCAGTTCACTCTGTGGCCAAGCCCTTCCCTCCACTTGTCTTTTCCTTGTCTAGACAATTGGTGGTGAGGTGTACTGGCTGGTTTTGTGTCAACTTGACACAAGCTGGAGTTATCACAGAGAAAGGAGTTTCAGTTGAGAAAATGCCTCCATGAGATCTAGCAGTAAGGCATTTTCTCAATTAGTGATCAAGGGGGGAGGGCCCCTTGTGAGTGGTACCTTCTGTGGGCTGGTAGTCTTGGGCTCTATAAGAAAGCAGGCTGAGCAAGCCAGGAGAAGCAAGCAAGCCAGTAAGGAACATCCCTCCATGGCCTCTGCATCAGCTCCTGCTCCCTGACCTGCTTGAGTTCCAGCCCTGACTTCCTTTGGTGATGAACAGCAGCATGGAAGTGTAAGCTCAATAAACCCTTTCCTCCCCAACTTGCATCTTGGTCATGATGTTTGTGCAGGAATAGAAACCCTAAGACATGAGGTGAGCACACAGAGACTCCAGTTGACAGTTGTATTCCCTAGAGGAAGTAATCTGGAATTTGGACTTCACTAGTTTTATTTTATTTTGTTTTCAGAATCTTACCTCAAAGTGGAAATTTGCAAAAATTTAGCATGGTTTCCTGGTAATAAGAAAAGGAAGAAGAAAGAGTCCTTAAAATGTGATGCCACCATCTATCTTAAATGTAGGCTTTAATTTTATTTAGTTAGTGGAACTTACTCGTAAGTCTACTGCCAGAGAACAACAGCGAAGAACTGTCCCGTTGGCCAACGTCGCGTGCTTGCTTTGCATGTTTTGAAAAT
This sequence comes from Uromys caudimaculatus, assembly GCA_028551405.1. Taxonomy (NCBI): domain Eukaryota; kingdom Metazoa; phylum Chordata; class Mammalia; order Rodentia; family Muridae; genus Uromys; species Uromys caudimaculatus. Next base: position 60,399,131 of record CM052711.1, on the reverse strand, counting down.
CCTGTTAAGTCAGCCCAGCCCCAATCGATAATATTGGTTCTCCGATTCCTTCCTCCCAGCCATCCTTTGTGCCCTCCCCACCTGTGCTCAGAATGCTTTCTTGTAAAAAAAAAAAAAACAAAACAAAAAAACAAAAAACTAGCTTGTGACTAGTGTGTGCTTTGCAACCGCTTATGGTCTAGGCTGCAGCTTTCCCGCTGTGCCATCACCAAGTTCTAGACAGACTATCAACAGCAGAATGTGGCCAGGTTCCAATAAAACTTTATTTTCCATTGTGGAAATATGAGTGAGCTTCATGGAATTTTCCTCTGTTGTGCCTTTTAAAATCATTTGAGAATGTGAAACCTTGCTAAGGAAAGAGCTCAGTCAGTGAAGTAAGTGTTGTGTAGTGTTTTAGGTCCTGAGTTCTGGCCTCTGGGCCCACATGACACCAAAGCTGGATATGGCGGTACATGCTTTTAACACCAGTGCTGGGGATGCTAGAGTCAGGAAGATCCTAGGGTCCCCTGGCTAGCCACCCCCACCTACTAGATGAGATTCAAGTCTGTTTTGTGTTACTACAACATAATACTGGAGCCAGACTCATTTATTGTGAAATGGAATTTATTGCTCACTGTTGGAAGCTGAAAACTCCAAGACCCAGTGGCCCCCATCCAGGGAAGGTCATATTCTACTGTGCAAAGTTCTGGCTTGGTTCTCTAGTCATCTTCTGAAAAAGCTACTAGTGGCATCATGGGCCCGCATCTATCTCTAATTATCCCCAAACCCCTGTCTTCGAACGACATCAGCATACCAGTCTGAGGAGTGCCTTTCCAGTATGAAGCAGATACCTGTAGCTGTGGCAGGGGCATCACCTAAAGTCAAATGATCTAGTTAATTGACGAGAAGGTTAACAGAGGCTAAAAGCCCTGCAGCGTGCCCTATGCTCTAAGCAGAATAAGATCTGGAGAGATAATGGTGCTTCGTTTCTTTCATCACGTTCGTTAGGCACCTACTGTATGCCCAGTGCTACCAGGTGCTAAGTTCACTGTAATGAATCCTGCAAGCCCCCTCCAGCATCCATGGACCTTTATTTCACTGGTATTTGGGCCACCTGCAGTGGCTAGCCTCTTTTGTCTGCTTGGCTGCCTGAGGCTTTCTTTGTAGGTATGGATGCTTGCTGTGGTTAAGACTCCAAAACCACCTGGTCAGGGATGTGGCTTAGAGGTAGAGTTTAGTTAGCTTGCAGATGGAGCTGGGTTTAACTCCCAGACTCATAAAAATAAGTGCAAAGTGAATAAGTAAGAAAACAAGGCCTAAGCTTCTTCCCAGTGGCAACTTTACTTCGAAGTATTGTCCGTTTGCTTTCGTCTCTCTCACTACAGCATCGGGGTTATGGTTTGACGTGCAGTGCTTTCCTTGCAGGTGCATGCTCCGGGTGCTAGACTCCTTTGGAACAGAACCTGAGTTCAATCATGCGAGTTATGCCCAGTCGAAAGGCCACAAGACCCCATGGGGAAAGTGGAATCTGAACCCGCAGCAGTTTTACACCATGTTCCGTGAGTATACCTGGGTGGACCTTGCCTCTCAGAAAGCTACCGAAGACAGGCGCCAAGGTTAATTAGATAACCATTGATCTGGGGTTGCGATTCTCAGAACCCTTAGCGAAAAAAGCATGTGCCTTTGGCATCTTTCCTTGGGGATAATTTTTTTCAATAATTGGAATTGAAAGCCCACATGAACTTTTTATGAAGAGGCTTAGAAATGTCCTAGAGAAAAGTGTTCAATACGCATTACCAGTAGAAGCCACAAGGGAAAGGCCTGCAGATCCCCTTCAAATGAGCAGTCACCGAGCACGCCCCAGCACCATATCCATGCTGCTAAGAGGCCACTGCATCCTGAGGAGGAATAAGGTCTTTCATGTCAACCCACTCTTTCCACGCAGCTCAGTCTTAAGTAGACGGTTTCTCTGTGTAGCCCTGGCTGTCCTGGAGCTCAATATATAGACCAGGCTGTCCTTGAACTCACAGAGATCTGTCTGTCTTTGCCTCCCAAGCTTTAGGATTAAAGGTGTGAGCCACCACTGCCTGGCTGAACAGGAAGCTTTTAAAAGAAAAAGTAATCTCAGATCTGGGGAGATGGCTCAGTGGTTAGGTACTTGCCCTGTAAGCTTGAGTATGGAGTTCTGATCTCCAGAACATATGGAAATGCCAAGTAAGAATAGTGGTGTGCCTGCAGTTCCAGCCCCACCCCCTACCCTCACCTGCCCCCCTTATCCCCACCCCCCACCCAGTGGGTGGAGATGGCACTGCCTGGCTAGAGTTGACAAATCAGTTTTGGTTCAAGTGAGAGCCTGCTTCAGCGTACAGAGTGGAGAACCACTGAACAAGATACATGACATAAACCTCTTGCCTCTACATGAGCAGCATACATGCTACATGCACAGATGCACACATATACCCACACACAGGAATACACATGCATATCACACACGTGTGCGCCTTTTCTGAGTTAGGACTATTTTAAACTCATTTTCAGACTTTGCTGGCCGCCTAACTACTGGACTCAGACTATTTTGTGGCCCTTGCTGGTGTTCGTGTGACATTAATAAGCTTATGCAAAGAGGTCTTTTTCTATGTGTTCCAGAGAATCACCTACAGTAGCTATAGTTTTAGTTTCAAATGAGTGACTTCATTGAACATGTAGCCAGCAAAAGTTTAAAACAAACAAGCAAAAAAAAAAAAGGCAGGTAGGTTGTAAAACATTACCTGGGTGCTTACAATATCCAGCAGACAACTGGAGTAGCTGATAGAGGAATGGTCATTAAATTGGGTCTTACAGCATCCAATGGAAATCAGCCGAGGAAGAAACAGTCACGCTGGGGCCTCCACCACGAGCCCCTCCACCGGTTACCCTACAGCCTCCGGTTCCCACCTGAGAATTTTTATGCACAGAATAAACAATAACCTTGACTGGAAAGGGCCCCCCTCCACCTCTCCTCAAGGCATGATGCCGGGTTGTTCTGCCAGTCTCCTTCCTCTGCCGCAGGGTCACGGGGCCAGCTTCTCCTCAGACATGCTTGGGTCTGAAGTGGGAGAGTCCTACCTTGCTTCCAGAGCCAACCTCTCTGTGTGTTCAAACAGTTCATGACAGCTCACCGATGTGATGGTTGGGTGTTACCAATCTCCCAGCCCTGCTGCTGGGTTCGGAGAAGTCTCCATGACAGCCGTTCCCTGTCATCTCTGTTTCCTGCTGTTGCTCTCCATTTCTCTGCTTTTGCCTTATTTCTAATTAGCCACAGACTGTAAAACCAAGTACCATACTAGACAGTGTTTGTGCTAAAGTTAAGTAGGATTAAGTCCCCACACCCAGGACGAGGGAAGGCTCTATTCTTGAAATGTAAGCGTGAGTGAATGAAACAATTGATTTGAAGGCTAGGGATAGAGAATACTCTCTTTCCAAAGTTATCAGTATGATTTCATCTAGATGTTCCCACACTAAGACAAATTTCTGAAATGTCAGTCTTAATTGCTTGGCTGAGTCAAGGCCCTGTAAGTGCTTAAGCTGTCTTTCCCTTTCATGGCTGTCCCTCATGCCTTACGCAGCTGCCCAGAGGTGATCTTTGTTGGGTTCCCTAAATGTCTCAGTGAACATGTTAGGCTAAGTCCTTGGGAATTAGGTCTGGGGGAAAAAAAAGAATTAAGAAGGATATAGAGCTTGTGAGGTGGCAGTTTTAAAACTGACTGGGGAGATGCCTCGGTTGCTAGAGTGTTTGAGAAGATCTGAGTTGGATCCCCAGGACTCATGGGAAAGGCCAGGTGTGACAGTGTGTGCTTGCAATCCCAGTGCTGGGGAGGGGGAGAGATGGGTGGATGCTAGAAGATCACTGGCCAGTCAGCCCAGCCCACTCCGTCTCTTTAAAAAGTAGGTGGTGCCTAAGGAGTGACGCCTGAGACTATCCCCTGACCTCTATGTGCATGAGCACACATGAGCACACCCACACACACGCACGCACACACGCCCACACTCACACAATGTCTGACAAAGAGAGAGACAGACAGAGAGACAAGGAGAGACAGAGAGATATATAGTGTTACCTGTTTAAATGTTCTTTTGAGCCCAGAGAGTTTAGCGAGAGCATGCTGTGTCTATGATAGACATTATCATTATTGGAGTTATATTGTCCTGTTATTGCCACCTGTCCCGGGGGCACAGTTCAGGGAACAAACTAATATTTGGCGCACCAGGTAACAGATGGCTGTCAGCACGGCAAGGCATGATTAGAGCCTGCCTGGGGTTTGACTTTGCTACGAAATCCTGAGTATGGAAAGAAGTGCCAGCCAATCATCTAAGCAGTGACCTGTGTTAGGACTAGGAGGTAAAACTTGTGCTTGCGTGCACTTTCTGAGTCACAATGGCAGTAACCTTGTGCCCTGCCCCAGAGAGGAGATGGAGTTTTCTCCGATTGAAAAGTGAGATTCAGCCCCATGCAAACCTGCTGGGATTATGTGGATGAAGGCTTTCCTTCAAGTGAAAGAAGTTCTGTTTAAAATGTAGTGAAAGCCAGAAACAGAGAATACTTTCTCTTAACCCATAAGGATACAGTTCCTGGATTCAGCAGAGACCAGGGGAAAGTTGACACAGTTGAATGCCTTTTTAAGAAAGAACCCACAGAGCAGAGCATTGCCAACCACCCAAAACACTGAGAGCAAACAGTGCAGTGGAGCCTGTTTACATGGTTATTTGAGACTGTAAGAGGAATGTAAAGGAGCCAAGATATCTGTACACAAGAAAGGCATATTTACGGCGTTGATGTGGAGACCTCGGTGATCTTCAGTATTAGTGAAGTCATAAAAATGAAATATTGGGCTGGGAGATGGCCCTATGGGTTAAGTATTTGCCATGCAAGCCTGAGGACCCGAGTTTGATCCCAGTAACTCAAGTAAAAAGCCAGGCATGTTGGTACAAGCCTGTAATCCCAGCACTGGGGGAGGGAGGGAGGGAGGGAGGGAGGGAGGGAGGGAGGGAGGGAGGGAGGGAGGGAAGGAAGGAAGGAGGCAGAGAAAGGTGTAGCCTTGGGGCTTGTTGGCCAGTCGGCTCAGCTTCAGGTTGATGAAGACACACACCCGGTCTCCAGAAAACCAGGAGAATGGCACCCAAGGAATAGCATCCAAAGTCATCTTCTGACTTCCATACATAATCTACATCACACACACACACACACACACCACCACCACCACCACCACCACCACCACCACCATCATACACTACACACCATCACACACAAATGTTTTCTATCCCGTGCTTTGAAAAGGACCACAGTTTGCCAGTCTTCCGAGGATCCTAAGTATGCAAGCCTTCAGAACAGGTTTCCCCAAACATCTTTTTCCATTTAAAGAGCCTCCCCCTAGAACAAGTCAGATGGCTGATACAAAGCTGGGACGGCAAGGAGCTCGGGACCACAGGGGCCGTATCAGGAGTTCAGAGGACCCCCAAGCAGCATCAGAAGAACACTGGCTACAGTGGGTTAAAGTCAAATGAATGAAACAGTCAGGGAGGCTGGGCATGCAGCTCAATCAGGAGAGGGCTCACCTTACCCAGCACGCACACAGCCCTGGGTTCCATCCCAAGCACCACATTAACACCTGTAACCCCAGCACTCGAGGTGGAGGCAGGAGGATGAAATGATCACAATTATTTGGCTACATGACAAGTTCAAGATTAGCACGAGATACACGAGACCCCGTCTTAAAAGGAAAAAAGCAAAAATCAGTTGATGAGCTCTGAATGGTGTGATGATGTGCCAAGCAAGATGCAGTGGGTCACCTTTGCAAGTTGCTAGGATACCATCTCATCCCTCTGAATAATAAAGGGGGAAGAGCCCAGCTTTGATCTTCCTGCCTTTCTAGCACAAATTATATTTGGAGATAATCAAATGGCTGATGATAAGAAACTGTTCATAATGGGGGAACAGCGCTGCCAATGCAGGCAGAATGAAGGATCAGGGAATGAGCATCCTCAAACTCTTAATGAGAATGCAGTGCCTGTGATCATCAGCCAGGGCGAAACCCATCAGGTAACACGTTGACGGAGACATTTCCACAGGCCGTGCTCTCTTCACCCCAGGAACTGTGGAAATAAGCTAAGAAATGAGGCACTGGGAGGCATTCATCATGTCAAGGCATGCTGAGGCTGGGGACTTGGCAACAGAAGACAATGTCTGTGCCTCACTACCCAGACCCTGCCCTTAGTGACCTCCAGTACCCTGGTCAAGAGAGTCCCTTCCTCCCTATGTGACAAGACCAGCTTGTTGGGCAGCTGTGGCTGTTCTGGTGGTCTACTCTTGAAGACTGTTTCTTTGAACGAAGAAGAGAAGTGCCAAAATGTGTCTTTTTTGTCCTTTTAATTTTTTTTTTTTTTTAAATAGGCTCTCATGTATTCCAGGCTAGCTTTGAACTCACTGTGTAGCCAAGGCTGACCTTGAACTCCTGATGCTCCTGTTTTTACCTCACGACTATGGGTATTAGAGGCATGAGCCCCCATACCCAGTTCATACAGTGCTGGGGTGAAGCTCCAGGCTTCATGCATGACTAGGCAGGTACGCTCCTAACTGAGGCATATCCTATTCTTCCCTTTTAATTGTTGTATATATTTTTCCAGAGCTGAGGACCAAACCCAGGATCTTAAACTCACTAGACAAACACTTTACCACGGAGCTAATTTTCTACCCCCACCCCTTTATAATTAGTGGTTTTAATGTGACACAGTTATTAATGTTTTTACATGAGTAATGTAAATATGCAGCCATGTTGAGAATGTATTGATACTCTTGTGCACTGAGCTTGTTTTATATATACTGTTGGCTACACCAACCAAGGGAGAGACTCCAAAAATGGAGTGAACTTGAAGGCACAGAACTGAGTCTTCAAGACAACTGTCTTGGGAGATGGAGTGTTTGGGCACGTACTCAATACAGAGGGTCCAGCTCATGGTGGGGGAAAAGCACACTGTCTTTAGGAGATGTGAAATGAACTAGACCAGGCCAGCCGAGGGAGTATTTCCTTACCTGTTAAATATTCATGGAGCGCTGCTTATTGGCAACTTCCGCTGTTCCTCACATTTCCTTATTGTTTCTTTTCCAAATCTCAGGACTTGCACTGGAACAATGTCTTTGTGTGTGGCTGGGCCTATAGGGTCTATGGGTACGCGCAATGCCTGATTCCCGGCCGGCTGTAAAACCACGCTACACTCTACTGAGTGGTGACTTCGTATTTGTGAGTTTGTGTTGGTGTGTGTGCACATCGGAGGCCAGACTTGACGTGGAGTGTCTTTCTCAATCACTCTCCCTTATCTTTTTGAGAAAGGGTTTCCCGTTGACACATAAGTTTTGGCTAGGCTGGCTGGCCAGCAAGCCCTAGGGATTCACCTGTCTGCCTCCCCAGTTCTGGGATTAAAAGGATGTACAGCCACACCTGACATTTCTCCCCCACTGGGTGCTGGGAATTGACGTCAGGTCCTTGTGGGTCCTCATGGGTCCACAGCAAGCACTCGGCTAACCATGTTGTTTCTCTAGCCCTAGGTGATGGCTTGTTCAAAGAAGTGGATGAGTGTGTTATTCCTCTGGAGCACAGGTCCCCACTCAGATTCCAGTCTGTGTGCTTGTTTGTCTTTCCACCTAGACACTAACACCTTCCTGCTGACTCTTGAAAGCTATCGACATGGAGTTCTACCCCTCAGAGCTTGGGGTGCCTTCCCTCTGCCTTGTCTGTGGGCTCACATCCTGACTGGGTAGCAGAGCAATCCCAGTCTTTGGCTCGGTGGCCACCCCTCACCTCAGGTTACTGACATTCCCAAGACCGCGCCCTGCAGTGTTTGAGAGAGAACAGTGGCCACAGGAGGGGTGGCTCTGTGTATTTCTCTCCTGTCTTGGCTGGACATGATGTGTAGCTGCTTGAGTCCCTGAAGTGATGGACTGTAACCTGGAGTTGTGAGCCACATAAACCCTTTCCTCCCCTATGAAGCTTTGGCCAGGATATTTGATTGCAGCAACAAAATTGACACTAAAATCGCCACCATATTTTTTCTCATGAATATTTTTATATTTTTAGTTATACATACTAAATTTTTGCATTTCATTATTTTGCCTACATATGTATTTGGTGTGTGTGTGTGTATGTCACATGTGTGCACGTCGGCATATACCTAGGTGGATAAGCTTGTGTATACACAAGCATGTGAAAGCCTAAGATTTTTGTGTTTGTTTGTTTGTTTTTTAAGACGAGGGTTCTCTGGTAGCCTTGGCTGTCCTGGAACTCACTCTGTAGACAAGGCTGGCCTCAAACTCTGAGATCCACTGGCCTCTGCCTCCAAGTGTTGGACTTAAAGGTGTGTGCCTCCACACCTAGCCTGAGACACCAGGAATCTTCCTTACTCATTGAGGCAGGCAGATCTCTACTTTCTCTTCCCATCCTGGGATCGGACTGGCACTCGGTCCTTGTGTTTGTACCCTTTACCAATAAGCCATCTTCCCAGCCCCACCCACGGTTTTTTCTACTTCATGAATCACATTGCTTTTTAAGCTTCAACACTACCAGCATTTCCAGTGCCAGTCAAGAATCTATTTCAATAACATTTGTGTGCTCTGCATCTCTGGTTGTCTCCTAAAGAGAAGCAACTGTACCTGTGCCTGGGTGTCCAGATTCACTCTCTGTCTAGCCGTTGTCTCAATGTCTGCCTGTGGTCTACGGTAAATGCATTTGCTGCAAACTCCTGAAGAGTCTCTCTCTCTCTCTCTCTCTCTCTCTCTCTCTCTCTCTCTCTCTCTCTCTCTCTCCCCTCTGTCTCAAACATGGTGTTATACCTTTGTAAACAATGAAAAAATATTTACCTACACAGAGTGAAATAGATAAGTTATTTAAGGGAGCCACCTAAGAAAGGAATAGGAAACCCCCAAATCGATGATTTGTACGTTTCTTAACTCTCATTTGGTTAGCTCTAATTAGCTCATAACACCATTCACAATTTCATCTGGCTTCTGTAAAGATGGCCAGGGTTAAAAAAAAAAAATCATTTTGTTTCATTGAATTCTCTGCCCCCCAGTGGGTTTAAATAAAATCAAAGGATAATGTACTGGTTGGTTTTGTGTCAACTTGACACAAGCTGGAGTTATCATAGAGAAAGGAGCTTCAGGTGAGGAAATGCCTCCATGAGATCCAACTGTAAGGCATTTTCTCAATTAGTGACCAAGGGGGAAGGGCCCATTGTGGGTGGTGCCATCCCTGGGCTGGTAGTCTTGGGCTCTATAAGAAAGTCAGCTGAGCAAGCCAGGGGAAGCAAGCCAGTAAGTTACATTCCTCCATGGCCTCTGTATCAGCTCCTGCTTCCTGACCTGCTTGAGTCCCAGTCCTGACTTCTTTTGGTAATGAGCAGTGATGTGGAAGAGTAAGCTGAATAAACCCTTTCCTCCCGAACTTGCATCTTGGTCATGATGTTTGTGCAGGGATAGAAACCCTGACTAAGACTGATAATAACTTTCCAGTTTTGGGCTTATGCAACAAATCAGGGAAGAGTAGGAAATAATTCAGAATTGGGCCTGGGACATGGTTCTGTTGCTAGAGTCCCTACCTCACAGGAGATCCTGGGTTCTATCTGCAGCACTTCGTAAACCTGGTGTGGTGGTCCGTACCAGGAATCCCAGCACTCTGGAGGAAAAGGCCAGAGAAGACCATTCTCTCCTACAACGACATGCGAGGGCAGCCTGGGCTACATAAGAGCCTGACTTTTTAAAATGAAAAAATCTGCAGACCTAAGAGTGCTCTGTGAATGAGAGACCTTCCTCTTTTCTTTCTCAGAGCTTATATTCTGAGGGTTTAAAGAGTTGCTCCAGCCACAGTGACTCTGCCATTGTTACAGCCATTATTACTGGTTTCCACGCTGGGTTTCTGCTAAGGTTTGGGGCTCTCACAGCTGCTGTATGGATCAGGAGAGACTGATGAGGAGGCGTCCGAACTTGAACCTGGAAACAATGAGAATTTTACAAGTGAGCCGATCTTCTGCTCTGCCAACCAGGCAGCTTTCTATGAAGTCGGGTGCTTCTGTGCGGTTTTACTCCGAGGGCAATCAGAGGGACTATTGTTCCTATACAGAACTGCAAGTCAGAGTAGGCCAAGACTCTTCCCTCTGAGGACCAGCCCTCAGGAGAGGTCCTCTTCTCAAGGTCATCCCCTCCTAAAGGGCTTTTTGACACTTGCACAGCCCACCCTGCTGTGCCTCTGTAGACAGCTCGGACACAGTCCGCTGCACATTGCTGCTTCCCTAGACCTTGCCCAGATCCCTCCTCCTCTGTGAGCCAAGCATCGTCAACATTTAAAAACAGAAATTTGTGTAAATTTTGAAAATCCTAGCTACTCACTCTGTGCAGCTTTAAAAATCTGGATTATGGGCTGTTAAAATGGCTCAGTTAAGTCCTTGTTATTGCAAACAGACATATCTGGGGTCAATCTCCAGAACTTTTGTTAAAAGCCACACAAGGTAGTGTGTGCTTGTAATCCCAGTGCTAGGGAGGCAGAAAGAGGAGGCCCGGGGCTCACCGGCCAGCCAGGCCAGCCTGCGGGCTGAATTCTAAGAGGCCCCTATGTCCAGAATAGCAAAACAAAACAAACTAAAAAGCAACAACAAAAGAAAACAAATTGAGGGTCAGAGAGATGGCTCAGCTGTTAAGAGCACTTTCTACTCTTGCAGAGGAACCAGGTTTAGTTCCTAGCACCCATATGGCAGCTCTTAACTGCCTGTCACTCCTGTCGTAGGGTTCTAATTCTCCTAGGGATTCCAAGGTCACCGGAAATGCATGTGGTGCACATACATACATAGAGGCCAACACTCATGTGCATAAATAAGAATATCTTTTAAGTGTACAGCTAGGGAAATGGCAGCCAGAATCACTCTCTGGTGTGTACACACATGCACACACACACAGGCATCTGCACATACATACATACGTAGCTACAATAACGTGTGTGTGTGTGTGTGTGTGTGTGTGTGTGTGTGTGAGAGAGAGAGAGAGAGAGAGAGAGAGAGAGAGAGAGAGAGAATTAACAAGATCCAGTTTAGTCTGAAGCTAAAAACTACCCCTAGGCCTAGAGAGGGTAATGAAAACTCACCAATGGTAGATATTTTTAGGCAAGTAAGATCATAAGTAACTTCTTTATATCTTTCTCTGTTACAAAAAAAGAGTAAGTTTTACACTGAGGACATGTATCAGTTATAACAGGAAAAGCAATTAAAGCATTTGTATTTAGGGGAAAGAAAACCCTGTTTATTGGTAGAAATTGATTTGGCCTGAGCTATGAAAGGTCAGGAGAAAAGAGGTACTTGATGAACCTTGAGAAGTTCACACCCCTCAGAGCTGGTGGCTGTGAAGGCTGAGGAATCCACCCAGGCTGCTTCTTGGGAACACCTAGTGTGGGTATAACTCAAAATTCTTAGAAGTGTTTAAGATTTCCTATGAGGAGAAAAACAGACCTTGGAGATTTATACAATTGAAAGCAAAGTTAATTTTCCTTGCTATGAATATTTCATTTATTTTTAAAGAAGGCAGGAGGGGCTGGGATGTAGCTCAGCTGGTAGAGTGCTTGAGTGGCATGCATGAAGCCCTGGGTTCCATCCCCAGCACAACATAAACAGGATGTAAAGGTATGCTTGTCATCCCAGCACTGTGGAGGTGGAGACAGGAGGATCAGAAGTTCAAGGTCATCCTCAGCTACATAGTGAGTTCAAGGCCAACCCAAGCTACATGAGAATATGCCTCACAAAAACCAAAAGCCAAAAGTTAATCACAAATACATATTATAAAAGCTGTTACAAAACCTCAGTGATATGGTATATACATGTATAATGGTATATAACGTACACATCATGGTTTGTATTCTATACTGCAGTAGAACATGATCTTCCTCTGAAAGCATGGTTTGTTGCCAGGATTCATAGGGCACAGAAAATAAGATTTATACTATAATGCTGTCCATTAGAATTGGGAAGGTGTGTTCTGGCTCAGAATCCCAGGACTGCCGCTTCCTAGCCTGTAGACTGTCGAGAACCCCCTGTGTCCTCATCTGTTAAAGAGTTGTGGTAGTGAGGAATGAAAGAGTTGCTGTCATATGCTCTGTTCAGCATGTTCCTTGTTGCTGGGACAAAACACCTCATATAGAGACTTAAGGGAGCAAGGTTCATTTTGGCTCATAGTGAGCGTGGGGTGGGGTGGGGTGCCTATTACAGTCCATCAAGGCAGAGAAGGCACAGCAGCAGCAGGAGCATGAGGCAGCTGGTCACACGTGACCACAGTCAGGGAGCAGAGAGAGATGGATGCCGGGGCTTCCCACCTCAGCTTACCCAATCTAGAGGTTTCCTCACAGGCTTGCCCAGAGGCTGCTCTCCTGGGTGGTCCCAGCTCCCTTCTAGTTGGCGGTATTTGCCATCACATTTGCTTGGAACAGAACTTGGAAAGTAAAGAGAACTCGGGTATCAGGGTGGTTTTTGTAGAATTTTCATTTATTTCTCTTCTGGGATGGATTGATTACAGAAAGTGCAGTGGTGCGATTTTACTGATTTCCTTTGAAATGCAAATATCCACCCTCATGCCCTCTGACCACAGCTGATGCCTGTGTTCTCAACATCTGGCAAAGCAAAAAGAAATTTGGACTGTGGTTAGAACCAGATGAAAAGTCAGTTTGTAAAAAAATGTGTATGTACATGTGTGATTTGGGGGGAGGTGCAGGTGCCAAACAGAGGCCCAAGGCGTGGAATCCCCTTGGACTAGAGGCACAGGTGATTGTGAGCTGCCACACATGGGAACCAAACTTGTATCCTCTGCAAGAGCAGCAAATGCTCTTAACCACTGAGCCTTTTCTCCAGCGGCCAAGAAGGTCATGTTTGGTAGTATCAGCCAGGCCTATGGCTTTGGATTCTTTATAAGCAGAGTGAAGAATGCTCGTGTTGAGAGTAGGGTTCTTGCCACAGATGCCTGGCTGCACACAGCTGCAGGGCAGCTCCTTGTTGTCAGCCATAGGGAGCCTGGCGTCAGTTAGAATCACCTGCTTGTACGTGTGTTGGGGGAGGGGAGGTCTTGTGCCCTCATGTCTGAGAAACCCAGGGTCTGGTGACAAGTTGCATTACTTAGACTTAGAGACACAGAAGGGTCAGACACGTGTTGTGGCCGTTGTGTCTGTAAGCCTGTGAAGCTCTCAGCCACCAGCATGCAAGGTGCTGTTCTGCACGTTATCTCACAGTGAAACTGGGAGTTAAAACTTTCAAAATGTGGATGAAATTTCAGGAGGAGTGAGTGCTTCTACATGTAATGTATTTTTCACACAGTCTCCAATTTGATTTAGTACCAAACTATACTTGCACCCTGGTACATTAAGAATAGATGGGGGTGTGGCTTAGTTACTGTGTTTGCCTAGCAGGTAGGGAATCTCTGGACTCCATCCCCAGGAACACACAAGTTGTAGCGGTGATTGCCTCAGTTCTAGCAATGGAGAGGTGGAGGCAGGAGAAGTTCAAGGTCCTCCTTGACTGTATAGTGACTTTATCAGGGGCTATAGGAGACCCGGCCTCCAAAAACAAAAAACAAACAAACAAACAAAAACCACTCTTTCCTCCCTCCCTCACCATCCAAGCTAAATGCTAGGAAAGTCTTTGACACACAAAAAGTTACACATGTGTATTTTTTCTTCTTTTGTGGATTTTTGATCATCTTGCATTTATTATGTTTTAGATAATATGCCATATAATAAGACCCACAGAATACTTTAGTCATTGTGTTGTAAGTGCCCGTAATGGGATGTAGAGAAACTGAGTCACAGAACAAATATCCCAAGAGTGGATGTTAGTCACTCCAACAGTTTCCTGAAAATACAAGGTGAAAGCTATCATCTTAAAGTCTAGAGCCCCAGAGTAACAAAGGAAAGGGTGCTTAGCATGCACAGGCTGTCTTCCCATCGCCCATTCTTTCCAGTTCTAGTGCCCTCCCCTCTGTGCTCCTCAAAAAGGGGGAAAAAAGAAAACTAGCAGAAAAACAGCTAGCAGCCAGCCCTTGCTTTGTCTCTCGTTGGCCATAGAATTTATTCAGTAATTTCCTCTTCTGCTAACTGTAGCCATGGCCCTTGCCTCTGGGCACTTGTTCAAAACCACAAAAACGGAATAACAGATTGGCCTTCTGAGCGCAGCTCCCCAGTCAGAGCCCTGTTAGCCCCTCCTCCTGTGGCCTTCATTAGGTGCCTGCCTTGGAGATAAGCTGGTGACAAGGTAGCTTCTGTGCCTTTGTGGCACTGCATCTACCTCTTCATCCTCCCCTCATAAGGATGAGAACAGAGCTGGGGTGTCTCATTCTGAGCAGGTCACCTCTGACTGGTTAAAAAGTCTCTACAGGCTGGGAAGTGGCTCACTCAGTAGTAAAAGTACATCCTCAGCACCCACATAAAAATGCCTGCTGTGGCAGCACTCATGCCCCAACCTTGGGGAGGTAGAGATGGGTAGATTAACGGAGCTCACTGGCCATAGTCGAAGCAGCAAGCTCAAGTTCAGTGGTGGACACTGTCTTGGGGGAGGGGGAGGGGCTAAGGATATTGCTCAGTGCTTGCTTCAGTTTCCAGCACCCACAGGAGGCAAGTCACAACTTCCTAGAGCCCGGTTTCTGATGCCCTCTTCTGGCCTCATGCGGGCACACACCTGTACACATAAATAAATGTTTAGAAAATCGATAAGGTGGAAATTGAGGAAGACTCCTGAACTCTGGCTCCCACATGCATATACTGACACTTGTGTGTGAATCCCACCCACCACACACACACACACACACACACACACACACACACACGCGCGGAACTTCTGGGCTGACTCTGTAAATGGCAAAGTGTTCCTTAGCTCTTAGAAACCCAGAGCAAAGCAAAAGAGAAGTTTGCTTAAGCTTAACTCCATGTTAGCACCCAAAGGTGAATGGTCATGACTGAAGTTGCAGAATGTGGTTTGCACTGAATGGCCAGTCTCAGTTACTGGGGGAGTTCGCTTCTGGGTTATTTATGCTGGTTTTCTTTGAGTCAGACTAAACAAGGGTTGCTTCCTTTCTTATCAGCCATGTGTGACCTTCACTGAGCCATCACCCAGCAAGCTGAAATTTATCTGAACAAGATGGGAGGTAGAGTTGATGAGGGTTGCTATTTAATCAAGAGAGAATTGTCTTCCGATCAGATAGCCCCCTCCTAGTGAAACATACTTGAGAATCGTACAGGACTGAGGCAATGACTCAAGTTGTTAAACTGATAGCCACAAGAAAACCTGAATTCAATTCCCAGAGCCCACATAGAAAGCCAGGCATGAGGACACACACTTGAAACCCAGCACTAGGGAAACAGAGAGAGGAAGCTCGCTAGGTTCACTGCCAGGCAGTCTACCTACCTAGTCAGTGAACCAAGCGAGGGCCCTATTGTGGAATCCTGTCTCAAAAACAAAGTAGACAGCACCTGAAGAATGGCACCTGAGGTGTCCTCTGACCTCCACGCACATGCACATACAGACATAACAACACACATACACACACACACACACACACACACAATATTTCAAAACCTATAGTCACAAAATACAAATGTTCTTGGCTGGTATGTACTCACTGATAAGCGGATATTAGCCCAAAAGTTCAGAATGCCCAAGTTTCACATAACAGTAACCGCTGGACTGAGAGTGAGGTCCCAGATGGAGGGGTTGGAGAAAGGTCTGAAGGAGCTGAGGGAGTTTGCAGCCCCATGGAGGGAGCAACAGCGTCAACGGGCCTGACCTCCCCCCCCCCCCCCCGGTCGTCTTGGAGTTTGGACCACCAACCAAAGAATACACATTTATAGCCCCATGGTTTGGACCACATATGTGGCAGAGGATGACCTCGTTGGCCATCAGGAAGAGAGGAGAGGCCATTGGGCCTGAGGGTGTTAGAGGCCCCAGTAAAGGGGAATGTCAAGGTGGGAATATGGGGATGGGTGGGCGGGTGGGTGGGAGGTGGAATTCCCTCATAGAGGCGGGGAGGGGGAGGGGATAGGGGGTTTCCAAAGAGGAGACCTAGAAAAGGGGAAACATTGGAAATGTAAATAACGTATCAAAAAAAACAAAAAAACAAAACAACAACAACAAAAAAAAAAACCAAATGTTCTTGGCTGCTGTGGTATAGCTTCCCACTTGGGCATATGGTGAAGTTGTAGAACCCATAGGTTCTTCTAGAATACTCTGCCCTATCACATTCCAGCTTCCCAGGAATTGACTTTTAGAGAGGTTTGAAGTCCAGAGACCCTCACTCTTTGCTTGGTCTTCAGTCCACATAGCTGTCCAATATAACCCCAATAGCTATCATGCCTGGCTGTTGGTTGCAGTTGCCAAAGGAGATCTGTTCTTGTTGATCAGTGGTGGTGGCTCGTGCTTTTAATCCTAGCACTCTGGAAGCAGAGGCAGGCAGATCTCTGAGTTCAAGGCCAGTCTGGTCTACAGAGCAAGTTCCAGGACAGCCAGGGCTACACAGAGAAACCCTGCACCAAAATGCAGTATGTGGCTATTGTATAGGCAGCCTAGCCTGTACTTACCAAGCCAAGATGGCTAAGATGTCATCAAGCCATGAACCTCATGGGACAACCATTGTTTATACAATCCATATTTGACTGTGATAGTGTAGTCTATGACTGAACATCTCATGTGTGCATGTGTGTGTGGGGGGGGGCAAAGATTAATGTTTATTATTTTCAATCACTTCCTTCCTATCTATCTTATCTATCCATCCATCCATCTATCCATCTATCTGTCTGTCTGTCTGTCTTTCTAACTTGAGGCAGGGTCTCTCAGTGAACCATGAGCTTAGCTTCGCTGCTAGCCTGGCTGGCCAGAGAGGCACTGGAGTCCACCTGACTCCCCAGCGACGCTAGGATTACAGATGCACACACCACACCCAGCTTCTTCTCTGCGTGCAGTATAATAGAAGTCAGGTGCCCAAGCTTGTGTGCCAAGTGCCTTCCGCTCCCCACACTGAGCCATCTCAACCTGATCACACTCTAATTGCCAGACTTAGCCCCAGCCCTCCACTTAATATTTTCAGACAGTCTCTCACTGAACTGGGAACTCAGAGACTTGGCTGTGCTGGCTCTCTGTGCTACCTTCCCCCCACCCCCAGCTCAGCCATCCCCCCCAGCCCCTGTACATCTTTTCTCAGAGAATAAGCCACAGTGAGATTGTAGATTAGGCTGCTTGGTTTTTATTTACCCAAACGAGATGGTAAACACAGCTGGGATCAGTGTAGACCGTGAGCCCCTGTATGAGGCGGGACCAAATGAAGAGCAAAGGCGTCAGTGGGTCAGGCCTGGCCTGTGCTGTCTGCAATGCCCCTGCTGCTCTGTGCCCACTAACCGCTCACAGCCCTGTCTTTTGCTTTCCACATCAGCGCATACCCCAGACAACAGCTTTCTGGGCTTCGTGGTCGAGCAGCACCTGAACGCCAGTGACATCCACCACATTAACGAGATCAAAAGGCAGAACCAGTCCCTTGTGTATGGCAAAGTGGATAGTTTCTGGAAGGTGAGTCAGCCCGCCTGCGTGTCGAGCTCTCTGAAAGGAAGCTTGTGAGGTAATTTAATTTTGCTTTGATTCGGGGAGTAATCAAGGCAAATGCCCAGGGCTTATGCCCACCAGACTTTAACAGAAGTGTTCAGGGGATCAGTTGCTCTAGTGAGCTGGCATCGTAACTGAGGCTGGGGTTGCTTGTCTCTCTTTACAGCAACTCTAACCCCACTTCTTACTTCTTTGCATGTTAGATGTGAGACATAGGCTAGGGAGAGATTCAGTGAGTAATAGGCTCTTTGAGCAATCATGAAGGCTTGAACTCAGACCCCTAGCACCACACAAAAAGCGGGGCACGGTGGCACATGCTTGCAACTCCAGCAGTCTAGGTGGATGCAAAGACAGGGTCCCAGGGAGACAGTGGTCAGCCAGTGTAGCTGACTCAGCAAGTTCAGTATGAAACACCTTAAAAGATCCCAGTGGAACCTGGTTTAGAAGGTTAACAATCTCACTATATGGAATGTATCAGCCTCAGAGAGTCAATCTTGTAACCTTAAAAGACCTTTGAAGGACAGACATCCCCATGACTTTCAAACATACTTCTTCCTAAATGTCCAGTAAAACCCTTCTTGGAATAATCATAGCTGTGATCTCATGCTTTGTGAGGGCATCTGTGACATGCCCAGCTAGGAGGTCTAGACATTTTTTTTTCTGATACAGTGTTCAGAAAACGAGGTGTTGTCCACCCTTCAGGGCTGCAGTGCTGACTATATCAAGAGAGCAAGGAAGCTGGTACAGTTTTTTTCCCCCACATGTATTCATTTCTTTGTATGTGAGTGAGTGACGTATGCATGCATGTGTGTGAATGAATGAGGCATGCATACATGTGTGTGAGTGAATGAAGCATGCATGCATGTGTGTGAGTGAATGAAGCATGCATGCATGTGTGTGAGTGAATGAAGCATGCATGCATGTGTGTGAGTGAATGAAGCATGCATGCATGTGTGTGAGTGAATGAAGCATGCATGTGTGTGAGTGGATGACGTCTTGCAGGAGCAGTCAGTTCTCACCTTCTACCATGTGAGTTCTAGGTTCTTGAGATCAAACTCAGGTTGACAGGCTTAGTAGCAGGTACCTTCATGGACTAAGCCATTTTGCTGGTTCTCTTGGCTATTATAGACACTGATTTATTCCCAGATAATGCTCTTTATTATAGATAGTTAAATTCTGTACTCTGTAGTCTAGTAATTCTCAACTAGGGATGGTGTCACTTCCTCCTGCCTCCAGAGGGCCACTGGCAGTGTCTCCATATAATTTTGATTGTCATGTCTGGGTGATAGTACTGTCCAATGGTTGCAGGTGAGGGATATTGTAAGCAGCCTACAGGGCTTAGGAAGGCTCCCTAGTATAGTTACCCGGCGTACATGGACAATGATCCCAAGACTGGGAACCCTTGCAGCTATAAAATAGAGGGTTATTCCTTATGCGTTATCACAGGTTGAATATTCCTAACTTAAAGTTTTGAAATCCAAAATACTTGGTGCCAACATCATGCTGGGAGATGATAGGGGAGGGAGAATTCACCCCAGCATCATGCGGCGGGTGGCAGGTGGAAATGGCTCTCATCCCATGTGTATAGAGAGTGTGTAGGGAGTTGAATGTGAATTTCCCCCATGGGCTCATGTGCTGTATTGATCCCAAGCTGGTGGTACCATTTTGGGAAATTTTGGCACTTTAAGGAGATGGGGCCTCCCTAGAGGAAGTAGGTAAGTAGGGGAGGGCCTTGAGGATTTGTAGCCCTGCCCTACTTCCTGTTCATTATCTCTGCTTTCTGACTAGACACTGCGTAGCCTGTCAGTCTAGTAATGTTTAGCATATAGACCAGGCTGACCTCAAACTTTTTAACAATCCTCCTACCTCTACCTCCCAAATTGCTGGGATTATAGATGTTGAGGTAAGGACCTCCTGAGAGCCACCATGACCACCAGCCTTGTTATTTTGAAACAGGGTCTTTCCGTATTATCCAGGCTGACCGTCTGCCTCAATCTCTCTGGTACAGGAATTCAAGCCACATACCCAGCCCTTGGCTCATTTTTTCCCCACAGGACTCCTCAGTAGGGTTTCTGTGATGATCACATGAATTAATAAATGTTAGTTGTGTAGTGCAGCTCACAGCATAACTAAATGTTACTATTATTGATATCATTATTGGGCCAGTTAAAATTTGCCATGGTGATGGCAGGTAGCATGGTGGCTGACAAGAAGATATGGTACTGAAGAAGGAGCTGAGAGTTCTACATGCTGATCCATAGGCAGCAGGCTTGGGCTTTGTTTCTAGAACCTCAAAACCCAGCCCCAGTGACACACTTCCTCCAACAAGATGGCACCTACCCCAACAAGGCCACACTTCCTAATCCTAAATAGTGTCACTTCTTGATGACCAAGTATTCATATATTTGAGCCCATGGGGGCCATTTTTATTCCAGCCAACACAGTCTTGTAGATTACGCCCTAAAAGCCTTGCAACGCTAAAATGGAGGTGATAAACTTTATTCTGTATTCATTGAAATTGAGACTTTTACAAGAATGACGACACATGTCTGTAATGCTAGGATTTGGGAAGTGGAAGCAGGAACACTAGGAGTTCAAGATCATCATAACAAGTACATGTCAGGCTCAAGGCTGCCACGTGAGATCCCCTCTCAAAAAAAAAGCAGAAACAAAAAGGAAGGCCAGGCAAGACAGTCCATTCCTTAATCTCAGCACTCAGGAGTCAGAGGCAGGTGAATCTCTGTGAGATCAAGTACAGCCTGGTCTACAAGATGAGTTTCAAGCCAGTTAGGACCATACACTAAGACCCTGTTGCAAAAATAAATAAGAAAAATAAATTGAGACTTTTAGTCTTACTTAGATAATACTATAAACTGTTTTCTGCTCCATTTTTTTGAGAGAGGGTCTTACTATAATGCCATGGACGGCCAGGAACTTCATTTATAGACTAGTCTGGATTATAAGCATGCACCACCACAACCAACTTTGTTCTTCTCTTTAACAAAGATTAGAAGACTTCATGATCACCATTTTCTTTTATTTAAATATATCAAACTAAGGGTAGCTCATTTATACAATCCTAGGATGCTGGAAGTTAAGGCAGGCATATGGCCATATGGCCATAAGTTTGAGACCAGCCTGGGTACATTTGCTAGTGTATGTAACCCAGGATCCATATCAATACAATGAAAATGAAAAACAAAAAATAATAATAAGCAAAGTCTCAAATTCCTGTGCTCACACAAGGGCTGGAGAGAAGGGGGGGGGGGGGAAGGAAGGAGACAGCAAGAATGAGAAGAAAATATGGGGATTCAGCTAAGTGGTTAATAAGGTGTAGAAATAATCAGAAAAATGCGAAGGCAGCAAATGCACAAGGGAATATAAAGCACTGTTTAATGAAGAAAGCATGTACTATTAAACTTGAAGTGGCATTTGATAACTGGCCCATTATGGATTCAATAAAATTTTTGGAAAACTTAAAAAAAAAAATTGCCATGGTGAGAACTGGTTCCCCGTGTGAGAATGGTCAAACCTGTAAGCATCTGGTAAATACAAGCAGCCTGCAAGATACTCAGCTGCCCGTTTTTAAACTGTGTCAGCAGTCGGTGCACCCTAGCCCATGCAGAATCTGGCCTCTTAACTGTTTTTGTAAATAACATGTTATTGGAAAACAGCTATGCCTACTCTTTGTCTGTGGACGCTTTTGTACTAAAATGGTGGCATTGAGGAATTGTAGCAAAGCAAGCTGACCTACAAAGGAAACAGTATTTACTGGCTGGCCTTTCCTGGACCACTTTGCTCCCCTCTGAACTCTATGGTGTCCTGGGCAAACCCAGTCTCTCTCAGAAAATGCATTTACCCAGCCTTTCCATCTCCTTAGTCGCCCCCTCCCCCTCTCCTCTCTTCCCCTCCCCTCCTCTCTCCCCTAGCTCCATCCACACCTCTCTCTGTACATGGATACAGAGGGTGCATGCACATAGATGTGTGGAGGCCAGAAGACAGCCTTAGCTGTCATTCCTTAAGCTCTCCGCCTCATTTTTTAAAGGCAGAGCTTATCTATGTGGAGGCCAGAAGACAGCCTTAGCTGTCATTCCTTAAGCTCTCCGCCTCATTTTTTAAAGGCAGAGCTTAACACCAACTCCACTAGGCTGTCTGTCTGCTCAGCAAGCCCCAGAAATCTGACTGTCTCCACCTCCCCAGGACTGATGTGTTTACAAGGGGGTCACTGTGTCCAACTTTTTTATGTCCATTCTGGGTAGTCAACTCAGGCCACCATGCTTCCAAGGAAAATATTTTATTGACTGAGCTATTTCTCCTGAACTCATTTTGAGGCTCTTCATTATGGTGGTGAATAACTTGTTTGTGGAGAAGTGAAGCAAGGCGTCAATAAAATTCAGCTTGCTCTGAAGAACAAACTCCATGTGCAGAGACTGGCATCTAGCTGGCTCCTTTTCTAGGCTTCAGTGAGATGACTAATGCATTGTTCTAGTTTGGTTTCTGCTGTTATGATAAAACACTGGCCAGAACCAACCTGAAGGAGGAAAGGATTTATTTGACTCATAGGTTAAGTCTGTCACTGAGGAAAGCCAAGGCAGACCTGAAACAGAGTCCATGGAGGAATGCTGCTTACTCTCTGGCCTGCTTCCTCTGGCTAGCTCAGCTCCCTTCCTCCTACATCCCACGTCTACCTACCTAGGGATGGTGCTGCCTACAGTGGGGTGGGTCCTCCTGCATGACAGCAGTTGAGAAAGTGTCTCACAGATGCCGCCACCAGGAAATTTGATGGAGACAATTCTTTCTTCCCAGTAATATCAAGGTTTGTGTCAAGCTGGCTTTGGTCAGTGGAGGATGTAGATAACTTAGTGGGAAATTAAATTCTCAGCACATGCTAGGCTCTACGCTCATCTCCAGCACGGTGGCAGTTTGTGGGCATGTTCCCACTTCTTAGAGCCCTCCATAGCCATGATTGAAGGTGGTGCATGCTGATGGCTTTTTCTTTTGATCATCCTTAATAATGATGGAGCTACATGGACAGTCTGTTCAAATGGTAGAGCCAGGGTCAGGGCTCCGCCCTCCTCTCTTGACTCCACTCCTTGTTGTCCCTTTCATGTACAAAGCAGTGCTCCAAAGCTTATACAGACAATCAACCTGTGTAACTTGAGCATCTCGCAGGAGCCCGGGCTCATATTAGCAGAGCAGATAAACCACTGCTCCTGGCCACTTACCTCCTTGGTGGCCAAATCAGCAAGAGCCTTACAGCTCTTCTGAGTGAATAACTCTCCATAGCAGTCATTCAACTCATTTTCTGCTTCAGATCCCAGGGCGTGTCTTGCTGCAGCCATATTCTGACTAGTAACAAGCAAAGAAAACCCATGTCACTTGAATGTGGAAAGTTTCTCATCTAGACCTCTGAGGTTATAGCTGAAAGCACACATGTTCGACTTCAACCAATAACATGTCCCTTCTCCTCAGGCCTAAGAAATGGGGCAGAATAATATCCATGAATGGACCATAACACACACACACACACACACACACACACACACACACACACACACACACACACACACGCATATTCTCTCTCTCTCTCTCTCTCTCTCTCTCCCTCCCTTCCCTCCTCCCTCACTCCCTCCCCCCCTCACATACACACACACACACACACACACACACACACACACACACACACACACACACACACACACACACCCCTAATCCATTCTCAATATATAACAGCCAGGGGAATCCTCTTCAAATGTAGAATGGGGCGTTTGGGAGATGGGTCAGTTGTTAAAGTGCTTACTGTGCAAGCTTTAGGATCTGAGTTCAGATCCCCAGTGCCCAAGTAAAAGCTGTGCAAGGTGGGATACACCTGCAATCCCAGCACGGAGGCAGAGACAGAGGATCCTGGGCCTCACTGCCCAGCTAGCCCAACCAAACTGGTGAGCTTCAAGTTCAGCCTCATGTAACTTTCTATGTACCTAAGGATGACCTTGAACCTCCTACCTCCGCTTCCTGGGTGCTGAGATGGCAATATTTCACTACCATATTACATATATGTAAGGATGGGCATGAAACGCAGGGCTTTCTGCATACTCAGCAGACAAGCACTGTGCCACCTGAGCCACAGATCCTGCCGTCTATAATTATTAGCTGCATTCTCTGAACTCTTACAGTACCGTCACTACCAGCTATCAGAGACCAGCCACGCTGTACTTAGCCCACCCTCCCAGAAACACCCTGGCATTCTGCAGTGATGATTGCAATATTTCAAAACAGTGGAAACATGGCTTCAAACAGCCAGAAATAAATCTGGAAAGAGGAAGGGAGTCTGGGTGACCTCTGAGTCGGAGATAGAGTCCCATCCAAAGAACTGTGTAATTATCTGGCTTGCTAATTGGGTCGACTCTGGCTTCATTGAAATGCAGGCAGAATTGGGAACTGGAGTCATTTGGAGAAATTCCATTTGATTTCATAGTAGGGTTTAACTGCTTTTAATGCGTGGTTTTAATGAACCACCAAAGACCATTATAATTAGAGAATAGACTGAAATTCTTCAAAAGAATGCTTTTTTTTTTTTGTAAGTAGGTTAATCCTGTGACCATACTTCCTTCTCACCAGATAACAGAGATAAATGATGTAAATTGACAGCCACCTTGTGTCAACCCAGGTGTATATATTGAGATAATAGGAATTGATTTTGTTGAATCTATTGAAGTCTAATGTTGACATAGCTCTTTTTAAAAAAAAAAAAAAAAAAAAAGATATATTTTATTACTTTTCAAATTATATGTAAGTGCATGTTTTTATGTATGGGTGTGTGCTCATGAAGCCCCAGGTGCCCCAGGAAGTCAGAAGAGAATATTAGATCCCCTGGGGCTCCAGTTAAGGTGGCTATGAACCACCTAATATGACTGTGCTGGCTAGTTTTATATCAACTTGACAGAAGGTATAATTATCTGAAAGGAAGGATCCTCAATTAAGAAACCGTAAATAATGCCATCCTGGGCTGGTGGTCCTGAGTTCTATAAGAAAGCAGGCTGAACAAGTCATGAGGAGCAAGCCAGTAAGCAGCACCCCTCCATGGCCTCTGCATCAGCTCCTGCCTCCAACTTGCTACCCTGTTTTAAGTTCCTGTCCTGACTTCCTTTGATGATCAACTGTGATGTGGAAGTGTAAACCAAATAAACCCTTTCCTTCCCAACTTGCTTTTGGTCATGGTGTTTCATCATACCAATAGTTCCCCTGACTAAGACAATGGGTTCTAGAAACCAATTGAAACCCTCCACAAGAGCAGTAGACACACTTAACCATCGATCCCCGTCTCCTGCCCCATCACAACTCTCGATTCCAGTTCTAAACAAAAAATAGCTGTATAAAATGAAGATCCCCTCTAGTTTCTTGTCCTTGGATAAGCCAATCACAAGAACCTTGGCCTTCAGACACTAGGTTTACCAGAAGCACATAAAAGTCCAAGGAGAGGGGAGAGGAAGGAATCCTTTTGAGATCAGCCATTCACCAGGCTGAGGTCATTTGCATCCGTTCTGTACCTGGCACATGGAAAAGTATGGCCCAGTGGTAGAACCCTTTCTTCTAACTCAAATAATAGCTTGTGGTAACTGGGAAGAAAGTAATAGAGATAAGAAACAAAAGGAACTATCCGAAGTGAGAAGAATGCATCCTCCTGGCCTTTTCATCTGTCAGTCTGGAGATGCTGACCGTGGACAGTCTGGGGCAGCAGGAGGAGCCCTGGGCAGGAAAAGCAGACTTGACTGTGCTCTCAGCTGTCTGACCATGGCTGATACTGGTCTCCTGGTCTCACCTTCTTCTTCTGTACAATGTCAGTGACCTATCTGCCTATTCTCCCCCATCCCCAGAGTCTGTAATGCTATAATCCAAAGTCCTTCTTTGCCTTGTCTAATTCTTTCAAAATCAGGGATAAGAAGGGAGTAGCCTAGCAGACAGCCTTGTGGGTGTCAGAAATAGGATAGAACCAGATAGGAGCCTGGGGGAAGGACAGAGCACAGAGAAGTGGGGCAGGTCAGGTGCAGAGTCCACAGCTCCAACTTCCCGGAAAGCATCCATAAGAATGAGACTTAAGGATGCCTTGACAGTAGGATTGACTATGGCCTCCAAGTTGAGGCTTAACATATAGAATAAAGGAATCTTTTCCTTCCTGTTTGAGAGCACCAGGCATCGTGCCATTCCTTGTGAGCCCCCGGGGTATTGGTCCCCTGCCTCTTGTACTAGCATGTCCACTTGGAGACAGTGGGATTCCATCTCTTAATGGAATCCAGTTACTTCAGCTTCCTGTGTTCCTAAGTTCTCTTGCAAAATGGGTGGAAACAATAGCATATTTGTTAGGGGTGGAGTGAGGTTACATGTCTTAATAAATGGACTCATGCTTCAGTTAACCATGGGAAGACATTCTGAGAATACATTCTTAGATGGGCTCATCCTTGTACAGACAGCACAGAGTGTGTAAACTAAAATGGCTGCAGTGTTGACAATTGTGCATAATACACGGGCTTCCATTGTACAGCCAGTCCATGACAGAAATGCATGACAGTGTGTAAATGTGTCCTAGCAATGCCTTCTCTTCCTTGATGTCTGTTAGGTTTTCTTACTACTGATAGGACTCTCAGGACTGAGGATACAGCTCAGTGAAAAGGTACTCACCCAGGATACACAAGGTCCTAGATTTGATTCCCAGTACCACATAACTAGACACGATGGTACATACCTGTAATACCAGCATGTCGGAGGTGGAAGCAGGAGGATCCGAAGTTCAAGGTCATCCTCGGCTTGAACATTAGGAATGCAAGTCTATTCTGAGCTATGTGGAGCTGTCTCAAATAAATCATTCTCTAGGAGCAAATTAAATTAAAGTGCTTTTGATCTGAAGGAATAAAATGTGGAGAGACTCAGAAACCTGTCATTTGGAGATGAATTGAAACTGGTGTGTTGACCAAGGTGAGCAAGGTTTAACCAAGGTTGGAGTTGGTGAGGAAGGGATCTTACAGAGACAAACAGTAAGGGACCAAGTTGAAAGGGATAGAAAAAGAGTTGAGAGTCTCTAGAAGCATCAGAGGCAGCTAAGCTCAAGCTGAGAGCCACATGGGGAGCCATCAAGCCCCGACCTCTGTGGCTACACCAACACAAACAAGTAAATGTAATTATAATATTTAAAACAAAGATTATAAAACTAGTGCTTGCATCCGGTAGGAACTTCACAAGCTGCAAAGCACTGTCATGGACCTCTCGAACAAGTGTCCATCTTTGAAATGATAGAATAAAGCCTTGCTTTAGACAAGACAGTCTCCCTTAAGGTGTGGATCGGGGTTTGGATACCCTGCCTTCTGCCATGCATAGTTATACTTGGGAGCGACAGCACAAGGTCCAAGGCCTGAATAATGAATGGCAGACTCTTAGACTTTGTTCTGGGTGCTTAGGGAGTCAGCAGAGCAGTCTCAGGAGTCATGTGACCCACTGGTCCTCTGGCCATTGCTGCTCTGGGCTGAGCTGCTCTTCTAGGTAGCATAAGCGGCCATGTGTCAATCATCGATGCTTGACAATAAAAATAAAAACAAAAGAGCTGTGGGGGAGAAAAGGCCCTTGGTGGGCAGCAGAGACTAGGCTCGGGAGAGTCTTTTCCAAAAGCCAAAACCAACTTGAGAAGCAGGAGGCTCGGGCTGCCAGCAAATATCCTGAGGATGGGGTGCTTCCAGAAGGTTCCCAGCCCCTCCTTCACCACACACACACTCTCTAATAGCCCTAGGATCTGTTCATTCTTAGCTCTTAGTAAACACAGCTGTTGTGGTTGTAATCTACCCAGAGGCTGTTCACCATCACTCTAGCTCTAACAGTGTGGCAGCTGATGTGGGAAGAATGGCGTGGAGAGAGTAGAAGGCACCATGTTCTCTCGGCGTGGAGGGAGCTGGCCATGCATGATACAGAGTCCAGCAGCATAGACAGTCCATCTGGGTGTGCAGAACCTGCGCTTCCCAAGGAAGTAGAGGAGAGGTAGGCCCCAAACAATTAAAGGGGAGCCTGGTGCCCAGGTGATTATAAGAGAAAGCCAGAGAGCTTACACAGAAAGTGTCATTAAAGCACCTCAGGCGCTTGGAGAGATGGCCCCATCAGTAAAGCTCTTTCCAGACAAGCATGAGGACCTAAGGTCTGTCCATGTCTGTACATGTGAAGAGGCCAGGCATGGTGGCATACTCTTACAGTCCCAGAGAGGCTCTCAGGCTAACCAGGCTCAGTGAGCTCCAAGCCGATGGGGGGGAGGGGGATGGGAAGTGGGGGGGGGGGGGCTGTGTCTTAAAAAACACCATGGATGATGCTTGGGGAAAAACACTTGGGGTTGTGCTCTGGTTTCCACACATGTTCACATGTATGCATGTGTGCATGTGGACATGTGCACGCACGTGGTCTACAGGGTTGTTTTCAACCATTGTAGAAAACAAACATGATTCTGCAGAAGATGGATCCAAAATGCCCCTGGATCTGCTGTGATCTGGTAGCCACGCCCTCTGAATAGGACATACATAGAAACATGTTGATATTTCCCCTCCAGGTAGATTAAGGGTATCCAGGGTTTTTACTTTTTTTTTTATTGTTTTGTTTGTTTTGTTGTTGTTGTTGTTTGGCTTCTCTAGGCTACATTGAACAAACAATTCTCTTGGGCCGCATATTAAATCCAGGGGTGACCAAGCCAAAGTCTACAGGTTGTGAGGACATGCTTGTGTTTTCTTTTATGTGACTCTGTATCTACAAGTGTTAAAACAAATCTCATCATCGTTTAGGTAAGTCCTGGCTTTAGACTGGGCAGCGTACACATCTACTCTGGGGCACAGGCTCGTTGCATAAACTTTGGTGTCAAAAACCTGAGGATCTGGGTGAGAAACCCTGTCTTAAACAAATAAAGAAAAATACCTGAAGTTCATCTCGGGCCTTCCTTTTTGAACTACGACCACGCCCCACAACACTTGCAGGAGTACCTTGATAGAAGTTCTTGGAGACTCCTAAACCTTCAGCACTCAGGAACATAGCCAGTGCAGCAAAATCACAGCAGCAAGGAAGAAGCAGAGGGCTGGCTTGCTGCTTGCATCCTGTAGATTTTGGTTTGTTGGTTGGTTTTTTTTTTTTTTTTGGTTTTGTTTTTTGGAAGCATTGACTCCTAAATGGCTTCCCCTGCCAGCCAGAAAGGTATAGGAGCCATATGTGTGTAGAAACTCAAATCATAAAATTTGCCTCTCCTGTAGAACCTTCTACATGCAAAGCCATGTCACCAAACCCTTGGAATGGTCCTGCAAGGACAGAACCTATTGAGAGAGTTGTATGTATGTGTGCACATGCGCGCGCGCGTGTGTGTGTGTGTGTGTGTGTGTGTGTGTGTGTGTGTGTGTGTGTAACATTTATATATATATTAATTAAAAGAAGATTTGACAGTGCAGGCTGTTGTTGGAAGCAGAATCCATTGATTTATTACCAGAAGTATGGTGACACTGAGAAATAGTGATAAAGCAATTTAGAAAATATTTTTTAATGTAATAACATCCATGCTTCTAAAATCATATTTAGCATCTATATGCAATTTTATGCTTAAATAAAAATTATATAGGCAGCATATGCTCATGAATTCTGGCTGCGGCTGTGCAGACCTATGTACTGAATGAGCCCATCTGCCCTGGAGATGAGCCAGAGGCCTGATCTCCTCCGACGAGGCTGGAGTCCAGGGGAGCCTGGAGTTAACCTTGCTGTATTGAAATGTTTTAAGAGAGGCTGCCCTTGGCTTCTCTCTTCTTGAGCCTCTTGCTTACTAGACCAGGGTTCTCTGGAGATGGTCCAGTGTTCTCAGCATGCCAGGTGAGGTCATCACAATGGTTATGGAGTCCTTAGGACTATAAAGCCCAGGTTTGAACGACAATCAAAGTGGGTAAAATTGAGAGGTAGCAGAGTCAGTAAAGTGTGTGCCCACCAACATGTGGACCTCAGCTTGACCCCTCAGAAGCCACCTAAAAAGCTGTGTGCCATATGCACATGGGGGAGGCAGAAACAGAGAGTTATGTGGGGTTAGCCAGCCAGCCAGCCAGCCAGCCAGCCAGCCAGCCTAATCTACTTTATGAGTTCCAAAGCAGTGAGAGACCCTGTCTCAAGAAAAATTTAAAAAATCACGGTGGCCTTCATGTGAAGAAGACCCCTGTTGTGGGCCTCTGTTCTTCAAAGGCCCCTGCACATGTGTGCTTACGCACAGAAGTATGTATACACATCCACCTGACGTATGTGGAGGCTAAGACCTGTCACAGGATAAGATTTGAATTGAAGCATGGACTATAGCTACTGCCCTGGTCTGAGGGAAATGGGCTTTCACCCGTGCCTTCTCTACTGCCTCCTCCTGGCCCGTTCTCCAAACCCCAGTCACTTGGACAGGTTTTGAGGAAAGGACTCCTACCATCAAAACTCTTAACGTTCCTCACAACTTTCCATGTGTCTGTCAACCTGTCTCTCCACTCCTGGTTTCTGAGGCAGAGGGGACTCCAACAGCTCCTTTAAGAGACCTGGCCATTGTGAATGCTACTGGACCATCAAGCGTATCCAAGCAGGTGGCATGGACTTGGTTCTAACACAGCCCCTGACCCCTGTGATGCCTGCCCCCTCTGCTCATAGCAAGGCCCTAGAAACTCTGTATATCTCCTGGCCCGGAAGAGCAAGCATGCCAGCATTTGCTCTCTACCATAGGGCTCCAGATCTACCCTAAATCTCTGTGAAAAATGGATGTGGGAGCAGGAAATGTTTGTCCTTTGCAGCTGCCATGAGAGTTTTGCCTGGAGAGGGCACTGAAAAGGCACTTCTGAGATGCAGGGATCTGGTGCCTGATTCACTAGTAGCTCTTGTAGCAAAAAGACTGAGAGAGAAAGGGAGGGAGGGAGGGAGGGTAGGCTATGCCCAGACTATGAGATCAAGGCTTAGTGGAAGCTTATGTAAGAAGCAGAAGTTAAGAGAGGTTCATCTTCTGAAATTCCTCTCTAATTTGGCTTCACCAGAGGCCCCCACAAGCATCTGTAGAACCCCAGATCAAGATTATGCAGCAGTTACAAGAGGCCTTTAGGCTTGGGAGATCGCTCATTCTGTAAAGTGCAGATTGGAGGACCTGAGCCCCATCCCCAGACCTGCATAGAAAGCCTACTCAGAAGCCTGGTCCACTCTAATCCTCATGCCCTGATGGAAAGATGGGACTCCCCAGAGACTTGCAGTCACCAGCCTGCTTTACTCAGTAGAGACCCTGTCTCAAACCAGGGTGGAAAGCCAGGGCTGATCCAGGGACTTCCACGAACACACTATGGCACGCGCAAGCCCATACTCATACACACGAGTTTTAAATTGAGGATTTAGAGACAGAACAGGATGTGTTTCCAAGTCTTATCATCAACTTCCTGCATACTTTTTCTTCTAGCATTTGCTCAGTGTCTAAACTGGGGGCCCTTGCATACAATACAACTCGGGGTTTTCTGACTTCCTTGAGGCAATGGTTATGGATCAGGCCTGCCACACGGGCTTAGTTAAGTAGGGGCTGTTGCTGAGGTGCCTGGGCTCCTCATGCAGACTGGAATGGCTGTCATTTACCCCCCCCCCAAAAGGGATGTGTAGCTGCCCACCCCTTTCCCCAGCACCTCCCGGCTTGCTTCCCCATTCTCTCTCCTGCACTCCCCCATCCCCTGCTCTGGCCATCTTTTCTTTGGCTCCTCTCTGCTCTGCCTCCGTACATTGAGACTCTTTGCTGTAAAGACTTAGAAATGGTCTGGTGATGCCGTTCTGAAATATTATGCCCAGGGCCTTTCAGAAATACATGTATCTGTTCTGAATATTCTGTTATCTTTCTGGAACTTGTTCTTACTCCCTGTCTAGAATCAAGGATTCCCTTCCAGTTTGATTCTTTCAAGAATAAAATAAGAGAGAAGTATTGCTGTGGCTGTGACCCAAAAGATGGATGAGTCATGAGTCACAGCTTAGCCACAGACCCAGAGCTGGCAGTGTAAGTTCCTCGTCCTGGTGAGGAGATATCTGTAACTTTCTAGAACTTCCCATCGCCAGCTGGATCAGGGATGCAAAGA
Organism: Uromys caudimaculatus; assembly: GCA_028551405.1. Taxonomy (NCBI): domain Eukaryota; kingdom Metazoa; phylum Chordata; class Mammalia; order Rodentia; family Muridae; genus Uromys; species Uromys caudimaculatus. Next base: position 60,367,404 of record CM052711.1, on the reverse strand, counting down.
CTGTTTCCTGTACACACACACACACACACACACACACACACACACACACACACGGGGGAGGGGACGACAGTGAGGCAATGAGGCAGAAAAGCAGGGACAGCCCGCCAGCCTCACTATGCTCAAGTGGTGCCCATCCTGATGGAGTCAGGACTCCCGCCCTGAGGCCACATGGACTGGGCTGTGGGCTTTCTGAAGACAGGGCTCCCATTGGTTATACTCACATTGCCATCTCAGCCAAACCCAGGCCAGGGGAAATACACAGTGAGTATCTCCAGAGAATAAAATGCAGATATTCAAGTAGAACTGGGTCAAGAGTAGGCAGGGCATGAGCGCTATGCCAACCCCTTTCTGTAAACACTCAAGGCTTTTCACCCAAAGGGTCAGAAAGAGCAGGCAGTTTACATCTTAGAGTTGTGTTCTTATGGAGAAGAGACACAGTTATGGGCTTTGCCTGTCTTCTTGCCCTGTGTCTGAGGGGCAGGCTTTGTCAAGGCAGTTTTGTCGTGTGTGAAAAAAAAAACATGTATGACATGTAAATTATAGGACTGTAGGAATAATAAAGCCAAGAAGGGTTTGCTGTAGTATGTAGTGTGTTTCTACTCAGGTTCTCAGGAAGGTTTTCTGTGAGCTTCCTTCCCCTCAGACTAGGACAGTCTGTATAGTTCCTGCTCTGTTACTATCACAGAAACCCGGGTCTGGGTGATAGGGAAAGAAAGGAAGTTTATTTTACTCACAGTTCTGTAGAGTCCAGAGCTTTTGCTCAGCTCAGGTGAGATGGCAGGTGACCTCCTAAGAGCAACAGAATAGTCGTGTTAGTGAGACAATACATGGTAAAACAGGAAGCTAGGTAGACCCTGTCATGTGCTTGCTCGCTCTCTCTCTCTCTCTCTCTCTCTCTCTCTCTCTCTCTCTCTTCTCTAGTGGGGACTAAAGGCGTCCCATGAGAACCACAGCAATCTCTCTCTAAGCCACTCTCCCTGGGGTCATAGCTGTGTTCCGTGTTCTGCCCCTGGACATAGCTGCCTCCCATGTTCTACCCCTGGGAGCTTCCACAACCTCTCAGAGGCTAAGATTCCACATTAACCTTCCACACCACAGCAGCCTTCAGACTAGACATGTTTGTCATTACAGAAGGGATTGTGAAATATTTCCTGACCAGTACATCCCACATCTGCCCCTGACCCACCAACTTCCTTGAATTTCACTTGCTGAACAGATAGAAGGAGACCTCACAAGTCTGGACATTGTAAACTAGAAGCATGCATGCTGCATTTTCTTGCTGCAGATAGTCTTCAGTAGCTGGTAACTGTGGCTATTGCTATTGTTTGTATCTGAAATAGCCACAGAGCCCCTGTGTTAAAGACTAAGTTGCCAACCCGTGGTGCTACGTGTGATGATGTCCTTGAGGGTACTATTGAGGATTCTGAGCATTGCACTTGGAAGGTTGCAGGAAACTAAAGAATCTTCTGGGAGAGAGGGCAGGGTCCTTCACTGCTCAAAGCCCTCATTATGTAACATACATCAAACATTGGGTGTGTCTCTTACCAGATTTGTTTGTGCCACATACCTGGGTGGTAATTACATAATTATATTAACCATCACTCAAGCTGATAAAATCACATTCAAGTAAAAACATTTGCTTCTGTACAAACTTAGGTTGTAGCTTTTGGAGATAGATAGATAGGGGGGGGTAGGTAGGTGCTATTTAATTCTGAATAATGAAGATACCAGTAAAATACTGGGGGAAATACACACACACACACACACACACACACACACACACACACACACACACACACACACACTGCTGAGTTTGCATTTATCTTGCTCTGGTAGTATTTGTGTACCAGGGCAGCAGCTTGGAGAAAGCTTACTTGGGCTAGGACAGAGTCCTTTCAGAGTGCTTGTGCTAGCCTAGAGTGCACAAAGCCTTGGGCTTGGTCTCCAGAACCACACAAAGCAGCGTGATGCTGAGAGCCCACCTCAGCACTCAGTGTATAAAGTAGAAGGATCAGAAACGTAAGGTTATCCTCAGGCACACGGTGAGTACAAGGCCAGCCTGGCATCCGCAGGAGACACTACCTCAAAGCAAAGGGAGGGAGGGCTGGGGGAGCAAGGGAGTGGGCAAGGGGTGAGAAGGAAGAGCAGGAGGAGAAATGAAGGGAGAAGAAAATAAGGAAATTAGTTGTAGAGGGTGTGCTGTCATTTTCGGTGAGATAAAGCGTCCCCGACTGTAGGCACCTCTTCATTTTCCCTTAGTGCCAGGATTCGTTAGTTAACTGGTAATGACTTCCTCTTCTCTGCATTTCTCTTAGAGTGCTGGGCAAGTGGTCTACACCTGAGCTGCGGCCACAGCTCTTTACTTTTTCCATCCCTCTGTTGAGTAAAACAACCAGTAGTCATATCAGCAGTGCATAAATAAGAATCCCCACGGAGAGCCGCTGGCACGTCTACCTCTCCCGTTACTTTTCTATGCTTGTCACTTAACGGCATACAGTTTAATGCACTATTTCTTACAAAACACCAGCTCCCTCTGAATAGAAATCAAGCACCAAGAGGAAATGTCAGCCAGTACTCTTCACTCACCTGCCTGTCGTGTCTTGACCTGCTCCTCCCACCTCAGTCCCGGGCTGTCTCTACCCTGCCAGCACCCACTGCAGCCAGTTAGTGAACAGCATCCTTTGACTCATCAGAACACTAAAGCAGGTTCACTTACTCCAGCCCACACACCTGTCACCTGTTTTTATGTGACCTGTGACCTAAGTACAGTTTCCACGTTGTTAAATGGTTGAGCAAGGCAAGCGTCAAGAGTTTTTGTGGCAGAGCTGAGTTATGGAGATCTGTACTACCATCCTAAAATACTGACCCAAGGCCCAAGTTGTTAAGGAACTAGATAGGCAAGTCCCAGCCTGACCTAACTTAGCCTTCCTTCTAGGTGTCCAGCCCCCATGGTTCTCCCTCTCCGCCATTCTGGGCATCTTCTTTGTAACTTGCCTTTTAAAGAAGGTACCGAATGTTAATTAGCTCTGTTTTTTCAGGGTTTCAGTCTTCTTCCTTTGCTTAGTTATAGCCATTCATTTAATAAGCCACAGCAGACATAGTAGAATCAAATGCCAATTGTCAAAGGGGCAATCTGTAAGACTAGGGATGTAGCCCAGTTGGTAGAGTGCTTGCTGAGCACCCATACAGCCCTGGATCAGATCCCCAATATGACATAGAAGTGACCTGGTGCTCATGCATGTAATCTCAGCACTCAGGATGGAGGCACACCATGTTCAAGAAGTTCAGAAGTTCAAGGGTCTCTTCAACCACATAGCAAGTTCAAGGCTAGGCTGGGCTACAGTGAGGCCTTGCCTCAAAAAAAGAAAGGAAGGAAGAAAAGAAAAGAAATCACTGTTAAATTGTTGTTGTGTGTGTTCTAGAGGTTGAACTGAAGTACTTGTGTTTGTGTAGCCAATTAACTGAGCTGCCTCCTGGGCCCACCACAGATGATCTTGACATTGTATTTGGCCATGCATCTCTCTCTAAGATGTCAGGATCTTAAAAAAAAAAAAAAAAAAAAAAAAAAGGCCACAGTCCCATTGCTACAACCGAACTTAATCAATAGTAAAAGTTCCTTTCCTTCTTTTTGTTACTGTCTGGGTAAATAATACCCCACATGTATGTGAGTACCCGTGGACGTCAAAGGAGGGTTTTAGGTCCCCTGGAGTTGGGGTTATAGGCAGTTGTGAGCCACCCGTTGTGGGTGCTAGGACCCAAACTCAAATCTTCTACAGACCCCTACCTTCAACCCGAAAGCTCCTAGCATGCAGAGCTGGAGGTGAAGCTCAGTGGTGAGCGTATGCCTAGAGTGTCCGAAGCCCTGGGATCCATCCCCAGAACTAAAGAGGAAAATGTGCAGTCGCTTGCCTTTCATGGGTATTTCTTTGCAGAAGCAGCTGACTCCACTCACAGCCTACGTTTGCCTAACTGTATGCACCAGCTAGGATTTATGGTTCTTCTGTTCCTGCTACACTTTCTGAAACTAGTAGATAAGCTACAGTGGCTGGATGAAGTGCAGATTTGATTTTACAAGACTCCCCAATCAGGGGCATGAGCTGGTAATGTCTGCTAACACATCAAGCATCTTGTTTTTCTTTTATGAAATGGTTAATATTTGTTGCATCTTAAGTAGAGGGACACTTTGGGGAACATGTTCACTGCTTCCACCATGTGGGTCCAGGTTTTAGACTCAGAGCATCTCTCTTGACAGCGAGCACCTGTGCATTTTGAGCTATCTTGCTGGCCCCAGTATCTTGATCTTAATATTTGCAGCCACTGACAATCATTTCTCAGGCCCATTTGTGCCTTTGTTCCTGTTAGTGATACCTGATAGTGTATACCGACCATCTTTATACAGTTCCTTAATTTAAATGTGTATAATGCTTCTCAACCTGTTGGTTTTCGTTTGTGTGTGTGTGTGTGTGTCTGCATATGCATGTTTGTGTATGTGTGTATGTGGGTGTGCTTGTGTGTGTACATGTGTGCATGTGTGTGGATGTGTGTATAGATGTGTGTGGATATGCATGTGGGTGTGCTTGTGTGTGGGTGTGTGTGTCCATGAGCATTTATATGTATACATATTCACCATCCACTTTGCCACTCGGTTTCTCACTGGCCTGGGCCTTGCAGATTGAGCTAGACATGCTGACCAGTGAGTCTCAGGGATTTGCTTGTCTCTGCTTCTACAATGCTGAGTTTGTAAGAGCATGCATCACCACACCGGGCCCCCTTTTGTTTTTGTTCTGTTTTGTTTTGTTTTGTTTTGTTTTGTTTTGTTGTTTAACATGGTTTCTGAGGCTCAAATTCAGGTCCTCATGCCTGCAAGGCAAGCACTTTACCAACTGAGGTATCACCTCAGCTCCTGTTACATTATTCTTATTGATGCTATATTAACGAGTAAATTTAACATATGAATGCTAACTTTGGAACCATCTGGAAAGTCAGACCTGGAGAACATCTGCAGAGAGCCGCCTCCTCTGCTTTTCCCAGACCCACTCTTCCTAAAGGAGAGTTTTCTCGCTTGAATTTTTCCAAGCAGACTTCAGCCTTAGCCTCCAAGTGCCCACATATGCTGTACCAGCCGAACTATCAGACCAACCAGCCAGATAGGTTCCCAGTGATTAATTCTTTTCCTGGAGCCACCGAGGCCCTTAGTCGTGCACATATGGTGTGGAATGGCTTGGTAGCTGAGCTAATACTGTATGAAGGTGACCTGGAAACATTTGGAATTAGACCTAATGTGGGCTGGGGCAAGCTGCTCCTATAAAGATCTGAAGCATCCTTGAAGCATCCTGTTCTTCCCTGAATGGGTGGGAGATACTCTTAGAGGAAGGAGCTCTGTCACCTTCAGCTCAGAAACCTCATCAAAGACCAGGGAACAACCCCCCCCCCCCTTAATACCCCCTCTTAGGAATCTTTGTGAAGGACTCATTCACCCCCTCCCATGGTCCGCTGGAATTTAGAGAGCAGTTTCATTGGGTATATTCAGTGGCCACAACAGGGGAGACCCCGGCATGGCTTCACTGCCTTTCTCTTCTGCCCAAAGCAATTGATGCCACTGGTTTCTTACAAGGTTCCAAAATTCAACATTCCAAGTTGCCATTTCGCCTTCAATTTGTTTGATTGCTACAGCTGTGGTCATGAAAAAAGAATATATCTTCCTCATATATAGATACTAATTTACTGATAAACATATGCAGAACTAGGGATTACAGGGAAGTAGCTCAGTTGGTGATATGCTTCCTGGGAAAGCATGGGACCTGAGTTCAAGCCCCAGGTCCCACATAAAAATACAGACCATGGTGTATATGTTAACTCCAGTGTGGAGCAGTAGCGACAGGAGATTCCGTGGGGCTCCCTGGCTAGCCAGGCTAGCCTCCTGATGACTGCAGGCCAGTGAGACACTCTGTCTCAAAGGAGGATGGCCTTCCGCTGCTGGCAGCCAAGGCTGTCCTCTCGTTTCCATGTGCATGCGCACACATGTACACACGTATGAACATCCGTATACACATGAGCATGACTAATGAGTACACAGCACCATAATAGTGTTCTTCATATTATTAAAATGTTGAGCATCATAGCAAACGTTTCCATATTTTTTTCTCATCCCCTAGAGGATCCCACTCTGGGTCTGCTTCTTAGATTGTCAGTACTCGGGGTTCTAGTACAGCTGTGTACTCCAAACAAGCCCAAGTGCCACAGTGCGGAGTGCAACTGCCCTTACTTTTGAAAGTCAGAAAGTACAGGAATTGCCTTATTTTAATATGGAGGTCGTTTTGTTTCCATAAATTGTATTTTACTAAGATCACAAGCCCCAACTGTTACCGGAAGGCTCTAGGTTCAGGTGGGTGACCCCGCCTTTCAAGGGCTTCAGGTCCCTTCCCCAGCCTGCTGTTCCTCCCCGGGGTGTGTCTGTTAGTCCTGGTGATGGTGAGAAGCAGGGCACGGTGGGGGGAGTGGGAAAGGGGAAGGCATGAAACCGTAGAAGACATTCCCCAGAAGCACAGTGAGCCCCCGGCTCTGCTTGTCCCTCCTGTAGGCTAGCCCTTCGGCTTCACCCTTGGAGCCCCCACTTCCTAAATGCATTACTGGCCACACTTCACACTCCAGTGCTGATTACATTCATCACTTTTATTTTGCTATCTTCCTGTTTTCAAGAAATCAGGAATAGAGTGAAGACATTAAAGAAGGCACTTGGCACTCAGCTTATTTGGAGGGAAGGAAAGGGAGGATATTTTTAGCTCCTCTCTTACAAATCAGCCATCCCTTTAAAGCCGGCTGTCAGCTGTCTTTGGGGGAAAAAAAAAAAAAACTCTGCCTCTGCCCTTGAATCAGAATCTCAATCTGTACACCTCGACAAAACAGAGAGATTGTGCCTGTGATTTAGAAGGTGCTTCTCATTTTGATCGGAGCTTCCGGGAACGGGGAGAATCTTGGGTTTTAAAGCGGCTTGGTCTGTCACCGTCAGGCCCTAGCCCCAGCGGCAGCATGCTGACATGTGGGATTCTGAGGGGAGAGATTATGCACTTTATTACCGTCTACACATCCATCTTCCTGAAGCCTGAGCATTAGCACCCGTGGCACGGGCAGAGGCCTGGGAGAGGAAATTTAACAGGTGTAGCACTTCTGCGCTCTGGCTGGAGACTAGAAATTTGCCACAGCAAATGTGGAACACTGTAAAAGCAAGCCAGTGCAGAGGCCGCTGACATTAGTGTGGAGCCCTGGGTCAGCAGGCTCAATATCTGTTAGGTCTCAAAACTGCAGGACAAATGGCTAAGTGAGGTGCCCATTTAACACATCAAAGCGGACTCTGGTCACCAGTTGCCCTCTGCCCCCACCCACCAGTACCTGTTCCATTGTCATCCTGGGTAGCACGTCCCAAGCCCCACCCTCGACCTCTGGAGCCCCAGAGCTTCTTCCCTTCCCCCAGCTTCTCTTTCCCTAATTAACTCAGCGATTTTGCTTGTGTCCTCTTAGGTCCCTGTGCTCTCCTGACTCCTGGTCCCCTCTTCCTCGCTCTATCTCCCATCTCTCTCTGCTCAGTTCAGCCTGGTCTCTTCCAGAAGCCTCTGCCTGTACTCTCCCCTCGTACTTACAGTCATCTCAACTGTACCTTGGAATGTCACATCCCCATTTTGCATTCAGTATCAAGCTGGCAGACCCCTAGGCAAGGAACAGGTCTGCCCTACACTGCACCACGCCCTTGGGTTGGTTCTAGGGCCTAGGCTGTATGCTGGGCACAGACATTCAGGTGTTAAGTCAGGAATGGAGGGGCATGTGGAGAAAGAGAAAGAGAGAAAGAATGGGGGCAGGGAGTTAGGGCTCCTCAAACTGCAGACTTTAAAAGTGCCTCATGTTTCTGTGAGTGCCCCTGAGATGCTGGGGCAGGCTTGGGTTGATTTGGTTCATTTGGAATTGAGTTCCATGGGCGGTGGGTCGTGGGGTGGAAGATGTTTGTCTGTTTGCTTGTTTGCTTGGGGAGTATTTTTTAACAGGATCTTCTCTTGAGAGCCAAGTTGGTCTCAAAAACTTATATTTAGACCTGGCTATTGTGTTTTATTAAAAAAAAAAAAAAAAAAAAAAAAAGGAGCCCAGATATGTCTGATCAGACACTGTATGGTGAAGTGGGAGGGGTGCAACTGGGGAGGGGTGCCGAGCTGGGAGGGGTGCCTCTGCGGGCCCATGCTGAGGTATCCCTCCCCCACTGAGGGACCAGCCATACAATGGGTTTAGTATAGAATTGCCTTTATTTAGGGCAAGGGAAGGGGAGGTGAGAAGGGAGTAGAGGCAAAGAAGGACAGAGGAAGGGAGGAGGAGGGAGGGAGGAGGAAAAGAGAAAAGGAGAGGCTGGCCAGGAAAGAGTGGGGGGGAGAAGGAGAGAGGGGGAGAAGGGGGTCAGGGAGAGAAGAGAGTCAGAGAGAGAAGGGGCAGAGAGAGCAGGGAGGGGCCAAACAGCCCTCTTTTTAGTAAGCCAGGCCTATCTAGCTGCTGCCAGGTAACTGTTGGGAGCCTAGAAGGAAAGCTAAGACCACCTAGCCTTGAACTCACAGCAGTCCTCCTGATTCAGCCTCCTGAAGACTGGGGTTACCGGTATGATCCACCATAGCTGGCTAATGGAACAGGTTTTTTGGTAAGGGGGAAGGGGAGAGATGTTTTTGTCAGTTTGTTTGGTTTTTTTTTTTTTTTTTTTTTTTGCCTATTTTGTTGTGTATGTGTGTGAGTCTACATGAGTACAGGTGCTATGAAAACTAGAAGATCCATGGAGCTAGATCCAGAAGTTAAGAGCAGACCTGGGAACCAAGCATAGGCTGTCTCTGAGAGTAATGCACGCTCTTAACCTCTGACCTGTCTCTCCTGCCCCTAATGGAGCAGTTTTAAGAGGTTTGCTTGTTGTGTTGTGTTGTATTTTTTACACAGAGACTCATGGAGCTCTAGCAGGCTTTCAGCTCACTGTGTACTCAGAGGTGACCTTGAATTCCTGATCCTTCTGCCTCCCTGCCTATTGAATGCTGGGAATCTAGGCATGCACCACTGAAAGAACCCAAGTCTTTCTGCATTCTGGGCATGCTCTCTACCAACTAAGCTACAGCCTCACCCCGAGAGTTGTTCTTTTCACAAGAAAAAAATTAAAGTTTGGGAGCTTGCCCAAGAGCCCACAAATTAGTCACCAAACTGAAGTAAAAATGTAGATTATTTTAGACCAGCAAGACGGCTCAACGTGTAGGGCTGGAGAGATGGCTCAGCTGTTAAGAGCACTGACTGCTCTTCCAGAAGTCAAGTTCAGCTTCCAGCAACCACATGGTAGCCCACAACCATCTATAATGGGAACCGATGCCCTCTTCTGGTGTGTCTGAAGACAGCAACAGTGTGCTCATATACCTAAGACAAATAAATATGGCTCATTATGTAAGGGTACTTGCCACCAAGCCTGATAAACTGATGTCAAATCCAGGGGCCAGGGACTGACATGATGGAATAAGAGAACTGAGTCCCCAAGTCGTCCTTGACCTCCTTACACACACACACACACACACACACACGATACATCTTCTAAACTAGAATTTTTTAAATCTAGAGTATTTGTTTTGACCTCAACTACTTGCCATGTTAAATGTAACTAGAGTCCCAGATCACAGGGCCAGGGCCATGTGGCTACCTGCCTGTTCACAGATTCTCTGCTCGGCCTCACACTAAGTCACTATAGCTACTCAGTCTGTGAAGTCGCTAGTGAGGCCTGACAAGCATGAGATCTGCAGAAACATCCTGGGTGTTTTTGAAGCTGTGCTGTCTTCGTCATTAGAACAGGGAGTGTTTCCTGGCACGTTCAGTGATGTCTTATGCGGAGTCTGCCACCTTCTTACTGTGCAGACACCACCATCACACTTGTGACCTGCCTGATTCTGTTTGGCCATCCCGATGTCCCCAGAAAGGTGCCATTTAGTAATGACTGCTCTCCAAAGAAAGGAATGCCTCTGAGGCATCCATAGAATGGTGGGATGAGTGTGTAGGTAGGTGTGCGCACACACACACACACACACACACACACACACCTCTTTCCTATGCGTGAGCCTGTGGAAGCCAGAGAATAACATTGTGTCTTCCTGTTTTGCACCTCATTTTTCAGGCTCGGGTCTTTCACTGGTCTTGAAGCCGGGATTTCTGTCAGGCTGCCTGCCCAGTGATTCTCAGGGTGGAGATGCTCCTCCCCAGTGCTGGCACTGTAGGCATGCACCACAAACCAGCTCTTCCGTGGTACTGGGGATCTAAAACGCAGGTTCTCATGCTTCTGTGGCTTGTTCTTTATACCCACTGAGCCACCTGCCCCTTCAGGGGATAAAGTCTTAGTAAAAAGTTTCAGCCCCGTACTGTGTGTAGCTGTTTTTTCATGTCATGGTGGCTGCAATGGCTTCAGTAGTTTGGGTATCGTCGTTGTTTGGGTTTGTTGTTGTTGTTGTTTATATGTGAACCTAATATGCTAAAGGTTGGAGGCGCATCTATGCCATGGCAGACATCTGGAAATCAGAGAACAGCTGTCTCCCGCCTGGGCTTCTAGGGATCTAGCTCAGGCCTCCTGGCTTGCATGTCAAGTGCCTTTACCCTCTGAGCCATCCCTCTGGCCCCTGGCTTGTGTTTTATGTAATTAAAATCAATGAATGGAGCCATAACACCTACTGCCTTTAAAGGACTCAGAAGTAGTACATTTCTGAAAGTGTCATGATGCATACATACTTTATACGTGTCCCTGATGCCTCCAGCTGTAGAGGGTAGCAGAGGCATGGGAGCCACCTCCTTTTTACAATGAAGGATGAAGATGGATACCGTCTCATAGAAGTGGACCTGACTGACATTCTTTACCCTCTCAGAGGCTCATCTGCATGGATCCTACCTCCTAGATTACTATATAGTCACTTCATGTCAGATACTGCTAAATGTGACTTCATTATCTGTGTGCGTGCGTGCGTGCGTGCGTGCGTGCGTGTGTGTGTGTGTGTGTGTGTGTGTGTGCGCTCGCGTGTGCTTGCATATACACATACCAAAAAAATAATTAAGTGGCCTGGGTTAAGTTGCCTGGCTTAGTCCAGGCAGTTTTAGGGGAGCTCCAACTTGCATGGGGCCCTCTGCCTCCCATACAGCACTTAAAAGAGCCTTACCCAGCCTCTCCCTGGAAACATCTCTGAAATTCACAGGGGGGAGCCACCCTTCATATCAGGCAGGGAAGGAACTTTCTCCATACTGTTTGTCTGAAGCAACACTTGTAGCTTGCAGCTGCCAAGGGAGAAGGTAGTTATTGGAATTGTGCCATGCCTGGGCTTCTGCAAAGAGCGGACTTTAAGCGAAAGTGCTTGGCCACCTTCCTTTCATTTTGACTACCACCTATCTCGTAAAGAGTATGCCCATGTCTCAGAAGCATCTGGGGATCACCATCCTTCTGGGTTTCCATCCTCTGACCCTGCCACTCCCAAACTCCAGGGGGAGGAGCAGATTGTGGAGTGGCACTGTCCGCCACAAAGTCCTACGTGTAGGCTGTTTTTCCAAACCTCTTAGAAAACGGGCCTGTGTGAGCCAAGATGCACCTTGATCATCTTCATTCCACCCGAAAGCCCCTTGTAGCATTAAGAGGAAGGATCGGGATTTCACAGGCTATGAGAAAAACCAACTGTCTGAACCCTCACACTGTGGAGTTACTTCTCTGCTCTTTGGATTCAATTTGGGACAGACTCTTTTCCTCTTAAACAGTAAAAAAGGCCGATCCTTCTATTACTCTGCCTCCCGAGAACAATCCCACTGCAGTAATTAAAGTGTCCACTTTAGCTTAATCATGGAGACTCTAAAGAGCCTTTAAAGTTAGGCTTCCTTCCTTGGCTGCTAAGTCCCGCTTCCCCAAGAAGTTCTCACCTTCCCCAGCCTCCTCCTCCTTTCCCACCATGCCTCTGTCCACCCCACCTCCACCCAAGCTCTTTCACAGACAAAGCGGGGAAAGGTCTAGATCAGGAATAAGAACCAATTGCCCCATAGAACTGACACTGCCTAGTGCCCCGCCTCCTGGGCTCTCCAGGTGATGAAAGCCAATTTCCTCTAGTGAGATTATCAGGGCTTCTTTGCAACCCTCCACTGCCCCAGCCCCTGTGGGTCACCAACTTGTATTATGTCTCTATTCGGCTTTCTTGGTTTGATTTCTTCCAGACTCCTGACTTTCCAGCTGCTTACTGTCTCTGTCACCCCTGTGGGCAGCACTCTGCCAAGTAGTCCCCTATTAGACGCCTTCCCGTGCAGTCTGCCCTTCCCCTAAGAGAAGCCCAATCCTGGGAGCTCAGGATCGAACTGCGATGCCTGTACACATTGTATCTGTTACACAGCCATCGGTGTGTAACAGAAGTTACTGGAGGAGGCAGTGAGGCTCTTCAAGAGGTTCCCTAGAGGCCCCTACCTGCTAGGTGGAGCTGGGAACTTATCCCTCCATAGACAACTTCCTCTCTCGGGTATGTTATAGCTAGTAGTCATTCATACGAGTCCCATGTGCCTCGTATGCCCCACCTTTAGAGGAGAGCTGGCTGCTTATTTGAGGAACTCATGGGTTCTTGTTTGCGACTAATCTCTGAGGTCTGCACAAAATGGCCATTCACACCTAGCACCAGTGTCACCTTGGCCACCTCACCTGGGAAGATTCCCTAGAGATGGTCACAGGATAGCCCAGTGACTTCACAGGCCTCCTTTGTGAGAAAACAGGAGCCAACCTCTACCAAAGCCATCATGTACTCCATCAGCCATCCTCTAGGACTCTGGGAAGTCTGTAAAAACGTTCAACCTCATGAGGCTAGGGAGATGCTCAGTTGATGGAACATTTGCCAAGTGCGTTCATGAGACCTGATTTCAGATGCCCAGCACTCCTGTAAAAGTCCAGTGTGGTGACAGGAATCTGTACCACCAGTGCTAAGGGCTAGACACAGACAGGAAGGTCCTTGGAACTCACTGGCAAGCCATCCTAGCCAATCAGCGAGCTCTGGGTTCAGCTGAAGACCCTGCCCCAAGAAACAAGGCAGACGGCAACTGGAAAAGACATCTGGGGCCCACATTTGGCCTGCACACACACATACACACACAACTACACAACTTAACTATTACCAGCATCCTTCTACCTGTCCTTTGTGACAGCTTTCTCTTGCCCTTGCACTGTTTCTGGTTTTACTACCCAGGCGGAGCTGATAGCAGGCAGCGTATGGAGGCCTTTTTGATGCATGAGCCACAGTGGTCTGTGTAGCCTTCCCAGCCCCTTCCATAAGCAGTGCAATGGAGCTGGTAGGCTTTGCTACTGGAGGACTGTGTCCGTCCAAGTAGACTAAGGGACACCATGATCCATCAAGTGTCTGCATCTGCACTGGGGAAAAACGAAACCAGCTTTCTAATTGGACGACCTCCTGCCCTCCTCTAAGCAGAAAGCAGGTTCATGGTAAAGGGTTTCTTGTTCTTGCAAACTCGCTAGCAACTCCCTTGAGCTCTTTAAGAGGCATTTGGTAGATGCAGAAGCCCTGAAACACAGTGTTGGAAACCAGGGAGCGTGCTAACTAACTAGGTTGCTCAGTAGGGACGTGAGCGAGCACGGGGAGGAGCTGGGCAGAGCAGTGCAAGCATTGTTCAGGCCAGAATTCCCATCCATGGCTTGTTCCTTTATACCTTCGAGGCTGTTCTTAGCACCATAGTTTAAGATACCTTTATATAGATTTCATGGTGCTAGTATGCATCTAACAGGACTGTGAAATAGCATGGTCTCCTCTTTATAGGTAAGAAATGTGTCAATGAGTTACAAAGACAGGAGTTACTACCCTTTTCAAACCACCCGTCAGCCAGTTGTGTGTGTGTGTTGCATTTGCACATGTATGTAAGTGTGCACACAACTGTGTGTAGAGGGAAATAGGACCTCGTGTGTCCTGCTGTCAGCGCCCACCTTATTCCCTTGATACAAGTTCTCTTACAGAACCTAGGACTCGGCTTGCAGCCGGGAAGCCCAGCATCCTCCCGTCTCTATTCCCCAGCCTCCAGTGCTGTACATAGTTGCATCTGGGCTTCACATGGGAGTTTGGACTCAGGTGCTCACGCTTGTGCAGCAAGCACTCTGCCCCACTGAGCCATCTCCCTAGCACATCGTTTTATTTTAAGTGGCAGGTCATGAGGTGCCATACAGATGAGGAGAAATGTCCAGGGGAGAGTCTGGCCATGCCTGCAGCAGAGAACAAGCATGTTCTTAAGTAGTGAGGTGTGTAGCACCCATACAGCCCGACACCCAGAACACCACCATTTGCCAAAGAAACTGATGGCATATTCTGCACCATTCTTATTCCTGGGCCATAAGAGGAATTGGCTGAGGAACTTCTGTTCCTCCAGTTCTCAGTTTCACCTCTCACCCGGCCCTGGAGAGCTCAACGTTGCTTAGATTGAATTGACTTCCCAAAGCTCTTAATATCTCACCCCCTCTCGTCCCTCAAGCTATGGCCAGAAACAGCCAGGGAGCTCTGACAGCCCTCCACTCCTTCGCTCGCCTGGCTCTCCTGTCCCTGTACTTCACGTCCCTATGCCTCCACATGAGGTTTGGGAGGTTTCCATGCTAATCAGTTAGATCGGTTGTTTTTAATGAGAATTTAAGCTATGCTGGAGACTCTCTGAAGCATTAGGAAGGCAGCAGGTTGCTCATCTGGGACCTCACAGGAGCATCTCATGCTGTGGCTGTGAGACAGGGATGGAGGTATGCCTCCAGCACGTGCTCAGTGCACATCCTTCTCCTGCATCGCAGATCGGTAGGTGATGGGGCAGTTAGGAATATATTGTTTTCATTGTCCTTGGACTTGTGTGGTTGGAGAAGGAAAGGTTTGGTGAGTGATCTTAACCCATTTCTACACATATGCACACACACACACACACACACACACACACACACACACACACACACACACACACACACACACATGCACACACACCTACTTACGCCAGAAAGGGAACCCACTACAGACTAAAGTAACAATTGCACCAAGATACAACTTGGTAAACCAATGAGTTTTCATTGAGGTTGCTACAGAGGAATGGGTAAGGAGTTACTTCTAGGAGCAGGGGTTACTCAACAGGGGCCACCTCACAGAAAAGCCCATCCCAGCTCAGTAAAGCAGCAGTCCTTGGAGGCAGCTAACAATCTTGAGAACTCT
This sequence comes from Uromys caudimaculatus, assembly GCA_028551405.1. Taxonomy (NCBI): domain Eukaryota; kingdom Metazoa; phylum Chordata; class Mammalia; order Rodentia; family Muridae; genus Uromys; species Uromys caudimaculatus. The sequence goes on along the minus strand of CM052711.1, from coordinate 60,352,171 downwards.
CCTCTGCAGCTGGGCTGGTCAGTCTCTGCCCCAGTGGTTGTCTCTGCTTGTGTGACTGCAGAGAGGCCCTCAAGAATGTTGTGAGTGACAGACACGGAGAGTCTGTTTATCTCCTGCATCTCATGAGCATGGTAGTGTGACCTATGCTTGTGATCCCAGCCCTGGAGAGGTGGGATGGGGGGGGGGGTGCTTCCCTGAAACCTAAGCAAACCAGCAAGCTCTCTACAAACCAGGCAGATGGCATCTGAGGGACAACATGCAAGGTTGTCCTCCAGCTTCCATGTGTATGCGTGCACATGCACGTACAGTATTGCCTTAGCCAGTGTTTTGTTGTTATAACAAAATATTTGAGGCTGGGAAGTCCGACACGTGGTTATCATCTGCTCAGAGGCTGCCTAGGGTCTCTAGCTGCATGGAAACAAGGTTGGGGGCTGCATGCAGCCAAATAGCACAAGTGTGCTAGCTCAGGTTTTTTTGGGGGGTGTGTGGCCCTTTTATAAAGCCATTGTTTCATTCCGAGGGTCACCCCCACCCCCTCAGACTTCATCTAATCCTAATTACTTCCCAAAGGTCCACCTCCAGATACCATCAATATGTGAATGTCCAAAGCATGAACTATTAGTAGACCTATTAAGTCATAGCTGACATCCAAATGCTACCCAGATTTACAGATGTTACAATCTGGTGGTATTTTAATGTAGCAATTACAGTTACAACTCAGGCTGCGTTTGTTCACCCCTGCAAACCATGACTCCTCAGTAACCCCATCTGGAAGTGAATTTATATCATCCTCATGCAAACTTATGGACTTGAACTATAAACACCCACATGTATAAACGCCATCCATATGCCTAACATTGCTTCCCATCGTTTTTTTTTTTTTTGTTTTTTTTCCAAATGAAGCATTGAGGCATAGTAGTTATTTTGTAGTGAGGCTTGACACTAGTCCTTCCTTGACATTTCAGACCTTTTGAGCCACAGGGAGATCTTTTAAGATGCTGGTTACAATGGTTCAGTCAGTAATGTACTTTGCCTCACAAGCAGGAGAACCTAAATCTGGTTCCCAGAGCCCATGTTAAAAAACTGGGTACAGGGGCACACAATTGTAATTCCAGGACAGGGGAGATAGAGCTCCGGAGGTTTGTTGACCGGCCAGGCTAGCACAATCAGTAAGCCCCAGTTAATGAGATACCCTACCTCAGAAATCGAGGTGGACAGCACCATATTTGTGTGTGCGTGCACATAGACACACACACAAACACACTGCTGATGATATTAATTCCAGCAGAATTCAATTGAGCACGTGTCAGAGCTTTGAAGCAGGATCTGGGGTGGGGGTGGGGAGCGGGGGTGGGCTCAGGCATCTGTCCCTAATCTCTCCCTCAATCCAGCTGCTAGCTAGCGCTCAGTTTTAGTTTAGGAAGTTTACTGGCTAAAGGGTCACAGGAGGTGTAAGGACAACAACTATGAGCCTGACTGAGGGTCACAGGAGATTGGTGCCAGCTGCTGAGGTCAGAAGTAGATGAGGGCACCTGGTGGAGAAAGGTGACTCGCCTTTTTAAACCTGCTGAGTTCAAAGAAGCCACAAAGAGGCTGATGGCAAACCTCAAGAGGTGAGCGGCCACTCCAAGTTCAGGCCTGAGATTTAAACCCAAAATACTCCCTTAGGCTCTTGTAGCCATGAATGGGCTTTCGTCTGGGGAGCTACTGTGTCGTGAATTTGAGATTTCCCCTTAGCCCATAGGTTCACTTGGTCTCCAGCTATGGCATTCTGGGAAAATTATGGACCCTTTAGTAGGCAGAGCCTTGCTGGAGGAACAGTGTGTGTCACCGGGAGTGAGCTTGAAGGTTTACACCCAGCCCAATGTGCTGTTCTCCCTGATTCCTGACTGACTGGAGGCAGTGTGACCAGCATGCTCCCCCACCGTGACAGACTATATGCCCTCAAATTATGAGCCAAAATCAGCTCTTCTTTGCTTAAGTTGCTTTTTGTCTGGTCTTTAGTCTCAGCAGGGAGCTGTCTGAGAGCCTCTGGAGCAGCTCCATTTGGAAGAGAAACACAGTTCCATCTCCCAGATTTCTACAAAACTACCACAAGACTGTCCATGATGAGATCTCGACTCCTGTAGTCCTAATTGCTTCCAAAGGTCTACCTTCAAATACCATTACCACGTGACTTTCCAAACCATGACCTATTGGTAGATACACTAACTACACTAGCTAGTGACACCCTAAATGATGGTGAGATGTTTATTTGTGACTAGGTTGTGGCAGAGAGAGTTAGGGTTTTCTGTCCTCTCAAAGTTCAGCTTGGGGCATCCCACCCCCCTTCTGATCACCTGCTGGCATCTCTTCAGTTAAGAGTCTTTAAATCCTCTCTGAAGGGAATCTCCTCACAGATGTCACCACACCCAAGCACCCTCTGGTTGCTCAGCCTTTCCATAGTTTTCCTCCTGGCCTGAGCCTTCCTGCTTGGAACGCTTCAGAAAGCCCCCGCCTTTCCTGGATTTGATCATTGCACACGTGTGACCTCCTAGAGCCTTCCTTTCCCAGGCCTTTGTCTGGGATCCTAATCTTGAATCTGTCTGCAGTGAAGGGGTTTAGACTCAAATGAAACCACATGGGCAGTCTGCTGCTGTGGCTTGCTGCAGTGGCTGAGGCCTCCTCAGTCAGCAGCTGGCTGTTAGCAGGAAAGCCTCTTTTTGCATTAGGGACAGATGACTGCATCTATTCCCAGCCCCCACTTCAAAGCCAACAAACTTCCACTCAAGTGAAAATGTGGGATGGATCTGGGTAGAGTGTATTTGGGGTCCCCAGCACCACGGCTGTTATGGGAATCTAGAGACAGGTTGTAGAGTGATGTGGCTACAGCTTGGACACTGGTTTCTTCCCAGTTCTTTGCCTTGGCTTTGTTTGTTTGTTTTTAGGTAGTGTCTTATGTGTTATGAAATATAATACGTTGGGGGGGGGGGTACCTGGCAGGCCCATGCCAAGGTTTCCCCATAAAAACTCACACCATGCAGCAGACCCCATATAAAGGGGCTTTGGGGGGGAAGGGGATAAAGGCATGGGGAAGGTAGAGGCAGACAGGATCAGAGCCACGAGGACAGAGGAGGGGGGACAGAGGACAGAAAAAGGGAAAGGGGGAGAGACCAGCTGGGCACACGTGGGAATAGGGAGCAAGCAGTCCTCTAGAAGCCACTGCACCTGGCAGCTGGTGATGACATAAGCTGCTGCTAGGTCCCTGGGAGGAGCCTAGTGGAATTGCCCGTAAGCCAACATTATGTGGCACAGGATGCAGTGGCTAAAGGAACATCAGGCTTCATGCATGCTGACCGCATATTCTGACAGGAAGCCACATCCCCAACCCTAACTCTGCTTTTTCTCACACTAATCCTCCTTCCTCTCCCTTTGTCCCCCTCCTCTTCCTGTCTCTCCTATTCTTCCTCTTCCTCGGCCTTTTCTTCCTCCTCCTTCCTCTTCGCTCTCTTCTTTCCCCTTCCTTTCTCTTCTGCCTCACCTCTGTATTCTCTATCTCCCTCTGTATTTCTCTTGCCCTCTCATTTACCTGTTACCTGTGCTGACTCCAACACTGAGTGACCTTTGACCCTTAGCCCTCTGTCTTGCACACTCTGAATGTTGGAGAGGATCTCACAGGCTCTTTGGGACTTCTAGCTTCCCTGGAACTGGATCCACTCTAGGGAGACCCATACTAGGCTGGCCAGTAGAGAAATCAGCAAGGTTAAGGAGCCCCCTGCCTGCCTCCAACGGAATGGGGACAAGGTTCTGAGAATACAGAGGGTGGATAGCATTTACTAGATGCCAGCACAGGACCCTTCCATACCCCAGAACCTTCCAGTTAACTTACAGGAGGTAGATTATCCTAAACAGGGCTCAGGCTCGGTGTAAGAAGAAGTCCAGGCCTATAAACTGTCCCACTTCTGTTTGGTCAGGGGGCTACATCCCTGAAATCAGAAGGTCAGCAGCTTACAGCCACACACACCAGATGTGGCGAGGGACTGAGCCTGGTTTCAGGCATTTGCTTTATTCGTAGACTGACCTGCAGTCAGAAGATTATTTACGACTGGTTGTTACTCTAATGCATAAAATAGGGACTTGGCTTTGAAAAGGTTTCCTCCAATGACAGAGTGTTGTATGGTGGCCACAGGACAAGGATGGCACACAGAGAGGCTTAGCCCAACTTCATTTGGGTTTAGGCTCACCCCTCTGTACTCCGGGCTGCTAGGGGTACTCCCCCTCCCCCCTCTCAAGTTCCTTAACAGTATTTGGTCACAAGCTGGCTATTATTAGGTTTTCCCAGTGTGGGGCAAAAAAGGACACTCAGAATGGGAAATTGTGTGTCCTACTTTGACACAACTGGAAGCCATTACAGAGCTTGACTCCTTCAGATTGAAAAGGAAACAGTGGGGAGGGGCAGGCCGTACACAATCCACTTGTACTACTTAGTCACACAAATGCCAAAGGGAAGTGAGAGGGACCTTCTTTCCTTGCCACAGGTGGTTTCAATTTTGGACCCTGAAAACCTATGCCTGAAGATGTGGGACCTTCGGTTCTGCCCCTGATTTAAAAAGGCTGAGTGCTCTCCACTGATTCAGAGCACCTCAAAGTTCCCACTTAACACCTCTGTCTCCTTTGGCTCACCTGGGTATTCTCAGCCCTCCAGCTGCTGGGTCCATCAGTCCATCCTGAGAGAAACCCTCTGTTTCCCCAGCGTCAGGATGAAGTGGGCTGCAGCCCTGCAGCATGAGTTCATCATCACTTGAAATACTGGCAAGCAGGGGATGTTTGTGTTCCCTGGAGACAGCTTAACAACTCTGGATAAATATTCCAGGCCAGCTGACTGCCTTCTCCCAGCCTCCATCCCTGCCCCACCACACACAAACTTCCTTCCCAAAAAGCGGTGAGCCAAAAGCAATGCACCAGGTCCCTAGTTAAGTCCCAAAATCAGGACAATCCTCCCAGACACTTGGCCATGACTGTTGTTATTCTGTAATCTCTTACCATATGTGTGCATACATATATAAAGTCAAATAATAATAGTAATATAAATACATAAACATGGTGATACATTGAAATACACACACACACACACACACACACACACACACACACACACGCTCACATGGTTCTGAATGCAGATTTATACAGAGGGAATATGACTGTTTTTGCCCTCAAGATCCAGATAGATTCCTATTTTCATGTGTGTTTGTGTCTCTGCAGTATGCATACACGTGTGTGGGTTGCATGAGTGGGCACACATATTGGTACCTGTACATATATGCATGTGTATGTGGGTACATATGATGGCCGAAGGTTGACATCAGTGTCTTTCTTGACTATTGTTCACCTTAGGTATTGAGACAGTCTCTCATTTGAACCTAGAAATCATGGGTTTGGCTCATCTACTAGCCAGCTTACTGCAGGGATCCGTAGCACTACGGTTGCAGGCAAGCCACCATGCTCACCTACTGAGCCATGTCTCCATCCCCAGGCCAGACTGCTTTTAAGATAAATCTCAATATTGGTATGTCACTCGTCCAAGATCTCAGCGTTACCATTCTTATCTCTGTCCTGCAGCTCTTACCAGAGGTCTGGCCTACCAAGCAGGAACCCATACCCCAGAACTAATGCACCTTCTGCTACTGTCCCCTCTCTAGAATAAGAAAATCTACCTGGATATCATTCACACGTACATGGAAGTGCACGCCACTGTTTACGGCTCCAGTACCAAGAACATTCCCGGTTACGTTCAAAACCATGGCATTCTCAGTGGCCGTGACCTGCAGTTTCTTCTCCGGGAAACCAAGGTAACCTCCCAGCAGATTCATAACAAGTCACAAGATTTATGGATTTGTTTCCCCTGGCATTGAAAATGGGATCAGAGTCTTTCATGTTTTCTTTTCATGGTACAATAGAACTTTAGGTAATAAGTTAGGGATATAGCTCAGTGCTTGCTCAGAAACACAGACACACACACACAGACACACAGACACACACACACACACACACACACACACACACACACACACATACACACACAAAACCAGATGTGAGTTGTGCTGTAGTGTCTCAAGTTTCAATAACTATTATTATTTCTTAAAATACTTAATATAATGATTCCACAGAAACATTAGCCTGGGTTAGCCTAGTTATAAGATTTTCTATGTGTTTGTGTACACATATATACTTTACAATTAAGATTCTTTACATGTGGTTTTGTGTTTCAAATGTATCTGTGTATTGGCTCTAAAGGAGGTTCAGGCTGACCATGATGGTACGTGTCTGTAATCTTAGTACTTGGGACTTAGAGGCAAAGATCAGGAGTTCAAAATCATCCTCATATATGTAGGGAGTTTTAGCAAGCCTAGGAATAGGAGACCTGTCTAAGCTTTAAGTAATGTTCAGGCAGTGATGTTCTAGAGCAGCTACTGAAAAAAAGAGTTAATAACCAGGCAGTGATGTTCTAGAGCAGCTACTGAAAAAGGGAGTTAATAACCAGGCAGTGATGTTCTAGAGCAGCTACTGAAAAAGGGAGTTGATAACCAGGCAGTGATGTTCTAGAGCAGCTACTGAAAAAGGGAGTTGATAACCAGGCAGTGATGTTCTAGAGCAGCTACTGTAAAAAGGAGTTAATAACCAGGCAGTGATGTTCTAGAGCAGCTACTGTAAAAAGGAGTTAATAACCAGGCAGTGATGTTCTAGAGCAGCTACTGAAAAAGGGAGTTAATAACCAGGCAGTGATGTTCTAGAGCAGCTACTGAAAAAAGGAGTTAATAACCAGGCAGTGATGTTCTAGAGCAGCTACTGAAAAAAATGCAGTAAATTACAAATTGTGACTGTTGTACATTCATTCATTGATTTTGTTCAAAATATGTGTTTTTGCAATTAAAAGTTACATATATATAGTTATATATGCATTAGGGGTAGCATTTTCCTGACATTGCAAGGCTTTGGGTTCCATCCCCTGAACCCCAAGAAATAAAATTTAACAATCCTGTTTATGGAAGACTTTTCTTGTACTGAGTGACAAGCAAGGAGCTGCGAGTGGGAAGGTAAGGCCCAGCCTGGAAAGGTAAGGCCAGGGATGGCCCTGCTCCAAGGATGGTCTTCTGACAGGGTAGCAGAGGCCACAGGTGCCACTGTGGCTCAGGAGCCAGGTTCCTGACATGCTGTCCTCACACCCGTCCTCAAATGAGGACAAAGTGCTGCTAACTCAAGAAGCACTGTAGAGGGTTGTGGAAGACCTGCGAGGTGGCCAGGGTATGAAACCACCTGGCATATGGGCCAAAAGGATCCAGATTCAGGGAGCCAAGATGCCAGTGGCATATTCAGGAAAGAAGTAAATCCAATTTACCTATATTTGATATTAAAATATGACGTTTGATAAGGAAATGATGTCTGTCACAGGTATGGCCAGGATTCAAACTCTCTGGCATGGGTGGTTGGGCAATCCCTGAGGATTATTTATTTGCATACGTGCATGTGAGTGTATGTTTGTGGACATGAGTGTATGTGTATGTACATGTGTGTGCATCCATATAGAGGCCACAGGTCAACCTTGGATATCATTTCTCAGGCTCTGTCGACCTTATGGTTTTTTTATTATATGTGTGCCATGTGCAGAACCTCTGGGGTCAGAAGAGTCAGGCGAGCCACAATGTGGATGCTAGAAATTGTCCCAGGTCTTCTACAAAAGCAGTAAGAACTCTTAACTGCTGAGCTATCTCTCAAACCTACATCTTAGATTTTGTTTTTGTTTTTGTTTTTTAGACAGGATTTCCCACTGGCCTTGAGCTCCCCAAATACACTAGGCTGGCTGGACAGTGAGCACAGGGGCTCTGCCTGTCTCCACTTCCCAGTGTTAGGGCTCCAAGCATGCACTACTATGCTATATTTATCTTATGTGAGCTCTAGGGGTTGACTTCAGGTTTAATCTTGAGCACTTTACTAACTAAACTGTTTCTCCAACCCAAGACTTTAGTTTTAGAAGGTACATGGGCAATAATAGCTTTGAGGTGAACAGAGCAGACAGCAGTGTGGATTCTACACATTTGGGCTTCCCACAGCAAACTGGGATCCAGTCATGGAGAAGGCTCCAACTCCTGATGCTTACTAATTGGGAATTCAAGCTCTGCTGGGCCTTTGGCATACCATCTTCATAAACACCCACACTTAGTGGTAAGGTTAAAGAGATAACTCAGAGTAAAGTACTTAACCCAGAAACATGAAGAGTTTGGATCCTGAAGGCCCACATAAAGCCAGATGTGGTAGCACACGTTTGTAGTCCCAGTACTTTGATGGTAAGATGGGAGGCAGAAACTGGAGAATCCCCAGAAGCTGAACAGGCCAGCTAGTATATGCTGTGGTGAACATGTGGTTCTTTCTCAAACAAAATGGGAGGACTGACACTTAAGACTGTCCTCTGACCTTTAGACTTGCATACCTGAACACACACACACACACACACACACACACACACACACACACACACACACACACACACACAGAGGTTTATTTTATGCACTTGTTTGTTTGGTTTTGTTTTTGAGACAGAGTTTCTCTATATAACAGCCCTGGCTGTCCTGGAACTCACTATGTAAACTAGGCTGGTCTTGAACTCACAGAGATCCACTTGCCTCTGCCTCTACCTCTCCCTCTTGAGTGCTGAGATTAAAGGCATATGTCACCATGCTGGGCCACACAAAGACTTTTAAAAGATGGAGTGGGTGGTAGCCAGTAATATGGCTCAGCAGGTAAAGGCACCTGCTGCTTAATGCCTGAGGATCTGAGTTTGATTCCCAGAACCCACAAAAAAGGTGGAAAGAAAACAAAGGGAACCACCTCCCCGAAACTGTCCCATGACCCCCACTTCCATGCCGTGGCATGAGCACACCCACACCCATACTCACACCACACATAATAGTGCAACTCTCTTACAGAGTTTGTAACTGTTCACCAGGTCAAAGGATAACTATCAGGGTTTTGTCTCAGTTTCTCAGTCTGTAAACACAGTTGATTCTTTTTGCCCCCAGGTCATTTGTGTGATTTCAGGGATAAAATATTTTCATAATTTATTTTAACTCTTTGTCCAAACACTGGGTTCCATTTCCTGAGGACTTCTAAATCCTTAGAAGGTCTCTGTCGCCTGATGACTGCTTGGGTCTATGAGCAAGGAGTGCCCCAGTTTCACCGCTTTCTACCCGACATCGTCGGTTTCTTTCTTGGTTTGACATTTCCGAGTTGTCAGGATGTCCCAACCCTTTCTCAGCAGCAATTCTACTTTCTGCCATTTGCCTCGTTTCACTTTTCTTCGGTGCGATCCTGCTGAAAGTTCAAGTTCCTTTAAAATTACACCAGGGCAGAGCTGCTGCGCAGCACATCATCACTGTCTTGCACACTTCTGTTAGCCTCACCCTGGCAGTATCTCCCTCAGCCTTGCAGATTTTAAAAGAACCCTCATTTTCCTACCATCTACTTACCTTGTCAGAGAATGGGAAATGGGCCCAAATTGAAGTCCATCCTATCTGGAGGAACACAAGAAAAAAGCATCTAAGACCCAGCTATGACATTAGAGTAGGCCACACAGCCAAGACTGTGGCTTGGATCATGAGAAGCTCATGCTCAGATAGATAGATAGATAGATAGATAGATAGATAGATAGATAGATAGATAGACCAAATAATATATATATGGATCAGTTGCTCCAGTTAAAATTATTTAGCATCTGTTTCTCTAACACAAATATATTAGGGCTGGAGAGATGGCTTACCAGTTAAGAGCACATGCTGCCTTCCAGAGGCCCCAAGTTCTGTTCCCAGCCCCCATGTTGGGCTACCTTTAACTCCAGCTCCAAAGGATCCAATGCCTCTGGCCTCCATGGGCACCTGTACTCATGTGCAAGCACACACACACACACACACACACACACACACAGCTACACATAATTTAAAATACAAATAAAAAGCACCAGGGCTCCATAGCCAAATAGCGCTGGGAGAAAGCTAGCCTCCCAGGAGTGTGGAAAAGCCTGTGAGAGGGGGTAAGACGAGCACCACTGCTCAGTGGGACTTGCCTGGAATCCTTGGGACACTGGGACTGAGGAACAGCTAGGGGACGGAGCCCTCCGGTTTCCATCTGTGGTGGGAGACCTTTGCCTGGGCCACCAGGGCTCCATAGCCAAATAGTGCCAGGAGAAAGATAGACTCACAGGAGTGTGGGCAAGCCTGTCTCCTCAGAGGGACCCACCTAGAATCCCCAGGACACAGGAGCTGAGGAGTGGTCTTCTGGTTTCTTTCGGTGGCCAGGGAACAGATCCTGTGACACAGGGCTCCATACTCAATAGTGCCAGGAGAGAGCTGGTATCCCAGGAGTGCGGATAGACCTTCAAGCACAGGCAAGACCACCACTTCTCTTCAAATTCATTGGATCAAGAGGGACCCTTGCAGAACCATTCGGACACAGGAACCAAGGGACAGCTGGGGACTAGATCCTTCTGGTTTCTGTCTGCACCCCAGAGCTGACCCTGTGCCACAGCTCTCCAAACCCAAATTCGTCTCAGAGAGAACTGGTCTTCAAGGAGTATTGACACCAAAACTTGCAGGAAGGACAAGCCAGTCAGAGAGAGCAAGACCAGCTAACACCAGAGATAACCAGATGGCAAAAGGCAAGGGCAAGAACATAAGGAACAGAAACCAGGGCTACTTGGCATCATCACAACCCAGCTCTCCCACCACAGCAAGCCCTGGATACCCCAACACACCAGAAAAGCAAGACTCAGATTTAAAATCACATCACATGATGATGATAGAAGACTTTAAGAAGGAAACAAATAACTCCCTTAAAGAAATACAAGAGTACACAGGTAAACAACTAGAAGCCCTTAAAGAGGAAACACAAAAATCCATTAAAGAATTACAGGAAAACACAACCAAAAAGATGAAGGAAATGAACAAAACCATCCAGGAACTAAAAATAGAAATAGAAACAATAAAGAAATCACAAAGGGAGACAACCCTGGAGTTAGAAAATCTAGGAAGGAGATCAGGAGTCATAGATGCAAGCATCACCAACAGAATACAAGAGATAGAAGAGAGAATCTCAGGTGCGGAAGATACCATAGAAAACATTGACACAACAGTCAAAGAAAATGCAAAATGCAAAAAGCTCCCAAGCCAAATCATTCAGGATATCCAGGATACAATGACAAGACAGAACCTGAGGATAATAGGTATAGAAGAGAGTGAAGATTCCCAACTTAAAGGACCAGTAAATACCTTCAACAAAATTATAGAAGAAACCTAACCTAAAGAAATCTAACCTAAAGAAAGAGATGAACATAAATATACAAAAAGCCTACAGAACTCCAAATAGATTGGAACAGAAAAGAAATTCCTCCCAACACATTATAGTCAAAACACCAAATTACCAAATAAAGAAAGAATATTAAAAGCAGTAAGGGAAAAAGGTCAAGTAACATATAAACGCAGACCTATAGAATTATACCAGACTTCACACTAGAGACATGAAAGCTAGAAGATCCTGGACAGATCTCATACAGACCCTAAGAGAACACAAATGCCAGCCCAGGCTGCTATACCCAGCAAAACTCTCAATTATCATAGATGGTGAAACCAAAATATTCTATGACAAAACAAATTTACACAGTATATTTCCACAAACCCAGCCCTACAAAGAATAATAGATGTAAAATGCCAACTCAAGGCGGGGAACCACGCCCTAGAAAAAGCAAGAAAGTAATCTTTCAACAAACTCAAAAGAAGATAGCCACACAAACATAAAAATAACATCGAAAATAACAGGAACCAACGATCACTATTCCTTAATATCTCTTAATATCAATGGACTCAATTCCCCAATAAAAAGACATAGACGGACAGACTGGATCCATAAACAGGACTCAGCATTTTGCTGCATCCAGGAAACACACCTCTGTGTTAAAGACAAATGCTAGCTCAGAGTAAAGGGCTGGAAAAAATTTTTCCAAGCAAATGGTCCCAAGAAACAGGCTGGTGTAGCCATTCTAATATCGAATAAAATCAACTTTCAACCAAAAGTCATCAAAAAAGGTAAGGAAGGACACTTCATACTCATCAAAGGAAAAATCTACCAAGAAGAACTCTCAATTCTGAACATCTATGCCTTGAATGTAAGGGCACCCACATTCATAAAAGAAACTTTACTAAAGCTCAAAGCACACATTGCACCTCACACAATAATAGTGGGAGACTTCAACACCCCACTATCATCAATGGACAGATCTTGGAAGCACAAACTAAACTGAGACACAGTGAAACTAACAGATGTTATGAACCAAATGGATTTAACAGATATCTATAGAACATTTCATCCTAAATCAAAAGAATATACCTTCTTCTCAGCACCTCATGATACCTTCTCCAAAATTGATCATATAAGCGGTCACAAAACAAACTTCAACAGATATAAGAAGATTGAAATAATTCCATGCCTCCTATCAGATCACTACGGATTAAGGCTGGTCTTCAGTGGCAACAACAACAACAGAAAGCCCACATACACGTGGAAGCTGAACAACGCTCTACTCAATGATAACTTGGTCAAGGAAGAAATAAAGAAAGAAATTAAAGACTTCCTAGAATTTAATGAAAATGAAAGTACAACATACCCAAAGCTATGGGACACAATGAAAGCACTGTTAAGAGGAAAACTCATAGCTCTGAATGCTTCCAAAAAAAACCTGGAGAGAGCATATACTAGCAGCTTAACAGCACACCTGAAAGCTCTAGCACAAAAAGAAGCTAATACACCCAAAAGGAGTAGAAGACATGAAATAATCAAATTAAGGGTTGAAATCAACCAAGTAGAAACTAAAAGAACTATGCAAAGAATCAACAAAACCAGGAGCTGGTTCTTTGAGAAAATCAAGAAGATAGATAAACCCTTAGCCAGACTAACCAGAGGTCACAGAGACAGTATCCAAATTAACAAAATTAGAAATGAAAAGGGAGATATAACAACAGATTCTAAGGAAATTCAAAAAATCATCAGATCCTACTACAAAAGCCTTTACTCAACAAAATTGGAAAATCTGGATGAAATGGACAAGTTTCTAGACAGATACCAAATACCAAAGTTAAGTCAAGATCAGATAAACCATCTAAGGAGTCCCATAACCCCTAAAGAAATAGAAGCCGTCATTAAAAGTCTCCCAACTAAAAAAAAAGCCCAGGATCAGATAGATTCAGTGCAGAATTCTATCAGACCTTCAAAGAAGACCTAATACCAATACTCTTCAATCTATTTCACAAAATAGAAACAGAAGGAACACTACCCAATTCCTTCTATGAGGCCACAGTTACACTGATACCAAAGCCTCACAAAGACCCAACAAAGAAAGAAAACTATAGACCAATTTCCCTTATGAATATCAATGCAAAAATACTCAATAAAATTCTCGCAAACCGAATCCAAGAACACATCAAAACGATCATTCACCACGATCAAGTAGGCTTCATCCCAGGAATGCAGGGATGGTTCAATACCCAGAAATCCATCAATGTAATTCACTACATAAACAAACTCAAAGACAAAAACCACATGGTCATTTCATTAGATGCTGAAAAAGCATTTGGCAACATTCAACATCCCTTCATGATAAAAGTCTTGGAAAGATCAGGAATTCAAGGCCCATACCTAAACATAGTAAAAGCAATATACAGCAAACCAGTAGCCACCATCAAACTAAATGGAGAGAAACATGAAGCAATTCCACTAAAATCAGGAACTAGACAAGGCTGCCCTCTCTCTCCCTATCTATTCAATATAGTACTTGAAGTTCTAGCTAGAGCCATTAGACAACAAAAGGAGGTAAAAGGGATACAAATTGGAAAGGAAGAAATCAAAATATCACAATTTGCAGATGATATGATGGTATACTTAAGTGACCCAAAAAACTCCACCAGAGATCTGTACAGCTGATAAACAACTTCAATAAAGTGGCCGGATACAAAATGAACTCAAGCAAATCAGTAGCCTTCCTATACTCAAAGGATAAACAGGCTGAGAAAGAAATTAGAGAAATGACACCCTTCACAATTGTCACAAACAATATAAAGTATCTTTGTGAGACTCTAACCAAACAAGTAAAAGATCTGTATGACAAGATCTTCAAGTCTCTGAAGAAAGAAATCAAAGAAGACCTCAGAAGATGGAAAGATGTCCCATGCTCATGGATTGGCAGGATTAATATAGTTAAAATGGCCATCCTGCCAAAACAATCTACAGATTCAATGCAATCCCCATCAAAATTCCAACTCAATTCTTCATAGACTTAGAAAGAGCAATTTGCAAATTCATATGAATAACAAAAACCCAGGATAGCGAAAACTATTCTCAACAACAAAAGAACTTCTGGGGGAATCAGCATCCCTGACCTCAAGCTGTACTACAGAGCAGTAGTGATAAAAACTGCATGGTATTGGTACAGTGACAGACAGGTAGATCAATGGAATAGAATTGAAGACCCAGAAATGAACCCACACACCTACAGTCACTTGATCTTTGACAAAGGAGCTAAAACCATCCAGTGGAAAAAAGACAGCATTTTCAACAAATGGTGTTGGTTCAACTGGTGGTCAACATGTAGAAGAATACAAACTGATCCATTCCTATCTCCCTGTACAAAGCTCAAGTCCAAGTGGATCAAGGACCTCCACATAAAACCTGAATCTAATAGAAGAGAAAGTGGGGGAAAGTTTCAAACACATGGGCATAGGGAAAAGTTCCTGAACAGAACACCAATGGCTTATGCTCTAAGATCAAGAATAGACAAATGGGACCTCATGAAATTGCAAAGCTTCTGTAAGGCAAAGGACACTGTAAATAGGACAAAACGGCAACCAACAGATTGGGAAAAGATCTTTACCTATTCTACGTCCGATAGAAGGCTAATATCCAATATATACAAAGAACTCAAGAAGATAGACTCCAGAGATCCAAATAACCCTATCAAAAAATGGGGAGCAGAGCTAAACAGAATTCTCAACTGAGGAAACTCGTAGGGCTGAGAAGCACCTAAAGAAATGTTCAACATGCTTAGTCATCAGGGAAATGCAAATCAAATCAACCCTGAGATTCCACCTCACAGCAGTCAGAATGGCTAAGATCAAAAACTCAGGTGAGAACAGATGCTGGCGAGGATGTGGGGAAAGAGGAACACTCCTCCATTGCTGGTGGGATTGCAAGCTGATACAACCTCTCTGGAAATCACTTTGGCGGACACTCAGAAAAATGAACATAATACTACCTGAGGACCCATCTATACCACTCCTGGGCATATACCCAGAAGATGCTCCAACATGTAATAAAGACACATGCTCCACTATGTTCATAGCAGCCATATTTATAATAGCCAGAAGCTGGAAACAACCCAGATGTCCCTCATCAGAGGAATGGATACAGAAAATGTGGTACATTTACACAATGGAATACT
>CM052711.1:60289586-60336560 GCA_028551405.1 Uromys caudimaculatus | reverse complement strand
TAACTCAGTCACAAAAGAACAAACATGTTATGTACTCACTAATAAGTGGATATTAGCCCAAAAGTTCGGAATACCCAAGTTTCACTTCACAATAACCGTTGGACTGAGTATGAGATCCCAGATGGAGGAGTTGGAGAAGGGACTAAATGAGCTGAAGGAGTTTGCAGCCCCATGGAGGGAGCAACAGTGTCAACTGGCCTGACCTCCTGATACTCCCGGAGACTGGATCACCAACCAAAGAATACACATGGAGGAACCCATGGTGCTGGCTACATATGTGGCAGAGGAGGGTCTTGTTAGCCATCAGGGGGAGGAGAGGCCCTTGGGCCTGAGGGTGTTAGATGCCTCAGTATAGGGGAATGCCAAGGAGGGAAGACAAGGGTGGGTGGGTGGGTGGGTGGGGGAATACCCTCATAGAGGCAGGGGGAGGGGGAGGAGAGAGGGGGTTCCAAAGGGGAGATCTGGAGTTGGCCTTGTGTTCATATCGTTTCCTGCTTCTAATTCCTTCTTCAATACTGCTGAGCAATGTAATGCAATTTCTTCCCATCCATGTTGGAAGTAAAGAACAGGAGCTGCCAAGGAGAAATGTCTGTAAAATGAATAGGTTCTCCTCAGACTCAGCTAAAGAGGGGAGCAAGCCTTGTCTTCTCTCCCCAAGATCTTCAGAGATAGGGAAAAAATGGTTGGTGTTCAGTCACTTTGGAACTCATTATTTTTGTTAATGAGCCATCTTTGGTTTTGGCATTGCTTTGTTTTTGGCTCTTTCAGTGTTGGGGGTTAAACTCACTGCCTAGTGCATGCTAGGGCAAGCATGCGCCCACTAAGCTACTTCCCGAGCCTATAAGCCATCTTTGAAACTCTGCTTCTAGCCCAGAGCACCCTGTGCTTGGTAGAACTCTGTCTAAGCATGCCATTTGGATCCCTGGCCTCAGAAGACAGAGGGATGTTGGTATAACATGAAAATTGGGGCTTAAAGCATTGGGAAGTTGCTATAATCTAGAGGCCTCTTCTAACAGAGCTATAAGTTTTGATGAACTAATTATCTAAAAACTATAGACAGGTCATTTGGTCTATCAAACTCTAGAAGAGTTTGCCTGCGTATCATGCCTCACTTTTTACATTTTTCCATATTTTACATTTTGATTTAATTCTCCATCTCCACTAATATAGCTTTTATTCACCTTCCTAGTTTATGTATGTGTTTGTTTGTTTGTTTGTTGAGGCAGGGTCTCATGTACCCCAGGCTGGCGTCAAACTTACCAAGTAGACAAGGATGAGCTTGAACTTCTAGGTGCAGGGATTCCTGGCACACACTTCCACAGCCTGTTTGGGTGGTGGTGGGGATCAAGCCCAGGGCCTTGTGCACATTAGGTAAGCACCCAGCATCACCAGTCGTCCTTCCTAGTTTAACTTCAGTACATTTTCCCACCTTCCCTCGGGTGGTTCTTATTAATGGACCATAATTAACATCAGGTATTCACATCCTACTCAACAATGAATGGAAGGGTGTCTGGACTCTACTCTCTAGCCAAACTAAGTACTCTCCTTTCTGTAGTCAAAGACACATTCTAACTGTACCCTAGCAGGGGAAGCTGCTGTTAATGCCCTCATTTCCCAGAACCCCCCACCATTTTTCCCTCCAGGACTTAGGTGACCCAGGATGATCCTAGTTCTTCACCAAGTCATCTCAGCTAGACACATAAACAATCCATAAAACACTCCAGTGTGGAGAGTGTGCTTTACTCAACAGTCTTTCCTTTGTGCCTAACTGTAGCCCCAAACACACCACTAAAAGTCCCCCAAACCCCAGCTAACTCTTGGCTTCCCTCCCCCTAGGTTTGGCTGGGTTTCATTTCTGTTGCTGTGACAAAATATTCTGACAAAGGGGTTTATTTCAGCTTACAATTTCAGGTTATAATCCATTGAAGCAGCTAGTAATAACACATCTATTAGTCAAGAACAGACAAAAATGAATATATCATGTTCAGTTGCTTGTTTACTTGTGCTCAGCTCAATTTTTCCAAGCTTATATACTTCAGGAATTCTGCCTAAGGAATGGTACTGCCCACAGTGGCTGGTCTTTCCTTACCAATTAGCTTAATTAAGACAATCTCTCACAGTCATGCTCACAGACATCAACCCAGCGCTTACTAAACATATTAACAACAACAACAAAAAAAAACCTTTTTGTAAGCAAACTCTCACGTATCTCAAGCTTTCTACCTAACATAGTGTCTTAATTTTATTTCTTTTGCTGTGATGAAATATCCAACAGAAGAAATTTAAGAGAGAAGAATGTTTATTTGGATCACAATTTTAGGTTATGGTCCACACTGTGAGGAAGTCAAGGCAGCAGGAACTTGAAGCAGCTGCATCCATAGTTAACAGAGAGCAAGTAATGAATGCTTGCTCATGCTCAGCCCTCTTTCTTCACAGTTACACAGTTCTTGATGTCCTGCGCAGGGAATGATGCCACCCATAGTGGATGGGCTCTTTCACATGAGTTAACATAATGAACATAATCCCCTCAGGTCAACCTGATCTACATAATTCCTCATTGAGACTTTCTTTCCAGGTGATTCTAGGTTGTGTCAGAGTGACAAAGCTAACCGTCACAAAGGGATAAGGTTCAATCAGCTCTAGAACCAGGCGCCAGGTAACTCTTACAGGTTCAGAGGAGCTTTCAGGTTCTCACAGGTGTCTTTCTGTGCCTGGCTTTCGCATATGAGTTGATCATACCAAACCTGAAAAATCAAAAATCCAAATTATTCCTGAGCTAGAACATAGGTCAGTTAGCACGGATGATCTAAAAACTGGTCACTTCCCATCTCTAGGCCAATTGACATAGACTGTAATGCTTTTGATTTGGTATTAGGCCTTTTAAATGGCAAAAATGTGGGAACTTTTAAGTTTGGTGCTGGTGTTTGTGGTCTGGCTTGTTTCATCTCTGACTAGGCACTAAGGTTGTTGGAAGAAATCAGGCATCTGCCCCAGGAACCCCGTCCTCAGGAAGTGCTGGTTAGTGGCCAGTTTGGCCAATTGCCGATGCTGAAACAGGTGTGATAAGTCCTGTTGTCATTTGGCCATTGTAGCTCTTTCCCAGACAGCCCAAAGCAGTTTCAATTAGAGGCTTTGTGGGCTGAGTGCAGAGCCAACAGGATGAAGAACTCAGCCACTTTTTATCTCCTTCAGCATCAGGTGTGTGAGAAGAAGGACCCTTCAAGTTAAGTGAAAGTGTCATCTTTCAGGATAAAGAAATTGCCTCCTTCATTTCCAGATGTTCTAGTTTCCTTCCACTTCTGTAATAAAATACCCTTACAAACCGCTACATCAGAGAGCTTAGGGAAGTAAGGGCCTCTCTGGCTTACAATTTCAGGCTACAGTCTATCATTGCAGAAAAGTCAAGGCAGGAACTTGAAGCAGCTGGTCACATTGTTTCTGTTGAGGTTTAAATGCAAAATATCCCCCAGAAGCCCCAGTGTTTGATACTTGGTGATGTTTAAGAAGATGATGGACCCTCCTTTAGGATATGGAGCCTCACTGAAGGAAGTATATCACTGGCCCCACTCCCTGATAACTTTTTTTCTGTGTATGTGAGTGTATCTCTCTCTCTCTCTCTCTCTCTCTCTCTCTCTCTCTCTCTCTCTCTCTCTCTCTGTCTCCTGTATGAAGATGAAGTGGATCAGTCTGACTGTCTGTCTGTCTGTCTATCTCCTGTATGAAGATGAAGTGGATCAGTCTGTTTGACTGCCTGGCCATCCTCACACTCCTGCTGACATGTTTTCCCTATCATGATAGACTATATCTCTTTCTGGAACTATAAGCCAAATAAACCTTTCCTTCTTTAACTTGCTTTTTCTCAGGATATTCTGTCACAGCAACAGAAAAGTAAGAAATACAACACCAAAGAGCAGAGAGAAAATAAATGCACACATGTCTAGTGCTTTTAAAGATATGAAGAGACTACCTACTCCTAGAAGTAGATTGCTACCCTGCTACTGTATCAAGAACAAAGGGGAGGCTTAATAATAGCATACAGTTCTAGGACTGGTCTTTCCATCTGGAAGTCACTGCATGCTGCCTTATCTCTCTCTTCTGGTAGTTTTGTAGTGTATGGAGTAGTGAGAACTGGCTGGCATAGTGGTACATGCCTTTAATCCCAGCACTCAGGAGGCGGCAGCAGGCGGATCTCTGTGAGATGGAGGGAGGGAAGAAAGAAAGGAAGGAAGGGTAAGAACTCATAAAAACACATGAAAGGGCTAAAGTTGTCACTTTTAGCAAACAGTCCACAGGCACCTCACCTCCAACTGTGTGGGAGAAGGGCACACATAATGTTCAGCTGTGTGAAATTACAACTGGATTTGAACTTGGGAAACTATTTCTCAAATGGTTACTAGCACCAAGCCTGAGAATATTGCATATTTCTACAAAATAGCTTCTTCAGTCCTCACAGCAGTTCCAGGACAAAAGCATCCATGTTGGCCCCATTTTGTTCCTAAGAAGACAGTGCTCGTGTTACTTTAGCTAAGGTTCTAGACTATAATTGAGCTTCGAGAATCCATACACTGAGGCAATTGCCATGGTTACCGAATGAGGAAATAGTTGCATCAGAACTTGAATCCTAATCTCTATGACTGCATAATCATCTCATTGCCCGAGCCTTTGACCAGTAATCAATTTTGGGTCGCAAACTGAGGTTAATTCATTGTTCAAATTCCCTCCTGATCCTTCCACACTGGCTAATTAATAATGATCAGAAAAGTAGACGCTGAGTTTATGTGGGTCCAATATTTCATTATTCTTGGTGTTTCCCCATTAAAAGTAGCCAGAACTGGGGTGGGATATAATATCCTTATTAGACTCTGGCCTTCTAAAGACCAGATTTAAGACTATACAATATGGCTGGTTTTCCCTGGAAGAATTAGACCTTAGTATTTGAATGGTTTCTTTTGCCAGGTTCTTGTATATGTAGGTGTGTATGTATGTGCACACATAGGTATACAGGTGTGTGATATAGTACTTTCCCTGCATATGAGTCTCTGGGTTTAAATACCATTACATAATAAAGTAATTATTTCAAATGCCTGAGACTGAGATAACTATTAGTAAAGTGCTTTCCCCCTAAGCATGAAGACCTGTGTTTGATCCTCAAAATCCACATCTAAAACACTGGATGTAGTGGTACTCGCTTCTAATCCCAGCACTGGAGAGATGGAGGCCAGTGGATCCCTGGGGCTCACTGGCCAACCAGCCTAGCCAAAGTAGAGAGGCCTTGTCACAGAAAACAATGGATAACAACTGAGGGAGACACCCAAGGTTGACCTCTGGCCTCTATACACACACTTACACACGTGCACATAACCACACGTATGCATAATAGACGTGAATGAAACTGAACAAGCCCAGGGATGGTTAAAAGAATCTTCATTGGCTCACTAAGGGTTAAAGCAATTCTTTTTCCCTTCAAAACAGAAAAAAAAAATATCTCAGTGACTGTGTCAGGGTGCCCCAATCCTTGCTATGAATAAAACATGTGCTCCTTTGTCTGATCTTCCTTGTCATAATTTTAATTTAGAAGCATGTGACCCTTCATTTAGAAACACTCACTGGTGGAATTGGAGTTGTGGCCAAGGAGACGGCTGACATCCAGAATATCCTTGTTAGACACTGGCCTTCTTTAGAGCAGACTTAGGCCCATACAGTATGCCCAGTTTTCCCTGGAATTATCGAACCTTGGCACTTGAATGGTTTCTTTCCCCCAGTTTTTGTGTGTGTATGTATGTGCATACGCATGTCTGCAAGATTTGTACACCCATGTGAAACTGCCACGGCTAGAAGAGGCCAGCTGGGGTCCTGCTCTGTACTGCTCTGCCTTATTCCCCTGAGACAGGCTCTCTAATTGAACCCGGAGCTAGGCTGGAGACCAGCAAGCCCCAGCATCTTCCTGTTTCCACCCCACACAGTACTGGAGTTATAGGAACATGTGACCGTACCCAGATTCTTACCTGAATGATGAGGATTCAAACTTGGGTCCAAGTACCGTTACACACCATGCTCTCTCCCCAGTCCTGGATGCTTTCTTGTCTTTGGTGGGATCCTCAGAAAGAAAGGAGACAAGAGACAGAGGTCGGGGGAAGGAAGGGAGGGCTGTAAGTAGACACAATGATGGATCAAGAGAAGGGGCAAGGTGGCATGGGTGAGGTGTTTGGCAAGACTGTAAGTAGGCAGAAGCTTTTGGTTGGAGATGCTGAGTTCTCTCTACCTAGGCTATGGTCACTCTTAGATATGCCATGCAACCTTCCTACATGTGCTCCAGTGTGATGTCACAGGTAATGAGTACACAGGAACCAAGGGGAAAATTGCTTATTGACAGCCGACAGAAAACTGTTATTTCAGTGTTTCAAGGGCACACACCAGTGCATGTCACCTTAACTAGTATGTCAAGAGAACTCATTGCTAAGAAATCGTGTGGCGTTTGCTTGGAAGCTGGTGATTGAGGCTTGGGGAGTTGGTGCAAAGTGTTTATTACTTTGTGTGTGTGTGTGTGTGTGTGTGTGTGTGTGTGTGTGTGTGTGTGTGTGTGTGTGTATGTGTGTGTGTGTGTATGCATGCATGCATTCATTTATATGAGCGCAGCTACATGGATGCATGTGGACATCAGACAAAAACTTCAGGTATTCATTCTCCCCTCCAGCCTTGTTTGAACCAGGGTCGCTACTGTTCACCATTGCATACGCCCAACTCGCTGGCCCTCAGGCTGCTAAGGATTCTCCCATCGAACTGTAGGACCTGAGATTGCAGATCTGTGCTACTGCATCTGGCTCTGGGAGACTCTGGGGATCTGAGTTCAGGTTTCTAATGCTTGCCCAGTAAGCACTTGTTTGCCCACTGAGCCATCTCCCCAGCCCCCTAAAGTGTTTGTGTGTGCTGAGATACTCTGTGCCAGGAGGGCCTAGGAGTTGATGCAAATTATTATTCAGATATAGTTAAGCTTAGGTCACATTAAGGATCATCAAGTAATAGCCACTCCCGCTTTAATTAGTGGGTTCTGATTGGTTGATCTAAAGGAAATAATCACCCTCCACCAGGGTTCTCTGTTTAAATGGATAAGCATGTGCTGCCTCCATCTCTTCTAGGGAGGTTTATGACAGTGTAGAGTTGAGGAGGCTATCAGCACTCCTTGGCAGACCTGATGTTCAAAGGTCAAGAAATACTCTGAGCTGCTGCAGCTCTCCTTAAACCTGCCAAGACCCTGTCTGTATCAGCTAGCACGTTCTCCTTTGAGATGGAAAGAGCTGAGGTGTCTGATGCAGTCCCATGTTCCCAGCTGTTAGAGGGCTGTGAGGGTCAGATCTGGGCCCTGGCAGCCCTAACACGCTTGGTAGGTTCAGTCTTTCCTCAGCAGGTCAATGACAGAGATCAGAGATAGTGAAGAGCCAAGAGAGTTACCCTTGTGGCCACATTGGGGAGAGAAACAAAGGAAGAGGTCTACTGCCTCCCAGGTCCATCTTTGGAGTTCTGACCCAGCACTTGGGTTTAAGCAGAGGACGAGAGGTGTTCATAACTAAGTAGTCCTGGTCAAGGGATGGACAAGGTCATCACTGACCCATGGGGGTCTCAACTCGGGTCTCTCCTGACAAGTTGTCAGAACTCTGTGAACTGTTTTCCTGGGAGACAAGTTGTCCCATGTTCTTGTTCCCCACCACCACCACCCCTGCCAGGGCAGCACCAGGCATCCCTTCTCCCAGTGTGAGACTGAGAAGAAATCCCAGTTCCATGGGGCTCCTGGTTTCTATATCTGGTTGACAAAGGGAGGAGCACCAATGTCTCATTATCTCTTAAAATATCTTCATTCCGGCCTGAATGATTGCATTTCTTGGTGGAAATGGCCTGGGTAATTCTGAACATGAGGGCACAAGGAACCCCAGTGTCCTCCACCCTACCCCACCCCCACCAGGCATGCAACACCCATGTCTCCTTGTCACTTGTATTCCATTTCAGATTTGGCTTCTGCATATGGGCAGAGAGAGAACAGGGTTAGACCCTGCCTGGCAGCCGACACTCACAGCGTAGTGTCCCCCACACCTGGTATACACAGAGGCTTGTATGTTTGCACCCTACAGGCCCTTGCTGGAGCACCCTTTGTCCCAGCAGCTTTGGGCCACTGTGGCCTTTCTAAGGACTGTTAGCTTGTTTCTGCTGCCATCTACCGTCCATCTAGGGAAACTGGAGGTTATGCTAGCTGGAGAGGGAAGCTGGGAAATTGCAGACTTCGAAACCTCTGCTCCCACAGAGGAAAAAGCAAAACCAGCCAGCTAGCAGTGTCCCCAGTGAGAACACTATCATAAAACCTGTGTTTACTGACCTCCCAAGTTCAAAAGCAGTTTCATTTGAACTGTAATCAAACCACCAAGTGACCTTTCTGTCCCTGGCCCTCAGAGTCCCTGAAAGAGCCCGTTGTTCCCTGCTTGAGTGAAGAAACCTTCTGTTTAGTTAAGCAAGTGTTTTTCCAGTTATGTCGCCTGCTGAGTGACAGAAAGAGGATTGTTGAGTCCTGGGTTTTATTGTTGGTTTTGTTTTACACTCTTGCCCTCCCTACCCCTCAGCCCCTAACTTTTTTTTTTTCATATCAGAAAAGGAGATGTGAACAAGGCAAGTTCCTTGGCAGGCCCATGCTGCATATCCTGGTGTACGCCCCTTCACTTTGTTGCAGGTCACCAACCTGGAGATCTAAGACCCCTGCAGAACGTCAGAGGCAGACACAGAAATAGACCACAGGAGCTAAGAGGCAGTCGTGACTGATATCTTCATGTGATGTCTTTTCCTGTCTTACAGCTGTTTGTTGGGCTCGGGTTCCCTTATGAAGGTCCTGCTCCCCTGGAGGCCATCGCAAATGGATGTGCTTTCCTGAACCCCAAGTTCAACCCTCCCAAAAGCAGCAAAAACACAGACTTCTTCATTGGCAAGCCAACACTGAGAGAGGTGAGTATCTCTTAGGCTTTTGTGTTTATGTGTGTATAGGCAGCATGTGTGTACATGCATGCACACAAGAAGATATGCACACGTGTACAGACATGCATGTGGAGGCCAGAGGTTGAAGCGAGTGTGGGGTCTCCCTCCCTCACCCCTCACTTTATTCACTCTGCCAGGGTCTTTCCCTGAACTAGGAGCTCACTGATTTGACTACTCTGGCTCGACAGCTTGCCCTGGGATGCCATGGCCACCCTGTATCTTCAGTGTGTGCTGAGGAGTCCCATGCAGGCTCTCATGTACACAGCAAGCTCCTGTCCTCTGAGCCAAGCCTCCAGCCCCCACCCTAACTCTGTGTCTAATGGCCCTGGGTGTCCCAGTCTAATCCCAGCTGACAGCTAGAATGAGGAGGCCACAGGAACGCTTGTTCACCCTCCACTGCACGTGGAGAAGAGGAAACTGTGGCCAGTGAGTATTCAGAGAACATCAGCCTCAGAGTTGGAGACATGGCTTAGCCAATGATATAGCACTTATCATATACATTAAATCCCCAGAACTCTGTAAAAAGCTAGGCATGATAGCATATTCTTAAAACCCCAGAACTGAGGAGGCAGAGACAGGAGGACCCCTGGGATTCACTGGCTGACCAGTCTAGTTTTCTTGGCAAGGAACAAGCTGATGAGAGACCATGTCTCAAAACACAAGGTAGATGTGCCTGAACAATACCCAAGGTCGACCAAGGTGGAGAGAGAGAGAGAGAGAGAGAGAGAGAGAGAGAGAGAGAGAGAGAGAGAGAGAGAGAGAGAGAACATCAGCCCTTAGAAACAAGACATAGATGATGAGAGATGTGCGCCTGGGTCTTTGGTCAACCTCAGCTCTCCATGTTGACAGGCTGTCCCCTCACTGCCAGAGCCTCTCACAGGAGCCTTGTCCATTTGCCTTTGCAGATGCTCTTGAAACCTGTGGTGGGTGATGAGTCACCGTGGTACATGGCTGGGATTCATTGGGGGCAATAAGCAGAAGTCATTTACAGCTCAGTGTGGGTGACAAGTGTGGCAGAGGTAGGGGGGGTCTGTATCTAGGCAGACACAGGTGTGTGCAAGAAACCATGAGATTGGCTTCCTTGTTATTTCTGGGCACTTAGTGACTCTCCTAGCCGCTCATGCATGGGGACATTAAAGCAGGGTCCCTTGGGGCCTTTGGCTGGGGGGGTCACAGCGCTGGAAAATCCTGGTGTAACACAGCAGCGTCTGTCTCTAGAACATTCATTTTTCAACTCTGTTGCTTTTTTCCCCCTCTGGATTACTTTTCTGACCTTGTACCCCCAATAGTATAACAAATGCATCTCCTCCCCCCCCATCCCCTCCACATTTGATCTGTGGCAGTCTTTATGAAATATCTACCTGGCTCCTTTGCCTGTTTTTAAATGGGGTTTGTTGAGGTGTTTTACTATGGAGTGATAGACACTCCTTAGGTATTTAGGGTAGTAACCTTCTAGCAGACATAATTTGCAAATTTTTTTTGTACTCTATATGTTAGTGACTCTTTTGACACATACAGGCTTTAAATGCTGAGCTGTAGAAATGGCTTCAGTAGGTGACATGCTTCCACACAAGCAGGAGGACCTGAGCTCAGTCCCTAGAACACCTAAAATAAAATAAAATAAAATCTAGGCAGGGTAGCCCTCCCTTGTAATCCTAGACCTGTGGAGAAGGAGACGGGGATCCTGGGGCTTGCTGGCCAGCCAACCTAGCTCTCCTGGCTTGTTACAGGCTAGGAAGAGAACAGGAAGGGTGGCCCTGAGAAGTAACCTGAGGTCCATCTCTAGCCTCCATATGCAGGAATGCGTGTGTATACATATGCCTACATGCAGAGAGAGAGAGAGAGAGAGAGAGAGAGAGAGAGACAAACCCTTAGAAATGATCTCTCTTACCTCAACAAATGGGTAAGTTATAACCCAAGGGCACACAGTACTATACTGTCTTTGTATCCATCAGATGCTTTCTGTTTTACTACCCTTCAGACACAAACATTGATCAAGGTCGGTTGTCTTTATTTCTCTTAACTTGAAGGAAGCGGGGAAAACTGAGATTTCTAAACGCTAGTTTAGCTTTGTGGTTTTTCACCGGGCCATGTGTTCAGAGCACATTGGCTACTCAGGGCAGGGAAGAAAGACTCAGAATACCTTGAGGAATGGAGTTGCTTCATTATACTTTATTATGAATTAGATTTTTATCTTTATATTGGGGGAGCATATTAATAGGTTCCTGTAAAGGGAGCAGTTCGGAGGTTGCCTCTTGTATTTCCGGAGACACTGCATGTCCTGAGTATCCCCTGTAAATCTACTGACAGATAAACACCCAAGTGGCTGAGATCAGACGGTCCTCAATAAATTAACCAGGAGGAACACAGAGTTCTGAGAGGGCTAATGAATAAAAAAAAAAAAAAAAAAAAAAAAAAAAGCCTCACTCATAAAGTTAAGTAACCCTCAGCAAATGCAAACGAATAAAACAGTAATGGCTTAGCATTGTGTGTTTGCTAAGTGCTTAGAACAGCCTTGTAAATATGCAGGGGCCTTACAAGAGGGAGGGGGAGCAGCCTGGCCTGTGTAAATGACTAGATGGTGATGCTGATGGCACTTGAAATCTTAGCAGTAGATAGACTAATTAGCTTGTTCGTTAGGCCAGGAAGCAGAAATGATGGCCGTCCACCCACCTTCTGAAAAGGTCTAATGGTATAAATGTAGCCCTGGGGTGTGTATGTGTGTGTGTGTGTGTGTGTGAGAGAGAGAGAGAGAGAGAGAGTTGTATAAATTTTATGAGTGATATTTAAGGCTTTGGTTGGGTTTTTTTTTTTTTCCTTAAGAATTTGGTGGTGTTCACTAAGGTGTCTTCTCTTTTGCTCAAAGATACTGAATTGAAACTTGGAAGACAGCTCAGATGTTATAAAAGGCTTGGGGACTTGAGTTTAGTCCTCAGAACCCAGATCAAAAGTTGGATGTGCTGGTGAGCACGTGTAACCCCAGTGCTGGAGAGGCAGAGACAAATGTCTGAGACTCTGGCCAACCAGCTTAGGTTGCTTTCTGGATTCATACATTCAGTGAGAGACCCTGTCTAAAAAACAAAACAAAACAAAACAAAACAAAACAAAACCCAAAAACCGTTGGGCCTCTGCACAAATGCACACACATACACAGACACATCCACATAAAGCTTTTCAGTTGCTGAAAAAGCCAGACTTGAACTTGGCTTTGCTCTTTTCTGGTTATATAGACCCCAGGGTCCTCGCCATCCTCATGACATATACGAAGTCTGATAAACAATAAATGTGTTAGTGATTGATTAGCCCAATGCCTGGCCCAACCTGCAACTCTGTGGATTGGTACTGAATCAAAATATTTTATACAGAAGTTTTTAAAAAATTAATAAAGGTTTCCCCAGCTCTGTGGGCCTGCAAAGTCTCCAGCACTGACCACAGAGCCAGAGAAAACAAGGGCTCTGACAGGAGAGGGGCCATGCATGGTAAACCAAGAAAGGCTGCAGCCTCAGGGCTTCCAGGCAGGTCCTAACCTGCTGCCCCAAACAGCTTGCAGTCACTGGTGTGATAAGCTACCAAGGGCAGAGGTGGAGAGATGGCTGGTGCTAATTGGCTTTGTAGTTCTCCAAGCTTCTCCATACTTTCGTACTTACGGAAACTGAAGGGGAAAGGAATAAAGGGGGAGTCAGGCTGGCCTCCAAAGCAAACGTCGTTGTAGCAGCTTCTCTAAGGAATGCGCTAGAATGTGTTTCTGGCTGCATACTTGGGTCAGTGGGAGAGAGCATTGCTGAACTAGCATGATCACCTGAGCGCTAACATATAAACCATGCTTTACCTCCGGTGCTGTAACAGCTGGGGTGGTAGGGAGCAGAGGACCACGGGCTTGCTGCCCTGGCAGCCTAGCTAAAAACAGTGAGCTCAGGTTCAGTGAGAGACGCCTCCGTCTCGTGTAGATAACATGGAGCACCACAGCCAGACACCCAGCATCTTCTGCTGGCCACAGCACATGCACAGGAGCGTGCACCTGTGCGCACACTGCCCACACAGACATATAGATACTCACAGTAAATGAGTGAGTGAATGAGCTAATAAATTAATAAATAAAAAACAAATAGAGCGTAGTTTCTCTCCAGAAATGAAATCTACAAGGAACAAAACTTGCCTGTGCAGATCATTTTTAAATTTCTAATATATAAAAAAATATAAAAATAATTTCTAGGAAAATAATAGGTATTCCACTCAGTATTATGTACCAAGAATTATAGTAGAAGATGGGATGTCTGGTTCTACCTTACAAGTGAATGTTTGTATTTAAAAGGAATAAAATATTCAGCAGAACACTGTCAGCTTGTTTTCTTATGTTTGACATTATGAGAAGGGAGTTGAGTATAATCTATGTACAGATCACACGTGTGTACACAGCTGTCACCAATATGGCATCTACCCACGGAGGCATGTTCTACTGGCCTGACATCGATGTTGCTGAGACATTTTTCTGAAATGGTGACTGTTCGTGGATAAAGTCTCCAATAAAGCAGTAGAAGGCACAGGCAGTGCCTACCCAGCATGCAAGGGACACTGGGTTCCATGCCCAGCACTGCCTAACCTGGCTTCCCGCACCCTAGAGGTAGAGATAGGAACATCAGAGGTTCAAGGTCCCGCTTGATAGAATGAGTTGGCAGCTGCAGCCTGGACTACGTTAGATTTTATCCTTTATGAAAAGACACTTCCTGATCTATGTGGTGTACACTAATTATACTCCTGGACAGCTCAGTGTGCACTCTCAAATGGTCTCAAGGAACTCTATGCTATGAGTCCACAGGAAATCCAAGCAAGGCATTTAAAAACTATCTGGGCGGTGATGTAGTGTGTGGTAAAGATGGACTATGCTTGATATATTCAGGGCCCTATGTTCAAAATCACAATTAATCTATTGATAAATAAAAGGTCCTTGGGAAATGACAAGTCTTTCTTGTGCACAACTGGCCAGATGTTATCACTATGTGTCCTTGGTCCTCACCTAAAATGTTTCCACAAATATGTAAAAGGTTCCTGTTTTCATTCCTGCCTTAAAGCGGTAGAAAAGCAGGAGCAAGGACTTCTGACACGCCCCAAGTAGCCAAGAGACTCCCTTGCTTTCTTTGGCTGAACTTTTCTTTTTTTAAAATGTAAGGCCTTACATAGTCCAGACTGGCTCAAACACACTGTAGATAAGGATGACTTATCTACATCTTACCTGATCTTCCTGCCTTTACCTCCCGAGTGCTGGGATTACCGGCACGCACCACCATCCTGGTTTTATACAGTGCTGGAATGGACCCCAGGCCTGTGTCTGTGGGTCAAGCACTCTATAGTAGAGTGCCTCCTCGGCTGCACATTTTTTCACATTTACTCTTTGGGGAGGGGGTGTGCATGTGCCATAGGACACTGTGGAGGCTGGAGAAGAACTCGTGGGAGTCAGTCCTCGCCTTCTAGCATGTGGGAATTAAACCTGGGTCATCAGTCCTGACAAGTGCCCTTCCTTACAGAGCCATCTCATCTCAGAAGAAAAACTTCAGGAGGGAAACTCACTCCTTGCTTTTCTGATTCTAAATTGTTCTTATAAATTTTATGTTCTGTGGCTGGAGAGAGGGATCAGGGTTGAGAATGCATTCTGTTCTTACAAAGGACTAACGTTTGGTTCCCACCCATGGCAGGCAGTCCATAACCAACTGCCTGTGACTGCAGCTCCAGGCGATCTTACAACTGCCTGCACTGTGCATAAACATGTATAGGTACATACATATACATAAAATCAATACATTTCATGTTCTGGTGTTGCTCTGATTATTTCTGAAACCATTTGAAAATTTCTTCTGATGTCTCAATTCCCTTACCATCATTCCCAAATGCACTATTGCTCATGCCTGGGTGATTTTTTTTTAAAAAAAACAAACCAAAAAAAAACCCCACCAGATTTAACTGTGTAGTCCCAGGATGGCCTGGAATTTGAGATTTCCTATGTCTTCCTGCCAAGTACAGCAATTGCAGGCATGTACCACCACGCCTGGCTCACAGCTTTGATCTTATTGTGATTTTTCTGTACATATCTGTCTATTCTAGCCAGGAGAATAGATACTAAATTTATGGAGGTGATTTTTGGCTGAGAATAAGTCCCCACGTGCCCAAGACACTGTAAGGTTATAGTAACTAGTTTCTCACTGTTGTGACACAGTAGCCAACAAAAGGTAGCTTAAAGAGGGAGGGGTTACTTTGGCTCAAACTTCAGGGGCGCAGGTCTGTCCTGGAAGGGAAGCACAGCAGCAGGAGCGTGAGGCAGCTGGTCCCATGTCAGCCACAGTCAGGAAGCAGAGAGACAGATGCTGCTGTCACCTTGCTCTCCTTTTTATACAGTTCACTACATTGGCCCATAGGATGGTATTGTCCACATTTGGGTGAGGCTTCCACCCAACTAACAAACCAACAAACACAACTAACAAAATCTAGAAACTCCCTCAGACATGCCCAGAGGTTAGATCCTGTCAGTCTGTCAATCCATATTCACTACCACAGGAGGCTACAGGCGGTGCTCAGTGATAAGAGCGCCAACTTCCTGTACAGAGGCCCTGAGTTCACCCAGGAACAGCTGTCTGAGCCTCTTTGTTATGACACTGTTTTATTTCCAGATGGGCTTCAAAAGTTCAAAACATCACTATATTTTTTTCTATCTGCTTGTTAGAAGGTTTTGCTTGCTACAGGGAGGACAAGAACGCTTCATCTCCTGCTTTGTCTAGCCCACACCTTTATTTGAGCAACTGTGCATGTGTGAAACTAAGATGCAACATGTCTTCTGTCTTGCAGCTGACATCCCAGCACCCTTATGCAGAAGTCTTCATCGGCCGGCCACATGTCTGGACCGTGGATCTGAATAACCGAGAGGAAGTAGAAGATGCAGTAAAAGCCATCTTAAACCAGAAGGTTGCGGCCTTTATTTTTCTGCCTGTCTGCATTTGACCTGTACCCTGGAACTACAGTCGCTTGCTGTCAGTAAACAGAGCAGACCATAGCTTAGCCATAGCACCTTGCTGAGGATTTCTCGAGGGGGCTCGGGGAGATACAAAACAGCTGGTGGCAGATGTGGGCTTGGGTCTCACAGACCCTGCGGACAGGTCTAGGCTTATGGGTCCCAGCCATGAAGAGAGTGGTGTGAGCCGTACACTCACACATACGCTAATCCTGTCCTTGGAGAGAGGTGTGAAAATTGGTAGCTTATCCTACCTAACCCAAAAGGGTAAAGGTAATAAAGTAGGGGGTTTCTGGTGTGAACGCGTGCACACATGTTCACATGTTCCTGTGAACAAGGGTGTGTTACGTATGCAATTCACATGCCTGTGGCTCCTCTATTGCTCTCCACTGTATTTTTCTTGAGACTCTGTATTTTTCACTAAATCTAAAGCACACTGATTTGGCCTGGCAGGCTGGCCAGCGAGCTCTAGGGATCCACCCGTCTCCACCTCCAGCAGCAGGATTGAAGACATGCCCCATCCCTGGGACCCTTGGGACCGCAGATCTGGACTTGGTCACCCCCCAGTCTTGTAGTTTTCTACAGAGATGGTTTATTTTTCTACCTAACCATGAGGTAGAATCTTGTTAAAGTAACCATTCTATACTTTTCTGATCAATTTAAAAAGCATTAAGTACCTTTTGTATACAGGGCACCCTCTGAGTCATCCTGGGAAGACGGAGGATGTCCATGTCCACCATAGATTGAACTGCGCCCCCCAACCCTGCCTCTGTGGGAGTCTGCCATCCTGTGGGAGTTTAGTTTGCCCAGGACTACTGTGGAAACTGAGGCACAGCCCCCTGTACTTCTCAAGTACTTCCCCTTTGGTTACTTCCTGTTGGTGTAAGTGGGCTGTGAGGAGATCCATAAGTACAGGCTCAGGAAGAAACTACTAACGGGAGTCTTTCGTCCCATCACCAACAATGCTATAGGACTCCATATGCATTGGACTGCTGGTGACTTCCTCTGAAATGTGGTCCCCACTTCCTGTTCTGTAATGCAGAAGTCACGGCTGTCAGCGTACTGGCCCAGTGCCATCTTTCCTAGCCTTCCCTCAGATGTCTCAGCAGCCGTCAGAATGCCTCCTTCACCCCATGACCTTCTGTGGTTTCCTTCCCCTCCCCTGATGGTGAAAGCTCCTGTATAAAAATCACAAGGCTTTTGTGAAGCTGTGAACCCCACTGTACCTGTCTCTCCAGCTCCAAGTCCTGAGAATCACAAGGCTTTTGTGAAGCCGTGAACCCCGTTGTACCTGTCTCTCTAGCTCCCAGTCCTGAGAATCCAGTCCCCTCGTGTCTTCATATCCTAGCTCATACTCTGGGCTACGGTTGATCCTCAGCCGGAAGAATATGTGTCTAGCATGCACAAGTCCTGGGTTCCATCCCCAGTACTAGATAAACTAGATGTAGTAGCCCATGTCTGATTCTAGCACCCAGGAGGTGGAGATGGGAGGATCAGAAGTTCAAGGTCACTCTCGCCTATATAGCAAGGCTACCAGCTTAGACTATATAAGGCCTCTAGCTAAGCACTTGGCACTTTATCCCTTTGGTTTGGAGCTTGAGTTCTTCGGATACCTTCTTACCTCACCCACTACTACAGACCAGCCACTTCTCTATGCTTCCCTCACAGCAGTGACCGTGTCTTCATTCATCTGATGTTTGCTAAATCCCTGCACTGTGCCCAGCCCTGGGGTGCTGGTGACCTACAGCCATAGTCTTTACCCCACATGGTCCACCTGCTAGCAAGTGGCAATGTCCACCTTTTTGAAGCCCTACTATGTACTTTACACTGTCTAAGCAGATTCCCATGTGCCTTCACTGCAGCTTAAGAGAGATGGCTTTTTCTTCTTGCAAATCTTTTACACATCAGGTGTCTGAGACTTGGGGAAGGGAGGAGCACAATGAGGCCTGAGCCCGGTCTGTCCAGTTCCAGGTCTGTAGTTTTAACGTACCTGTGTGAGTCAGTGGAGAACCAGTAAGTGCCTCCCTCGTGTCCCATGCCCCCTTTCACAGCGCTGTTGTTTCTGCAGATTGAGCCGTATATGCCGTATGAGTTCACATGTGAAGGCATGCTGCAGAGAATCAACGCTTTCATTGAAAAACAGGTAAGGCGCGCATGGAAGCCTGCATGCGTGCGTGCGCATGCATCTGCCTGGCCTGCTGGGTCCCACTTCCTGTTTTCCGGCCCTCACTTGGTGCATTTCTGTGGTTAATTGCCTGCTTTGGAAAACTTCATGTGGCTCCATGACAACTTGTCATTTTTAAATGTTGCACTGTCACGGTCACCAAGGGAGCCAGTCTTCCTTTGGAGTGTGCTCTTTGGGGCAATGAAAGGTCATATGGACACTGACATTTGAGTGGTCAAGATGGGGTCCTTCCTGAGCACTGGCTTGTACCCTGAGCAAACCAAAGCATCTTGAGGACTCAGGAAGGGTGAACAGACAGTGGTTCTCAGTCCTGCCTTCATTTCTCACTTCACACCCATCCCCCCAATAAAAACAAAGGTTAAGGTCTGGAAAGATGGAAAGATAGCCCCAGTCAGTAAAGTGCTTGCCTTACAAGTGTGAGGATCTCAGCCTGATTCTTAGAAACCACATTTAAAAAGCCAGGCATGGAAATACACCCTTGTCATCTCAGTGCTTTGGATGGGGAAATCCCTGTGAATCACTATCCTATCCTGGTTGGTAAGCTCCAGGCCAGTGAGAGACCATCTCAAAGAACAAGGTGAGCAGAGCCTGGGAAGTGGCCTCTGGCATTGTCCTCTGACCTCCACGTGCACATCTTGTTCACGCTTCCACACACCCTTGAATTCTCACATGCAGGAATCAAATCTACATTTTCAAAGTGTTTCTTTAAGGGTGTAAATGCAGCAGCTCTAAACATGTTAGAACTCTTGAGTGGTTTTCAAACTAGGCCCCCTTTCAGATGAAACCTCTGTGAAACCCAGGCGAATGCTCTCAGAGGTGAAGGGGACAACAGTCACTGAGGTCCTTTATGATGTCTTAATTCCTTGGGCTTCAAAAGGAACGCAGACCCAGAAATAGACAAAACCAGAACCCCTGTGGGTAAGGAAATCTGAACTTCTTGCCCAGCCCAAAAATACAGGGTTCTCTTTATAGGGCAAAAACAGAATATTTAAGGGTGATCAAGGGCTGTCTACACAATGGAGATAAGAGCTGCAGAGCTGAAAATAGAAACCGTACAGGAGAAACATAAATCTAGACTGCCAGCCCACAGGCATATCAAAGGAGGCTGGTGGTTCAGGGAAGCCAGGGCTCTGGGACCTGGGCTTTGGGATAACCGCGTCTGGTCAGCTGGGCCACTGGGGGGACGAGGCAGGTAACAAGAAGTGAATGAGTTGACGTGTGTGTGTGTGTGTGTGTGTGTGTGTCTGCAAGTGCGTATCCACAAGTTTGTAAGTGTATATGTGAGTGTGGATGCATACTTGTGTGTCCAAGTGCAAGTGGCATATGTACACACACATGTAGAAGACAAGGGACTACCCCAGGGGTCATTCCTTAGCTACTGATCATTTTTTTCTTTGAGACAGGGTTTCTCACTGGCCTGTAACTCACCCCGTAGGCTAGGCTGAAGTCCAGTGAGCCCCAGGGACTGCCTGTGTGCTAACCCAGTGCTGGAATTGTAAGCGCTGGGCACCAAGTCCACCTTTCCCTTGAACCGGGTCCTCACATGAGCACAGCAGACACTTTAGCAATTGAGTCAGCTCCACAGCCCAGCCACCGGGGTCCATCCAGCTCCCGGTACCATGAGTGTGAGCATTTATTACTCTTGCTCTCTGTTTCCTAGTAAATAAGGATGATGGGGTTTCCTTCTCAGCACTCCTGTGAGTATTGTGTGAGCCAGTACCCGGAAAGTACTGAGATCAAGGCCTGAAACCATCTTAGGAGGAACAGTCTTGACAACACTATTAGCGCGCCATGCTTTCCTGAGGTATATTGTGATCTAATTACACACATTGGGAGCCCAGCGTTTGCCATTATCTCATTCAGTCTTAAAAGATCACAGAAAAGACAACACCGTCAGAACTCTGGCACAGTCCTTGCCAGTGTGCACATGCCGAATACCATCCAACCCATCCGGGGGTTCCTTTTCCAAGGGTTTGGTCTCTCACATCAATCAAGACCTCAGAGTACTCAGTGGAAAATATCAGGTCAGTACCAGGAAATCTTTTTGCAAGAGGAAAAAACTGTATTCTCATCGTGTTTATTGCAGGAGACTGCTCTAGTGCTTTAGTTTTAGTTAGTGACCTCCTGCGTTGTCTAATTAAGCTTCATCACCACTGTATACATACCCTAGGGGGCTAGGCCGATGTGCGGGTAGGTTCGGTACTGTGCGCGGTTGCAGGCATCCACTGCTGGCCTTTTCAACCTGCACAGATGTAGGGTGTGCTGCCGACAAGGGGTCACTTTGGCTCACCATGCAAGGGTGGAGTGGGTAGGCACGGCAGCAGAAGCATGAAGCATCTGGTCATAGTCCCTCCACAGTCAGGAGGCAGAGCGAGGTGAATACTAGTGCTCAGCTCACTTTCTCCTTTCTATTCAGAACCCAGCCCGTTGGATGGTGATGCTCACATTTAGGGTAAACGTTTTTCACTTTGGCTTGCCCAGGCTAGGAACTCTCTCACAGACATGCCCAGAGCTTTGTCTTCTAGGTGAGTCTAGATCCTGCCAAGTTGACAATATTAACCATCCTGTCATGGGGCAAGGAGTCTGGATACTATCTTAGTCCCAGGTTGTGTCAGGAGCTGAGACACACAGTCGTGGGGCACACGGTGGTGGAGTTAAGATTGGTTGCAGGTTTGGGGTAAAGCCGCATCAGCACCGTGCATCTGCCAGGATCTCAGATGCAGAGGCCCCAAAGCTTGCAGTGCTAGGATTACACACATGTGCTTTCTCACATGGGCTGTGGTGATCTAACTCAGATCCATAGGTTTGCAAGGCGTGGACTTTACCGAGTGAACCATCTCTGGGCATTTCTTAAAGGACGTCCTCCGAATTCCTCATAAACTAGCAAGAATGGAGCTATTTTTGGTTTATCTCAGGAACTCTATCAGAGCCCAATGTCCCCTCAGTGCATGATGGGATCACCCCTGTGGATCAGATCAGGTCTCCTAGTGCTGCAGGCCCTGGCTCCTAGCCTTTGGAGCATTCATTATATTTTTACAGTTTGCAAAGTATCTTCAACAGAGGGCAGAAAGAGGGTGCTCCTGGCAGGAGTGGAAAGTCTGTGGCTTGGTGTGGCTTGTCCCCTGGAGCCACAAGCACTTATCAGTCAGGGCTCAGCTCCAGAGTCCTCCATGTGGGCTGCATGGGAAATGGGCACTTTAACCCAGATCTCTTTCAATATTGCCCACCACCACGCATGCCCAGGCTTCAGGGTACAGTTTAAGAGTCACTGCTGGGAGCTTCCCTCACACCCAGCTAGCTAGGGTGTGGGCCTTCTCCCCATGGGAGGAAGCTGGCCACTTGCCCTTCTCCTTCAGTGCCATGCTTGGCTGCACTGAAGCCAGTGCTGTGGCTTGCTGTATTTGAAATGAGCTCTCTGAAGGACGACTCATCAGCATCTCTGCTGATGAGTTCAAACCAAAGTAAAAATCCCCAGCAGCAGCAGATCAGTCATGCTTATTCCATGTTTTAGGGGAACTTGCAGATTTGCCAGCCAGGAGAAAGCGAATGGCTAAGAAGAGAAACAGGTCATTTTTTGCTTCTTATAAAGAGCTTCTGACTATAAAGGGTGTGACCAGAGCAGTGGCTCATTTGGCAAAAACTCCTTCTGCCAAACCTGACAACCTAGTTTGATCTCCAAGACCCAACTGGTGGAAGGAGAGGACAAACTTCCACAAGTTGTCCTCAGGCCTCCACATATGTACTGTGGCACGTGTGCCCACACACATACAACTAAATGTACACAAAATAAAACTACATCTTTAAATATTTGTCTAAATACAAGGTAGTCAGTCAGTCACGTGGTTGTTTGGTTTGAAGCAGCGTGTCATGTGTCCCAGGCTAGCCTTGAACTTGCTATGTGGATAGGCTATGTGGATAGGATGACCTTGAACTCCTGACCCTCCTGTGTTTTCACAGATGCTGGGATTGCAGGTGTGCATCACCATGCAGTGCTAGAATATGCATGCTTGACGGGCTCTGAACCAGCTCAGCCCAGCCCTGTAATGTAGTTGGTAATAGCTGTTTGATCACATGCTAAGCAGCAGACATTGGCCTCAGCCCTTCACATACATGTACACATGTAGAGAGCTGAGGGTTGAGGAGGAGCAGAGACAGAGAGAGCATTGCTTTGACTGACAACTCTGTTGGCACATTCTTGATTTGTAGTCACTGCTTGGCAATTTTGGAATAGCCACACACACTGAGAAACGTGTGCACCGAAGGCAGAAAGAGAAGGTGAGGGCGGAATACAGATGGTGTGGGCCCCAAGTGAGCTTGTTAACCAGATTGGCAGTGGCTGTTTATCCCTCCTTCTGGCTGCAGAGATGCCTCATTGGGCTGGAATAGCCTCTTTTTCTACTTTACTCCTATCAAAGCCTCCAGGATGCCGAAATCACGAAGTCCCATTCAGTAGCTCTTTACGGAGCACCACTTAGCTACAGAATGCCACGGTAGTGGTGAGCCACTAACTCCTGCGCAGCCTGTAGAACCCAGCCCAGAAAGCCGCGTCTTCTGGGAGTCTTCTCTGATCGCAGCTGCCACCGCTCTGCCCCCTCCCTGTAGAGCCAGCCACGTCCGGCCTCCAGGTATCCTTCACATGTGCATAGGTGTCTAGTTTGCTGTTCTGAAGTATTGGAAGTGCCGGCCTTCACTACTAGACCGTGCACTGAACCTCTAAGGCCAGGTACAGTCCTTGATGTTCCCATTTCTGATGCCCTGTGTGAGGTTGTAATGACCATTTGTAAAGTTGTCAGTGGACACATACTTTCCTCTCTTAGCAAGG
The DNA here is from genome assembly GCA_028551405.1 of Uromys caudimaculatus. NCBI lineage: Eukaryota > Metazoa > Chordata > Mammalia > Rodentia > Muridae > Uromys > Uromys caudimaculatus. The sequence continues at coordinate 60,313,544 of CM052711.1, read as the reverse complement.
GTCTGTGGAATGAATGAATGAGTAAATGAATTAGTGAAGGAGCAGTCAGCATGAGACCATGAGGCGGCTTGCATTGCTGGTAGCCTGGACTGTGGGTGAACAAAAGTGAAGATGTCCCCGTAGCCTCCCTGCTCACCCACTGACCACTGCAGCTGTGGGTGTGAGAAGGCTGGTGCCCAGCCCTTCTGTTCCCATTGTGCCCTCCGAGGTGCTCAGCCAGTAGGTGCTGTCACAGGTGAGCTGTGGACGTGATCCTGTGACTCGCCTCCACTGCAGCTCAGCAGTTACCCTCCCCGTCCTTCTTACCAGTCCCCTTCCTTTTACTTCTCAGAACTACACAGGAGTGAAGGGCAGGTGGCACTGTCCCCATTCCTATATGGGTCAGGTGGAGGGAGCTTGTGAGGCATCCATGAAGTCCCCTGCTGGGGACCAGCCCCCTCTGCCATACTTTCTGTGACAACTTGGGCTCCCTCTGATCAGTTGTTACCTTCAAGCTGTCTGGATGAATCTGTAAGCCTTAAGACTTTGATACTATTTTTACTATTCCTGAACCTTTTGGCCCCTAGAACAGATACCTGAGAGGATGCCAGGTCGCCATTCAGTGCAGACTTGAGCTAGGCATGTGTAGTGGAGGGACCTGGGGAAGACAGCTGCTGTCACATCAGCTTCACTGTGCAGTCCCGAGGACAACGCCCTCTGTCTGAACCTTGCAGTGGCTCCTGCCCTGCTCCAGAGTAGATGCAGGGCAACCATTCATCCAGGAAGCCCAGCTTCTCCATATGCCTCCCATGCCTTGTCCAAAAGCAGCTGTGGGGAAAGCAGCTCTCCCAAGGAAGCAAAAGGAAGTCAGTGAGTGCCTGCCCTTTGCCATCTCTCTGCTGGGCTCCTTTCTTCATTCTGCAGTTGCACCACTGTGCAGGGAGCCAGATGAGACGGGGGCCTGTGCCCAGAGCCAGTGTTCATGGGGTCTGGCTTCCAATTTAACTTTATAGAAGGGTAAGAATGAATGAGAAAGGAAACTTTGTTAGTTGTTCCGAAACTCACCAGGTACAGAGATGCAACCAGGGACTGTCAGAGGAGAGAGAAGTTGTAAAGACAGACTCTGAACTTTGGGCCGTCTGCGCTTTCCATCTCCCCAGCCGGATATAATATGCTGGTCAGCTCTCCTCAGCCATAGCACATACCAAGGTCAGCTCTCCTCAGCCATAGCACATACCAAGGTCAGCTCTCCTCAGCCATAGCACGTGCCCAAGGTCAGCTCTCCTCAGCCATAGCACGTGCCCAAGGTCAGCTCTCCTCAGCCATAGCACATGCTCAAGGTCAGCTCTCCTCAGCCATAGCACATGCCCAGGATAGCAGACTTAGAGTAGGGATACTGTCTTGCAGCTCAGTTTAAGGTTTCTATCCATGACTGGGCTCCACTGCTGTGGGTTTGCGGTTAAGCCCTACATCACGGCTGAGCATGATTCAGAGCAAAACTTCTCAGTTAGGGGTTAGGAGCACTTGCTGTTCTTGCAGAGGATCGAAGTTCAGTTCCCAAAACCCACACTAGACAGCTTTTAACTGATTTTACCTACCTACAACTCCAGTGAATCTGGCGCCCTCTTCTGGACCCCACAGGCGCGTGTGCGCGCGCGCGCGCACACACACACACACACACACACACACACACGCACACATGTTCGCATGCACGCACACACGTAAATCTAAATAACAACAACAACAAACAAAAACTAACTGGTTAGCTCATGGCTAGGAAGAAACGGGAAGCAAGCTCCTAATGTCCTGAAGACTCTAAGCTCCTACCTCCCAAACGTTCCCACATCTCCCAGAATGCCTCACTGGGGACAAAGCTTGTAACACATGGGCCTTTAGGGATATTAAAGGTCAAACTGCAGCAGCTGGGTTGGGCCTCACCAAATTCAAGAGGCAGAGGAATTCTCCTCACTTGTCCTCTGGTTCCTTTGCGGTCTGATCTGGGTGTCCTTGTGGACTGCCTGTTGTGATGGTTACTCCAGTCATGAACTACAGTCACCATGGAAACACCCCTCTGGGTGGTTGGTGAGGGTGTTGAGGGAAGAGCCATTCTGAATGTTGGTGGCACTTGTCCATGAACTGGATAAGAGGAGGGAGAAAGCAGGCTGAGCGCAAGCATTCTTTACTTTACCACTCCATGACCATGAGCACAAAGCAGCCAGCTGCCCCGCCCACCATTATGGCAGTACCGTCAAGCTGAGCCAAAACAGACCCGCCCTCCCTTAAGTTGCCTCCGCCAGCTATTTTGAAGGAATCAGTGATACCTCTCCTGCTGCCTTACCACCCAGGAGCCTTCTTGTATGATGGATTGAAACTCTCTTCGTTAGTTTTTAATGGCCGCAGAAGGTGCCTATTTGCTCCTGAGGACTTAAGTGAGGGTGCTTGCATTAATCAGGAAGAACACTAAGCTTTTCCAAATGCCTGTGTGTCTCTCAACTGCTGGCTCTGTCTATGACAGCTGTCCTGATGGATGGGCAGCTGTCATATGCAAGCTCTTTACACACAGAGTACAGTGCCCGTTAGTACAGACTGCAGTTCCGTTCAAGAAAGTGAGTCTGCACAGTCGTGCTGTTGCCCTTAGCAACAGCATCCAGACCCACAGAACTATGCTACCCATGGATTAGTGCAGGCATGAACTACATATAGCATTTGGAGAATCCAAGAGCAGGGGTCAAAGCTGGTGGGAATGAACCTGAAGATGGTCCTCACGGGGAGTGAGGGTGTGTGCGCGTGTGTACACACAAACATATGTGTGATTATTTTGACACAGAGCCTCTAGCCCAGGCTGGCCTCAAACTCATTTTATAACTAAAGATGATCATCTGCTCCCAAGTGCTGGGAGTCTCCATACCTGGATCCAGTGCAGGGGATAGAACCCAGAGTTTCATGTACACTGGAAAAGCACCCTTCCAACTGAGGCAAGTCCTCAGCCCAAAACTGGTGTTTAGAGAGGTCACAGCCTGTGCCAAGGATGTGTTCTTTTTTATCAGTCTTCCTCAGCACGGTGCCTCCCATGGGTGGTTGCTAGACTGATGCTGCCTCATTGTGTCCTTGGTCCCCTCGCTGATGATGACTTCACTGTCGTTCTAGGACTTCTGTCATGGCCAAGTGATGTGGCCACCCCTTAGCGCCCTGCAGGTGAAGCTGGCTGAGCCCGGGCAGTCCTGCAAACAGGTGTGTCAGGAGAGCCAGCTCATCTGTGAGCCCTCCTTCTTTCAACACCTCAACAAAGAAAAGGACCTGCTGAAGTAAGTGTGCCAGTGGGGAGGCGGAGGCAGGGCTGGGTTGAGAAGTGCCCAGATTCACTCTTCCGGCTGTGGGCTTCAGGAAACAATGTGGGAAGGGCGGCCAGATTGCACCCCAGAAAGAGCTCACTCTCACACATGCACACATATGATGTGTGTGTGATATGTGTGTGTGTGTGTGTGTGTGATGTCTGTGTATATGATGTGTGCATACATGTGTGTATTTATGTATGTGTCAGTTTACATGTACAGTGACATGCATGTGGAGATGAAAGTATAACTGTCATTGTTCCTCACCTTCCATCCTGTCTGAAGCAGCCTCTTCGTTCTCTCCACTGCTGGCCTGTGAGCTTCCAGGGACCTCCCTGCGTCTGCCTCCCATCTCTAAGCAGGAGGCTGGGATTAGAGGCGTCCACTGCCACACCCAGTATCATGTGGGCCTGGGGCCCATTACCTGTTAGGGTCATTTTCTGTCTGCAGAGTGAGAACATAATTGAGTGTGCTCAATTACTTCTTTGCTGTGGCAAAGTACCTGACAAAGGCATTACAAAGAAGGGTGTGAGGTGGCTCTCGGTTTGAAGGTGCAGTCCTCCCTCCAGGACAAGCATGGCCACCAGAGCATGAGGTGGAAGTTCACACTGCACTCACAGTCTGGGAGCAGAGAGAGATGGGGGCAGGGGGGGGAAGCTGTTCCTTTTTATTCCACACACAACACGAGACCATGGAGTGGAGCATTACATACTTAGGCTGGATCTTCCTTCCACACATGCCCGAGGTTTGTCTCCTAGGTGGCAATTGACAGCCACTATGAACCATGGCACTAAGTGACACTGGGATGGAGACAGTGGCATACATGCCTCGTGGGGGGGGGGGGGGGAGAGGAAATTAGCCCCTCAGGCAGTGGAATAGGCTCAAGACAGACAGGCTAAGCTCAGAAAAGCAAGCCCCCCCCCCAGCCTGCCCCAGTAACACTGAGCCTTACAGGTAGGTTTATATATTCCTGTAGTCCAGCCGAGACATTCAGCAATTGTCCAGAGTCACACAGCTCCTACGGGACAAACTTAAACAGAGTTCCGCCTGGCATCCTCTGTACTTTGTTCTTGGAAAGTCGGGAGCAACTGGTTTCCACTAGTCCATGGGCCTTTCTTGTTCTGGGCAGATAGAATGGGTACTAATTGGAGGGGGCTAGTATAGCTCACAAGAGAAGATCTAAAATTCTTTGAGCTAAGAGCCTAGTACCAGCTAGGTATGTCAACCACACTGAATTCCAGCACTGAGGAGGCAGAAGCAGTGGAATCAGGAGCTCAAGGCTATCTTTTCCAGGTTTGAGGCCAGCTTGGGCTAGGTGAGACCCCCCCCCCAAAAAAAAAAAAGAGGGCTAGAAAGAGAGCTTAGAGGGTCTCTCATTTGTGCTTGCCAGTCACTCGAGGAGCTGAGCTTGACCCCCAGATCCCAGGTATCAAAGCTGGGCATGGTAGCCTAAGAATGCAATCCCAGTGCTGAGAGGCAGAGCCAGGAAGACCGAGTGCTCGCCGGCCAGCCTGGCCAGATGGGCAAGCTCCTGGCCAGTGGCAAACCCTATCTCAAAAGAACAGGCTGGGCAGCTTCCCTGACTTCCTGCTTTCCCACATATGTGGACGTGCGCGCGCGCGCGCACACACACACACACACACACACACACACACACACACACACTGTGAACTGAACAAGCAAAAAGGCCAATGTCTCTGTGGACAAAAGTCTTTAAAATATAGATATTCTCCTCCTCTTCCTCTTCCTCTGTCACTCCTTCTTCTCTTTTCGCCTCTTCCTCTTCTCCTTATCATCAGCTTTATCCTTCTCTTCTCCCCCTTTCTCCTCTGCCTTGTCTTCCAGTTTAAGACAGGTCTCCTGTAGCCCAGGCTGGCCTTGAACTCACTAAGTAGCTAATGCTGACTATGAACTCATGACCCTCCTGCCACCACTTCCCAAGTGCTGGCACGAACCGCCATGCCACTTCTTCTTCACTGTTTGTTTTGCTTTGCTTTGTTGGTGATGGCATTTCACTCTGTACCACAGGCTGGCCTAGAACTTACTATGTAGCTAGGCTTGACCCTGAACTTGGATTGTAAGTGTGAGTCTCCATTCCCAGCTAAGTACTAAGTACACATCTAAAAATATGTCAGTAACAGTTGCTTTGCTGGTCTTGGTCCTTGGAAGTGGTCATCACTTGCACATCGGTGTGTAGCCCTTTGATATGTGTGTGTGTGTGTGTGTGTGTGTGTGTGTGTGCGTGCGCACATGCACGTGTGTTGGATGTGTTTGTGTAGGTGCACTGATGTGCATGTGTATATGAAGGCTTATTTTGGGGGGCAGTTTTCCTGAGACTCTCCAAGTGGGCTAGGCTAGCTAGCCATCAGGTCTCAGGGATGGACTTATCTCCAGTTCCCCAGCATTGGGGTCACACATGCATGCCACCATAGTGACTTTTTTTGTTAGGCATGACTTCTAGAGTTAGAACTCTGGTCTTCGAGCTTGCATGACAAGCCGGCTGAACCAGCTTTGCAGCTCCCGTTTTGACTTTCATGCCACACCATGTTCCTGCTCTATGACCTGCCTCCTCCAGTTCGGCTCTCATGGTGGGGTACACATTTCTTCTCCATTGCTTTTCAGCAGCTGCACAGAGCCTCAAAGCTCAGAGTGCGCATTCCCCACCTGAGTATGCAGGCTGTTCTCAGCTTTTCTTCATTGCGGATAATTCTTCCCCAAAGAGCCCCAGCCTCAGAGCCAGTCCCCTGCCTGCACAGGCTCGGCAACATGCCTTTTCTTCTCATAGTCGAGATCCCTAGATGCGGAGAATTTCAGAGTCCGTGGATGATGCCATCTCTGAAGTAGGACAGTGGGCTATGCTCCCACACTCAGAGCAGGTCATTCAGCAGTTGGACAGGACCTGCCCCGGCACGTCCACCTCACGCAAGTACCTTTCTCTTCCTCTTAGGTATAAGGTGATCTGCCAAAGCTCAGAACTGTACAAGGACATCCTGGTGCCCTCCTTCTACCCCAAGAGCAAGCACTGTGTGTTCCAGGGGGATCTCTTGCTCTTCAGTTGTGCGGGGGCCCACCCCACACACCAGCGGATCTGCCCCTGCCGGGACTTCATCAAGGGCCAAGTGGCCCTCTGCAAAGACTGCCTATAGCATAGCTACCCTGAATTCATGCAGATGGGAAAGATGAGGCTCCACTGGGCAGGGCCAAGGGGCCCGAAGACATTCAGGGACTCTGACCAGAGCCTGAAATCCAGGGCTTGGATTTAGTACTGCTCCAGCCGCAGCCAGCACATCCAGTTTACACCAAAACCACAAGAGAACAGAGGTTAGAGCAGGAGCCTGGGCTCTCCCAGGTATAACGAATGTCCTCTCTGTCCTGGAAGATCGACTGCAGGGAAATGGTCCAGGCAGTTGCTCCCGGGGAATTTAAAAAAAAAAAAAAGAAGAAGAAGGGATAAAAGTCTGGAGACTCATTCAACTGAGAACAAAACAGGAAGAGGGATTGAGCCAATTGGGAAGGACTTTGGGGACAATCCTAAACCAATTAATTTATTTATTTGGGAGGATGGGGGCGGGCTCGGGAGGGAGGGAAGGGTTGAAGAGTTTCCTTTTCTTCTTCACTGTTAATCACCCACCTTCAGGACCTTCTTGTCCTGCAGCATCAAGCAGGATGTAGAGGGGCCTGTGGCCTGAGGGCAGCTGTGGGAGCTTGACTCCTGGTGACAGGTGACAGCAGAGAAAAAAGATGTCTCTAAGTGAAGGGGTGTAGCTCAGTTTGTAGAATGCTCCCGTAGCATCCGTGGGGTCCTGGGTTTCATCCCCAGCACCACATAAAACCAGGTAAGAAGCAGAGGCAGGAGGATCAAACATACTCCTTGTCAAAGCATTGTCAGAGCTGACGGATCCTAGGTGTGCTTGGCAGATGGCAGCTAAAAGGCAGATAACCCTGGTGGGGACATGCCTGTGGTCCTGAGGGCCCCACCAAGTTCCAAAGACAGGCCAGGCTGCAGATGAGAGAGGCTGCTTTCCTCACCCACCACCCTCACCTACATAGCTTGGTCCTAATTTCTGGTTAGAATTAACCTTTGTTAAAGAAACACAGGATTAAATAATTCTTGTTTGCTGCTGTGGTAAACTCAGCACCACCCCACCCCACCCCCATCGAAGGCTCCAGGTGCTTCCTTGAACTTGGAGAGGGTATCTCTAGCCTCAAAACAGCTAAGATTTGGATAAGAATGTCAGTCCCAGAGTTAGTTACAGGAGGCTTTGTGCCTTGCCCCCCATTGATGTCTGATACTGCTGCAATCCAAGGAACTGACTCTCTGAACTTGATGGCTGCTGGGGAGGTAAGGACAGTTGAATGCTGGGTATTATCCTGGCCACACCCCCAGTGGGTGCGGCTTACAAAGGGTCGGAGCCTGGGGCTGGCTTTTACTTGAAGCACTATTGTCCTATGGAGTTTGAGCAGCCCTATGGAGGGCGGGCCTGGCAGCAGGTTGGCCTAGTCTATATGCTGGAATCCCACTTTTCACACCCTGGAGCCCTTTTGTGAGTCCATCCCTGCTGAAGAACTGCTTCTGTGCTCTGTACATGTGTGAGTTTCTGGAGACACCTCCCACACTTCTCTCCATGCTGGTGAATGAACCAATCCTTTTCTACCTCTTGCTGTTAGCGTTGTCCACCCAGCCAGCTGCTGCTGGCCAGCGCCTCCCTGCGGCCAGGTGGAGCCTCTGCCTAGCTGAACAGCAGAGTAAGGCCCGTGACTGAGCCTCCAGAAGCAACAGAAAGGAGGATCTGCTTGTGGTGACCAAGGGGTGGGGAGATGGCACAGGGAACTTTTAGGTCTGGGAAATCATCTGCTCTCTTCTTGATCTCTGCCTGGGTGCATACATCACACCAATCACACCTCTCGAGCCTCCCTGACCACGCCCCCTTTTGGCCCTAAGACAGATACCTCAGGGGCCTGAGATTCTAGTCCTAGAGAATGAAGTGGAGTCAAGAGGTGATGCCAGGGTAGGTACTGGCCCTAAGCACTGACAGGGGTCTTCAGGGCCTGGCTGAAATCACCTCTGCCCAGGTTCAGCCACCAGGCAGGCAGGAGTTTTTTGAGCATAGCCTAGCTATGAAAGGATCTTTATTAAGCTTTGCAAAGTTTTCCTGCAGCAGAACGGGAGAAAGCTATGCCGTTTCTCAGAGAAGGACTCTTCCCTTAGAGTGGGTCTCTGGGCTACACCCCAGAGTTGTGGGACTCTGCCTTGAGTTTCCAGACCTGAAAATCAGGCTCTTCCTTCCGGAGCTCTGTGGGCTGTGGGTGACAGTGCTGACATTCAACCAGCAGGGGCCGTCCAGCTGAAAATAATCCCATGCTGCGGGTAACTGTAAACAGGCAGGAAGGCAACTTTGTCTCCACCTACAGAAGCTTCCGGGCCCTGAACTCAATCAGGGCCCCTCTACATTCCTATGTCTCTTCTCCAGTTCAAGACCCTGAGTCACGCAACCCAGAAGAATTCTTTCTCCTGTGTCATAAATTCCTCTCCCTATTTTAGGCAGAAATAAGTAAGCTCACTTCCTCTGGTGGGTTCCTGCTCTTGGGACTAACCAACCGTAGTCTAGTTATTACAAGCATTAGCAATAGGTGAGATGTCCCTGAATGTACACCAGCTCCCAGGCCTCCTCAGCGTTAGCAAGATATGGCCAAGTGGCCATCAAGGGGAAATTGACCTGACCCGTGGATGGACATTCCTACACTGTCAGGTGTGGAAGACAGCAAAGAAAGCACCCACAGCCCTGGCTGGGAGCCAGCATCTACAAAGCATTGGCAATCTTGTAGGAACCAAGGCTTGTGTGTCATTGAACCTTCCACCAGGAGAGGGATCTGAAGTCAGGACTCGTGTGTTCTGCACGATAATCACAGATCACCTGATCATTAGAGTTATTTTCCCTTTTGTGATAAGTAGGCTCTTAAAATGGGGGAAAGGTTTATCTAATTTATTGCTTCAGAAGGTGGAAGCTGTTTTCACATCGAGAACTCGCGAGAGGGGCCATGCCTTGTTGGATCCCAGCCCACCCCTTGTGCATTTCTGTATGTGTGTGTGCGTGTGTGTGTGTTCTTGTACAAATGGAAACACTGTATAGAGGTTTATTTTGTCTCTGAGATCAATCGCTTGTTTTAGGTTGAGTGTTTGGAGATATCTGTTCTTTTGCTGGGACATGTCTTTTCATTTCTCTTTGGGGTTGGATTTTGGAGGCTGGGTGCTGTCGAAGGCTGATAGCAGATTGTTCCAGCCTGGATTAACTACATTTGTCCACTGTGTGTGTGCACACACATGACTATTTATGTTCCCAGTGTATGCGGGCACACAAGACTGTATATATAGTGTGTATACATGTGTATTTTGTGTGTGTTCCCAGTGTGGGGTGTATGCACATGTACCCCCAAAATAGGGCTGAGGGTGCCAAGAATCCTTTAGGACCCTCAGGACCAGACCCTTATATCTCTGAGTCTGATAATGACCAAGGTAGTGTAGGGCCTCATGCCCTGTCACCTGGCCCTAGTTGACATGTTGCTGAGGCAGAAAACCAGCCCTCAAGCCATCTCTGTAGAAGAAGGAGCCCCCAAATACTTCAGCTAGTTAGCATGGTGGAGGCGAGATGTCTCCTTTCTCTCATCCTTAGTGAATGAGTTGGGCGTGAACCTGCGGTACCTACTAGTGAGTTGGGTTGCACTGAAACTATGTGTTGTTTATAGACGAGTGTGTGTTCTTTAGATCAGACCAGGGTGGTTTATTACCTAGGTTGTATGTAGTTAGGCACCGCCACCCTCTCCCAAAATTCTTGACTGAAAAGGGAAGACCAAGTATTTCGTTAACGACAGGCTATGCTGTATGTGTCATGACTCCAAGCCTGGACTGTCTTATTTATTTAAAACTATTTTAATTTCTCTTTCTTCTTTTCCCCTCTGTCTGTGTGGCTGCAGAGTGTGTCTCCGTTAGAGTAGACGGATGGCAGGAATAGGTTTATAGTCCTTCAGGAAGCTAGAAGCCTGGAGCTGGGAATGGGTTCCTCCTATCCGTGTTGCCTTCAACACAAAGTGAAAAGTTTTTCAGTTCGGGTTTTGTTTTTGTTTTTTTGTTTTTTGTTTTTTACATATAGCAAAAGACCAAATTAGCTGTATAGTCTTGGATACAGAAAATAAGAATTAATCTAGCTGTCCTAGCACTTAGGGTCCCGTGGGGATTCCGTGTTTAGCACAGTGCCTGGCTCATAGTAAGCCTGGTGAATGTTCAATATTGATATTAGTAGTATATCTTAAAACTTGAGAAATAAAGAGCTGCGCTCACCCCCTATCTGTTGATTCAGACATGATGGTTACATAAAAATCTTGTTGAGTCGATCAGATGCTATAGGGATTAATTGTTTCAAATGTTTAAGCTCTGTGCCTACCCTGCTCGCTGGAATTCTAGTGTTCTCTCGAATGCACTAAGTAATTGGAAAATTTGTCAGTCTTCAGCACTCCGTGAAACAAGGCTGAATTTATTACCTGAAGTTGAACCACCAATATGTTCTGGAACATTCCAGGGGTTTCTTTGAGGAACTTTTTGAGCTCAAAATTAAAAGTTCTCTCACAAGTTGCACTCCTTGAGTTAGAGTATAATTTTTACCCCACTATAATGCAATAATAGAGTCTTCGATTTGTTTAAGGGAAAGAGGGAACAACTAAATGTACAGTTCCCCAGGAAACCCCTTTGCTGCCCCCTGCTGGACAGGGTGGCTCCCAGCAGGCTGTTACCACATCCCCATCCTATCCAAGATCCATGACTGGTCCCTAAAAAAAAAATACAAAAACCTACCACCACCACCCCCAGAGGAGCCATATGAGACCCTACGGCAGGGATTTTGACTTCCCCATGGTCACTTAAATACCAGTTTGCTGTTTATTTTGTGTGGCTTTAGCCTCTACCCTGGTAGAACAACTGTGGGCGAGTTGCAGGTGTGGAATGGAAAGGCGAATTTTCTGGAGTCCAGTTTGCTTTTCTAATTGGTCTTGCTTCTCAGCCGATCAGTAACTTTACAGTTCAAGGGACGAATGTATTGAATTGACCTTTCTCAGAGCTTCATTCTTCCCCAGATTTTGTGGCACTTAAGGCTGTCCTAATCCCACCCTCACTCTTCGTCCGCCACAGCCCGAATACATGCTGGTGTGGTGGGTAGTTGCCCGTGGAAGCCAGCGTGGGTAGGAGCGCCCACAGAAGCCGGAATGCAGCAGATAATGGGAAGTAGGTCTTTTGCTTTGAGCTCAGCCCATATATTAAAGAAAATAGTGTAACCACAATGCCAAAGGACATGGTGACGTCCCTTCCACTGTAGTTCCTGTCACAACCTTGATGTTAAGCTCATGGCCGTTCACGTCTGTGTCTTCAAATGGGTCCTGGCTCACTTGTTTTCTACTGTCACTTGTAGGGTTAAGTCACAGGATCCTGCAAGTGAGGTGTCGCTGTCCCTGAATTTACTGTACAAGGCAAAACGGACACTACTTTGTTTTCCTGTATTGTAGAGAAACTAGGGAGAACTTTATTTTTCAATAAACTTTTCTTGTGTGACAGGTGGTAGTGATTCGGGGGAGATGTGGCTTAAAGCTACATTTCATTGGTACCAACACACTCACTTGCAAAGGTACCCAGTGGGTGGATGGGGCCTGGGGAAGTGAGGGCTGAACTCACAAGGAGCTTGCTATGCATGTATGAGAACCTGGCTCCAGCCCTCACAATCCACTTTTAAAGAAGGCAGGCATGGTGGCACATGCTTGAAACCCCAGTTCTCAGTTAGAGATAACATGGTTGGCATGCATGCATGCCAGGCACACACAACGACCAGATGTTGATCCCCAGAGCCCATGTAAAAAGCCCAAGTATGGCACGCACTTGCAGTCCCAGCCCTGGAGATGTGAAGACAGGTGGATCCTTGGGGCTCGATGCTCAGCCTGCCAAATAGGCAAGTTCCAGGGTAGTTAGAGACTCTAGAATGAAGTGGGCAGTATCCCGAGGAATGGCATCTGAGATTGACCACTGGCCTCCGTGTGTGTGCAAACACACATACACACACATATATACATGTGCACACACACGTGGCTAGAGCAAGGGCTAGCCCCACTGTAGACCCTCGTTGGTGCTAAACTGAAAGTATTCTTTCCATCTTCCATTCACACTGAAGAGAACTGAATTAAAAAGTGAACTCCACTTTGGTTTCTGGCTTCACCATGCATTTAAATTTCCATCCAAGTGGAACTGTAGGAGGCTGAGAACCACCATTCTCCAGAAAGAGAGGAAGCAGCCTGGAGCCAGGGTCAATGGGCCGCGGTAACTGCCCAGGGATCCATCAGCAGGGACTGGCTAGGCACGAAGCCCTGGGGTTGATCCCCAGCACCATGTAAATTGACATGGTACTGCAACCTGCAGTCCCACACTCAGGCAGGGCAGAAGGATCAAGGGCTCTCTGAAATTAGGAATCCTGGGGAATTTCCACAAAACAAAGGCACTGTGGAATTCACAACCACTGAGGCTCAACCCCCTGAACTCCATGTCTGTTGAATACAAGGAAGGGTGCAGGCAAATTTATGGAACCCGCATTCTCCAGGCAAGGTGGGAGGCCCCTTAGTGTCCTTCTGGAAAGTCAGTTGGACCAAAGTTCCTGAGTACAATTGTGTGTTTCTTGAGTCAGAAAATTTCGGAGAGCTTGGGAGATGGCTCAGCAACTAGGAGCACTTGTTCTGCAAACATGAGGATCTGAGTTCAAATCCCCATCTAAGCAGAGCATGCCCACATGTGCCTATAACCTCCAAAACTGTGGAAGGCAGCACCAGGAGAATCTCTGGGGCTTTCTAACCACTAGCCTAGCTCCAGGTTCAGAGAGAGATTCTGTTCCCAGGGAGTAAGATGATCATAGAAGCATACACACACAACAACACACACACGCATTCACATATACATGCATACACACATGTACACATATACACTCATCCATCCATACATACACACATACAAGCTCATGTTCACATACACAGTCTTTTAAGATCTTGTAACTTCCTGGATTTTGGAGCTCTTATCTCCTTGAGATGGAGCCCACACTGAACAGGAAATTCACTTCTATTTCCAATATATACCATACGTGTGGCCTAAGGACCATCTCATAGCATATTTTTAGTGGGCCCACTGCAGCCTGTCACACAAGGCCAGGTGTGAACCTTTCTGTCTGTGCCACCATGGTGGTGTGCATTTCTCGAGCCTTTTGGATTTTAATCTGGGGATTCGGGGTGTTCAGCTTGTGCCTTTTCCTTTGGAAGCACAGAGTGAGAGGAGACATCAAAACCTCGGTGAAACCTGGAGATCTACCATCCCTCTGCCCAGACAATATCTACCTCCAGTGTCTCCAGCAGCACCCTGTGACTGTAGTCAATTGCAGGGAACCTGGCCTCCCCTCTGGAAACTACAGACACCACATCAGCGAACCAAGGTGTTGCTGTCCCTGTCACTAGGCACCAGTAACCCCTGCCTTGTCCTTCAGTTACAACAGAAAACCTACCTGCTGGAGATGGGGGGATGACTCAGTGGGCAAAACACTTACTATACAAGAATGAAGACCTGACCAGAGCCACGGCTCACATAAAAGCCACCTAGGGTGGTATGCAGCTGTAACCCCAACACTGGGAAAACAAGATCAGCAGATTCCCAAGTCCCACAGGCTAGCTGAATCAGCAAGCTCTAGGTTGAGTGAGGGAGAGTTTCATAAATAAATGAATAAATCAATAAATAGGCTCCACATGTGAACACAGAGGAAAGAGAGTACAGAGAGAGAGAGAGAGAGAGAGAGAGAGAGAGAGAGAGAGAGAGCGCCTGCCCACAGTATATACCCCCTACATCCTACATGTTGGCACACTCGCTAACAGCTCTCAGATACGACCTCTCCATACCGTACAAATGGTAAAGGTCTTTATTGACCTGACATGGCTGTCCATGCGGGCAGTACTGTGAGAGCTACAGAACATGGTGGAATGGGGGACGTGTCTACAGCACTTATATCTAATGTTACATAAACTGAGGACATCTTGTTCCTTCTGAAGGAGTGACCCACATCTCACAGACTGAGATGCTGTGACCGGCATATAGAGATATGCAGATTCAGGTGATGATTATAATTATTTATTACAAATAAATGTATAGAGTTTCACATCTCTCAAAAATGGTTCCTGGGTTTTTCCGGATGTGCAGGTTCTGACAGTGAAAGAAAGGGCTGTGTGCTTACATAGCTTGTCCATGCAAAGCTCATGTCACTAAACACTTTAAAAAATAGAATGGGCTCCTTCTGAACAAATCTGTTTAGTGTTGGGATTAGTAAAAGTGTATGAAACAGGTTGGTAGAAGTTAGGAAGTGCTTTACTGATGACATCTGCTAGGAGACAAGAGTGTGAATCTAGAAGTGGCTCTGCCACGTGTGTCAGGAGGAGGTGACCCGGTCACTTACTATCTGGTTTTGGCTGATAGCGAGCACTACAGGTGGCTTCCCGTCAAGCAGAGACCCTAGCCTGCTTCCAAGAACTGTTTGACTCCAAGAAATAGAAAATGTCACTTCCAGGTCACAATCGGGAAGCATGGCGGCCCCTCCCATGGGCAACATCATCCTAACATGTTTGTTTGATGGTGGGCAACTGGGTGAGGATGTAGGGCAGGTCCAGCCTCCGGGCAGACCTCACCCCATGATGACAGACTCTATGAACGAAAATTTTCCAAAATGAAACTGGATGTGCAGTTGAATGTTGGCACCATTCTGCCTGTGTGGAAACGCTCTTCACCGGGGGCAGTCCCTGCCGCCCTCCTGCTGCCTTCACTCAAACATTTCATAATGACGTGTCTGTTTCACTCTGGGCACCATGTCGATGAGGAGCCTGCAGAAACAGAGAGAGGAAGGGTCACCTCAGCCCCAGGATAGCTTGGGAAAACTGGGCTATTTGTGTATGTGTGTTTGTGTGTACTTTCTTGTGTTTGCAGATGCAGGTGGGTGGGTGGAAGGGTGGGCGCACATGTATGTGGGGGGGGGGTACCCTGTGGAAGCACATCTTTTGTTGGGTATTGTCCACCTTGATTTTCTGAGACAGGGTCTCTCACTTACACCTGGAACTCACCAAATAGGCTTGGCTGGCTGGCCATACGAAATTACATACCAAAACTGGCTAGCCAGCGTGCCCCAGGGGCTTCCTGTCTCTGCCTGGCTGGCCAGCGTGCCCCAGGGGCTTCCTGTCTCTGCCTGGCTGGTCAGCGTGCTCCAGGGGCTTCCTGTCTCTGCCTCTCCGGCCCTGGAATTATATGTGTGCACCACTACCCCTGACTGTTTTTTCTTTTGTAGTGTGAGCTACAGGGATCAAACTCAAATTACCGTGCTTTGCCACCTGATTTACCCCCAAGTCCTAGCCATGACTACTTCTGCCCACATACCACACCACTGTCCCTTTAAAAAAGCATACATCTCAATGGCTTCCTGTACGTACATGAAGCTGTGTGCTCATCCACACTGTCTTAATTCCAGAATATTTTTATCATCCCCTATGCACGCTAATAGACACTCTCATTTTTCTCCCACATCTTTTCCCAGACAACCACTGGTCTACTTTGTGACTCTGAGTGTATATTGGAAATTTCATATAAAAATGCATATAGCCTTTTGAATAAGAACATCTGCATTTGGCACATTATAAATCCACCCACACTGTGAGGTATACCAACACTTCATTCATTTGAATGGCTGAATAATTGTCCACTGGATGGATATACCATATCTATCCCTTTATCAGCCAATGGGGGAGGGAGCTCTACTCATGTGTGTATACGAACAGAGCTTCTATGATGGCTCATATAGAAGTTTTGACATTTATGTCTGTCTGCAAGGGGTTTTGTTTTGTTTTGTTTTGTTTTTAGAGTTACATACCATAGAGGGAAATCACTGGGCCAAATAGTAACTGCATGCTTAACATTGAGAAACTGCTAAGTTCTTTTCCAAAGTAGCACCACTGTGTGCACGCCCAGCAAACACATCTGACGCTCACAGTCCTTGCCAACACTTGTAACTGTCTCTGAGTTTGAGGACAATACCCTAGTGGAAGCACTAACTTTGAAAAGCACAGCACCTTGACAGGTATGATGCTCTCAAAGGACAAATTCAGCCTAGGGGCCATATCCAGGGACTGTCAGTGTGTTATTTCCTCAGCCAGAGTGAACGCCATGCCAAGATCGCTTTGTCCTCACTCCATGGTGGGCCTTTGCATGGAGAAGGGCCATTTCACATTTTAGTGTGTGTGTGTGTGTGTGTGTGTGTGTGTGTGTGTGTGTGTGTTTATATAACATACCACAGGACAACTTTGGAGGTCAGTTCTCTGCTACCTTCAACCATATGAGTCCTGAGGATTAACCCTGGGCCATCAGGTTTGGCCGCAAGCACCATTACCCACTGAGCTATCTCACAGGCCCCAGGAGTGGTCCCTTTTGTAAAGTCTAGTGCTGCCTTGGTTTGGGCCTCCTCTGATTCCCAGCAGTACACATAGGTATCGGGTGACGGGAAGGATGCTCAGATGACACTCACCTGGGTATCATGAAGACTCTCGTTATAGCACTCTGCAGATGAAGGCAGGAGGATCAGAGGTTCAAAGTCAGCCTTGGCTACATAGTGAGTTTGAGGCCAGCCTGGGCTACCTGACATCCTGTCTTACTACAACTACTACTACTACTACTACTAATAATAATAATAATAATAATAATAATAATAATAATAATAATAATAATAATAAAAAGAAGAAGGAGAAGAAGAAGAAGAAGAAGAAGAAGAAGAAGAAGAAGAAGAAGAAGAAGAAGAAGAAGAAGAAGAAGAAGAAGGAGAAAAAGAAGAAGGAGGAGGAGGAGGAGGAGAAAAAGAAGAAGAAGAAGAAGAAGAAGAAGAAGAAGAAGAAGAAGAAGAAGAAGAAGAAGAAGAAGAAGAAGAAGAAGAAGAAGACGACTTTGAGCCCACAGTACAGAGAAAGGGAAGGGACTATTTACTGGAGAAGAGGAAGAAGGAAAAAGTAGATGAGTGGAGTGTAAAGCCTTAGGTGGCTCGCAGAGGCCCAGCTTCACTTCTAGAAGGCCATCAACAAGGAAGGCTGTGTCCCACGCACAGCCTTTTCCTATCTCTCATAAAAGCTCAGTGCTGTGCTACCTGTCCTCTGAGCATAACAGCCACCACCTTCTTAGTCAAGGCGGCTCCAGTGGCCCATAGGTGTCCCTCCAGGCTGGTCTGTTGGCATTCCTTCTGAGAAGCATGGGATAGGGATGGTCCATCAGACTCTTCCCTGAGATGCCAGCCACACACTTCCCTACCCTGCACCTCCCGACCGGCTGCAGCTAACTCTGCCCCAGCAGGTCCCGTGCTCTCTGTCAGAGTACATAGAGTGTGGGAGACCAACCACAAACTATTCCACAGATACAGCTATGAGGGAGCCAGCAGCAGTAGCAGCAGCAGGGTGAGGCATTTTGATGAGGAGGCTGTGTGCGGGTCATCCCCTGAGCCAGTTTGTCAGATGTTTTGTTTTGTTTCATTTTGTCAACTCGACACAAACTAGGGTAGTCTGAGAAGAGGGAAAGTGAGTTGAGAGATTGACCTGTAGGTAAGTGTGTGGAGGTTATTTCTAGATTCATGATTAATGTGGGACGGCCCAGCCCACTGTTGGCACACCATCCATCCTCAGAGGGTGGTTTGGGGATGTATAAGAAAGAGACTGAGCAAGCCATGAGGAGCAAGTCAGTAAGCAGCACCCCTCCATGGCCTCTGCTTCAGTCCCTGCCTCCAGGATCCTGCTTTGAGTTTCTGCCCTGACCGCCCTCATTGATGGACTGTGACACAGATGTGCAAGATTAAATAAACCCTTTCCTCCCCAAGTTGCTTTTGGTCCTGGTGTCTATCACAGCAGCAGAAAGCCAACTACACTACCGTATAGCCCCTCCACCCATCCTCCTATAAATAAGCCCAGTGCCATGCACCACGCTGGACATGGGTGGGCTCGTTACTAGGGTCCATCTTTAGTGCTCTACTGGAGTGAAAACATGTTTGTTCACATCTCCCCAAGAAACACAATGTTCCTGGGACATAAAAGAGTAAGATGTGAGATGCTGCTTTCATTTCCCAGCTGGAGACAGGGTGAGAGGAAAGGGGTTTTTCAGAGTTTCCCTGCACCCCGGGTGATCCAAGGTAAAAAGAGAGTCATACTTGACCCCGTAGGCAAAGATGGTGAGACCAATCAGGACACCGATGCTGCCGTCCAGGTACCAGACCGCTGCGTTGTGTTTGAACACTTCTGCACTTAGAAGGATGGAAAAGCCCATCACTCCCCCAACAAGGGAGTTGAACCCTGCAAAACAAGAAGAGGGATCGCACAGTGATCTGAGGTAGGCACTTCATAGTCTATACTGTGAGGTCTACAGACCACAGACAAGTAAGTACATTAGGCCTTCATTCTGTGGAAGGAATCTGTACACACACACACATACACACACACACACACACACACACACACACACACACACACATACACACTGTTATTGTTCATTCCAAGTTAACTCTCAATCTAGATGCCATTCAAACAGCTAGCTCAGGAGGAATTTGCCGTTCAGTGTCCTTTGTGTAGGGGAACCCCTGCCCACTACACACAAAGAGCAACAAAGAGGAAGGAAAACTAGAGCCCAAAGGGAAAACTAAATGAAATGACTGGACTGCCTTTGCTTCCTCTGCCTGTACAGTCTTCCTGCTAGAGATGAGATGGAAGGCAGATCTCCATCTCCAGAAAGAGGCTGTGCACCTCTCTCTTCTCAGACTGCAGGTTCTCTGAATAAATCAATGTAAAAATTTACTCTATGGGCTAGGGGCATAGCTCAGATGGTCTGCATCCCTAGCATCGATACCAAACCAGACATCGTGGCATGGGTCTGTAATTCTGTGGTCTTGGCATTCCTATAGCAAGAGGGAAGGTGGAAACAGATAATCTCTTGAATCTACAGGGCCTTCCCATGCATGCCACCTCCCCCTACGCTCACCCCAGTAGGAGAGGCAGCACCACATGTCTTCTCTCTAACCCACCTGCCTCCTCATCCTCACAGCCGTGTTCTTTCCACAGGTCTTTTCTCTCTAGTATGTATTTCTGTTATTTTTATTTTACTGTTTCTCTTCCACTAGAAACCTAAGCTGGGGACAGAAGCATTGTTCCTTTCCTGCCATTTCCCATCTTCCTGAACAGGGTGCTGAGGTCGCTGGAGTAATTAATGAATTATCACAGAAGGTGGGGGAGGGGAGGGGCATGAGGCGTGACCTTTGCTGTTTTTTTGGAGGCGGCCTCGCCTTGCTGCCCGGCTCTGGAAAGGTGAGGAGCAAAAGTTCCCCATTTAGCCACTAGATGGCGACATAGCTCCACTGAACCAGCCCTCAGCCGGTCAGCACCACGGACAGCCCTGTGCTGCCGCCAACTCACCTCCCTAGCCTAACCCTTCCAGGAGGTGACCTTGGCTTCCCTTGCCTTTGCCTGGCCCCTGGTGGCTTCTTTTTCACAAACACAGGGACTAGGGACTAATTCTAGTCTTCCCTGACACTTTCCTCAATGTGGTGTGCATGTGTGTGTGTGTGTGTGTGTCCACATGCAAATCAGACAGACACAGAAAGAGGCAGAGAGGCTGAGAAACAGAGAGAGAGAAACAGAGAGACAGAGTCAGTCAGTCAGACACACAGACAGACGGGCCACCGTCAGCTGTCATTCCTATATCACACTCTAACCTGTTTTTCGAGTCCAGGTCACCGAACCTGAAGCTGGCTGGTCTGAAGCTAAGCCTACCTCTGCCTAGACTGGGATGCATCACTACCTTGTCGAGGTTTTTTTCCAGTTGGATTCAGTAGATGAAACTCCAGTCCTCAAGGGGCTGGAGCCCCACTACACGCACACCAGTCCCTAGCAGTCACCTACAGATGCGGGCTGTGTCCTCCCTTCTAACCTCAGGGCTGTTCTGAGGAATAAATCCTGCAGTTGGTTTGGCAGCACAGAATAGCAGGAGCTGTGTTGACTGGAGACACCACCGGCCTGACTCTGAGGACTATTGAAATCTGAGTAATGCATGTCATGAAATCCGTGTAGGACAGTCTGATAAGGCTTTGTCACAGACGTTCTGGGTGTTTTCAAGTTGGGTGGGAATGAGAGCCCTATCAGAGGGTCCCCTGGTTCCTGCAGCCTGTCAGCCTTTACTTGAAATTTCGCCAGGGCCACATCTCACATTCTTCTGCCTTATTTTACTAGTCACTTGTTGCTCAGGGCTACTTCACTTTACCCTTGTAGCCCAGGCTGTCCTCACTCTCACCGAGGATGACCTTGAACTCATCCTTCTGCACTCCTCCAGAGTGCTGGGACTCTAGGTGTGCACCCCCATGCCCGACTTTCTAGGTACCCAGCTCTTCACTCATTTAGGCAAGTGTCCTGCAACACAGCTACATTCCTGACTCCATCCTGAGGGCGCACTTGCATATTTGTGGAATATCTAGAGAAATAAACCAACCAGGCCAAGACCAGCTAAGCGTCATGAAGATGCCTGTCATCTTATTGACCCCACCTCCACTAGCTGCTGTCCCTCTTCTCTGAAGACCTGTGTACTGGCGGGTTTTGTGTGTCAACTTGGCACAAGCTGGAGTTATCACAGAGAAAGGAGCTTCAGTTGAGAAAATGCCTCCATGAGATCCAGCGGTAAGGCATTTTCTCAATTAGTGATCAAGGGGGGAGGGCCCCTTGTGAGTGGTGCCATCTGTGAGCTGGTAGTCTTGGGCTCTATAAGAAAGCAGGCTGAGCAAGCCAGGAGAAGCAAGCCAGTAAGTTACATCCCTCCATGGCCTCTGCATCAGCCCCTGCTTATTGACCTGCTTGAGTTCCAGTCCTGACTTCCTTTGGTGATGAACAGCAGCATGGAAGTGTAAGCTCAATAAACCCTTTCCTCCCCAACTTGCATCTTGGTCATGATGTTTGTGCAGGAATAGAAACCCTGACTAAGACAATCTGCTTCTTGGCTGTAAAGACACTTACCATACACACACACACACACACACACACACACACACACACACACACACACACGACCTTAGCGGCCGAACCAGTGGGATCCAACTCCCACAGGGCTACAGTCCAGGATGCATCAACCCTGTGGGAACAGGTAAGGGGCTGTTGAGCCTATAGTCTAGGAGGTTTCTAGAACATTGCTTTCTGTCTCTTGGGAGCAAACAGTCTTGGCTCTGCCTCAGCCAGAGGAGCAGCTGCAGGGCATACATCAAAATGAAGGTGATGAACTGCCTCAATTTCCTGCCTTGACTTCCCTGAGACAACACTGGAGGTATAGCTCCAAATCACTTTTCTCCCCTGAGTTGCCTTTGGTCTGGATACCTTATCACAGCCATAGTCTTCATGATCATGGGCAGGTCTGGGGGACTGTGGACTCCACGGGTAGGCTTCAGGCTTCCTCACAGTGGAGGTGGGGAGCCCAGCAGATGGTTTTGACTACACTGGGACACACACACCCCTAGGCACCAGGTGGTGAAACCTGGAGGAGGGAGGCACAGAACCCGTAGCTTAGAGACACCAAGGCCCCACCAGGCTCTGTGTCCATCTGATTTAAGAACCCGAGTCACAGCTATGACCTCCAGAGAAAGACTCGGTCTCAACCTCCAATCCATTTGACTGATGTTTTGTTTGGTGTTTGAGGCAGGGTCTCATGTAGCCTGTACTGGTCTGGAACTTACTATGAAGCCAAGGATAACCTTGAACTTGTGGTCCTCCTGCCCTCCAGCTCTCTGGTGCTGGGATGACAGGTGTGCACCACTACACCCGGATGATGCCCTGCTGAGGTTCAACCCCCAAGCCTTGTACATGCTAGCCAGACAAGCATCCTATAAACCGGTTACACCCCCAGCCCTATCTCTTTCCTTAATACAATAAAAGGCCAGGTTTGGTGGCCCACACCCGTAATCCCAATGCACAGGAGTCTAAGACAGGAGAAAAGAAAGTGCAGGGTCAGCCTGAGCTACGTGCAAGACCTTGTCTCGGGAAACCAAAGGGAACCCGCCATTTCTGCTCTGTTTTATGTCATTTAACTCAGGGTGGTAGACACCAGTTCCAAGTATCATGAAGTAAGCAGTTTGGGGAATAGGGATGGGGATGAATGGGTCCCCTCATCGTTGAGTTCACCTGCTAGTCCTAAGCATCTAACAGCATCCGTCTCCGAGCTCAGCCCTCAGACAATGAATGGCTGTACCACTCACCATCCGTGATGAGAGCTCTGCTTGTCAGGACCTTCCCCAGCATAAACTTCAGCACAGCCAGGACACTGCAAAGGATCCCACTTAAAATGGAGACACTGAACAGGAAATCATCCTAGAAGAGAGCAGTCCAGATTTTGACACGTTATCTCTTGCTAGAATAATCATCTCGAGATCCCCGTCACAACCACCAGCTTTGTGCAAGGTGCAGGTAAGCAGTCAGGCAAGCTGCCACCAGGTGGCGGTATACTGCAGGTGTTTGCCTGTGTGACTGGTGTTAAGAAAAGATAATTATTAAGAGCAGCTAGACTAATATTTACAAAGCCATTATGTATTCCCTCCCTTCTTACTGTTCTGCTAAAACACACAGCAATCATTGATTGTCAACAGGGTTGGTCATAATGCTAAGAATGATGTCTAAGTAGTATCCTACTGATAATTCACAAAGCAGTCAATTGAGAATTTTAGGTCCACATCACTGCCCAAGAATCCTTTCTCACAGAACCAACTGGATCAGCCACAGGATCATTTATGGCCAGAGATACTTAAAACCCTGTGGATTTTTTTTTTCATTCACACAACTGAGATTTCAAAGACAGTCTTCAAGGTGAGAAAAAAAGGGTGCCTAAAAATAGTCCACTGTTGACGTGATTTTAACGCCGCCTGTAGGTGCTGCATTAACGTTTGCAAGCAAACGGGTGAGTCACTTGTGCAAAGCTGGCATCTTCATTGCTATCTCCTGACATCAGGCCTCTTGAGATCCCTCTTGTGCTCCCACGCGCTGCCACGCAGTGCTCCCCTGAGACATAGCCTCCAAGTTCTCCCAAATTAAAATGCACCTGCCAGCAGAAATCCAACACGGCAGCAGATATCCACAGAGAAGTAGGATCTTCCTAAAGCATTTTATTAATAAATTTGCTCTCCCAGTGACAGACGCAGGAACGGAGGAGACAGCTTGGTTTGCCAGGCCTAAAACTAAACTAAATGGTTTAGAAAATCACCTCCCTGGACTTGTGGTTTCTGTACAACGTTAGTGCATGGCTCCCAAAACACCCACCAACGGCAGGGGCAGCTCTGACAGCATGCACTCACAAATTCTCATCCACTCTTCCATCTAGCACCAGTCACCAGCTCTCCTTGAGCCTGGGCTGAACCTAGAGTCTCTAAACTAGCAGATACAACATAGGGAAAGGGAAACTGAGGCAGCTGAGATTGCTCAGTGGGTGACAATGCTTGCTGCTAGGCCGGCTGATGTGAGCTCAATCCCTGGGACCCCCATGGTGAAAGGAGGGAAACAACAC
>CM052711.1:60213770-60289086 GCA_028551405.1 Uromys caudimaculatus | reverse complement strand
CTTGAACTCACTATGTGGCCAAGCATGACCCACACTTCCTGGTTCTCCTACCTCTCTACCTCTCCAGGGCTGGGGTTACATGACAGTTAGGCACAGTTTGTATGGGGCTGGGACTCAGACCCAGGTTTTCATCCGTGCTAGTCAAGCATTACCCATGGAGCCATACCCAGCTCCCAGACCTTGCATCTGTCAGGGGCAGGACTCAGCTGTGAGAATTCAGCTTGGATTTGAGGTGAGGGGTTAAGGTGTGATTGGGAGAGACATCCATTACCTTGAGGCCCTGAAGAGTACTGTCCCTTGTTTGGTCCAGGCCCTACAAGAAGTGGCAAAGTCCCTAAGTGCAGCTGAGATTTCATGGTGGTTTGACTCTGCTTGGCCCATGGTAAGTGCTCCCAGCAGGAGGTGTGGCCTTGTTGGAGGAAGTCTATCACTGTGTAGGCTGGCTTTGAGGGCTCTTAGTTCTCAGGCTCCACACACTGCAGAAGAGTCAATCTCTTCCTGACTGCCTTCTGATCAGGATGTAGAACTCTCAGTTCCTTCTCCAGGACCCTGTCTGCCTGGACTCTGCCATGCTTCCTGCCATGACGATAATGGACTGAACCTCTGAAACTGTAAGCCAGTCCCAATTAAATGTTGTTCTTTATAAGAGTTGCGTTGGTCATGGTGTCTCTTCACAGCAATGAAACCCGAAGTGAGACAATGTATCCATGTGAAATTATCCACTCAGGCTTTCAATTTCTTTCTCATAAGTTCCTCTGTGTGTGTGTGTGTGTGTGTGTGTTATACGTATGTGTATGGGTACAGGTACTCCTTCCATACAGGTGAGGAAAAGGTTGATCTTAGTGATAGAGGTGTCTTCCTCTAGCCCTCTATCACTCCCCCCTTATTTTTGTTGAGTCAGGGTCTCTCACTGAAGCCAGAACTCGCCAGTTCAGCTACCCAGAGAGCCCCAAGGATGCGCCTGTCTTCTATCCTCAACCCTGAGATTACAGGCACACCTTATTCCTGTGTCTGGCTTTTCAGTGTTCCTGAGGACGGAGCTCAGACTGTCTGCCCAGCCCTGTGAGTTTTATGTTCAGCAGAGGTTTCTACTCTTTTCTCTGGTATAGCAACTCTGAAGGAGTCTGGAGCCTTTAGCCAGGCACATGCTCTCCTGGTACTGTAAACCTGGCCAACTTCTCCTCTTTTGTGTCCAGGCCTGATTTCTCTGGGCATTTGATTTGACAAATCTAATTTACAGGAAGCATTGTGTATCAACACTCATCCTGAGTCACAGCAGGATGTATGACTGGCTGGCTGGCTTCTAGAAACTTCCCTGGTACAGAGCAAAGGAACCAGCACACTTGACTGAAAAATCCATGGCTTATACCCAGAGGGCTCTACACCCTGCTACAGGGACACTGGCTCGCCCCTGTTCCTTGCTGCTCTTTTCACAATAGCCAAGAAATGGAACCAGCCTAGATGCCCATCGACAGATGGATGGCTAATGAAAATGTGGACCATGTACACGATGGCATGTTATTTAGCCATTAAAAAATGAAATTTGCCAAAAGATGGATGGAACTGAAAAAAAAAAAAAAAGTACAGTAGCCGTAGGCTCATTATAAAAATAACTTCCTGTTCTCTCTCATACACAAATCTTGGCTTCTACTTTTTATATGTATATATTTATGTGGGATTGTGTCTGGGTGGCTACCAGGAAATTAGAAAGCAGACCAAAAGAGGTCAGGGCAAAGAGGCTCTAAGGGAGAGAGCTGAAGAGAGTATGACAGGAAAGTGCAAGGGGTGAGAGGTACAAACGGGTCAGGAGCACAGGAAGACAGGGTGGGGAGCTGGCGCTGGGAGAGCAACCAATACTGAGAATGTATCTCATGAGGAACTCTGTTACACTGTACCCTAATTTAAGAAAAGAAAGAAACTTGGATGGAGAGATGACTCGGTTGGTAAAGTGCTTTGGTTGCAAGCACGGAGACCTGAGTTCCATCCCCAGAACCAGCATGAAAAGCTGGACTGGTGGATCACACTTGTAATAGGAGTACTGGGGAAACAGACAGGTCAATCCCTGGGGCCCAGTGGTCAGTTGTCTTAGCCAAATTGCTGGGCTCTAAGACAATGAGAGACCTCATCTCAAAAGGCAGGGATAGCATTCCCAAGGATAACGCCTGAGGCTGTCCCCTGACCTCCACACACCCACATCCATATGTGTGCACCCTGCCCCCACCCACAGGCATTAACTATTAATAATTTTCTATGCTCTGGTAGTGTTAACTGACCCTGTGTGCTAGCAAACTGTAGCCTTTGCCTTGCAGCTCAAATGCTTCTTGTTAACTTTTCATGATGCTAAAAGCTTAAAAATGAAACCAACCCTATGCAGGATATCCACAGCGTGGAATAAATTTTCAGTCTCACTTCAGAACTATTAAAAAGATTGTAGTAGCCTTGAGTTCTCCAAGGATGGGGCCCATCTTGGGTATAATTATGTGGCTCTCCACCACTTAAACCTGACATGGGTGGATTGTTAGACATTGATATGGTGAGGTGGAATTGGAATTCCGGAGCCTCTTTACCTAAGAGCATCTGCACCATGGGATAATGAGTGACTGCCCACAGCTAACAAAGTGCTTCTGCTGCTGAGAGAAAAACAAGGAGCATTTCTACAGAGGTCTGTGAGCAAAGTCATCCATCCTATGCCATTACACCTGCTGAAAATTAATCTTTAATATCTTCATAAATGAATGTGTCAGCTGGCACAGTGCTAAAAACTGCTACCTAGGTATATTTCTTCAAATTCAGGTGCATTCATATCCTCTGAAAAATGTAGGGTGTTGCCTGCTTGACATGTAACATACACAATCACACTTGGTGCCTTCTGTGTTAGCAGATTCTGATTCTAGCAGAATGGGGTATGTGATATACAGTTTGATGGGGAAGAGGATAGATGGATATAAGACCTACACCAGCTGGGCAGATCATATACACACACACACACACACACACACACACACACCCCAAAAATCACTACCAAGATGACACAGAATCTATAAGAAATATAACATAGACAGTTGTGTAAATATTTCTTCCAAATTGAATCATTCCCTTTAAAACAAGGCTCTTTAAGACCCAGGTGGTAAAAGAAACTTATAAGGTGTAGGAAGTCAACAAAATTTACAAGTCTCAGGATGATCCTGAAATTTACAAAACTTACAAGGTCCTACCCCCAAAGTTATATGAACCTTACATATTCATGCATAGTCTCCCTAATTATCCTGACTTGTATAAAATGGTGTGTTGTGGTCAAGCTTAAATCCAAACACATCCTACAAGCCAATATATCCCATTTACATTGTCATGAACCCAAATGTGAAAAATTATATCAGCATCTTCATCACCTAGTAACCAAATCGGTTGCCTTCTATAAAGGCTGTTCAGCAGAAAGCTACAAAAACATCCAGAGAATATAGAGGGAGAAAGAGTTAAAGTAATGACCAGAGGACAAGACAGTGAGAAACACCTCTGCCAGAAAGTACGTCTTCTAGTTTATATATCTAGACATCAGTTATGCTAGGAATCCTAATGGAAACAGATTTACACACTGCAAAAGAAAAAAGAAATACCTTATTACAGTAATTATTAGATGGATTTAGACAACAGACAGGATCACAGATGCACAAATATATTTCTTTTTTATGAAAATAAAGACATTGCTTTAAAACTAATCAAAAAATATAAGGGCAGGACACAAAAGACAGTACCAGCTCAACTATATGAAGTCTCATCTGACCCAGAACTTTACTCTTCTGAGTCATCTGTATTCCTGGAATGAGTTCTTATGCCCCCTAAAAATGTTGCATGGTCTGTCTCCCTCAGCTGAACAGCCACCCTTTACCCACTCACTGCAGCAGACCTGTGTGAGAACTAAGGTGGGAACTTAGGGAAGAATGTTAGGAAAGAAGGATCTTACCACTTCAGGGAGCAGCCTAGTTGAGAGGTCATGGATGGCTTTGACCACTATGCATATAGATGACAGAAGAAAGATCACCCCCAAGATGACACAGGCTCTGTAATAAAAAGAAAATAGACAGTGTATAGTTATTTCCTCTAAATTAAAACATATCCCCCTGGAGGGAAGCTCTTTAATCCTCAGAAAGTAAAGGAAACTTACAAGTCTTAGGAAGTCAACAAAACTTACAGGTCTGAGGAAACTCCTGAAACTTACAAGACTCACAAGGCCCCTTCTTGAATATTATATAACAGTAACAATTGCTTAGAAGAGGTGATTTTCTTCAGTGGAGCTTCCTAGAAGTTGTACAGAGAGCTTTTGGGTTGCAGCTTTTGTGACTTGTCACCCAAGCTGGGATGAGCTTTTCAATGATATAGCTACCTTTAGTTATTTGTGCTCCTGTATATAACCCCAATGAAACTATGTTCACTAATCTGCATAGATGGAATCCTTTCTCTGGTATGTTGTCAATTTCTTATCTGAGATGGATCCCAGGGGCTTGCTGAAAAGTTAATACAGCCAACCCAGTGAGCTCTAGGTTCAGTAAAAAACTGTATCTCAAAAAGTAAGACAGCGAATGACAGAAGATGGCTGAGATTGATTGACCTCTGACCTATACACACATGGGGGAGGGGGAGAGAAAAAGAGGGAGTGAGTAGAGGAGGTCTCTTAGGTAATAATCTATGTCTTCCATTGCCAGTGTCTACAGCAGCATGTAGCAAGTGCCCTGCATGCATCTGTTGAGTATATATGACCAACTAACTAGTTAGCTAACTAAACCAATTACTAACCATTACTAGTTTACCTACCTGAGGAGGTTTCTAAGACATCATTGTCTGCTTCCTAATGGCTATGAGGAAAGAAAGGGCACTCCTAGCCTTCAGCCCTGTGCCCTCAGACTGGCCACATTATAAAGTAGCTCTAACGTGTAATGAAAACTCAAAGGTCTGCCATCCAGCTCGTTAAATTTGAACCTTGCAAACTGTAGCCTACCTGGTGTATACGCTACCAGTATACATAAGAATATATTCAAAATTTCCTAAAATCTCATTTTCCTCATCTGTTCCGTGTGTTACAGACTTGAAAACCATAGTCCCTGCTTCCCCAAACAGTGTAAGGGCCTGTGTGTCAGAGCCCTGATGCTTCTGCAGCCCAAAGTGGCTATGAATAGCTCGGGCTGCACTGCTATTTTTTAACATTGTATTAATAATATATTGTGTTTGCACAGCAGCCTTCTCCTCAGGCTCTCCGAGTTCTGCACAGCAGCTCCTAAATCCCCCAGAGGTCTCCTCACACCCAGATGTTTGTTTTCTGCAGCTTATGAATGGGGAGGGAGATGTGTGTCTGTGTCGGCAACACAAGGAGACTAAGTCAGAGGGCTCAGGGTTAGGAGGCCTGGCTCAAGGTCATGCAAGACATTGAGTTCTCCTAGAAATAGAGCCCGGGGGAGGGGGAAGGGTAGTAGAAGGTTCAGTGGGCAAAATGTCTGCTGCACAAGTATGAGGTTCTGAGTTTGAATCCCTAGCAACCATATTATTTAAAAAAGACAGCTAGCTCCCTGGAGTACATTAGCCAGCCAACTAGCTGAATGAGTGGGCTTCAGTCAGTGAGAGATTATATCTCAAAAATTAAGTGTGTAAAGGGACAAAGGGTCGGGGGAGCCTGCTCCACAGCTAGGGATACTTTCTGCTCTTCCAGAGTCCCCGAGTTTGGCTCTAAGAACCCACGCTGAGCGATTCAGAATCAATTGTAGCTCCCAGTATAAGGGATCCAATATCCTTTCCTGGCCTCTGAGGGCACCTGCACATATGTGGCATGTACACACAGAGCCACACACATATACATGTAGATAAAAAAAATTAAACATTAAACACAAATGAAACCAAATAGAAATAGGTTGAGGAAGATGTCTGATGTCAATGTCTGGCCTCCACATGCATAATCACACACACACACACATGTACATAAATATGGGATATGTACAAATAACACACACGCACACACACCACAAGAAGTAGTAGCTGATTCAACTAATGACCTCCCAGTGGCCAGCCCATTCAACAAAGACTCTGGGTACCATGTCACATGCCCACCACCACTTTAGACTCTCCAGAACATCACACTCCACCAAAACACCTCAAAGATTTGGGTCAGAAACAAACCAAGCAAATGTGACTTCTTCTCCATCAGTACTAAGGGAACTGCTTCAAGGCCTGATAGGCGGAGGAGAATTGGCTCCCCACACACACCGGCCTTCTCCTGCACAGGCAGGCTTCGTGGGGTGGAAAAGGTACTGAAGAGCCTGGTCTCCAGAAAGAATATACACTCTTCTTCCCTCCTGCCTAAACCCCGGACAGCTTCCTGGGTGAGAGAAAACAAATGACCAACCACCCCTTCAATAAAGCCAACAGTCCACTGATCTTTGCATGTAATCCTCAACCAGTGGCTCAAAAGCAAACTGAGATTTCCATGGGACCAGTGTGTGTGTGTGGCCCATACCTTGCCAGAATCCACATCATATGAGAATTTGCTCGAAGGAAATTCTGAGTTATCTACCCCAGGCCTGCTCTTGGTCTCTGCCGAGAACACAGCCAGCAGATATACAAAGGCAGTGGTTAGCAGCCTGCTGGGAACACACAGGAAAGCGTGGCCCAGCCCTCCTCTACTTCAGCGGGCCTTCTGGGATTGGATGTGCTGATCCACCTATTAAGCACTGGGCCACAGCTGAGAAGTATTTACTTACTGCAGGTCCACTATAAGCCTAGAAACCTGCGGAGCACTAAGCTGTGGCACGTAAGTCACAGCCCCTTCTTCAAGAAGTAGGGAAAGGAAGAGTTAGGTCTCACAGGACACTTCTGAGGGGGGAGTAAGCTGACTATGAACAAATCAAGAGGAGCTCAATTATGGGGTACACGGGGGCTGGGGAGATGGATTAGTGAGTATTGTTTTCCACCACGCTGCAGTTCCCCAATCTCCATAAAAGTCAGGTGGGGCAAAGTCCATAAGGTGAACGTGGTGGAGACGTTTGACCTTGACCTCTAACCTCCACACAAACACACACGAGTACTCATGTGTATCCACACTCATGTGCACACACACATACAAACAGATACATCCAACACCCCCCCACACACACACTTTCAATTATAAAGGTTATCCTGGAGAAGGCGGCTTAGGGGCACTTCAGAATTCC
Organism: Uromys caudimaculatus; assembly: GCA_028551405.1. Lineage (NCBI taxonomy): Eukaryota > Metazoa > Chordata > Mammalia > Rodentia > Muridae > Uromys > Uromys caudimaculatus. The sequence goes on along the minus strand of CM052711.1, from coordinate 60,281,893 downwards.
TTCACTGATCTCCTTAACACTGTGTACCCACTTGGTGTCAGGAACCGTTCTCAGGGACCAGAGGTACAGATATTTGGGGGAAGAAGCTTGAGGGCAGAAGGAAGACAGGTCTTTGAGGTGAAGTCTTCCTGACATGATGGGGATACAGCAAGTCTTTAAGAGGAGGGGGAGGGGAGCAAAGGGAATAGAAGCATAAAGAGAGAGCCAAGGAGGGGGTGGACCCCACGAGTTCTTGGAGCCGTTAAGGCATCTACAGGATGGGAAGCCACTGGAGGCTGGGGCCTGGAAATGGCAGTCTTTGGCACATGTGTAGCAGGACTGTGCTCTCGTTGGCAAAGCAGAAACAGAGAGAGTAGTTAGGAGGCAGATGCAGTGCCCAGGCCAGGTGAGGGTGGGATCAAGCAAGCCCGGACCAGAATAGTAAAACTTGAGGAGTGAGTCTGGAGATATTCTGACTTGAGAAGTCTGAAGGGACGGTGGGCAGGTTCTGTAAAGCATGCTGCAAAACTCACAGGAGTCAAGAATGATGCAGGGCTTCAGATCCTGGAAAATGGGGTTATTCTCTCCTGAGACGGAGACCTCAGGAAGAGTGGGTGGAGAGGGAGGAGGATCAACAGCTCAGATTTTGACACACCAAGTTAAAGACTTCGCTCAGTCATCCAAGGAGACATATTTGATTGTATCGAGACAGGGTCTCACATAGCCCAAGCTGGCTCTGGACACCCGATGTAGCTAAGGACGACCTTTGAACTTCTGATCTTCCTGCAGACTCCATCTCTCAAGTGCAGTGATGAGTAGTGTGCCCCATTGTTCCCGGTCTATATGACTCGGGGCTGGTGGGGAGGACCCAGGGCTTGTACAAGCACTCAACCAACTGAGCCATGTCTGAGAAAGCACTCAGAGGTAGGAGCTGAGATTCAGATAAACATCCAGCTGGGGAACCCAGTGAATTGGCAGCACACAGACTGAGATTAAGCCTTGAACACTGACATGATTATTTTTCTATTTTTCAAGAAATGATAACCCTCCCCTCAGAGGGAAGGGTCCGTGCTGGGTCCTGACTGAGAAGCTGGGTAGAGAAGTGGATGAGAGTCACCACTGAGGAGCTGCCTCACCTGGGCAGAGCTGAACTGTACAAACTGTCATCTGAAGCCACTCGGGGCCTTGTAGCTTTGAACACAATGGAGTGGGACAATTAGATCTGCATTTTCAAAAACTCCCTAAGGAACTGACAGCCAAGAACATAGCTGGGCCTAACCTGCCCCATCCATTGTTCCACAGTGGGGATGGGGCTACGTCCCCTCCTGTGCCATGGCATCTCACAGGGGAAGACTAACAGTATGCCACACCTAACCAGGGGGCCTGGCCCATTTGGGCTGATCATTCACCTTCTATAGCTTTTAGTATATTTTTTGAGACAGGGTCTCATGTAAAGTCAGCCTCAAATTTAATTTGTCACTAAGGATGATCTTGAATTTCTGATCTTCCTGCTTCCACCTCTCAAGTGTTGGGAGGACAAATGTGCACCTCCACTCCTGGTCTGTGTGATGCTGGAGCTGGAACCCAGGGCTGTGTGCATGCTGAGCAAGCTCTCCATCAATTGAGCCACCCCCCTAGCCCCCCACCCCTCGCTTTCCACAGACTTTAAACCAAAATGAAAGCCGGCAAAGACTGATTGAGATGATTCATTGCAGAGCAGGGATGGCTGGAGGGCTGAGCTGGGTGGGGACTGTCAACCAGATTGATTAACCAATGTCCCCAGGGTAAGTCAGACTCCCCACAACACACACTGGCTGACTTCCCCCAGACTAAGTGCTCCCTTAGATTCAGTCAAAGGCTTTAGGGCCTTGGGAACAATACAGCACACGTCCAAAGAAATTCTGTTGCCTGAAGGTGAATTACAGACCTCTGAGAGGAAAGGGCAGGGCCACGAGATGCTGCCTCCCCCCGTGAGAGAGATAGGACAGGGTCGTAGCAGGGCATGTGGGAGGGGGAGAACTACCACTTGCTCAGATACTAACACCTGCCACAGTAACAGAGCACCATGGAGTTCCCTGACTAGTAACTGGCTGAGCTGAACCTTAGCACCTGGAGGTGGTCCACACAGCTCATGCTCAGAACTGGTCTATGATGGAGAAAAGGGACCAGACAGACAACAGAAGCAAGCAAGGGGCAGATTCCCAGCATGCCTGTGGGCAGCTGTAGCGTCATCCACATTCACTTATTCAGCTACACTACATGTCCCATTTGCAAGGCAAGGTGATTTGCAGCACCCCTTCCTGGAGGAGGAAGGGTACAAGTGACAGGACGTCCTTGTGATCTGTTTGTGTTCTCCACAGTCTCGGAGTGGCAATGACACTAACTCAAGCTGAAGCCGGCAGTGTGCAGCTGGCTTGGCCTCACCACTGTCTAGTGTTCCTCAGAAATAATTCCATCTGCCTTGCAAGCATCAGGACCTAAGCTGGACTCCCAGAACCCATGGTTTAAGACAACTCTGCCATGGCAGTACTTGTTTGGAGTCCCAGCGCTGGGGAAGCAGAGACAAGTAGATCCCTGGGCTCACTGACCAGCCAGTCTAGCTGAACCAATAAGCTCCAGGTTCAGTGTGGGACTGTCTCAGGAAGCTGGCTCAGTTAAGTGCTTGCCATACAAGTATGAAGATCTGAGTTTGGGTCCCCAGAAGTCTCATAAAAGCCTGGTGCTTGTGGTGACCTTCTGTAATTTCAACCTCAGAAGGCAGAGACAGGATCCACAGAGCGACCTTACTAGGGAGCCCAGTTATATCAGCAAGCCTCGGGTTTGAATGAGAGGCCTTGCCTTGATGAATAAATAAATAGAGTTCTTGAGGATGGTTCCTGATAACAACATGGGGTCCTCCGAGTGCACAGACACATATACAGTCCTCTATACCTGTGTACCCACACACACACACACACACACACACACACACACACACACACACACTCCTCTGGCATCACTGTGGTAACCCATTCTCCAATGTTTCCACACTACTTAATTATAGCAGTTAAAGTAATTGGCTTAAATCGTTCATTCACTTTGAGTCACCTCTGAGATTCTATCCCTAAAGAAAAAGCTTCGTACAGAAGAATGTTCCCAGGAATAGTCCTTAGATCTAAACACGAGGCCTTCCAATGTGCCACAAAAGGGCGGTTTAAGTGACTGAGTTACAAATCAGTGCAACTGGCAGCTGGGTGATTAACTTTGCGTTTGGTCTAAAGTTGAGCTGACGGAACAGGGTGGAGTATTGGCCGCCAGAGAGAGGGGAAGAGAATTCGAGAAAGAGTGTGAAGAAATCAGACCTGGGGCATGCAGAACAGAGACAATTTCTGGGTCACCCTGCTATGAACTATTGACTCATGAGTAGTCCATATCTCAAAGTAACTAGAAAAGTGTCTCGTTCCAATGCACACATATGATTAGCACATATCGATAGAAGGGCTGTGACTGGAATCGATCCTTCAACGTTTTGAATATGTATCTGGTTATCACCATGGACTCCAGAAGACAAATATTGTCCCAATAAAAAAGACACCATAAATAAAAGATTCGTCTCCATAGTGAACAAAGAGTCTAAATGATAAAATATTAAGTGGGGGAAAAATTGGAAACTTGGGGAGAACTTGGGAGGCTGAAGCAGGAAGATCTCAAGTTCCAGGCCAGAGTGGACAATGTAGCAAAACTCGGTCTCAAAGACCAAACAAAATGGTGGGCCATAAAATTGTATGTATGAACAGACAGACAGATAGATAGATAGATGATAGATAGATAGATGATAGATAGATAGATAGATAGATAGATAGATAGATAGATAGATAGATAGATAAGAAATATGCAAAAATAAATCTAAATCTAGGAAAATTTTTTCTGAAAAAAATATGCTAGTGAGTAATAACGCTGCTAGCAGCTTTACTGCTCGCTGTTGCTCCAACGCAGTGGCTCACACCCTGCGTGTCACACCCTGCGTGTCACACCCTGCGTGTCAGGACACCTTGGGTGTTGCATATATTTACATTACTATTCATAACAGTAGCAAAATTACAGTTATGAAGTAGCCACAAGGATGATTTTACGGCTGGGAGTCACCACAACGTGAGGAGCTGTATTAAAGGGTCGCAGCGTCAGGAAGGGCGAGAACCGCTGCTCTAAAGGAAAGGAAGTCTAGAAATACCTTCTGCTGGTAGAGTACTTCTGCTTTGGTTTATTTGTTTGTTTGATGCAAAGCCTCACACTGTAACCCAGGACGGTCTTGAACTCACAGTACAGTCCAGGCCAACCTTAAACTTGGGGCAATTCACCTGCCTCAGCCTCCCAAGTGCTGGTGTTACTTGCAAGAACCACTGCACTCAGCCAGCCCCTCCTCTTTATTTCTATCCTCATGATGTGTGAAATGCTGGCCACTCAAGGCGCGCGCGTGTGCCTGTCTGTCTGTCTGTCTGAGTATCCATCTGCAGAGTTTGAGCTCAGTGTCTTCCTAAACCATTCTCCACCTTACTTTTTGAGACAAGACCTCTCACTGAATCTGGAGTTCACTGACTGCTCTAGCCTGGCTGGCCACTGAGCCCATGCAATCCATTTGTCTCCTCCTCCCTTCCATTGGGACTTCGTTTTTGTGCACTGGAATGGGATACTTTTCCACTGGGTCACCGCACCCATTTTTAAAATGTGGGTTCTGGGGGATCGAAGTCAAACCTTGTGTTTGCACAGCAAGCACTTTACCTCCTCAGCCATCAGCCTGCCCTCAGGTTTCCAAGACAGTGTAAGTCCAGCTTCACGAGCATCCACTGTGTGCCCTGGACAGTTGAAGTGCTCAGGCTGGCAGAGTGGCGTACTGATGGGCCACAGCACCGTGTCTTGCCTGAGCATTGCCACCATTATCAGCAGAGAGCGCTCCAGCATCCACCAATGCCAAGAATCTACATATAAAATGGCACAGGGACAGAGCGCTAGTTTACCAGCTAAGAACACAGGTTGCTCTTCCAGAGGACCCAGACTCAATTCCCAGCACCCACATGGGTGCTTGATAGCACACCATCATCTGTAATTCCAGTCTCAGTGCCTCTGACATCCTAGTCTGGCCTCTGCAGGCATTGCAAGCATGTGCTGCACAGGCATACATGCAGGCAAAACACCCATACACATAAAATAAAATATTTTTAAAATAACACAGCACAGTACCTACATTTAAATGATACAATTCCTCTCATACCGTTCAAATAATCTCTCATCTTATTTTTAATTATGAGTACATCGTGCACGTGAGTGCAGATGCCTGAAAGGCTGGAAGAGGGTGTCAGATCCCCTGGAGCTGGAGTTAAAGGCAGTAAAAGCCCCCCGGTGTGGGTGCTGGGAACTGAACTCCAGTACTCTGAAGGAGCAGTACACATTCTTAACCACTGAGCCACCTCTTGGCTCCCAAATCACCCCTCCTTGCAACACCGAAGATAATCAATGCTGAGCAAATAGTTATGCTGCATGTTTTAGGGAATGACAGGCAAAAGCTAGTATGTGGTCGATACGAACACTTCTAGATAGTTCCAACCAATGGTTAGGTACATCACAGTTTCAGGATCTGTGGCTAGAGAGAGTCACATTCAACTTTTCTAGGACTCAGTTTCCCTGTGAGGAAAAATGGGAACAAGAAAGAGAGCACTTCTCTCCCAGTACTGTGGGGAATCTGTCTGTGGTGGTTAATCTTGTCAGCTTGACTGGATCTAGAGCCAGGTGAAAGGCAGGCTGCTAGGGACTACTGTAGGGGACTTTCTTGATCATATTATTTGATGTGGGAAGACTTGTCCTAATTGTGCTTGTCACACGCTGGTGTCAGCCCAAATAAAGGAGAGGTGGAACTTTCTTTGTTTTTGTTTTTAATTTTTCCCTGCTTGCCTTCACTCTTGCTGGCAAATTCATCCACTCTATCTCTTCCACTGCTGCATTACTTCCCGGATATTAGGACCCAGTTTGGGGGCTTCTGACATTGAGTGAAGACCAGCTGCTCTCTAGGAATTCTCCAGTCCAGACATGAACTACAGAGACATCCAGCCTCATGGATTGAGAGCTACTGGGTTCTCAGCCTCTTCAGTGTGAGAAATCCACTGTTGGACTCCTCTACTGTATCACGTAAGCCAGTCTAATAAATATCCCTTAATATATGTTCATTCTCTGAGCTCTGTTCCTCGAGAGAACCCTAGCTCATACAATGTCACTGAGATGAGATTATGCATATATAAACCACGAAAGGTGACATTATTTATCTAATCTTGCCATCCCCAGGACTTCTAGTGAAATGTCTCAGCCTGTCCTCTTTGAAGCTGTCTTAGGGCCAGCTCCTCTGAGAACAAATTCCCTGGGTCACAAGCTTGATAGACCTTAGGTACAGAGACCAGGTGAGTCCTTTCCCTAGTGCCACCAGGGACATGCTACTGGAAGACCTGTGAGATGATGTTTAGTATGAACCTAAGAACTGAGAAGTCTGTGGCCTGCTGAGGTTTAGAAAGCCAGTTAACAACTGGATGGAACTGGTCCAAACCTGAGGTTTACTAATATCATATGTTCTCTATCTAGATGTTCTGCCAATGTAAACAAACACTCTGTGTGTGCATGTTTGTGTGTGTGTGTGTAGGTGTGTGTATGTGTGAGTATGCCTGCGCACACATGCACACACATGAATCTGTGTCTGTCTGTCTGTCTGTCCATGTAGAGACCAGAAGACAACACTGAGTGTCATTCACTCCTCAGGTCTCACCCACCATTTTGTTAGTCTCTCTCTTGCTAGGTTAAAGCTTTTTGCCCATGTAGGTTAAGCAGGTTGGCCAGTCAGCCCCAGGGATCTACCTGTCTGTCTCCCCAGTGCTGGAGTTACCTTGCCTGGCTTCTCATGTAGCTTCTGGGGATCAAACTCAGTTTGTTGTGTCTACAAGGCAAATGCTTTACCAACTGAGCCATAACCCCAGACCCAAACACACACACACACACACACACACACACACACACACACACACACACACACACACACTTCTTCCATGCAGACTCATGCACAATGTTTTTTAACATGAGCTGCCTTATTACTAAAAACAGTAAGCTGGGCAAGAATCAAGAACCCTGGGGTCTAGATTGATCTACGTCATTAACATTGAGGATGTATAGAAAACTATGGCTCCCTCCTGCTAAAGATGAGCAGCTTTGACTCAAGTCATGAAACTGCTGGAGCTGAAATTCTAGTCTGGATGTGGCGATGGGATTTCTGGCTCATTAACATTTTTTATTTTAAGTCAACAGGTTTGAGGTAGACATCTATGTGTACAATCAAAACACAAGGACTGAACAGTAGGGAGTATTTACTCACTGACAAGCTAGGGGAAAATATGTGCTTCTCAATGAGCCATCCACAAACTGGGTTCTCTTCCACATACTACATAGAGGAGAGCTGCCGGCTGGGATCAGACTCTGCACCTTCCCCGTGATCCGAGCTCCAGGAGACCCGGTGCCCTCTTCTGCCCTCTATAGCTACCAGCTTGCATGTGTACACACCCTGCTTAGACACACATACACACAATTATATGTGATATACATACAGTACAGTCCACAGAGACCGAGTCAACAACCCCCAAAGGATTCATTTGTTAAAGCTTTAATTAAAGATGTGGATGTCTCTGAGGGAATCCTTTCCCTAATTTATGTGGAGGCTATGACAGCGAATGTAATTTCTAAGAGTAGAGGAAGCTTAGGCTCCAGTGAGCCCCTTTCTTGCTGTAAAAAAAAAGGGGGGGGGAACAGAAGGGAGCCACCGAGAGCCCAGGCTCAGGAAACAGTGCCAGCCAGACTGTATTGCAGCACAGGGGTTTCCAGGCACCTTGACATCAGGAACCCATGTAACTCCTCTTTGCCCAGTTCCGTCATCTGTGTACTGGGACCAGCTCTTTGACTATGATAAAAGCATTCCCATACAGAGATGGTTTTTCATCTCCGGATCTGATACAGAGTTTGAAAGGCAGCACTGGGCTAGGGAGATGACTAAGTTCACAGAATACTTGCTTTTCCATTATGAAGAGGACCTGAGTTTGCTCCTCAGAGCCCACATTAAGAAGCTAGGTCCGGAATTGGATCAAAACAACAACAACAACAACAAACAAAGAAGCTAGGTCCAGCGGTGCCTGCTGGAAATCCCAGCACTGGGAAGATGGAGATTCAATGAGCTCTGGGGCTTGCTGACCAGTCTAGCCAGATCAGTGAGCTCCCAGCCACAAAGATGGACAGCCCCTGAAGAACACCCCGGAGACTGACCTTTGATGGCTTTTACACATAGAGCTGCACAGACACACATACTCAAAAGAAGGCTCAACCAGTCAAAGACAATCCACTTCCCTTATCTATTCCTGAGTAGCTCCTAAAAGGAGAAGAAACTACATGGCTTAATTGCAAATAATAAAAATGGTTATAATTATAAGGAATGACAGTGATAATGATAATTATTATAAGTTCTTTAGGCGCTAGAATCAACTAAGTTTCTAATACTTGGGGACCCTGTGTATATATGGAATGATATTTATCTCTATACAAAAATCTCACAACTAGGGCACACACATGGAGTCTCCTGTGCCTGTGTTCTGCTGGGGTCACAGATCTGACACTCGCTGTCCTTCATTCTTTGGTTTGCCAACTAGATACACAGCCTCGTATAGATACACTGCCAGCCTGAGGAGCCAAATGATTCGGGGTGCAACAAAAAGCAAAGGTTCTTATCACTACCCCGTAATTATTCTATCAGCTCATCCACGGCTCTAATTTGTCTGCCCACCGATTCTGAATTAATCTGCTGTTTGCTTTTTTAAAACAAGAGGGAAAAGATTAAATCCCATGTATGTTGAAAGAAAGAAAAGTCTGAGTGTGTGATAGCAGAGCTTCAGGCCTGTCACTTCCCAAGCGCAAGCCTGCTGGCGCTCTGACAGATGGGGAGGGGTGGCCCCACCCCTCACAGAGCTGGTTTAATGAGGCGCTGAGTGATTCACAGCTCTGCATTCAATCTGCCCTATTAAAGCCAAAGGTAGTTAAGCGAATGACAGAATGAGGGTCTTGTGTGTAAGACTGATGCCTGTGTACACAGTGCTTTTATTAACCATTAACGTGCTTTGCGGGGGAAAGGCTCCTGATTCTAAACAGTGAAAGAGATACTCCGCTGATTTAATGGCTTGTAGCTGGGTGAGGAGGTGGGGCCGGAGTGTTGTGAACGTCATCAAACATCAATTAGGGAATTATCTGCCAGCTTGTTAAAAAGATCACATGCCAAATACTTCCTTTAACAGGAAAGGGCTAGGACATGGTGCTCAGATTTGTATTGATCCGGCACTGACAATGGGGAGGAACCATTTCCAAGTTTTTGAAACTTGTTTTATTTGAGTTTGGTTTTTGGTTTTTGTTTCCCAGTGCTTGGGAAATAAACCATGACTTTACATTACCACACCAGCACCACACCTCCTAGCTGCAGCCCCCCAGGTTCCACTTTCATTTGGGGATATTTCTTCATATGCATACATGTGTGTATATGTATGCATGTATTGGTACAGAGCTACACACGTAGGTTTATGTATGGGTATATTTATGTGTACTGTGTACATACATGTGTATGTAAATGTCTCTGTGTGCATACACAGTCATGTGTGTTCATGTTTGTCTGTATACATATGGTATCTGTGTTTACCGGCATGTGTGCCTATGTATGGATATATTTCTGTGTGCATACATTGTGCATGTGTGCATATATGTACATGTGTATATAGTAATGATATCTTTCCAGATCCACCTCTGAGAAAACCTGCAAAGCCTCCTCTCCCCAGCTTCTCTCCCTTCTTCTTCTTCAGCACCTGAACATCTTTTTCTGCTTTATAAGAGGAACCTGCTATTAATTAATTAATATCAGTTAATTTTATTTTTTTACCATTTTATATTCTTTTATAATTTATAACATTATAAATATATAGTATATAATATAAATTATAAAATTATAAGCATAAATATATATTACATAATAGAAATTATAAAATTGTAAAATTTTATCATTTTAAGGCACATCAATGACTTTCACATTATCAAACCACTTTGAGACTTCATGCTCACCACCAGTCCTGGTGGCAGGCATCTAGCTTCAACATCTTTTTAGTTTAAGCAGCATTTCCTAATGCAACTTCCTGTGCCTAAGATGATACTGGAAAACAGGGATTGGTGCCTCCACTGTAAAGTCTGGCTTTAAAATATAACTGTAAAAAAAAATCAGTTTTAAAAAAAAAAGCTGAACAAGTTTTTCCACCCCACGATTTGATGGTTAATTTTCTTTGTCAACTTGACACAACCTAGAATCATCTGTAAAGAGATTTCAAGAAGTGTTGTCTAGGTCAGATCGGTCTTTGGGCGTGTGTGTGTGTGTGTGTGTGTGTGTGTGTGTGTGTGTGTGTTGGGGAGGGGGTTCTTAAAAGTTAATGAATGTTGGAAGACCCAGACTGAATGTTGATGGCACCATTCCCCAGGTCTGGGCCCTGGACTCTGTAAGAACAGAAAAATCTAGTGCTTAAGCACGCATGCATTCCTTTCCCTCTGCTTCTGACTGGACGTGAGGTGAGCAGCTCCTTCAAGTTTTGACTTGCTACAACAGTGGACTATAACCTGGAATTGTGAGTTAAAGTAAATACTTTCTCTTCTAACTTGATTTTAATCGGGATATTTTGTCACAGGAACAGAAACAAAAGTAGAACAGGCACACAAGCATGCACGCTCCCATGCACGCAAACGCACGCTGCATAAGAAAAGTGCCAGCCAATTTAATGGTAGCTGGATCCCATTTAAATCTTCCCAAACACTGAACCATCATTCAGGTTAGTGCAGAGAATCCTTTTGCCACCTGGAAGAGCAGGAAAATATTCTAGAAATACACCTTGAGATTTCTAAGCAGATCTTGGACATGAGAATCTATAAAAAAGGCTTGCTTCAAACGCTTGGATGGCTACACTTCACCTTACACAAGTTACTCAAAAAGAGAAAAGTCTGACTGAGGTTCACCACGAATAGATGGACTGGCAGAATTTCATCGTCTTCCATGGCTCCACCAACCTATAAATCAGGATATTGCCTATACTGCTATATTTTTATTTTATCAATGTATTTGACAAGTTTCTCCCAGCATTCTCTGTCTCTCTGTCTCTATCTCTGTCTCTCTCTCATGTGGTGTGGGGTGTGTGTGTGTGTGTGTGTATGTGTGTGTGTGTGTGTGTGTGTGTGTGGTGTACATTGGTGTGGATGTGCAGGTGTGTGTGTTCATGGAATCACACGTAAAGCACAGAATAGGACTCTGGATATTTTTCTCTATCACTCTCTGCCTTGAAAAAGAGTCTCTCAGGGAACCAGAACCTTGCAGCTTTATTTAAGCCTGCCTCTACCTCCCATCCCAATGCTGGATTACAGGTACAAGTGGCCATTCCCAGCTTTTTACGGGGATGCTAGGGATTCAAACTTGGCTCCTCATGCTTGCACAGTGAGTGCTCTTACCACTGAGCCATCATAGCATTCCGGCCCCATTTAACATTTCTACAAAGAAGGAAAGTATCACAGTGTAGCTAAATTCTAGTTCAGTAAACACTGCAGAAAATCCTGATTAGTTAAGCAATCAATTTGGGTTGAGGTCTCTGGGGTTATGACTTTAGAAGCCATTTTAGTTTTAATGATTGTATTTTGCCTCTTAAATTGTCACCACTTTAAGTGAAATACCTGATGCTGGCCACAATTCCCTCCGAGAATAGTTTAGTAAAAGATTTCTGACTAGAAAGACCATTTGAAGAAATTTTGCTCCTGAGTAAATAACCAAATAGACACAAAGTTGCTGAGTAACAGGAAAAAAACATACATGATTTTGGTTTGGTTTGGTTTGGTTTGGTTTGGTTTGGTTTGGTTTGGTTTGGTTTTTAGACAGGGTCTCATATAGCCTAAATTGATCTGGAACTCACTACATGGTCAAAGATGAGCTCATCTGCATCCCCTGCATACTAGGGTTAGGACCTGTTTATGTGGTACTGGGGCTTGAACCCAGGGCCTGGGGCTTGTAGGCAAGCACTCTACCAACTGAGCTGTGTCATCAGCCCCCACACAGCATTTACTGAAAGAGAAGATGCTACAATAGAAAGATAGAATATTCACAGACTTGTCAAGTCCATCAAGAGTTTTTAAATAACAAAGAGTCCTCACTCTAGAAACTTCCATGAAGACAGAGGCAGGAGATAAACAGAACACAGCACGGACCCAATTTTGCAGCTTAGGGACCCAGGCATAAAGAGATGGACAGGAAATCCACCTTCATCAATTTCTCTGGATGGCAGGATAAGAGTGATCTTTGTTTTCACACTGTGACATGCTTCACTTTGTAAGTGGATATGCATTAATTGGAAAAGGAGATCTTGTTATATTTAGAACGCACACACTTTTTTACAAAGGAAAGTTAACTCCCATTCAAGTGGGGGGCTGCAGGTTGTTACCCAAGACTGTAAGAGAAATGCCGTTGTGTACGTGACACTGGTTGGTCACCAAGGCCACTGGCAACACAACAGTCAGTCCAACCCTTCCCTGGGATGTCCCCACTGACTGTCAGCTTTCTAGGCTCTAGAACCACTTAGAACACAAGCATCTGGGAATGTCTGTGAAGAAGCTTCTAGACCAGACTGATAGGGGTGGCCCACATCATTCCATACGCTGGGTTCTGAACTGAATGGGAGGAGAATGAAAGTGACCTCAGTGTTTGCCTGTCTCTTTGTCCTGATTGGGGGTGGGAGTGGGGAGCAATGTGACCAGCTAGCTGCTTCACCTGTGGCCATGTCCTTCTCTCTGCCATAGGCAGTACTGTCAAACTCTAAGTCCAAATAAACACCTCCTTCCTCAAGTCTCTTTTGTCAGTATTTTGTTACACTAACAAGGAGAGGCATGGATACATTGTTGAGTCTCAGAGAGAAGGGAACAGATACAGGAACCTACCGCCTCCTCCCCCAGCCACGCCCCCTAAAGTTCGTCCTGGGACTGTCTTAGTCTCTTTAGCTGTCACTCATCTTCCACTGTGGATACTCTCAGATTTAGGCAGATGACAAGGAGGGGGTGGAGAAACACCTCATGATTGCCCTCCCAGAAGCAAACAGATCTCAGAAGAATTCAAAGAAGACCTCCTGCAATCCAACTACCCGAACCTACCGGAACCTACACGAATCTACCCGAACCATTTGCACTCTAGAAGAGAGCAGTCTGAATAACAGCTTTCAGGCGCTTTCATTACCTCACTAACAGATGCCTTCAGTGGAACTAAATCTAATAACCGGGCCTTCCCTCTAGGGTTGGGAGGGGAATAAATCAAAGTAATTATGTCTGGAAAGCAGCTAATGTGCAAATTTACTTTCTCCCTCAATACATTTCCCAACACCCAAGCATACAACACCAACACATAGCACAAACTCTTCCTTTTGACAATTTCCTTTTAAAAACCATGTATATGTAGACAGTTATGGGCGGATTTGTACACACAGGTGTGGTGTTCTCAGAGGCTAGACAAGGGGCTTGGATCCCCTGCAGCTGGAGTTACAGGGAGTTGCCTGATATGGATGCTGTAAACAGAACTCGGGTCCTCTGAAGTAGCAGCCAGCACTCTTAGCCACTGAGCTATCTCTCTTGAAATGGATCAGTCTGGTATCATAAAACACAGATTCCAAGAGGAAACCATTCTGCCTACCTTTCCACGCTTCCTTAAGGATGCTCTGACCCTTTTGAGCCTTGGTACACATTCTTTATTGTCGGTTTCCGTCACACTGAGGTTGTGATATACAGAAGGGAGTAAAAGGGTTTGTATTTGTCCTGCTTTGCCACGAAACAGCACCCTTTTAGGAGTCTGGAGGTGTAACTCAGATGGTCGAGCGCTTACCTCACACACACAAAGCCCTGGCTCCATCCCCACCCCACATACACCAGGTGTGGGACCACACCTATAATCCCATTGCTCACAGGTGAAGGCAGGAGCATCAGAAGCTGAAGGTCATCCTGGCCAGCCTGAGCTATACGAAATCTTATCAATTAATTTGATCAAATGCCATTTAAATTGTGTATGCTGCTTTAATATCCCAGGTCAGCAGGAGGTAGTACTCAGAGCCGGAGTAAGGGAGTGGGGTGAACCTGCCTGGTTTCACGGCAAGGTTCAGGTATATACATGTTCAGCACAAAAACCACAATCTTGAGACTGGAAAGATGGTTCAGCAGTGAAGAGCATTTGCTACTCTCCAAGAGAACAGAGGTTCAGTTCCCAGGACCTATATCATGTGGCCCCCACACCTGCCTGTAACTCCAGCTCCAGGGGTTCCAACACCCTTTTCTAGCCTCTGAGGGCATTCACATACATGTTGGCATAAGCACAATGTATACATAAATAAAAACAAACATTTAAAAAACAAAAAAATCACAACCTGTGTCCTTGAGGTACCCAAAGCCCTGCCCTTCTGTGCTTGAGAGTCTGCAGGGAGATGTCCATCTTGGCTAACTGCAGCTTCTGCTCTTATACTGGGATGCACCATGAAAGAAGAAACTACCCCCCCCAAATCTGCCTCTTCCCTCCTTCCCCCCCCCTCCCTGCTTCCCCTGCTCATGTGCAGATAGCACATGACAAATCTCAACTGCTGCAACACTGCATCCAGGTCTGTCTTGATGTACTGTTTTGAAGTAAAAAACAATACAGGCAGAGATATGAGTCTGAGTCCTTTCTTTCTCCCTACAGATTTCCTCAGCCCAGCCCCCCCATAACCCTCCTCTGCCTTCATAGGCTGTGATATTTGCAAATGTCAATTCCATAATAGAGAAGCGTGGACTTGATTCTGACCGTGCTCACCACGGCGCAGACAGTCACCTCTCTGGAAAAGCAGAATGGCTGGTTCATTCTGAGCGAGGCAGGCCTGGCTTTGTGTAGTCTTTTGTTTGTGAGCCTTGTCCCTGGCTTTAGTTACTCATGACATTAAGCAAAGCAACCAGATCCAGCCCTGCAGCTGTGCACGCATGGTGAGGAGCGCCTAGGGAGTGGGCCAGGCTGCACGTGCATATAAAATTGGTGAGCTTAACATATCCTACATATGTTCCTCATTGCTGTGTGCACCGGGGGCTGGCAGCGTTTCTGGTTCCCACAGCCACTCCGTGAACAATCAGGATTCCAGATCGGTGGTGAACAACCAACCACCCACCATGCCTGGGGACTGACAGGTCTTATCTCAGGTCTGTTTCACACTGTGGCCCAAACAGCCTTTCCTCCTTACCCAAAATGCAGTCTGCATTAGGACAGAAGGAATGTAAACCTCATGGCTTAACTGCCCCTGTATGTGTTCATGTGTGTATGTGTATGTATGGACACATGTGGAATCCAAAGGACAACTCGGGGGTCCTTCCTTGAGTACCATATATCATAGCTAGTTTGTTTTAAGTTTTGTTGGTTTTTTTAAAAATTACATATATATGTATCTATGTGTAGGAATGTGCACGTGAGGGCAGGGTGTCTGTGGAGGCCAGAAGGGGGTGCAGAATCCCTTGGAGCTGGACATATAGACAGTTGTGAGCTACCTAGGAACGGAATCTGGGTCCTCTAAAGAACAGCACTTCCCCAGCCCTTACTTTGTTTAATTTCGTTTTTCTAAGACAAGGTCTCTCACTGACCTGAGCTCACCAGCCAGGCTAGGCTAGCTAAGCCAGAGAGCC
This sequence comes from Uromys caudimaculatus, assembly GCA_028551405.1. NCBI lineage: Eukaryota > Metazoa > Chordata > Mammalia > Rodentia > Muridae > Uromys > Uromys caudimaculatus. Next base: position 60,266,128 of record CM052711.1, on the reverse strand, counting down.
CCAGGGATCTTCCTATAGTCACCTCCCCAGCACTGGGATAACAAGCACACACCATTAGGCCCAGCTTTTAAAAAGGAGCCAGCCAGCCTCTGAGGCTAGAATTCAGATCCTCGGGTTTATGTGACAGGTAATTTACCAACTAAGTGATCTCTCCAGCTCTGTCTCTTACTAAAAACATAATAAACCCAGATCTCAAAAACAGAACTCATACTAGAGCAGTAAGACATGTCACGACTTAAAATTACAAAAGCTGAAGCAATCTGGAGTTCCTGATACACTGTTAAATAGTACCAATAGCAAAGCTCTAAAGTCACTAAAAGGAACAGATGGGGTATAGAGGAGAGATACCTGGACAATGTTCTTGGCTTGGAGTTGGGAGAACGTGGGTTACAGAGCAATTGCGCAGAAAGATCTAATGTTCATTTGTATACCTAGCTAAGTGTGTGTGTGTGTGTGTGTGTGTGTGTGTGTGTGTGTGTGTGTGTGTGAACAGCATATACATGTATGTTCTATTTGATTTGCAAAGGAAATACACTGGAAGCACGGGTACCAGCTCGTGGTGATGGCCGTCACAGAGGTGGGTGGGAAGGATGCGATCAGGGTAACTATGCCAGTGTACTTTGAAATCTTGTATTCATTGAAAGACGGTTATTTTTCACATATGTACCGCAATATTTGGTGACATGAATGAAAATGTACTCTTTTTTTTTTTTCTTTTAAAGAAATAATACAGAGCCTCCTGGATTCACAATCATGTTCCTTAGAGAGCAAACCAGCTGAGCTCACATTAAATATAACCAGGGCACTTCACCCGAAGGCTTAATAACCAGCCCATGGCTCCCCAGTTCTCTTATAATCACAGTTTCCTCCTGAGGCCCATGAGGCCCCAGCTGTGAGGCCCCTCACTACTTAGGTCAAGCCTCAGGAACTTATTTTTCTGACTCTCAAATGCAGCCAGCTGGTCTCTCATTAAGTACCCCATGGCTAACTCTCTATCTAGGAAGGATGTATGTCCCGGCTCCTCACCAACCTCAGTATTAGGGTCTCAGACTGTCCTTGACTCCAGCTTTAGAGAAGCCCTTCTCACAACCCCCCCCCCCGAAAGTGCTGTTTCCCAGCTCCCTTTCCCTCTGCACTGGTCACCTTCTCCTGTTAGGTCTATGGGGATGGAGCTAGCTGGTCTCATTCCCTCTAGGTGTCTAATAAAGTGCTTGACCAGAGATCTGGGAGATGAAAGAATCTCAAGACTCAAAGGGAAGGACATTGGGTGAGATACCCAACAGTGGGGAGAGGGAACTCGGGTTAGAGTCCTCCTTCAGTAGAAAGACAGGGCATCAAGTGATGGTATGGGGTTGCCATCCCACAGTCAGGAACTCTGACCCGGGGTTATTCCTGTCTGAAAGAACTTCAGGGACAAAAATGAAGAGGAGACTGGGGTGGGGGGGGCGGGGGAAAGAGGTACAGTGACTGGCCCAAATATGGACCTATCTCAGGGGTCAGGTCCAGGGCCTGACACTATTACTGATGCTGTGGTGTGCTTACAGACAGAAGCCTAGCATGCCTCTGAGAGGTCCAATAAGCAGCTGACTGAGACAGAGGCAGATTCTTGCACCCAACCAATGGTCTGAAGTCAGGGACCCCTATGGTTGAATTGGGGGAGGATGAAAGAGGTTGAAGAGGGCAACCTTGTGGGAAGATCAGCAGTCTCAATGAACCTGGACCCCCTGAGATCCCTCAAACACTGAGCCACCAACCAGGCAGCATACACTGGCTGGTCCAAGTCCCTCCCACACCCCACCCACACACATATGCAGTGGAAGACTGCCTGGTCTGGCCTCAGACTTGGGGTCCCAGGGAGTGGGGAGGCCTGGTGGGAGTGCGGGTGTATGGGGATATCCTCATGGAGATAGAAGAGGAGAAATGGGATGAGGAACTGTTGGAGGGCAAAATGGGAGGGGTTTAGCGACCGGACTGTGAGGGAAGATTAAACATAATTTTTAAAAAGTGCTTGACACATACAGTCAAGTCAGAATTGAACACATAAGAGTCTAGTATTAGGAAAAAAAAAAGAACTGTTTGGGGCTAGACTCAGTTGGTAGAGTAATTGCCTAGCATGTAGGAGTGTGGTGGTTTGAATGAGAACGGCCACCACAAACTTATGTATCTAAATATATGGTCCCATGTTGGTGGAACTGTTTGAGAAGGATTGGTAGGTGTGGCCTCGTTGGAGGAGATGTGTCTCTTGGGGTGAGCTTTGAGGTTTCAAAAGCCAAGTGCCACACCCATTCCACTCTCTGCCTCCTACTGATGGATAGAGATGAGAGCTCTCAGCTACTGTGCCAGCCGCCTGCCACTGTGCCAGCACTTTGTCACCATAAACTCTAACCCTCTAGAACCACACTCCCAGCTAAACTCTTTTATAAAGTGCCTCTGTCATTTGTTTTACCACAGCAATAAAAAAGCAACTAATACAATGAATCTATGGGTTCAATCCTCACTAATACATAAACTGGACATTGTGACACACATATGTAATCCCAGCACTTGGGAGGTGGAGGCAGGAGAATCAGGAGCAAAAGGTCAACCTTAATTACAGAGTGAGTTTGGGGCCAGCCAGGGCTATATGAGCCTGTCTCAAAAAGTAAAATCAAAAGGAACAAATGTGTTTCTTGGCTGATGATACCAAAGAGTAAATGTTGGGACATGCTATCATCCAAGTCAAAAGCCCCTCTATTAAAAAAAATTTTTTTTTTAAATAAAAAGAAATAAAAGAACTAGAGAAGAGATATATCAGCTCTGGCTGCTCGTTCAATTCCCCGCCCCCCCCCAGAAAGCCACAGAAAGGGAGAGGCTTTTCATTTAAAGCTTGGGGCAACTTTCTCCTCAGACTTGGTTTTGTTTGGTTGTTTGTTGTTTGAGGTAGACTGTAGCCCAGGCTGCCCTCAAGCTCACTATATAGACAAGGATAAGTAGAATTTCTAATCTTCCTGCCTCTAGCTCCTGAGGGCTGGGATTGCAGAGAAATGCTACTGTGCCTTATTTCATATATTTTGGGGGGCTCACCTTTCAGTGTTAACAGGGACAAAGACTATGTGCCCTTTTATCTAACACACACACACACACACACACACACACAAGCACGCACACGCACACACAGCAGCACTCGGCACCACATTCTTAAGCCTTGTGCATGAATCCTGGCAAGGTTTTCCTACTCTTTGACTCCGAGAGGCTTTTGACAGTAGAGGCCATTCCCCCTCTTCCTTCAGCAAGACAGAACCCGTTCTTCACATCAAGTGAGCTCAGATTATCCTAAAAGCCCCCTCCTCCTGTGTCCCAGTAGTCGAGTGCATCGGGGAAATTATTCATTCTCCTAGACCAGCTTCTGCAGTTGATAGAAAACGTGTCCGAAGGGTTTGTAATGTGAACAGGACTAGAAAAAAGTCTGATTTGCTTCCCCAGACCCCCTGACTTAGGGTCCGGATCAAACACCCCATAAGAAGCTAGGGAAGTTGCAAGGATGTATTCAAACATTTGTGGCGTGTAATCCTGCAGACCACTTGGCTCTGGCACCAATCTACTACCTCTTTGGTAAATTGGTTACCTTTCTTTTAAAAAATAATTCTTAGAGTTATTTTGGGTGAGTGGCACATGCCACAGCACTCATGTGAGAGTCAGAGGACAACTTTTGGAAGTCAGTTGCCCCCTCCACCACATGGGTCCCAGGGATTGATTGGCGGCAAGCCCCTTTACCTGCTGAGCCATCTTGCTGGCCTGGAATCAGCTACTTTTCTATTTTAGTTTTTGGAGCTGTTCCCAAACGTTACCAACATGTTTGCTGATGCCAGGCATCAAAAGGGCAGGCGCCATTGGAGCCATCCTGTGAGCTGGGCATTCTTAAGCCAAGTCATTTGCTCTGCAAATTGAGAATAGAGCAGTGCTGATTCTCTGGGTGTGAACCATGTGTCCCATTTACTCCACCTGGAAGGCACATGGAGCATCTGAGAACACCCATTGCAGAACACTTGGATTCCAACATTCCACCGAGCATCCTGCTATCTGCACATGCTTTGGGAGATGGAGAGCCTTGTCTTAGGCAGTGTGGCTGACTCGGTTGTGGAAGAAAAGCCTGTGGAAGTGAGCAATGGCCCCATCTGCTGCCATCTCTCACTCTCAGGGAGCTGCCGGATGGCCCAGGGAGACAGCTGGGCCTGGGGAGCCTGTGTGGGGCCCCACCTGTGCAGCTATCATACATAAAATGTCATAGGCTTTCCAAAGAGCATCAGGCTGTACCTTCTGTGGCAAGCATCCCAACAGCCCTGGCAGCTGACAGCAGCAGGAAACTATCCTTCCTGTAGCCTTACAAGGCGCATGGGGCTGAGAATGGCTAAGACAGGCATGAAATTCCCAGTGTAGTTCAGCTTTGCCAAGTCCACGTACGTAGTACACCCATCTCTCCCTACGGCCTCCATAACGGGCACCTCCCTGCCTCCCTTGAGAATCTTCTCTCATTTGCAAATCCCTTGTATTGCACACAATCCTCATAATATTTCAGTAGTTTGCGATATCGTCTTGGGCTGCATGCATGCCCCTGGACACGCCTGGAAGGATATAAAGAAACCTCCTCCTCCTTCACTTGCCCCAGCCCCTCTCCTGGTGGTATGACCACCCTGCTGCTCATCCTCTTTGTGTCCTTGTGTGGCTGAACAAGTGTGTATAAATTGAAAAGTCATTTATAAAACACGTGAAAAGAGACCACACATTCTGTTACACCATGCTTTCCCCACTTGCTGAAAGTTGGAGTTTACCACATGAGTGTACAAATCTGTGTGTGGTTCTTTTGAGTGGCTTCATGGCCATCCCCTGGCTCCTGGCCAATCTCTCCATCCTCCCTCTCATCCGGTCTCACCTGTTGACCAGAAAGAGCTCCAAGGGTCCACCTGCCTCCACCTACCAGTGCAGTGGTTACAAGATGCTCCGCCTACCAGCAGTTCCGTGGTTACAAATGCATGTGACAACATGTGGCTTATGTTGGGGGGTGGGTAGCTGAATCCATGCTTACAAAGTGACAATTTCCTGGCTGAGCCACCTTTCCAGCCTTCCTCTTCATCACTCTCTGACTTCTTGGCCTCTCTCCTTCATTTCCTGATGACGCTAATAACTGCCCTAGTGTCTTCATCCCATCCCCAAACTCTGCTCACTCTCTTTTTAACTTCAATCCCAGACAGAGCATCTAGCCAGCACCCGGTCAAATACAAATCTCTGACTATTGATCCCCACCCTAAGAGCCAATCTAAATTTGTACCAACAGATGATACACCTAGAGAATCTGCTTCTTAATATTTCATACTAACAATAAACCTCTAGCCTATCCTGACTGTTCCTTATGCTTGCTATTGTCCTTCACCCCTCCTATCCTAGACAATTTGGATAATGTGATGATTGTTTCTGTCGACTCTACAACCTAGAATCACCTGGGAGAGGCGTCTTAGTGAGGAATTGTCTAGATCAAGTTGCTGTGTGGGTGTGTCTGCAAGGGATCATCTTGATTTTTAATTGATGTGGGAAGACCCACCACACTATGAGGGGACCATTACATAAGTGTGGGCTCTCCACTGTGTAAGAGAAGAAAAGATGAAAAGGACTGGAGAGATGGCTCAGAAGTTAAATGTGCTTACTGTTCTAGACAGAGGACCCTGGTTCAGTTCCCAGCACTTACATGGCAGCTCACATCTATCTAAAACTCTACTTCCAGGTATCTGATGACTTCTTACAGCCATAGTCTCCTCTATGCATGTTAACTTAGTATATATAAATTCAGATACACACATACACATAAAAATAGTCTATTTTTAAAAAGTAGAAAAGGTGAGCTGAGCCATTAAGCATGCACACATTCGTTTCTCTGCTCTTGGCTGTGGGTGTGATGGGTGTGATGTGACCAGCTGTGTCAGGCTCCTGCTACTGTGACTTCTCTGATACAAAAAAACTGTATCCTGGAGCTGTCAGCCCAATAAACACATTCTCTCCTAAGCTGCTTTTTGTTCAGGTATTTTATCACAGCAATAGAAATGAAATTAGGACAGATACTCAAATATCTGACGACTCTCTCCCTTACAGTCTTTGGCTCCTTGGCATCTCTCTTGGAACATGTTCAAAACCTCAATCTAGGTGACACTGGTGCTCTTCTATAGAGGTTACTCTTGATTATTGAGGATCTGGGATCAAATAGGTAACACAGCCCCTGGTAGGTCTGTGTGGGCATTTTGGGGAAGATAACTGAGTAAGAGAGGCTCCTCCCTCCCCCACAATAGGAGGCGGTCCTGGAGAGAACAGCTGTGCCTGCCTGGCTTCACTCTTGTGGATGAATGCATCTATCCACAGTCTGCTGCTGCGCTGCCACCCTCCTTAGCTGACATCAGACTCTAGCTTCTTTAGTTTTCAAGTATGGACTGAAGACCAGCAGTGGAGAATTTTCTGGGCCTTCAGCACCAGACTGGGATTACTGCGATACATTGGTGAAATGCATTAAAATAGACTCAGGAACACCAAAATGCACCAATGTTGGATTAGGGAAAAAAGCTCAGCCCACCCCCTTGAATTCATTTGACCAAAGTTGAGCCAAAGTATGAGTTCTCCACTTCTCTCCTTGTGTCTTCTGTCTATAGTTTGTGCTTCCTGGCTTGTCTATATTCTGTTTCTCCGTCCCTATTGCCTGTGTCCCTAACAAAATCCTTTGCTCTGTATTTACTGAAAGAATCCCACGGGGAAGGAATAAGACACTTCATAGGCTTCTTTAACAGAATTTTGTTGTTGTTTAAATATTTATTTATGTTTACATGTGGGTGTTTTGCTTGCATGTGTGTAGAAGCACCATGTGAGTACCTGGTGCCCTTGAAGATCAGAAAAGGGAGTCAGGTCCCCTGGGACTAGAATTATAGGCAGTTGTAATCTGCTGTGTGGGTGCTGGGAACCAAACCCAGGACCTCTGGAAGAGCAGCTGGTGCTCTTAGTGTTCTAGCCCCTTTGACAGAGTTAATAAAGGATTAAGTCACAGACTCCAACTGACCTTAACTGGTTAACCCCAAAGCACCAGAAAACAAAATATTACTTCTAATATAAGCTATCAGTTATATCCATGTTATTTTCAACATTTATGGCAGATATTTGTTGTACAAGATTGCTTCCAACCTGGTAGTTGTTCTCAGCAAATGATTACCATAAAACATACGTGCACACACACACACACACAGGCACACAAACACGCAGATACACACACCCTGTTCTGAGTCAGGGGCATTGAAGAGTACATAATTTAAGATTAAAGCTATGAATTAGCTTAGGTAATAAAAGTTGATTACATGGAAAATCCAAGGGAAGTAAGGTTGGTTATAACATTGTTCTCTTAAAAGCAAGTTAAACAAACAGGCTGAGTACACCACAGGATGTCAGGCCAAGTCTTAAGTGACCTCGAGGTGTTTTATTAACGTGGTCATGAGGTCCAGTCTCTTTAAATGTAAGGAATAGCTTCAGAAAAATGGCATCACTACCCCAGGCAGCTAGCTTCACAAACCAGGCAGCTCCTGGATGCTCAGCCCTCTAGCAGACAGATGGCCACTGTTGGACTACCCAGCTCATACCACATAAGCCCACCTAGTGACCAATCTTTGTCATTTATGTTCATTCCATCAGTTCTGCTCCTCTAGAGAACTCTGCCTAACATAGCTACCTTCTATAAGCTTATTATTCATATAAGAAGAAACTGGTAGGGGCCACAGTGATGGCTCAGCAGTAAGTACACACACTGTTCTTACAGTGTTTCCTTCCCAGCACCTACACTGAATGCTCACAACTGCCCATGTCTCCAGGTTCAAAGGCTCCAACACTGTCTTCTCACTTCTGTAGGTTCTGTCCTCACTCATGTGCAGTCCCTTGACACATGATCTATCAATCCCACTCAGTATAGTTCCAGAAGAATTGGGGAACTGGTTCTGAGAGAGAGACACACACAGACACACTGCTATACAGCAGAGTGGGTCCTGCTTACAGAAGGGTAGACTCAACGGAAATGTCCAGTGATGGGTAGATACAGGATAGATATACCACATGGAACATTGTCCAGCCGGCAATGAGGAGGAGACTGCGTCACACTCTACAAGAAGGATAAGCCTGGAAAGTGCATGCTGAGGAAAGCCAGTGAACACTCTCCCATAGGGGACAGATGTTGTCCCTTGAACGTTCTTCCAGAGCACTTGGGTTTTATTCCCACCGTGCACATGGCAGGTCATACCCATCTTTAACTGGGTTCCAGGCGATCTGATGCCCTCTTCTCACCTCCAAGGGTACATGGCACACACATGGCACACACATGGCACACACATGACACACATATGGTACACATATGGCACACACACATGGCATACTCAGGCATGACGTATCGCCCTCTTGAACTCTCAGCACCTGTGACAATGTGGAGGAAGGAAGCCAGTGCTAGACTGGGCCACTAATACCATGTAATGGAGGCAGGGAAGGATTCATGTGGCCCTGCCCTTTTTGGAGGTTGTGTACGTTAACTATTGCTGGGGAGGGGGGGAATTCTCTTTGGTGGTCTATTAGGTACTTTTCTCACTGTGGTGACAAAATACCTCACAAAAGCAACTTAAGAAAGAGGGGTTCACAGTTTTGGTACTGTTGCCCATTATGGTGGGTGAATCATAGAGGCAGGACAGGAAGGCAGTTAGCGACATGGCGTCCACAGTACAGAAGCAGAGAGGGTAGGGTACTGGTGTGCAACCTGCAGTTCAGATTATGAGGTGGTGCTCCCAACATTTAAGGTGGGTCTTCCCATCTGAGTTAAAGAAACCAGGAATTCTCTCACAGATACAGAGGCTGTTTCTTTGGTGATTCTAGAGCCTTTCAAGTTGACAGGCTTCATCATGGTGCTTTAGGCATCTACAAGTTGCTCATGGTCCCATCAGAGACCCCAAACGTGCTCACTGGTTCGCTCCTCACCTGGAGTGGATAGATAATTGTCCTTCCCAGGATAGCTCTCACCACACCGTATAACTGCATGTGTGAGTTACCTAATGTAATTTGAGTCATGGAAGCAGATGGTAACATGGTGTTACCAGGGCCTGGGGGAGAAGAAGTGGGAATAGTCAATGAGTATAGACTTTTCTCTCTTGCAAGGGGACTTACTTCTCAGCTTTTTTGGCTAAAATCAAGTGCAGTTTTGCAGGATGACAAGGCTGGTTCACAGTGGCACGAATATACTTCAGACCTCTAAACTATGCACACTAAAAAGTGGTCAATTTGAGGGCTGGGGAGATGGCTCATTGGGTAAAATGTGTGTTGCAGGAACATGAGGACAAGAGTTCAATTTTCAGAATGCTTTTTTAAAAAAGAAAAGTGGGGTATGGTGGTACACACTTGCAATCCAGGGCTGGCGAGGTAGAAACAGGCAGCTCGCAGGGGCTCAGTGCTCAGGCAATTGGAGCTATTTGGTGAGCTTCAGGTCAGTGAGGTTCCCTGTCTTATAATAACAAAGTGAGTGGCTCCCAAGGAACAACATCCAAGGCTAGCCTCTAGGCTTCACATACAGCTGTACACACACACGTACACTTGTACATGCACGCACATCGTACTAGAAAAATTAAAGTTTAAGCTACGTGAGTGTTGTAAAAAGATCTGTTGTTGTTGTTGTTGTTGTTGTTGTTGTTTTTAATCCAGCAAAAGATAAGCACGGAGGCCACGCACTGGTGAGGCAGAAGCATCCCACACTCCATTTTCATGTGGCCAAGTGCAAGAGGGCAACCATCATCTACACAGGCAATTTCAAACTCAAGGTTCACTCTGAGGCTATGATTTCAAATCATGCAAGTAAGAGAACTGACCTTTTCTAGAAACCAATTGGCTATTTCTCAGTTCCCTCCGATATGACTCTCTAGAAACTAGCTGAAAGCCAGTGGTTTTTCTAATTGTATTCCTCTTTGCTTGCTTATGCTCATTAATATGCAAATATATTCCCAGCCAGCAGTGATCTCATGAATTTTTAACCAGAGATTAAAATGTTAACTAAAGCCAGTGATATAGAGGATTATAAGTGTCGCTTAATCCTTAGATTAGGAATCTCCAAGTGAATTCATGATAATTATCCAATGAACAACCAAGGAGTCTCCAGCATCACCTTCGCCTATGCTTTGTGGGTAACTGACACCGTTTTTAATATATCTATTTGGGGATCTTTAAAAACAATGAAACCAGAGCTGGTAAGATGGCTCAGTTGGGGATATGCTTGCCACACAAGTATATCCACCTAAAAAAGCTAAATGTGGTAGCCTGCTTCTTCAAGCCCAGACCAGGGAGGTAGAGCTAGGCAAATCCCAGAGGCTCACTGGCCAGCCAGTTCAGCTTAGTAGGTGAGCTCTGAGAGGATTTGGAAAAAGGAAAGGGTGGGGGAAACTAACGTAATTGTATTATACTCTCAAAAATCAATAAAAGTTTTTAAAATTAAAGAGGGGGGCCCTTGTCACCTTGTCTCAAAAAACAAGGGATGTCACCTAAGGTTGACCTCTGCCCTTGGAATGCACACACACAATACCTGCACGTGTACGTGCACCCACACAAACACACACAGACACACAGACACACAGACACACACACACACACACACACACACACACGCAAAATAAAATTGAAAACAGTGAAATCAAAGACACTTCGTATCATCAACCTGGGCCTGGGGAAACCAGTAGACTACCTGGTGATTGTTCAAAGAGATTTCATTTATACAGAAAAGCCACAATAATTAACTTGTGACTGAAGTACAAGAAGCATTTTAGCAGAAAGGAAGTAAGATTTTAAGAAGAGAAAGTTGGGAAGAAGAACTGAACTTCTTCTGGAGACATGGATCAAACTTGGAATTATTAACTCTAAAGTAGAAGGCAGGCATAGCTGGGTCATCAGGGAGTAGTATGCCCATTTTTCTGAGGGTCCACCAAACTGATTTCCAGAGTAGTTGTACCAGCTTGCAATCCCACCAACAATGGAGGAGTGTTCCTTTCTCCACATCCTCGCCAGCATCTGTTCTCACCTGAGTTTTTGATCTTAGCCATTCTGACTGGTGTGAGGTGGAATCTCAGACTTGTTTTGATTTGCATTTCCCTGATGACTAAAGGATACTGAACATTTCTTTAGGTGCTTCTCAGCCCTATGAATTTCCTCAGTTGAGAATTCTCTGTTTAGCTCTATTCCCCATTTTTTGATAAGGTTATTTGGTTTTCTGGAGTCTAACTTCTTGAGTTCTTTGTATATATTGGATATTAGCCCTCTATCGGACTTAGGATTGGTAAAGATCTTTTCCCAATCTTTTGGTTGCCAGTTTGTCCTATTGATAGTGTCCTTTGCCTTACAGAAGCTTTGCAATTTCATGAGGTCCCATTTGTCGATTCTTGATCTTAGAGCATAAGCCATTGGTGTTCTGTTCAGAAACTTTTCCCCTGTGCCCATGTGTTGGAGACTTTTCCCCACTTTCTCTACGTAGAAGGCATTTTACAGATGATCTTCATTCATAGACGAGCTATCTGAACAAGCCCAGAGAGGTTAAGTGGCTTATCAGTTCAGATCACAAATGCACCGCCACACCCAGTGTGTGTGTGTGTGTGTGTGTGTGTGTGTGTGTGTGTGTGTGTGTGTGTTCTGGGGATTGAACTCAGGTCTCCACGCTCACATGGCAAACACATTACTGTAATGTAGGCTTTTAAAAAGCCCATAGCATTTTTTAAATTAATAAATGATAGGCATTCTTCTTCTTCCTCTTCAGAGTCTGGTGTGAATTTTACCCTTACACCTCATCCCTACATCAAGCAAAAACATGGCACTAAAGTAAGCTGGGTAACACCTCTGCAGGACCAAGGGTTGCTTGTTACCCCAAGAAAATGCTGCTCAGCTCTGGGCATGAGATAGAGTCTCTCTAGACTGCTTCATGGCTGTTTTGTTAAAGTCCTCAGACCCCTGTATAATAAATTGGGTGGTTATACTCAGCCTGCCAAGTTATAGAACCATCTTTTGAAATTTTATAAAATTAAAACTTCTACTATTTTTTTCTCTTCAAAAAATTTTACCAGATTAACTTATTTTCAGAAGTAATTCTAGCTAAAATAGTGTCATCTTTGATGTCATGGATCTGATACTCCACATTTATTACAAGAGATAACACACACCGTAGTAAATACTTCACATGTGAAGAAGTTTGGGCTTTTTTTTTTTTTTTTTTTTTTTTTTGGTATCATTTTCTTTTTTCAATCTTTTTTTAAGGGATGTAGTTTCTTATTGTAAAATTATGTGCATTTGTCTGTGTCTGTGCGTGGTATGTGTACATGAATGCAGGTCCCTGTGGAGAACCCTCTGAAGTGGGAGCTACAGGTGGATGTGAGCAGCCTAATATGGGTCCAGGTTCTCCACAAGAGTGATATGTACTTTTAACCACTGAGCCATCCCTTCAACTCCCTGATATGTTTTCTTGGTATCATTAATGGATTTGCATGCTGTCATCTTTCAGGAGTTTTTACATTTCAACACATTCAACCTAAAATATATTAGTCTGAATTCCCTGACACCAAAGAGATACTTCTACCTTTGCGTGTCTGAGTGTCCATTGATATGGACTCACCAGCCCCTTCTCTCTGGCACTGTCAGAACCACACAGAGCAGCATTTGTCAGCCTTGGTGTTCAACCATCCCAAACCTACAGAGGCTAGGGAAAATCCTGCATGTGCTGATATATGGGCACCCATACATATGTAAACACACATATGTACAATTGCACACACACACAAATGTCTATGTATATATGTATGGACATGTGTGCAGGAACATATGTGCCCATCAAAAAAAAATCCAGAAAAGGAGAAATTTTTCTTTTTCTACTGTTCTAAATGGGGGACTGAAGTATCGTGCAGTCTCAGAACTAGCAAGCAGTAGAGGTTAAAGCATGAATGGTGTGTGTATGTGCATGTTTTATGTGCATGTGTGTGTCTTACATCAGGTTATTTATAATTAAAATGTCAATATTAATAGATTAGGTATGAGTTATTAATTAAAGAAAATATGACAGACAAAACAATAACCATTGTGACTGTGCAAGCTGGGGCTACAGCTTGCTGGTAGAAGACCTGCCTAGTTGTGTGAGAACGTAGAGAACACGGAGACAGCAAGAGGGAGAGAGAGTGGGGAGAAAGGGAGCAAGGGAAGAAGGGAGGAGAGAAGAAAACAGGACAGAGGGGGAAGAGGAAGAGGGTAAATGAATAGTAGACAGGAGGTTTGGTGAGTGGTTGGTTGGATGGATGGATGGATGGATGGATGGATGGATGGATGGATGGATGGGTGGATAGATGGGTGGATGGGAGGGTGGATGGATGTTTGAAAGAATGGAAAGATGGACAAGTAGTTGAATGGATGGATAGAGAGACAGACAAGAACATATTCACCTCAGATTCCAGATCAGGGAACTGAACAAATTATAAAGGCGCCATGTGTCCCTGTGACTCTCCCAGAAAAGACCTGTCTCATGGCTGACAATACACCAGCTAACATCAAAGGCAACTTGCACCCTTTTGTCAACATCAGGACAAAGATTGAAGGAGGATGTGTGCTGACGGTGATGGCAAGGCCTTCATCTGAGGCTCCTGCAGTCTGGGAGAAGAATCCACTTACATATACTCCCTGTGAGCAGAGTGCACGGCGGCTGCATTGCTGTAACGCCAGAGGACAATGGCCGACGACAGCACATCCAGGATGGCATCAAACTAGAGAAGGAAACAGGACATTAGTGGTGCTCAGGTCAGCAAGGCACAACCGGGAACACACTAGCCAATTGCACAATGACCAGAGAGTGTGGATAAGCATCTTTGAGTGAGTACATTTCTGGATGCTTCTGGCAGCCACTTTGAACTCCATGGCGGAGCCCTGGGCATCACACACTGTGACCCTTGAATGCATGGCTCTGTTCATGGGAAGTCCTATTTTCTGAGATAGATGAAATTGTTTATCTTGTGACAGGCAAGATGACATTGGCATTTTCCTATAAACAGTAAGTAAAATACTTGGGTGCAAATTCTAATTCTGACTCTCACTGCAACTGTTCAAGCTAGGTCCAGGAGGTCCAGGAAGTCTACCAACAGTTTGATATTTTATAGACAGTTCTATACCTGAGAGAGGAGAGAGAGAGAGAGAGAGAGAGAGAGAGAGAGAGAGAGAGAGGTGTGTCTCTGAGTCTGTATATGTTGTGTATGTATATGTATATATATTGTGTGTGTTCATGCATGTGTGTGTCTGTGTTGTGTATTAACTTCTGGGTGGATGTGTGTCTATGCTGTGTTTGTGTGTGTGTTGTATATGTCTGACTGTGTATTGTATATGTATCTCTTTCTGTGTGCATATGTTGAATGATTATTTCTGGGTGTGTGTATCTGTAGTTTGTGTTCTGGTTACCAGTGCGCTCAAGTGTAATTTTCAGACTGTCAATATCCTTCATGAGACTCTTAAAAGAATTTGCAACACCCTCAAGGCAACACTCTTAAAACATTAAGTTCTTACAACAAAGGGCAATGTGAATCTGGGATGCAGTACAGAACGCCCTCTGTCTCTGCAACAAGGAGGAGAAGAGCTTGCTTGAGACACTGAGATTTGCAGCATACCAGCCTTCATTGACCTATTTCCACCAGAAGACAAGCAGAAAACTCAGCTGCCCTTAGCAGGGCTACAGACCGGTGACTTCTAGTGTGAACCACAATCCATTGCAATTCTCGATGTCTCTGTCTACACCATCATATGCACCTCCCCAGTGTGCCAGACCCGCATGCAATCTGGAAGGGCACAAATAGGTAACCCTCCGGAGCATCCTCTCCAATCTCGTCACCAACCATGTGATCCCGGATGTGTACATGGGACATAACCCATACTGATGCCTTTAATTCTACTATGCTGTCATTTTCACAGAAGTTGTTACTAAAGTGACACTTTCCATCCTCATCTTGTATCTGCTAAACACCGGTCTGTTTCATGACTGAGGTGAGAGTCATGGGCTCAGGGAAAGTATGAAGAATTTCACAGTGGTGAGTACATTTCAGGCTACTTACTGCAAACCCGAAGGCAGAGGCGCTGTACCTCATGACGGAGACAGCTAAAAAGAAAGAAAACACCATTGAGATTGACAGCCCCGTGGGTCGTGTGTCTCCTTTGTGAGTTCAAAAAAAAGAAGAAATTATTTTCAAACTCTACAACACCTCCCCCTTCCACTGTGTTCTGAAGCATCCACAGGCCAACTTCAGGGAAAACAAACCAAACCAAGCAATTAAGCACTTGTCAGTCACCTGACTTCTGTGTCTTTGAAAACTGAGAAACTGTAAGCAGTGAAGTAGGAACTAAATCTTTAAGGTGACGTTGAAACCTGAATCCTGCTGCCTGCACTCTCAAGCCTGGCTGGATTTCTACTCTGAATCTGTCCGTTCTCACTGGCCTTGGTGCAATGGGTGCGCACAGTTAAAAGGCCCCGCCCCATTGCGTGCCCCACAAAGCAACCTGATTGTCAGATGTTGAACTGTGACTTCAAAGTGTCTGTACTTGAGTTCTTCGGTATACCAGGTCTTTACATGGAAGGCCACAAAATTCAAAGGAGTAGATGCACAAATTATTACTGTGAGACATATAAGGACCCTTACCCCAGGTTTGTGATTAAATAAGTACTGTCGGCTGGGGAGAGGGCTCAGTGGAGTCAATGCTTGCCTTGCAAGACTAAGAGCATGACTTCAACCCCAGCACCCAAGGGGAAAAGCCAGGCATGGTAATGCGATTGTAATCCCTCGGGAGGTGGGGACAAGTGGATCAGCCTGGACTACCTCCAAGCCAGAGTAATTATCATATCTCAAACAGCACGGTTGGAAGTGATTAAAACCACTCGCTGTCTCTTCAGAGGATCTGAATGCTGTTCCTACGTCAACAGTACCCATGTCGGGTGGCTCACAATCATCCCTTATGTCCAGCTCCAATGAGTCAGACACCCTCTTCTGGCCTCTGATGGCACTAGCTCACCCGCATACAGGTAAATAGAAATAATGTGAGTATGAAAAGAAGTGTCACACCTTCAAAAGCTGTTCTGTGACCTGTACATACACTTGTGTTTGTACGTACATGTAAACTAGAATACAATCATACACACAAGTACACACACACACACACACACACACACTAGAGAGAGAGAGATGATTTCACTCTCAGAACTACACTGGAAAGTCCCACTCACATGAGTGAGTTAAGCCTGCCAGGTGGATGGATAATGGATAGCATATACGGAATATTAGTATTACTCATGCTGCAGGGCCCTGTGAGCCAGTGGGGTCCTAATGAACTCAGGGTCTGTCGGAGAGATGTGTCATTTGCTTAAGAATCACCTCCATCTAATTCCTTGATGACATGCAAAGAGGGAAATGCCAGAATTGCATGGAGAGTGGAGCGTCCCCTGAAGGGTCCTCCATGGAACCTCTGCGCCCTCCCACGGCTCCCCACTGTGGCCAGCTCTCAGGCCATGCTGCTGGACAACTGTAAACAGTCATTAGCCCAGAACCACAGGCAAGAGCTCGGTGGCCTCTGAGGAGTTTATCAAGAGTGTCAAGAAATAAGTTCGTTTTCTTTGGCCCATAACTGAATCATAGCGTGTCCTGATTCCAGGATCAGAAGTAATCCAACGGAGGAGGGGAGAAAGGTTCAGATGGCCCTGTTCCTATGTAAAGAAAATCACACTAGGAGGCTTCCTTCCTTCCCTCCTTCCTTCCTTCCGTTCTTTCTTTGTATGTGTGTTTCTATGTGTGTGTGTGCAGGTACATATGTAGAAGTCGGAGTTAAAACCCCAATGTTATTCTTCGAGAGTTGTCTGTCTCATGTTTTGTTTTGGGTTTTTTTGTTTGTTTGGTTGGTTGGTTGGTTGGTTGATTTGGTTTGTTTTTCGAGACAGAGTTTCTCTGTGTAGCCCTGGATGTCCTGGAATTCACTCTGTAGCCTCAGAGAGATTTGCCCACCTCTGCCTCTCAAGTTCTGGGATTAAAAGCATACACTACCACCTGGCTCACCCTGCTTAATAATCGAAGGACCTTGCTTTATAATCGAAGGTCTCTCACTGGTCTGAAGTTTGCCAAGCAGACTAGGTTGTCTTGTCCACAAGCCCCAGGGATGTTCCGGTCTCTGCCTCTTTAGCACGGAGACTACAATAACACAATGTTTCTTTGTTCTGGGGATCAGATTTAGAGCCTATTGCTGTGGAATAAGCATGTGACCCCACCAGGAGCCATCTCCCCAACCAAACTGAAGGGTTTGCACAGAGGCCTTTCCAATCTCGCTCATGCAAGAGTTGCTTGGAGAATGTTCCAGGGTGACCAGTGCAGACACAGACGAGGTCCCAAGGAGCCTTGTGGGGGATAAGTAAGCACTACTCAAAGCCACCACAGGGCCAAGATGCTGGCCGTAAGCTGGGAGCTGACAACCGTGAAGGATAGACATGGGTCGCATCAGCTACGGCGAACACTGAGAGCCCATGAGAGGGCTGTATGGGCATCTGTGAAGCAAGACTTTCCTATGAGAGCTGTTCTTCTCAAGGTGGGGCCATGGAACTGAAGGGAATCAGAACCCTACGATGTCACTTTTGTTAGCATTCACCCATACTAGGGTAGACTTTCAGTGATGTTGCTGCCTGTGAGTCGCCCATGCGTTCCTGAGTAACCACAAACAATTCACTGGTTTACCAAGGTAGACTTGGGAGGGATAGCTTCTTTGTTTGTTTTTGGTCCCCTCAAATGATAATCTTTGAAGGACATTCCTACATTGATTCATGTTTTCTACATTTTCTGCAGTCATCATATGTAACCATTCAAATCAAATGATATATTTTATTTGGGGAAAAACCTGTCAGTGTCAGACAAAGGTAAGCAAAGGCCTCAAATGAACTAGCAGGAGAGTTCAAACACATATCTAGGCTCTGCCAGCTCATGAGTGTTTTGGTCTGACAGGAAAGCACATAGTTATGGAAACCATTATTACATGTAGGCTTCTGAGTCCCATGGTCTACATGAGCAAGTTGCTAACGGTTCAGATTTCCCATGAGTGTGATTGTGGGTCCCATAATCCAGGCAACAAACACCAGCAGGACATTACTCCTTGCCTGACAGACTTACCTCTCAGAGTTTGCCTGTCCTAAGGCAGACTGTCATTTATATGTTGAGGGAATCACTAACAGCTACATCACAGAAGGCACACAACATAAGTCTTAAATAAATATTTATACAGGCCTGGTTAAAAAGACCAGATTTTTTTTTTTTTTTAGACTAAGTCAAACCAAAAAGCATGTTGGCTGAAAATAAATTCAGACAGAAAGGCAGCTGGGAAACGGAAGGGGACCCAGGGGACTCATTGTTAAGGCCAAGCCAAAGGCAAGCAGCAGCTGAGTAACCAGAGGCTTGGAGGGAGGGTATGCTCAGCAGAGACAAAGGGTCGCAGAAATGCAGAAGGGAGCACCAAGGACCAACAGCAAGAACCTCTGCGCAACACCCAACAAAGAATCCAGCTTCAATTGCCAGTGAGATTTACCGAGACAATGAGGACCCATCTGTCATCCTCTCCAAAGTCAGGCAATAATTATCTTGAGCCTTAGCACGTTTTAGCAATACCCCAGGCCCCGTAACACCTCGGAGTTGTTAAATTATATGAGCAGTAGAACTCCGTTAATAAATCAATCCCGGTTTAATTAGACTGTCTCTATCACTCAGATGCCTAGCAAACACCTCCCCCACAGCTGGGGAACAAGCCCACCCTGGAGAGCCACTTCTTCATCACCCACCATCAGAGTCAGGCTCTCCTATCTTGCTTGCTGGAAGCTGGGATTCAAAAGAGCTGGGACCAATGGAGGGGGGCATCAAAAAATGTATTTTTCTATGTTTTAACTCACTCCAACAGAATCTTTAATAGTGTTCATTTTCTACCCCTCTCAAACAAGATTATCAACTACTACAACGTTAGTGGTAGGATTTTTGCTTCAGTGGAGAGGGGGGAAATGCTTAAAGAGCATATTCTTAAGAATATGATTGAAATATGTTGTCTTAAATTCTCAAAGGAAAAAAGAAGTCAACTTTGTGTAGAGCTGGAGAGACGGCTCAGTTAATAAAGTCCTTGTAAGAGAGCATGAGGACCTACGTTCAATGCCCCAGAATCAAGGCTGGCTATGGTGGGCGGTGTAGTCATGCAATCCCAGCATTGGGGAAGGGAAGACAAGCCAACCATTGGGGGTCACAGGTCAGCCAGCCTGGCCTATTTGGCAAGCTCTAGGCCAGTGAGAGACCCTGTCTCAAGAAACAAGGGGGATGGTAACCCAAGAAATGACAACTAAGGTTGACTTCTATCTTTGCACACATGCATACATATGCACACATGTGTATCCCTACTCACAGACACACGTAAGCACACATGCATAAAGATCCTGCCGCCATGATTTCCTGATTGTGATGAGTTTTACCTCAAACTGCAAGCCTTCCTTCCTGTTGCTTTTGTTCCTGGTTGTGGTCAGACATTTGGCCACAGCAATGAAGAGTAACAGATGCACCTAGTCATTCACAGATTGTGCACGGGTGGCAGCTTCTATGGTATATCATCAGAACCGGGCTGTTGTCATACGTTTTTACTATCTTATTCTTATTAAAGTGTTCCAAGTCCTGAAATAGAATTTTCTCACACAGGGGAGTGTTAATATCACATGGGATAATAAAGGCCCAAGGGAGGAAGCCATTTTAATGAGCAATGCCTAAAACTAGTATCACCTGGAAGAGTGACTGTCTTTCTTGCCTGGCCTCCTCCCAAAAACTAAAAGCTAAAACTATCAGCTCTAGGACAGGATGGCATGAATGTTGTCTGCTAAGGTTGTCCTCCTTGACCTGGCCTTGCAAGTGCCACACTGTACCCTGAGTGTCTCTGATATAAAGTTGCTGTCATACATTCTGAAAATCAATTTCATTCTAGTTTTTTTGTGGGCATGGTTGTGGAAGTTGCAGATAACTTGTGGGAATCACTCTCTGGGCCTGCAGACTCGTACTCCGGTCTTCATTCTTGGTGGCAGATGCCTTTATCCACTGAGTCATCTTGTTGGCCCCAACAGTAAATTATACAAAATATGTATAATGTATGGTGAAGAGAATGGGCTTTAAAGACTTGACTTAGGAATTGGTGCTAAAAAAGTATTTACTCATTTGAGTTAACCAAAGTCCTTAGAGGACCATTAACACTGCCACTCAGGGAATAAAAGGTAAACATAAGGGACAGAGCTTCTGTCTCTCTCCCCTTCCACTCTCCCACAGAAATCACACCCAAGTAATAAGAAACATGAAAATTAGGCAAAGAATACAATGGTCAAAGAAATCCACAAGGCCCAATCCACGAAAGTTGGCTACCAAACACATTAGAAACTAGATGACACTAGGAGAGGAAGCTAAAAGCTGACAGCATAGCTCAAACAAATCTCTGAATGGACTGAACTGTACCCCCCCCCTATCACCACCAAATCAGGTATGGTGATACTCACCAGGAATCCCAGCACTCAGGAGCCCATGGCAGGAAGACTCTGAGTTTGGGTCCAGCCTGGGCTATATAGAAAGTTAGAAAGTTCTAGGCTAGCTTGGGCCCTACAATGAGATCCTATCTTAGAAAATTAAACAAGCGGGTCTGACAAGCCATGAGTTCAATCCCTGGAACATACAGTAGAAGGAGATAACTATTTAAAATTGTCATCTGATCTCCACATCTGTCACTTATAAAAACAAAATTTAACCACCAGAGCATTTGTGAATAAGGAGTGTTTTAACAAGTTAACGTATACTCATACTGTGTCGTTAAGTTCTTGAAAAAGACAGATTTGAAAATCTGAGAAATATAGTGTGTGAATGAGCCAGGGCAACTAGTAGAGTGGTTATTAAAGCTTGTGTGTACACAGAAATGAGTTCATATGTGTGGATAAAATGTCACAGACGCTACACAAGAAACTAGGGGTGCTGGTTTCCTCTTAAGACTGGGAGTGAGAGCCTGAAGGGACGTCCCCCTTCTGCAGATGGGAGTCCTCTGTGCAGACTGTACAGATGTACATTTCCATGGTGGACGCCGAGCCTTGCTGCAAGTCTGGTTACTATGGATTGCTAGCAACCATTAGAGGAAGTGGGGTTAGTTCAGAAAAGCCTGTGCAAATGACCTTTTTTTTAGAACATCTGGTAGACCCATCATTTCTCAATATCCACAAAACTAAGAGTCTAAAATTTCCCAAAGGTTAAAGTTTCCAAAATATCAATGTTCCTTCATTTTCAAAAACAAAGCTACTTGTCTTCCTAATTATGAAAAAGGAGGAGGAGGGAAGGCAGAAGAGAAGAGGGGGCGGGGTATTTTCAATAATATTATGGTTCTGAACAGTCACTGGGTAGATACAAAAGTCAGAGAATATTCTACAGCAAATAAAAGTCTCATGTCCCCACAGAGAACTTACGTGCCTTTAGTCCCAGCACTTGGGAGGCAGAGCCAGGCCGATCTCTGTGAGTTTGAGGTCAGCTTGTCTACATAACATTCCAAGACAGTCAGGACTACAAATAAAAATACTATCTCAAAATCAAACCAAAACATCTTATTTTATGTACAGGGGTGTTTTGCCTGCATGCATGTCTGTGCCCCACATGTACGGAGTGTCCACAGATGTCATCAGATCCCTTTAGAACTGGAGTTTTAGACAGTAGTGAACTCCAGTTTAGGTGCTAGGAATCAAACCCAGGTCCTCTGAAAGAGCAGCAAGTACTCTTAACCACTGAGCCATCTCTCCAGGCCCTGTGATCTCTTTTTCAAAGGTTATCATCCTGTCTGAAGCAGTTGACTACATAATCTTAACATTATTCTAGCTCCAAAAAATAAAAATGGATTCAAGATTTATACCAGAGTAAGATCATTTTCTCTACAAATTTGACTCATGCTACTTGGAAGTGTGTGTTAACTGGTGTGTTTTTTTGTTTTGTTTTGTTTTTTGTACCAAGGCCTATTCTACTGCAACTGTATTATCAGCTTCCAGGAGCCTTGAGCATGAGCCTTTTCAGGCAACCCAAAGGTAGAAACTCAAATAGAGAAGAAGAAACCTTGAGTTGTATTTCCAAGTCAACAGTGCATATGCCTACTATGCGTTCTAAAGTGAGGAAATAAAGCAATTAAGACAAGAGGGCTGGGGAGAGGCTCCATGGTAAAATCCACTATGACTTTAGCATAGGGCCAGCATGAGGACCTGAGTTCCCACCCCAGCCCCTGAGGAAAACCTGGCGTTTGTCTATAACCGCTGTTACTATGGGCGCAGAAGGATAAGGATCCCAGAAACTTGCTGGCCAACCAGTCTAGCCAAATCAGCAAGCTCCAGACTGAGAGACTCTGTCTCAGAAAATGTGGTTTATGCCTTTAATCCCAGCACTCGGGAGGCAGAAGCAAAGGGATCTCTGAGGAGTTTCAGATCAGCCTGGTCTACAGAGTGAGTTCCAGAACAGCCAGAGCTGCACAGAGAAATCCTGTCTCAAAAATTATTGTTATTATTATTATTAATAGTATGGAGAAGAAGGCATCTGACATTGACCTCTAGCCTCTATGAACATACATGTACATATGAACACCCACACAAACACACATATATATGCACACGTACACACACGCACGCGCGCGCGCACACACACACACACATATATATATGTCAGAGTGAGAGAGAGAAGGAAGAGGGAGGAGAGGAAGAAAGGGAGGGAGGGAGGGAGGGAAGGGGAATATAAAATTCATCAAACAACCATCACAAGAAAAGTCTTGTAGCAGGAACAAATGTGGAAGATACAACCCTCAAAAACTGAAAGTGTGCACACTCTATGACATCACTATGCAACACTTGCCCAAGACCCAAACAGCCAGCCAAACTCTGATGAGAGTTTATACCCAGGGAACTGTATGTTGGGTGTTCTGCATGAACAATGCCCCAATAGTATTGAACTATAAATCAAAAATCAGTCTATGTTGATAGTCCAGAAAGAAGACACAGTAAGGAGTGATGGTTTTCCTTAGTTCAAAGACACTAGCAATAGTTTGATTTTGTCCTCTCTGGGCGGTATTGGGAATTAATCCAGTAAGGTCCAGGTTTAATCCTCAGCACCACACAGACTGTGCATAGTAGTGTGTGGTATTGCATGCCTACTACCCCAACCCTCTGAAGCAGAGCAAGGTCATTTTTGGCTACATAGAGCGTCTGAAGCCATAGTAGGCTATAAAAGACCTTGTCTCAGAAAAATAACAAACAGGAAGTCAATTCTCTATAGTCACGCTAGTTATAATATCACACCCACAGTCTACGCAGCCCTGCTGCCTGCTGCTTATGCTCAGCTGCCTGACTTTACTCTTATATTGTTAGAATCCAGCCCAGGAAACAGTGTCAGCCATATTTGGGTGGGTCTTCACACCTTAATTAAGAAGACCACCCCCCATAGACATGCCCACAGGCCAACCCGATCTAGATCATTCCTCAGCTGAGGCTCTCTTTCAGGGTGATGCTAGGTTGTGTCAAGTTGACAGTTATAACTAGCCAGCACAGACACCAATATGTCAAATATACAAGCAATGGGACCATGGCTGAAATGACAACACCTGGTTAAATGTCACTCACCATGACCTTTTCTCGCTTGTGTTTACTTATATTTTTTAACTTCTCATTGATTTCTTTGTGAATTTTACATCATGCACCCCAAGCTCATTCATCTCTGTCCCTTTGTCTCACAGTCCATCCTTGCAACTTCTTCTCCAAAAGAAAAAAATCTTATGGTGGAAGCAGTAGTATGTCACAGTGGTCCCACAGTATACCCTTTTGACCATATATCTTTACTTGCAAATATTCGTTGCAATGAGTCATTGGTCTGGTTCAAGGCCTTTGGCTTCTACTACACCATCAATACTAAATCACCACTGACTCCTCTCAGATACCCTGTTGTTGCCCTGTGCCATGGAGATCCTGCAGCTTTGGCTCTGCAGGAGTAATCCTTCCACATGCACCCCAGCAGCTCATAGATGAGGTAGATGTTGAGGTGGACCAACTCAAAGCCCTAGATCTGAGACTGAGGAGTAGCTGAGTTGGTCAGTCCACCAGCTCTCTCACACCTACATCACCAGGGCAAGCTCTCTAGCACTGCCCCAGCTAGCTCACTCAATCCCGCAGCAGGCAAGGGGCACTCACCCTGACGGGGCCAGCTCTCCTGAACCCACATCACCAGTGCCTGCTCTCCCATGCTACCCAGGCTAGGGGTGGGGCCAGCTCAGCACAGTGCTCAGACACCCACATGGTTTCAGGTGGCAGCCCAGACCACAGACATCCAAATGGCCTTTGGTGGTAACTTGGGACATGAACATCAACGCAGACTCCAGCTGTAGCAGGACCACAAACCATAACTCAGCAGCAGTTAGGGCCAGGATAGCTTCCTGTGGCAGCACAGGCCACTCAGATCAGCTTGCCCGGCATTCCCCTAGACTTCACTATCAAGTAGCACCCAGACCACTGACATTCAGACAGCTTTTGGTGGCAACATAGGTCACAGATATCATCACAGACCTCAGCTGCAGTAGAGCCACGTACCTAGACATGGCCCTTGGTGGCAGCCCTGGCCTGGAACTCACCATGGCTTCCAGTGGTTGCACAGGCTCCTCATGTCTGCCTGTTCCAGGCTCCAGTCTCACCTTTCTCCACATTGTACAAAGCCCTCTGTTTCTCTCGCTCCCCCATCTCTCCACTACACACTTCGTCTTTCCTATCTCTCCACCACAGATTCTCTCATCATGGTGGTGCCCAAGGTGGGTGCCTAGGTATCTTTCTTCCTGTTGCCCCAGGCTAGTCTGGCCAGGGCAGGTGCCTGGATGTCTTTCTGCCAGCCACCTTGGGCTGATGGGGCTGGGGATGGCACTTGAGTGTCTTCTGGCTGTCCTGGGTTGTTTGTTTGTTTGTGTTGAAATCAAAACCATCTACTAGTGGAGAATATGGCTGTGATCTGAATGCATCCTGCATGTGGGAGCAGTGTGATCAGCTCCCCACTGCAGCTACCATGCCTTCCCTGACATATGGAATGCTCCCCTTGATCCGTGAGCCAGAGTCAACTCTTCCTCCCTAAAGATGTTCTTGTCATGTATTTTATCAAATCAACAGGAAAAGTCGTGACACTGTATCATGTGTCCCCATAAGCATCCCCATGTCTATTGGCTGACACAGTAAGCTCTGACTTCATCCAGAGCTTTACATAACCCCAGCTAATACTTGCTGCAGAAAAGGATATGAAGCCAGATGACCAGCAAGGAGTTGTGGTGGAAATAAGTTTAGAAGAAGCAAATTGTTAGTTCCAGTCCCCGCCTGCTGGCAACACCGCACATGCCTCCTTCCACCACATGTTGTGAGAGTGTGTGCCATGTACTGTCTACCAGGGACTGCATTAGACTTCCAGTTTGTTACACAGAGAGGTACCTCTCCCTAGAATGTACCAGAACTCCAGACTCCCCGAGGGAAATCAGATGCTCAGCACAAAGCATTCAGTTTATGATTTAGACACAGTGAGCCATGTTCACATACAGTTTACTTTCTATGAGCTGGGGGATGTTAGAGCACTTGCTTATGTGCACAGAGTCCCAGCCCCGCATAATCCAGCGTGATGGTACATGCCTGTAATCTCAGCTGTCTGGAGATAAAAGCTGAACGATGAAAAATCCTAGGTCACCCTCAGATACGTGCTGAGTTTGAGGCCAGACCGAGTTATATGAGACCTTGTCTCAAAAAAAAAAAGAAAGAAAGAAAGAAAGAAGAAAGAGAAAGGAAGGAAGGAAGGAAGAAGGAAGGAAGGAAGGAAGAAGGAAGGAAGGAAGGAAGGAGGAAGGAAGGAAGGAAGGAAGGAAGGAAGGAAGGAAGGAAGGAAGGAAGGAAGGAAGGAAGGAAGGAAGGAAATGGTAAGAAAAGAAAGAGAAACCAGCTAGGCATGGTGTTTCAAGTCTTTCATCACAGTACTCCAGAGGTAAAGGCAGGTGTATCTCTGCAAATTTAAGGCTAGCCTAGTCTACATAATGAGATTTCATCTAAAAATAAAAAAAGAAGAAAAGAAAGACAGAATGAATGAATGAATGAATGAATGAATGAATGAATGAATGAATTCACTCCTTGGCGTAAAGAAATGTTTACTAGAAAAATTCCTAAACACCAGTTGCCAGTCTTGCAAACAAGATTTTCTAAGGGCAAGGAATCTCTAGTCTGCTGTTAGCCATCTCTCGGAGCTCTGAGACAGCCTGCCCCAAGTCAGACAGAAAGGCCCCACCAGGTTTGCAGATTCCCAGAGAGAAGCACACACAGTTACCCGACCCTCAGCCTCCGGGGCTCACGGCTTCCACAGAAGTTGTTCTCTATCAGATGGAACCCACCAGGGACGGAGTTCAACAGGGCTGGGTCCTGGGCACACAGATTCACCATGGCAACATCGATTACATCTACCGTTCAGAAATTTCACTGGTGGAATGAATACGAATGTTCCCACGGTCTAATCTAAAGTATATGTTAAATCTGAATGGGGCAGAGGGCTCAGCCTAGAGAGAGAGACATGCCACCGGTATCAGAAAGTAGAAAACACCATTCCTCAAATGGGAACCTGTCCCCAGGCAAAGTCCCATACTTTGGTGGTTGTTACAGGGAAGGTTACAACAGGCATTTGATTCAGTCCAGGTCTCCTGCTAATTTTTAATATCCTTCTTCTATCCCTTCTCTTCAGAAAAAGCTACCCCAACTCGAATTATATTTTAAAATGCCTGATTCATTATCACTTTAAAATTGTACATTTTCACCTAAAGCTGGAAGAGTTCTTAGAGACGGTTCTGGTCCAACCTCTGTGTGTGTGTGTGTGTGTGTGTGTGTGTGTGTGTGTGTGTGTGTGTGTGCGCATATCTGTGTATGTGTGTGTGCATATCTGTGTGTGCATATCTGTGTATGTGTGTGTGCATGTGTGTGTGCATATCTATGTATGTGTGTGTGCATATGTATATGTGTGCATGTGTGTATATGTGTGTGTGTATGTGTCTGCATGTATGCATGCATGTGTATCTGTGTGTATCTGTGTATGTGTGTGTGCATATGTATATGTGTATATGTGTGTGTATGTGTGTGTGTCTGTATGTGTCTGTGTGTCTGTGTGTATGTATGTGTGTGTGTGCATGCATGTATGTGTGTGTGTATATATATATATGTATGTGTGCGCATATATGTGTATATGTGTGTATGTGTGTGTATGTGTGTTTGTATGTGTGTGTCTGTATGTGTGTATATGTGTATATATATATATACATATATATATGTATGTGTGTATGTGTGTATATGTGTGTGTATGTGTCTGTGTGTCTGCATGTATGCGCGCATATTTGTGTGTATATATGTGTATGTGTGTATGTGTGCGTGTGTATATGTGTGTCTGTGTGTCTGTGTATATGTGTGTGTGTGTGTGTGCATTCATGCGTGTGTGTCTCTGTGTGTGTGTCTGTCTGTCTGTCTGAGGATGCCTTGTGAGCTGGTGAATGTACATGCATATACATGGAGGCCAGGGCCAACTTTGGATTTGGTCCTCAGGATGCCACCTCCCAGGTTCTCTGAGATGGGCACTGTCATTAACCTTGAGCTCACCAAATCTTCTAGTCTGACTGGTCAATGAGCCCCAGGGATCTGTCTGTCTGTACCTCCCCACCCCTTGAATTACAAACTTGCAACACTACACCCAATTTTCTTACATGGCTTCTGGGGACCAAACTCAAGTCTTCATGCTTGCACAAGTATGTCACTGACTCAGCCGTCTCGTTAGGTCCTAGGTTAAGCTCTTTTAAAGAACAGAAGAGCAAACAAACAAAAACCAGTGAGGTCTAGTGAAGGGAGCCACTTGACTGAGACTCCATTATCAACATGTTGAAAGCCAAACCCAGAATTTCCACCTTCACTTTCCATCATGAACATAACACACCCTAACATACCCATGGTCCCACCTGGCCCAGCCAGCTGTGCAATGGCCCGAAAGGAATTTCCCATTGTGATCTCCGAGAGAAAAACTGAACAGCAAACAGCCAATATTCCTAAGTTCAGAAAACTAATAAAGGGGCTGGAGAGATGGCGCAGTGGTTAAGAGCACTGTCTGTTCTTCCAGAGGACCCAGGTTCAATTCCTAGCATCCATATGGCGTCTCACAACTGTCTGTGACTCCAATTCCAGAGGATCTGGCACCCTCACAGAGATATGCATGTAGCCAAATATCAATGCACATAAAAATAAATAAAATCTTTTTAAAAAAGGAAACTGATAAAGACAATTGACATGCTGGGGGCGGTTTGACATGACAGTTAAATGCTGCTTGTATGCATCCCTTCTGAAATAGACATGGTTAGCCAGAAGCACAGCAGTGCTAAGTTGCGACATGCCCTAGACATTCATTGAGCCCAGTGAGCGAGGACTTTAGAGTAGGCAGAGAGACTTTCCATACCCTGTCTATGGAGCAATTTGTGTTTCCTTCATGCTCAGTCAGCCTGACAGACAATTAGGGAGCTACTTAGACTGCCTGAGGAAACAGAGACTCAGTCTTCCCGGGACACCCTCACCATTACACCACACGCAGAGAGCCACAGAAGCTCGAGGATTCAGAACACTAGTCACTTCTCTCCAGAACAGAGTCCCATTGTGTATGTGTGACCCAGCAATCAGAGAAACCCACATGGAGAGATTGTTTCTACAGTCCAATCTGAAGTATATGTTAAGTCTGAAAATTCTAGAAAGTGACATCACGTGTATCAGAAAGTTGAATACACCATTCCTCATGGGACCCTATTCCTAGGCAAAATCTCATACTTTGGTAGTTGTCACAGCGGGAAGGTAAGGTTGCAGGTGGCATCTGGTAGAGACCAGATCCCCTGTTAAATGTCCTACATACAATACGCCCCACCAATAAGAAATTATGCATTTCAAAATAGTAGTTGTAGTGATTGGGGGAGTACCTTGCTTGTCTGCTCTCTGAGCAGATGAGACCAGTCTCAGCTCTTGGGGACCTGAAGATCTATGTAGTGCTCAGAGACCTGCACTGTCTTCCCTGCTGAGTATAGTAATAGGATGGGTGGGTGGATGGATATATAGATGGATGGATGGATGGATGGATGGATAAATGGATGGATATATGGATGGATGGATGGATGGATGGATGGATGGATGGATGGATGGATGGATGGATGGATGGATGGATGGATGGATGGATGGATAAATGGATGGATATATGGATGGATGGATGGATGGATGGATGGATGGATGGATGGATGGATGGATGAATGGGAAAATAAAAGTCAAAATGAAATTCAGAGCTGGGAATGTGTTCCAGTTAATTGGTAGAAATTTGTGCTTAACAAGCACAAAGCCCAAGGTTCAATCCCCATCACTGGATAAACTGGCTATACTGGTACACAACTGTCATCCCAGAACAAAGAAAGAGAGATGGGAGAATCAGCAGTTCAAGGTGATACTTGACTACATAGTGAGTTTGAGCTCCACCTGGGATATATGAGCCCTCACCCCCACAACCACCTAAAAATAATGAGGAACACTTGAACAAGACAGGTCTTCCCAAAGGACTTGGCCCAGGAACACCACCAGGCCACGGGGACTCTGGGATTCATCCACACAGAAGTGAGACTGGAGTGTGTGATTTCTCCAGTGAGAAAAGATGAGGACAGGTCTGGATCTGAGTTCGGAGAATATCTGCTGAGATTTCCAGGTGTTTGTGTCCTGGAGCAAAGAAGGGACATATAGAGAGTGGTAAGGATAGAGACTATTGATTAAGTAAAAGAAAGACATTCTCACAAATGGGAGTGGGCTAGAGAGTGGGGAGAGGTTAGAAGCTCTAAAGACACCCAGCCACAAGAGCCTTCAGCATGTGTCATCTACATAGCACCTATCTTTAGTTCTTAGAGCACTGGGCTTTCTTTACACACACTCTGTCTCCTATATGTAGCCCTTGGTCTGTGTTTCTACTCTCTTCTGTCATTTTTTCTTTGATGTTACTTTCGAGGCCTCTTTCTCCATCCTCTTCTCTTGACACAGAAGGACCTGAGGGATACCTATGCCAAAGAAGTCTGCAAAGATGCAAGAGCCAGTGGAGAAAGTGGGACCTCACAGGCACAATACGCTGAAAGTTTTGAGTGACAGCACTATGTGACCAAGGCCATAGACAGTGACCAATAGCTAGCTCTTGGAGAAAGAGGACTTTACAGGCTTGGGAAATGGCTCAGTGGGTAAGGCACGTGCAGATCTGGGTTCAGATCGCCAGAATCCACATAAAAGTCGGACTCTAAAGCTTGTGATTTGGAACAATGTATCTGTAATTCTAGTGCCTACAGAGAGATGGGAGGCAGAGACAGGAGAATTCCCAGAAGGTTGAAGGCCAGCTGGCCTGGCTTTCATCACAGCAAACATTAAAGAGCTACTGTCTTAATGTAGAAAGAGGTCAGATAGCTAATGTTGTCCTCTGACCTCCATATGACATGGTGCATGTGTCCCCCACACACACACACATGTAAAAATGAGAAGAAGAAAGGGGATATTACTAGTCAGGTAGTGGGTGGGGCCCAGAGAGCACAAAGGCAGAATAGAGGGGACATGAGAATTTTGAAAACTGATGGAGATTTTAAGGAGGAAGATGAGGTCATAGACTGTGACTTGCCCAGGAAATTCTACAAAGTGGCTATAATCACCAGAAAAACCTTCACTGTGGTATTTCTCACTAACCCCTAAACTAGGAAAGAAGCCACATCAGCGAGCCTGTTAGAGCCACCTCTGGGAGAAAGCTGGGCCAGGAATTACATAGGCCTAATTTTAGCTTGAAAAATAAGCTCCAACATAAAAAGAGTCACCAAGAAGTGGCAGTAAGAATCTTGAACCTTTTGCAAATGGCCCAGCAGGACTCCTCACCCACCAACAGAATGCTTCTCTATGGCCAAGGTTTTCATTTTAGGAGACAAAGGTCTCCCACACAAAAAGGAGCCAGCAGGAGAGAGAGATAATGGCCTGGCCACTGAGGCTCCACGCTGACAAAGCTAGGACTTTGAGTCCAGCAGGGGTCACACCTTTCTCAATAGCTAATGCATCTGAAAGTATTGTCAAGTCTAAGCAGAGAGGACAGAGCTGGACTGCAGCCCCAGTTCCATCCCAAGCTCTATATAAATGAGGAGTGTGCCACATAACGTACGTGACTGCAAGCCCAGCACTCATGTGCCACGTAATGGACATGACTGCAACCCCAGCACTCATGTGCCACATAATGTATGTGACTGCAACCCCAGCACTCATGTGCCACATAATGGCGGTGACTGCAACCCCAGCACTCATGTGCCTCATAATGTAGGTGACTGCAACCCCAGCGCTCATGTGCCTTGTAATGGCGGTGACTGCAACCCCAGCGCTCAGGTACTGTAATCCCAGAACTCAGGAAGAAGCTGAAGAGGGTTTTGACTGGGGAGACTGTTCAGTAGGGACACTAAGATGGGCTGTCGAGCGTGTGGAGTTTATTAGAAAACTATTAATGCTGTGAACAAACAGACAATAGCATAGTTGGGGCTCTGAGGAGTTCAGGCCCCAGCACCAGAGACAGCATGGCAGGAGCCCTGGCCAGAAGAATCTGGGTCCGTGTTGCAGAAGTGTGTGTATGGGCGGGGGAGGGGGAGAATCTCTTATAGTCCTCTGAAGACGGAGGCTGTTCATAGCACAAGCCCGACACCAGATTGATTTTCAGTGGGCGTAGGTGTAGGGAAGGGGATGGGTGCTGAACAGGACAGTGGCCATGGGTGAACTCACTAGCCAGGGTGAGGAACCCTGGTACTGGCACTGGCACCTAGATTAGAGAGGGTGTGGCAACCTCTCAGCTGCAGGGCGAGAGGGAGAGGCCACACCCGCTGTAGGCAGTGTGGTCTGAGTAACTGTCTCAACTTGCTTGCTTTCTTGGTTGCATTTCTTGCTTTTTGGGGGAGGGGGGGTCTTTTTTGGTTATTTTGTCTCTCTCCACCCCCCACTCGTGATTCCTGGTTCCCTGGAGCTGAGGACCCAACCCAGGGCCTTGCACGCCAGGCAAGCACTCTGCCATCGAGCTAAATCCCCAACCTCGAAGTCTGAACTTTACAACCAGAAGTTTGTTGGAGGTCAGCCTGCACTGTGTTAGGCTCAGGCTGTGACATGGGATTCTATTTCAATCAGAACAAAACAAAATCAACAAAGAATTGCTCTCACCAATTCTCCCACTCAGGGAGAAAAGGACCATTTTGCCTATGCTTGGAGCCTCGCTGCACTGTCATCGGGCCTCTAGATCCAGAGTGGAAATGTGTATCATCCTCAGCCCTCAGCCCCAGCCCACTGTCAGTGTCAATGGTAAAGTCTTGCCCTCACATCCACGGTTGAGTTTTGTATGTCAGATGTGGTGTGCAGCCATTTGGAAAAGATTAATTTGATAAAGAATTGCAAAAGGCATCAGACAACACCTCCCCAAGGCACCGAGGCACTGTTAATATGGAAAACACCAGGCACATCTCAAGTAGTGCTGACACTCAGCTGTGATAACTCTCTTCCCAGCCTGTCCCAGGGACCTGACACATGGCCTAGACCCATGTAAAATGCCATGGCCTAATTGGATAAATGATGATACGTGGGCGGGTGTGCAGCCATGCATGTACATACACATAAAACAATTCTGTACAGCTCAGCCAAGTGGAGCCCCACTATGCTTGGAGAGAGGGAGGGTGGAGATTGTTCTGTACACTGACAACCCAACTCATCCTCTGCATCCTAACCTCCTCCACTGCAGAGATACAAAAGCCCATGGCTGGTGCATCCGGGTGTTTGTTTCTTTGCTTGTTTTAGCCCAGACAGGTCTTGAACTCACTATGTAGCAAAGAACAGCCTGAACTTCTGATCCTTCTGCCTCCACCCACCAGGTCCTGATATTACCGGCTTGACTTTGTTGAAGATACTAACTCAGAATCCAAAGGAATGGATGTAAAATATCCGTCATCTTTGAAGTCATCTGTTTACAGCATGAGCTTTTTTCTTGCTCGACTTGGCCCTTGCACTAAGGGAATGACTTCTTCTTTCATACATCCAGAAAGAGCCCATTTGATGCTGAGAGGTCTAGACTTAAAAAGAAAACAAGAGGGCAAGAAACAAATACAATTTATTTCACCAAAGACCAATGATCAAAGCAGGACACTTCGCCAGATCTGATACGCAAATGGATCTCAGCGGGAGGAGATGGCTCAGTCAGCAAAGCACTCATCTCGCAGTGGTGAGGACTTGAGTTTGCACCGCAGAACCCGCTTTAAAGCAGTGAATGTGGTGGGTGGGCATCATAATTCCAGCACTAGGAAGGTAGAGGCAGGAGGACCCCTGGGGCCTGCTGTCCAGCCAGCCTAGCCTACTTAGAGAGTTCGAGGCCAGCAACACCGAGAAAGGAGTTCTCTTACATTGAGAGGATGTATTTTTGGGGCACATCAAATGCACGCTGTTTCTCACCCCAGTGACTTTGGTAGCGAAGGAAACAAAGGTGAAGAGAGTTTGAATTCATTAGAGGTTGAAGATTAATTAGGTCATCTCAGCCCCGTGAGTCACAGCCATCAATTTAAGAGACATAACACCATACACTGGGTTTTAATGAGAAGAGTTACAAAACTGTTTAAGAACAAAAACTCAACCATCAAGCCCTGTTAAGCAGGCTGATAGAAGAGCATCCCGTGGGGTAGTATGAAGAGTCTCTTGGCAAGAGAAGCATAAAATAAAATCCTTGTCAGGTGTTGGCTATGTGTGATAGAATCCACTCATTTGCTTACTGTGCAATGTGTGTTTTTAAGACAAGAACTTAATGTGGTAGAGGGGCTGAGGGTGTTGCTCTGTCAGTAGAGTGCTTGGGTAAAAGGCAGAACGCCCTAGTTCCCATCCCCAGCGCCTCCTAAACTAGGTGTGGTGATAGAAACCTGTTACCCCAGAGCTTAGGATGTGGAGGCTGGAGAACTGGGAAGTCAAGGTCAGCCTCTAATGGATACCAAGGTCAAACTCCCCTACCTGAGATCTTATCTCAGAGAATGGGGAGAGGGAGACAGAGGGAGACAGAGGAGAGGTAGGAGGAGGAGGAATAAATAATTAATCAATGCTTAATTAGACCGAATACCAACATATGTGTAGGTCAAAGTGGGGCAAGGTGAGAATGATATTTCCAGTTTGAACCAGCCTTGACTTAACAACCCTGCCCAGGAGGTGTTAAGAGACAGCCTCTGAGATGCTGTCCAGTTCTCAGTTTGCAAGATCCTGAAGTGAAGCCAGAAACACTAACAATCATAGGCGGTGGTACAGTGAGAGCAGAGCCAGGCTGGAAGGTCAGTGTAGCTGGGTCCATCACATCCCACCTCGGGCTGACCCTGGCTTTACCTGGCTTCTTTTCTTTCTTCTTCTTTTATGTTTTCTTTTTCTTTCTTTCTTTCTTTCTTTCTTTCTTTCTTTCTTTCTTTCTTTCTTTCTTTCTTTCTTTCTTTCTTTCTTTCTTTCTTTAACTTTTTAAACTGAGCTGCTGTCTGCAAAAGCAGCTATTTGGAGCAAGAACAGAGACCCAACTCAAGTAGCTCTCTTCTTGAAAACCAATTACAATTTCTTTTAATTACCGAGGAGTCAAGCACGGCATAGTTCTCACACCTTCTCCCTAAGTGCCTCCTTGCAAAGCCTGCCGTGCCTGAGGCTTCCCAGCCTATCTGAAATTCCCCACCTCACTGTGGTGAGAGAAATTGAATGTCAGCACTCCTAGTCACCCAGAGCAGGGCCTGCCACTCTCTAAATAGCTCCACCTACTCCGCCTGCCTCTGCACCAGTACTGCTGCCCTCTTCCCAGCAAACCCCTCTTGCAGCAGTTAGGGCACTGTTCATACTCTTTGCAGGCATGAGGGTGGGCTGGAGGCATTAATATCTCTCTCTCTCTCTCTCTCTCTCTCTCACACACACACACACACACACACACACACACACAGAGAGAGAGAGAGAGAGAGAGAGAGAGAGAGAGAGAGAGAGAGAGAGAGAGAGAGATATGAATGTGTGTGCCCCTGAGCATATGTGGAGGTCAGAGACAACCTCAGGAGCCAGTCCTTGCCTTCTACCTTGTTAGAGACAAGATCTTATGTTGGCTCTCACTCCCGGCTAGCTGGCCT
The DNA here is from genome assembly GCA_028551405.1 of Uromys caudimaculatus. NCBI lineage: Eukaryota > Metazoa > Chordata > Mammalia > Rodentia > Muridae > Uromys > Uromys caudimaculatus. The sequence continues at coordinate 60,230,788 of CM052711.1, read as the reverse complement.
CTAAGCTTCTGGGGACTCTCCTGTCTCTGCCATCTCAGTGTAAGAGTCCTGGGATTCTGAATCTGTGCCTGACTTCATGTGGGCTTTGGGGACCCAAACAGGTCCTCAGGCTTGCATGACAAGCATTGCCCACTGAGCAGCCTCCCGATCCTGAGGAGGAGGGTTTTTATGAGGCCTATGGGGTTACAGCTTTGGGAGCCAAGGGAGCAGTCTGGGAGGAGGGTCAACCTGAGTTTCCCCATCTGCACGTGAGCTCACCTATACACAACGTGTGCACTATTCCATATTAGCCAATGAATACTAAAGAACATGAACACTAGAACCCAAAAGACAACTGCTCTGTTTCCTGTTTCTCTCCTGACTTTGGGTCACTTGTTCTTTTACATGGTCCACCAGTCAAAATGCAGCTGCCTAACAGAAGGCAGTTGTAGCTGCTGGTACCGTGGTGCTGAGGGAAGTCTGTGGTGGCATAAGCATGGGTAGACATTCTAAGAGCTATAGCAGTCAGACCATTCAAGGGATGTGAGGAGGAGGAGGAGAAGTTGGATGGGGAAGAAAGAGAAGAAGTGGGGGTGGAGGGTCAGAGAGGACAGGAGACATCAAGGAAGTGCCTCATGACAGCCGGAAGAGCCTCATGTCTTAGAAAGTACAATTGTTTCAGAAAGGGGGGAAATCTAGGCTTGTGCAGAAAGGAAGCAGGCACATTCCACCTGCAGCCTGCTGCCAACTCATAAACAGCATAAAGTAAACTCATTTAAAATGTGAGATAGCTTCACAGAAAAGGCTGGGGAAAAGCAGGAAGTTTCACAAATGCATGTCAAAAGATCTGACCAAACTGATCAGAAACCCCAGTCCAAACTGGTCACTGGGTCCTGATTTGCATACAGCCCATTAGTCATGCAAACTCTCTGCCCCAAGAGAAGGAAGAAAAACTTACTCTCTATGGAGAAGTATGCTCCTTTTGGGCAATAAGAGGTCCCTCAGCTGAAGGGAAGGAGTTGGTGGTGGCCTCTCTGGGAGGGGAAGGGAGGACAGCCTACAGGGGAGGAAGGAGAGCAGGGGAGGAGGAAACACTTCTTGGATCAAGGGGACTAAACTCCCCCATGTCAGTAGAAGTAGAAAAAAATGTGCCCACTAGAATATACTCTGCAAGTCTCCTAAGCCATCCTGATTTCTGGGACTACCCTTTAAATAAATATGGCCAGGAAAAAGTTCCAAAATATACTTTAAAATAAGTATTCATTTTCAAGGCTGTACATCAGTTCAACCACAGTAACCATGAACATTAGTTCAATCCCAATAATTCATATACTAGAATTTAAATATCATACTAAACTGGACGGCAACTGTAGTTAGCCAATAACCTCATATGAGGATAGCAATACGGACGTGTGTATCTAAGTTTCATTGCGTTACTTTGACACTTTCTTTTTTTTTTTTTTTTTTTTTTTGCTTTGCCTGTACATCATAATAATAAAAGCATGTGGAGTAGGGGGAAAATGGAAATAGTCTGGTCAGATGGCTCAGTGCTAGGTAAAGGCGCCTGCTGCTCAGCCTGAGCACCTAAGCTCCATATTCAGGGTCTGCATGGTAGAGGGAATCACCCTACTGCCTCAAGTTGCTGTCTGACTTCTCTATGTGAGATGTGTTATGTGAGCACATGCACACACACACACACTAAATACGTTTAAAAAATTAATGTTTCCCTATTTTAAGAGGCATCTCTACATAATTATTATTTTGGTAAAAGTATATTATGACTGTATTTCTGTTTAGTCTTGTAGAATAAGAGCTGTGAGTCATTACTGGCAACTTCCCTAGGACGACTGAGGCTTTAGTGTTGGTGAAGCGGGCACGAGGCCCTGGCTGTATCCCCGGCACTCCATAAATCAAGCGTGGTGGCACGGGGCTGCAAGCTCGCACTTGGGAGTAGAGGCAGGAGGCCAGGGAGTTGGGCTACAGAGGGAGTCTGAGGCCAACCTGGGATACACAGGCCCCTGTCCCAAGCAGCAACGTCTAGAGCAGTGGTTCTCACCCTTCCTAATGCTGCGACCCTTTAATACAGCTCCTCATGATGTGGTGACCCCCAGCCGTAAAATTATTTTGTTGCTACTTCATAACTGTAATTTTGCTACTGTTAGGAATTGTTATGTAAATCTTTGTGTTTTCAATGGTCTAAGGTGACCTCTGTGAAAGGGTCATTCTAACCCCAAAGGGGTCACAACCCACAGGTTGAGAACCACTGATCTAGAGCCCTCCCTTTGGTCATAACAATTACCTACAGCATCAAGCTAGAGCCCAGCTATTAAGGTCTCCATACTCATCCTACTCTTCCTGAGTGGCGTAAACCGGGGCATTTATTTCATATCTTTGTGCCATTTTTTTTCCCTTGTGGTCTTTTTATTTCTCTATCGATTGGTAGCATTTGGGGTTAGGATCTCGAGCCCAAGCATGTTAGGCAAGTGTCCTCCTCTGAGCGACTCCACAGCTCCAATATGAATTTCTCAACTATAAAATTGGAGTGACAGCCTCTAATGACAGGGTCACTTGCATTCTGTGAGTGCTTGATGGCAGGCAGGTTTGCACTAACAGATCTCATCTTCACACGACAGACCCTCCCATCTGTATCTAGACGATACGAGTTTGAGAAAGCAACATGGAAGAAGGTCCTACGGTTTGTTAGAAAACACAATTAAACTAGCCGTGGGACTGAGACCTCTCAGAACTCAAAAGGAAGGCCATTGGATTTGTAATCAAGACAGAATGCACGAGCTGGGGAGATGCCTCCATCAGTAAAGCGTTTGCCTTGCAAGAGCTAGTGAAAACCTGGATTTAATCCCTAGCATCTGTATGGAAAAGGTCCCATGTGGTGGCATGCTCTTGTAATCCCAGCACTGGGGAACAGGTAGGTGGATCCCTGGGGCTCACTAACCAGCCAGCCCAGCCTATTTAATGAGTTCCGAGACAGTGAGAGACCCTGTCTCAAAAGTAGAGAGCTAAGAAGATGCCTTGAGTATGGTAAAGAGCTTGCTGCACAAGCATGGGTGCCTGACTTTAGATCCCATCATGCATGTAGAAAGCAAGGCCTGGGTGCGTGCCCATCACCCCCCACTGGGGACATAGAAATGGGTTCACTGGCCAGCCAGTCTAACTGAACTGCAAGTTCTGTGTTTAGGGAGAGATGCTGTCTCAAAAAATAAGGTGAAGAAGCAATTGAGGAAGATATTTGGAGGTCAATCTCTAGCTTCCATGAGCACTAAACCAGCTAGTATACCTGCACACACTTTTGCACACATGCATACAACACACACACACACACACACACACAAATATGAGTGACACTTGAGGAACAATAGCCAAAGTTATCCTCTGGCCTCCACATGAATGTTTGCTCACACCTTGCACACACACACACAGAGAGAGAGAGAGAGAGAGAGAGAGAGAGAGAGAGAGAGAGAGAGAGAAAGAGAGAGAGAGAGAGAGAGAGAGAGAGAACACTCAAGGACAAGGAATAAAGAGTGTAGAATTCTGGAGGGTCTTACCATATCTTTGGGGCAAGATTGTAAAACAGGTGGTTTAGGAGTTGACTCAGCATTGAAGAGCAATGTGGCTAATTGACAAGCCCCAGCAAGCCATGTGTCCCCAGCTCCCCATGCTTTGGAATTATAGAGGTGTGCCACCACATCTGGCTTTTTCTGTGGATTCTGGGGCTCCAAACTCAGGTTCTCACGCTGTGCAGTGAGCACTTTACAGACTGAGCCATCTCTCCATCCTTAAAGGAGAGCTCCTCATGGTTGCCAGGAATGGAACTGAAGAACAGTACAAACCCTCGAGATGCTGCCAAGAAAGCATGCGTCAGGAAAGGCCACTAGCCTTGAACAAAGACCACAACTTCATGTCCACAGGAGTGTGTGTCCACAGTTCCTACCAGGCAGGAGACATACACTGAATAATCTGTATGAGCCCTCTACTGTCATGCCTTCAAGTGTCGTGAGTAAAAATCCCAAAAATTTCAGGAAGACCCCATCTTCAAGATTTATTTGGTAACGGTTGCTCTGCAAGTAAGAAGATCTGAGTTGGCTCTTTGCACACATATAAACATGAGCCCAGTGCTGGGCACCTGTAGTTCCAGCTCTATGGAAGCAGGGACAGGAGGCTGCCTGGGGCTTGCTGACCTGCTAGTCTAGAAAAATCAGTGAGCTTCAGGTTCACTGAGAGAATCTGTCTCAAAGGATAAGGCAGAGAACAATAGAGAAAGACACTAGACATCAGCTTCTGGGCTACGCACACATGTGAACACACATGACTACACAAACGTGCACTCACGCTCAGCAACTTAAGGAAGAAATACTTTATTTTGCCTAGCAGTTTCACAGATTGAGGAAATCCACTCCATCACGGCGGGGAAGGCAAGGCAGTAGGAACGTGCAGTGACTAGTCACCTGCCAGACAGTCAGGAAGCAAAGAGTGGCTAGGAAGAAAGACCAGGCTATTGCACCTCCAGTACAGTTACTGATTGTGGGTATCACCCCCAAGTCTATCCAGAAAGGATCTCAAGTTAGACATAAGTAAAGGCAGATACTTCTATTGGCTTGATCTTCCTTAATCATATGGTACTAACTGCCACACACCCATGACTTTATAAAGCTTACATATATGAAAATATGACCATTCAAAATTTAATATTCTTTCTCTAATAGATGGAAGGCAGAGACAGAAGAATCAGTAGAAACTCAAAGGCCAATTATCCCAGTGTACTTAGCAGGGACTAACAAAGAGACCCTGCCTCAAACAAGGCAAAAACCAACATCTAAGATTGTCCCCTGACTTCTGTGTATGTTTGCGTGTGTACACGCGCACACAGTCTGAATTGTAATACCAGCTCTAGACCTACCAACTGCCCCAGAGTCAGACAGTTCACGAACATTTGCATCCTAACTAGAATTTGAGAGACCAAACTCCTAGCTCCATGGCAGACATTTTATGTGTTTTATAACCACATCACATGAAGAGGTGTTGATTGCATTTTCCCGTTAAATTCCTATTCTCCGATAAACAGAAGTGGAAAGAGAGAGCAGCCTCATACTCTTGACTTAATAGATCATCACAAGGCAGCTGCAAATCGAATCATCTTGCAAAACCCTTAGGCAAGCTATTTCATCTTTCTGTCCCTCCATTTGCTCTTGCAGAGTCTCTAGACTCAAAGGAGTCAGCTTGCTAAAACCAACTAGAAGAATGCCACAAACATAGAAAACACTCAGAGAATCTTTGCTATAGCTATTATTATGTCTTACAAACACGATGCAAAATCAAGATATACAATTAAGCTAGGAATAATAGTTCATGCTTATAGTCCTAGCACTAGGGAGTCTGAGACAGGAGGATTGCCCCAAGTTCAAGGACCACTTAAGGTATCTAAGAGTATTGAGCCAAGCAGATATTTGTAGCAATGCTCTGTCTGAAGAAGAGGAGAAGGAGGAAGAGGAAAAGGGAGTAAGGGAGGGAGGGATGAAAGGAGGGGAAAGAAAGTCACTGATAAAATTGTACCAAAAGAAATAATTTCTTCCCCAATATTTATTAAATATAGACTAACAATATAAACACATTTATTAATTTTTAGATAATTTCATAAATATATTTTAATCATATTCATTCCTCACTCCTCCAACTTTTCCCAGATCCACCCCCCTCTCCCAACATAGTGTCTCAATGAGTCCAGTTTGTACTGCCCATGTACACATGGGTGTTTTTCTCTGAAACTTCCCAGCCTCCAGGTCTTACAATCTTTCTGCCCTCTTTTCTACAATGGCCCCTGAACCGTGAGTGAATGAGAGAGGGAAGGGGTTTCATTTGTAACTGTGTATATTCCACAGACACTTATTCTATGTACTTTGACTAGTTGTGAAATAAACCAACATTTTAAAAGGCTTTGTCATAAATGATCATATCAAGAGGAGATCTAGTGCATAGAGTAATCTCTAGGCATCTTATTTATTTATTTTGTTTCTATGTATGCTCGTGTGGTTGCACATGCCAACGACAACATGAGGGTCATTCTCTCCTCTATCACGTGAGACCTGGATAGTGAACCCAGGTGGTCACCTAATGGTGAGTGGCTTCACCTGATGAGCCATCTTGTTTGCCCAACTTTAGTCTTTTAAAAATATGCTTAGTGAAGTTGTAACAATCAAGGCTTTGTGCTCAACTATAAAAAGTTTCACAGCTGAGTTAGTCCATAAATGCCTGAGGGAATCTTTAAGATGCTGGAGATGGATATTCCCAAGGCTCTGTGCTTTCCTTGGAGAATCCCACAATCTCAGGCTAAATGCACATTGGTATCCTGGAATAACTGTGATAAATGATCACTAATTGGGTGATTTAACCAACAGAAATTGAATGTCTCAAGAGGATAGAAGGACGATATTGAGATACCCAAAGAGTTGGTTACTTCCCCAGGCCGTGGCTTTCAGTGGGAGGACGACCACCCCCTACTGAACCACTCTGACCTCTGCCTTTACATCGACCATATCTGCATGGACATTCTTAAAGGATGCTAGTTACATTAGATTAATGTAGATTAATATAGATTAAGAGGAGGTCCAGCATGACCTCCTCTTAAGTAATTACACCCAAACAGCCTTACTTCCTAATAAAGGTACATTGTAAAGGGCTGGAGGTTAGGACTTCAATGTGTGGGTTTGGGATGATACAGTCTACCAGCAGTAGAGCTGTGGACAGAGTCCAGGGCCATCCAATATGGCTGCAGGCACAAGTGATAGCTGTATGTAGCAAGGTTTAATGCAGCACAGAAACATTGTGCTATTACAGTGAACCCTTCCAGGTCAAATATCCTAAATATTCAGGACTTTAGACGAGGGCTTCTCAGCTTTACCCATTGTGACTCCTTTATACCCAAGAAATTTTTATATGGCCCAAGTACCTAGATATATAGAATAGGTACAAATCAAATACCCACTGATAACCAGGCATGCAGAAATACATTTTAAAATAATTCTTTGACAGATGTATAATCTTATCATTTATTAGAGATGAGAGAAAACTTGCACACTAAGGAGATGATTATGCTTGCTTATTTTTACATGAAGAATTAAGCCCTGAGCTAGGCATGGTGGTACACACCTCTGGTTCCAGCACTTGGGAGACAGGAAGGCAGATCTTAGTTCAAGGCCAGCCTGGTCTACAAAGTGAGTTCCAGAATAGCCAGGGCTACACAGAGAAACCCCATGTAGAAAATCAAGAGGAAAGAAAAAAGAAAAAGAAAAGAAGTAAGCCCTGACTGACTATTTAACACTGCAGGATGTAATGCATCTTCAGTGTGTTTCAGAAGTAATTGATATTTTGATTTTAATCTTTGTCAGTTTTGAGGATCCCATTCACATGAACTTGTTCTACACAACGGCAGAGGCATCCTTAGGCTGGTTCCCACACTGTTGGAAGTTCTGTCCTAATTACAAGATAACTGAATTCCACCTTTTTATGAAACTCAAGCAGCTTGGACAACCGTTTTTACAATCAAGCTCTGTAACAATCCAGTGCAAAGACAGGCTAACCTGATGTGTACATGCTATGAGTGATCGAATAGCAAAGCCTTGGTCTTCTGTGAAAATGCTGTTTCCATAGGAGCAGAGGACTATGGGTACAGTGAATGCACTGACCCATAGCATACAATAGTCTTGAACCTCAGTGGGGTCATCTCAGCAGTGTTCGTTGGTGTCATGTGACAGGATGACATGCGAAGTGCTCATGCTATGTGTTCAGAACCAAGGCTACAGTGATGTCACATGCTACGACACAGTGAGCACTGCCAGGAACACCTGGGATTTGATACAGTTTGACTTCAAATTCATTTTTGGTTGTTGCATGTTCAGAAACTTTTCACAGTTGCCAAATACTTTATGAGTCCACACACACATTCAGGTCATGATCCCATATGAGGTCACATCCTGCAGTTTAAGAAGCTGAGGTTTTAATCCACAAGGAATACCCCAGAGACTCGCTCCTAAGATGTTTCCCACTCCTGGACACACAGGTAGAACGGCATTCCCTGCCCATGAGAAGTGGGCTGGAATCTAACACAGGTCCATCATCAACCTCCGATCAACTCTGCTGATCCCAAGAAGTCATGGCCTTTAAAAGCCTAAAGGGAGAAGGAGGACTTTGAAAAGGTCTATCCTTGACTTTGAACCAAAGTATCACGCACATCTAGTAGTCTGGATTGAATATAGCATCTGTATAAAGCCTGAACCACTACTTGACTCATGGACTCCAGTGCCTGCCTCTATTCATGGGCAGGTGTATAAGCCCTACCAAAGGCAACGAAGACACAGAGAGACAAGACATCTGGAGAAATCACCAAAGCCATTAAGGAACACTGTGTGAAACTAAGTAAGAAAATTGTTTCTTAACCAGAGAATTAAATGCTACCCCTAGGGATACTGGCTGAAGAGATTTCTTTCTTTCTTTCTCTTTCTTTCTTTCTTTCCTTCTTTCTTTCTTTCTTTCTTTCTTTCTTTCTTTCTTTCTTTCTTTCTTTCTTTCTTTCTTTCTTTCTTTCTTTTTTAATTGGTTTTTCAAGACAGGTTTCTCTGTGTAGCCCTGGCTGTCCTGGAACTCACTCTGTAGACCAGGCTGGCCTCGAACGCAGAAATCCACCTGCCTCTGCCTCCCAAGTGCTGGGATTAAAGGCGTGTGCCACCACTGCCCGGCGCGATTTCTTTTTTGGGTAGCAATTGAGTTTAGCTCATGATGGCAGAAACCTGGAAGGCTCTGGAGACACCCTCCTGGGTGTTGATCAAGAGTCAATGAAGAGACATTCAAATAAATGGCATTAGAGGACACACATCAGACAAATTGCCACAGAGTGCTTGCACTGATTTTAGTTTTAAGGGCAAAGCAGCTTAATAGGGCATGAAAGACAGTCCGGGCAGTGACAGTCTCTCAGCAAAACACCACATCCAAAGAGACAGGAAATCTGATGGGAGCCCAGGAGTTACCTCAGTATGAGCCCTGTTGACTTGGACAGATTCCTACCCATTCATAAAAAAATCTCTGGAAATCCAAAGTTGCTTATCTTCTGGGCCTGGAATTCCCGTTTCTGGAACCAAGAGAATTCACTGGTTGAATTTGGAAGACTGTTAATGTCTTTCAAAACATCAAAACAACAACAAAACCTCTTCCACATCTTGCTCTGAGAAGAATATAGATAATCAGCCGGCTACTGACTTCGAAAGGCTTTGTTGTTGTTGTTGTTGTTGTTGTTGTTGTTGTTGTTGTTGTTTTAAAGAAGAAGGAGGAGGAGGTGGAGGAGGAGGAGGAGGAGGAGGAGGGAGGAGGGGGGAGAGGAGGAGAAAAGTGCCTGCCTGGTAAGTTGAGGTAACCCAACTTTGATCAAACCAAACCCACGTACAAAGTAAGACATGGTAAGACATGCCTGTAATCACAGACTCTGAAAGGGGGCCAGGGTACAGAGACTGACAGGTCCCTAGGGAGATGAAGAATCCTGAGGCCACAGTTCTAATGGCAGCAGCTATTGGACTGGGGCTTTCAGGAGAAATAGACTTATTCCTAGTCAGCAAAACTTAAAACTTCCATCACCTTTTGGGCTTCCTCTCATGTTCTAGACTCAAGCCTGCTGCTGTTCCTTCCTTCTAAGAGCGGTAACTGAACCACACCCATCTAGTCCCATGAAGTTTAAGGTTGGGCTTCCTGCTTCAAACCTTCTAGAGACAGGACAGGTTAACAAACTGCACTGAGAACACCGAGGTGGTCAGTGGGCACCCCCTGTCTCTAACACTGTGGTTTCACCTGCCTGTTCTCCCACCTGCCTGTCATAGAACCCTTCTTTCCTCCCACTCTCTGAACCCTTAGCCTACCTAACCCTTGTCACTAGACACTGCCAGGGGACCCTAGTTACTGTCACTCTTCCACACCACACTCTTCTGGGGCAGTTTTCTCCTGTCCTTTTTGACTACTCCAAGATAACTCTGCTTCGAGTCAGGCCTGAAGCCACACGCTCTTCCATTTACAAAGGGTGTCTACCAAGTAAAGATCACATTTAGCAATCTGGTATTCAGATTCCAACATGCTGGTCAAATGCCACTGTTCACATATGCTGTGGTCTCCCATTTAGTTCAGAAGTGACACCCAGCCTGTTTTCCTGCAAGCCAGGGATGCACATATGGGAGACAGTCGCTAAGACAGAAGAAGAGATCTCTACAGAGAGAGGTGTGGCTATAAACAGTTTAGCATATCACAGATCTGTTAAGAGAATTGGACAAACATTGTTATGTGTAGTTTCTGCAGTGACATTTTTAATGTGTGAGCAGGCACACATGTATGTAAAGGCCAAAAGACGACCTCAAGTAGGAATCCTCATTTGCTAGCTACACTGTCCTAGACAGGGTCGATCACTGGAACTCACTAAATAGATTAAACTGGTTGGCTAGCCAGCCCCAGAGATCTGCTTACCTTTGCCTTCCCAGCACTTTAGATTCTGAGGAGTTAACTGGGATCTTTGCAAGACAAGCACTCTACAGGCTAGCTGAGCCATCTCCATAGGCTGGTTTCTGGTTTCAGTTTGGGCTTTTGTGTTTTTAAAGTGTGTGTGTGTGTGTGTGTGTGTGTGTGTGTGTGTGTGTGTGTGTGTACGTGTGCATGCATGCATGTGTATGTTTGTGTATGTTGCTTGTAACAGCACACTGCAGAGGTCTGAGGACAACTCTGTACAGTCGATTTTCTCTCTTTACCTGTATGTGATTCCAGGGACAAAATTCGGGTCACCAAGTGTGTGAGACAAGCACATTTATCTTCTGAGCCAGCTTGATGGCCCAGTGTTTATCTTTTTGTTTCTGCTTTTGTTTATATTGGGATCGTGTTACTCACAATCCTCCTGCCTCAGCCTCCCAAGTAGCTGGCTCTCTAGGTCAGTTTGTAGGCCCAGCAAGTAAGTTATCTATTGCCACCACCCACTCTCCTAAAATGGTTCCACTACGCTTTCCCAAAGCGACTTAGCCTCCTGAGCTGCTAGAGGTTTCTGTGGTGCTGGGAACACACCACAGAACACTTATAGGGGGAGAAGATATCTGGGGTGTGGTCAGTTGAGCCCTGTGAGCTCACAGAAGAGAGAAACCCAGCAGAGCCAGCAGAACCTATCATAGGAGGTGTCTTGGAAGTAGAATACAGACAACTATAACAAGTGGAGAAGCAGGGATCAGTCCTTTCAGCTCCCCAGAAAACACAAATTCCACCCAAAGTTCCAAACTCCCTAAAGGTGATTTTAATTTAATTCATTTAAGAGTATATGGAGGGGGTGAGGCTCATACCTTTAATCCAGCACTCAGGAATCAGCGGCAGGCAGATCTCTGTGAGTTTGAGGCCAGCCTGGTCTACATACATAGCTCCAGGACAGCCAGGACTATAGAGAGAGATCTTGTCTCATAATAAAAACAAACACACAAACAAAAAAGACATTGGGGGCCTGAGGAGATGGTTTAATCAGTAAAGTGCTCGCCAAATAAGCAAGAAGACCTGAGTTCTATCACCAGAAGACATATAAAAAAGCCAGGTCCAGTGGTGTGCTCCTGCGGAGCCAAGTAGGCAGAGACAGGAGGATTCCCCCAAAGATCCCTGTCCAGCCAGCCTAATGTACTTAATGAGTTCTTGTCCAGCCAGCCTAATGTACTTAATGAGTTCTAGACCAATGAAATACACTGTGTTGAAAAGAAGAGTGGGCAGTACCTGAAAAATGAAACCTGAGGTTGTCACCTGGTTCACACACACACACACACACACACACACACACACACACACACACACTATTAAGGCCCTTTCATAGAATCTGTAGAACCTGACAGCTTCCAGAGAAACAGACACATCACACTGGCCCCAGAGGCTGCCCAGAGAAAGAGCAGCTCAAGCAGACAGTCCCCTTTCCTGCAGTCTACAGCTTGCAAGAGCAAGACAATGCCCCAGCAGTCTTCCACACCCCAGTGCTGTCCACAGCTCTAGTGGAGCAGATCTCCTGAGGATGCTGGGGTGAGAAGTTCCCAGTCTTCTGATTGCATGGAAGAACAGGGGTTCAAAGGTCATGAGAACAGTCAATATCACTAGGGAGGGAGCACCACTAGGGAGGGAGCACCACTAGGGAGGGAGCACCACTAGGGAGGGAGCACCGAGAGGAGGACTCAAGGTCACCCAAGTCCACTCTTTCCTTTTGCTTCTCTGTCAAGCTGTCTGGATCTTGCATTAGGAACTTGGGTGAGGGCAGGGTTAATTGCCTCTTCCCAGTATCTAAAAGCTTGATTCATAAAAAATTGAAGTTCACTTTCTCTCTCTCTCTCTCTCTCTCTCTCTCTCTCTCTCTCTCTCTCTCTCTCTCTGGGACTCTTTACATAAAGAATTAACTCAGTGGGATATTAATCCCTGTTAAGGAGGCTCAGCCTTCAGCAGCCCTCTGCAGAGTCCTAGAGGAGAGGAGAGACTCCCACATGCCAGTGAGGGCAAGAGGCTCATTTCACAAAGCCTTGGGACTCACTAGGCAGAGGATGTAAAGACTGTAGGCAGCTACTTCAGTGAAGACACAAGAGTGAATTGAAGTTCCCAGAAAGGAAGCCACACCTGGGTTAAACACTCTGCAAGGTGGTTGAGTTAAAACGTCTGTGAGTATGGAGATGTTACAGGGCAAGAAACAAATTATCTTGGCAACTTCTAGCCCGTAATCTGCTGTTCATTTCCCACCTGTGTCTGGTAACGCCTTTGTAACTATGAGGTGACTATCAGACTATGATCTGATCCTTCGGGAACATCCTAACAGACTCCCCTAGCTTCCGGCAACCCAGAGGCTAAGAAAGCTATCAGACCTCATCTGAGGCCTACAGCTGAGGCTCCCTACAGTAACTCACCTACCTAACGTTTCCACCCATGCATCCCAAGGGTGTTTTGATTTACAGCTTCCTCTATTGCTACATAAATAGAATATGAAACTGTCACCGCACAGGGACATGGAATTTGGGGCAACCTGAATCGGTGGCAGGGCAATGGTCGCTCGTATTTGGCTAAGGAATAAACTCTCATTCCCTTTGAGGTACGAGCTGCTGCTTCCTTGTTTTCTTTTTTCTTTCTTTTTTTCCTAGCAGCAGAAAACCTGGGCATCTATCCTTCACTTTCATCCTGTTTTATTCTTGTTTGTAAGATCTGAGAGAACAAGGGATGGGAGGCTAGCTAGAAGGAAGGGGAGGGGAAGAGGTGGGGACGGGAAAGAGGAGGCTAATGAAGATCAAGGCAGACGGGCTGATGGCTGTTTCACTGGCGGGCTGATTTCCTTCCATCATATGCAGAAGTTAACTTGCTGTGAGTTTGCAATGAATAGGACTTTGTCTCTTATTGGGTGGTATTTATATCCCATAACTTACTAAATTAAAAAAAAAACCCCACTTTAAAAAAACAATCTTTGCCACTAAAAATAAAAACAGGAGCTAGCTATTTATAGGCTGTCTGTCACCAAGCCCTCTCACACACACACAACTGGGTAAAAATATGTCCCACAAGAAGTGACTCTGCTGCTCCCCAAAGCCCAGGGTGTATGAACTGTGACCCCCATAGCAACCTTAACTGCTGCAATTGGTCATTCAGGGTCATTTCCATCCACCAGTTTAGATACTCAGTAAGTAGATAAAGTAACATCATTTTGATCAGACATGTAACATGCCTGATTCAGAAACATGGCCAGTTACTTACACCTCATGGATTCAAGAATATAAGCTAAGATGGAATATGCTCCATAGGGGCTAGAGAGATGGCTTACTCGGTAATGTGCTCTCTGCACAAGCATGAAGACTTGAGTTCAAATCCCCAGCGCCCACATAAAGTCAGGTATGATGTATGTGCCTGTTATTCCAACACTAGAGGCAGAAGAAACAGGAGAATACTTGGGGCTCTCTGACCAGCTAGTCTAGCCAATCAGTGAGCTCCAAGCTAAGTGAGAAACCCCGTCTCAAAACTATAAAGTGGAGAGCAACCAAGGAAGACACCTCTGGCTTCCACACATATGATCACACATATACACACAGTACCACACATACCAAAAAATGCTACATAGATTCAGTCATTCAGTCCTTCTGTACTTCTCCCCCCCCTTAAAGAATGATATGTGAGGGCCTTAGGAAGGCAGAAAGTTAGTTGCTTCCACTGACAGAAAAAAAAAAAAACCATATTAAGGACCTAATTTCAGGCAGCTTGCTGCAGGTCCCCTGAGTTACAGTATGCAGGGCTGTACAATCCAATTATGCCCGAGGAATAAACTCTTCATCCCGACCTCCACATGCCCACTTGCCAGGGGACCGACACTGTTTCCTGTGTGAAACACCCTGGCTGATCCAGCCTGTAGCCTTGAGGGAGCATACTCTGGTAGAACTGGCTTTTACTGGGTTGTAGCCAAGAAGCAGCATTATCTGCTGTCAAATCTGCTTAGGCTAGACTTACTTGTACTAATTACATGGGGCTAAATATTGACAATAATCACAGCTTGCATGGGTTACATACCCAATATAAACACTAATATTATTTTTGTGTTTTCTCTGTCTCTCTGTCTCTCTGTCTCTCTCTGTCTCTCTCTCTGTCTCTCTCTGTCTCTCTCTGTCTCTGTCTCTCTCTCTCTCTCTCTCTGTGTGTGTGTGTGTGTCCGTGTGTGTCCAGGTGTTGGGAATTATTCTTCAGGTATCTTTCACCTTTTGCTTGACATAGGTTCTCTCATTGGCCCGAAACATCACTAGGCTAGCTGCCCAGCAAGCTTCAGGGATCCATCTGTCTCTGTCTGCCATCTTGTCATTGCTGGTACAACAAGCACAAGTCAACAAAACCCAACTCTCCATATGGGGCTCAAACTCAGATCCTCATGCTTGCTAGCTAGCACTTTGCTGACTGAGTCAGCTCCTCATGAACCTTTATTTTAGCAACTGAAGAAAAGGAAGACACAAGCCAGCGTTAAGCTAGCATGAAGCAGAGCTCAGAGAAGAGGATGTCAACTCTGTGGCCCTGCTTTCAACTACTCAGCTTTGCTGCCTCAACAGCAGACAACCAATATACTCGATGCCACAAAGTTAAAAACGTTATTGAAGTTATCTACATCCTGTTTTACCATACTGTTTTTATAACTAAAAAAAGGCACCAGAAAGAAATGTTTCTACTACTACTACTACTACTACTACTACTACTACTACTACTGCACACACACACACACACACACACACACACACACACACACACACACCCCTAGAACCATTAATAACCACAAAATAGGAACAGCAACATAGTTCAGGAAGGAAAAGCTTGCTGAGCCAAGTCTTATGATCAGAGTCCAATCCTCAGAACGGCCATAAAAAACTGGATCCAGTAGCTCAAGCACTCCCCTATGGAGAGACAGAAGAGACTGGGGAGTGGGTAGAAAGCTTATGTGCACATGAGCAAAGGCACACACACAAGCACACACATACACTCAAAATGGAGTGAATCTCAGGAAGCAGAGGAAAGCAAAGTCCTGGGTAGCTAGCAGACATTGACTGTCTTCTTCCCTTCAGTATCTTCAAATCTGAGGGGGGAAAAGGAAAAGAACTCTTCCCCAACACACACATACAGGGCAATCCATCCATAGTTTTGTATGGATGATGACAGAGCTGAATGTACAACAATTATGTGTAGCTTTGATACGTAATCGGCTCAGGGAAATAAGGATAACATCTGAAACGAAGTAGCTATGAGAAGGTGAATGTCTCTCCGTCTTCACGTGTCAGGAAGGCAGATGTGGGTTTCCTGTTAGCTAATTGCTCATCCGCGTCAGTCTTCACTTGTCTCTGACCCAACAAAGTAATAGAGAAGCATCAGAACAATGGTGTGTGGAGGAGAATTGTCTAGAAGGGAAGGCACTGGGGAGAGGGCCCAGTCCTCACAGTCAATCCCAGAAGCCTGTCTCCTAGGTGACCCTAGATCCTATCAAGTTGACCATCAGTATTAACCATCACTGGGTTCCCAGTCTGCCCAGTCTGTCTGGGCCACCTAATCTGGCAAAGAAGGGAGTAAAATTGCCTTAGAAGGCCAGGCTCTAAACATAACTTCAAAGTACACTGGGTAACCCCAGGCTGCATACTTTACTTCGGTGAGTTCCTGGGTATTTTGCTTCCAAATAGCCATTAGAATGATAAATGTTATTTACAACTGTACTCATAGAAAATTAGTATCAATATTACTAAATCAAGCCTATTTTTTCTTCTGATTTAAAAACAAAACTTAATGGGCTTGAGTTGTAGCTTTGTTGTCTAGCACACAGCAGAACCTGGGTTTGATCTCCAGCCCTGTATAAGTCAGGCTTGGTAGTACACACCTCTAACCCCAGAAGGATCAGGAGTTCGAAGCCATCCTTGGCTATATAGTAAATTAAAGGCTAGCCTGAATTATATGAGGCCCTCCCCCCCTCAGAAAAAAAAGAAAAAGAAATAGTAGCAAAACTCAACACATTTCCATGGGTGTATAACAGAAAGTAAAGCATGCATTAAACACTTCCTCTACATAGCTAAAGGATGAAGCAGTCTCACCAAATTCGAATCCTGCTTCACTGGGCTGGGTGATTCTCCCTGACAAACTTAGAGAATGTACAAGTGTTGGGTTCTCACAGTGTGGTCATGGGAGTGCCACAGGAAGATATATCACTCCTCAGTTTATGCAAGTGAGGTTGCAGGCACCAGAGCCCAGGAGGCAAGGCAGGTAGAAATCAATACAACACTCTACATAGTAACTAGACTAGGATCATGGCCGGAGACTGCAGAGGGGACTTGACCACAGGCTGTGTCCTTCTGGCCTGGCCTCTGATTACCTAAACCAGTTTCAAGATTTTCTGGTTTTAGTCAGTCCAGTCCAGTATACTTGAGAAATGTTTACGGAGAGGGCTGGGAGGATAGCTCAGCTGGTAGAATTTGTTTTGCAATCTGCTGAACTCACATGAAGAAGAA